>CM039094.1:3591800-4791800 GCA_022113865.1 Chimonanthus praecox
TTTCGTTGCCGTTGACTTGTTTTTCAATTGTCTTTTTTTGTTTTTCTGTTAACATAATCTATGCTGATTAAACCTTTATAATTTATTACTCTCAGAGAGAACAACAAATTTGGAGCAAAATCGATTCTGATGATGTCTGGGTCAGTTTCATCAGATACTGATTTTTCTGCTTTTATTGAGCTATTCGACTCTTCTCTCACAATGTGTGATTTATTCACTCACAAATTTTCAGCATAGGAACTGCTTTCTCCTCTTCCTTGCTATCGTGTTGGCGATGCTTTTAATTGGTTTATGGTTTAATGCTAGGTACTTTCTCGCATTCGCATTTTATTGTAACTTAAATTCTGGCTTCCAACTTATACTCAAAAAGACAACTGGCTTTTGAATTTTCAGGAAGTCAATTACCTGATCAAGCTATTCAATTCAACTTTAGATATTCAGACTGTTGTGGATCCAACAAGGACATTAGATGAAGTATCCGACACGAGGCGACATCAAAAAAATTCTTATGCTATTCATTTTTATCAAGTAGATTAACTAAAATACCTAAATTCAGCTTCCTAAATTATTTTAATTTTTTTGAGTAATTTGAGATATGACAAAGGGTAATGTTATATACAATCGGTTTTTATTTATTTAAAATTCCTATTACCCTCAGTAATTCATTCCTTCTTTCTTCTTCGATGGCTATCATTAAATATTTGTATCTATTCATCTATTTATGAAACAATTGAAACAGTTTTTAATAATTTATTTATAAAATGAACACAATATAACATTCTAAATTTTTTTGTTCCTAACTGATTTACTTATCTTATGCTACTATAAGAATATACGTAAAGTTAGTTTATTCTATCCGGTACAAAGTTGTGTTCATGATCAACGAATACAATAGGTATTTTTTTAATATATGATTTTTTACCTTCATTTATGAGTGGTGATTTTTGCATCATGAGTTGATCTCATAGTGCATCAAATTTAAAAGAAATTTTAATTTTACTCTTATTTTTTGGAAAAGAGAAAAGGAGGGAAGTAGGAGCAAAATTAGAATTTTCTATAAAATTTGATGTGCTATGAGATAAAGTCATGATGTAAAAATCACACAAGTTTCTACAATATGCTAGTTATTTATTCATTTGCGTTACCATTTTTGTAAATTATTTTTCATTTGGGTCGTTCACTCTGATGATTCGAGTAGAAGTTCGGGTGTCTCTGCTTTCATCCATAGCAGTTTATAGTTGTGATCCAGGCCTAGGATGTGGGCTTATGTGGGATCCTGCTTTGTTGGCTGGCTGTTTTGGGCATCTTCCACGTCCTTCTGTTGTTGTTTCTAATTGGTGTTTTCACCATCATATCTGGACTTGTCATGGGCTTTAGATCGTTATTTGTAGGCTGTTTCTGTTTTAAATGCCTGGCCTGGATTGTGGGCTTCTTTCGTTCTTGTGTTTGGCCCTTGAACGGCCCTTTACACTCATCTTCCCGAGTTGTAGGTTTGTTTTTGCCTGGCATGGGCTGTGGGTTTTTTTCTATATTTCTGTGCTTATCCTTTCTTTTGAATAATTAACCACCCAATCTTTAAAAAATATATATCAATTATTTTTATCATTTATAATTTATTACTATTTTAACTTTTTTCTCTACACCGTGCATTGCATGGGCTTAAATGCTTAGTTCAAATATTCATATGACAAAGGCTCAACTACTTGAGTCATGGCATTGATGTCTAACCAGATTTTCATCACGTAAAGTAGCCACTTGGTAGACTTGGTCAACTCAAGAACAAGACACGGCAAATTCCAAACAGACCACAATATTATTTAATATTTAACTTGATTTGATCTTAATCTTTTAACTAATGAACTTATTTGACTCGATTTGGTCATTTTGAACTAATTTTTATAAAAAAAAAATATAAATAAAATGAAATTTTAATAAAAAAAATAAAAGACAAGAAGACTTTTCTTTCATATTAGACCATTGTACTGTGAAAAGTGGAGATAATAAAAAATGGTTTTTTGAAATTAGAGTGAAAATATAGATAAAACCAACAGATAAGAAATAGAGTGTTTAAATGATTTTTTTACTTCAATTAGAATTATAGTTGAGTTTGAGTCCAAGATTTCTATCCAGTCCGGTCTTAAATTTTTATGAACGAGTATCAGAAAAGTCGTGAATGAATTAAATTCAAATTTTGGAAGTTGGATTGGGTCAAAAATTGCTATGCATATCTGCAATGCTAAATTGTGAATCTTTTTTTTTTTTCCAATTGTCCTATTTTGTAGTTTTAATTTTTTAAATGGAGCCTTTTTTGTAATGAGTATTCGCATCTCAAATTGGAGGTAAGATTAATCTCACGAGTATGTATATCCATATACACTCTGCGTAAGTTGATACGGAGTAACTCCAATAAAGTGGCTTGGAGGAGTTGAGCACGAATTTAACTCAAAACTTTACTTCCTGAAATGAGCATCTTAAGGTCTTGGGATTAAGTCCCCTCAACATAAAAAGGGCCACTCCCCCCCTTATTAGTTCTGTACTCAACATGTACAGATTGATTACTAAAATACCATTATCAGTTGAAGATTATGTTTTTTTTTGTAAATTTAGAATTGCAAGTACTATTTAATTTCATTATTAAAGTCATCTATCGATCTAGTATCAACAATCATGTTTAAATTTTATAAGTATGTTCTGAGCCAACTACTTATCATACGTTCAAAAATTTTAATTTACTATTTGTGGTCTGACAGTGGACGTGTCCCCAATGGGCTTTGGCTCGTCAAAATTTAGAGTCGTGAAGCATTTCAGGGAAAATACAAGTTATGGTAAATTTAAAATATTTAAAAATATCTATTGGAAAATTAAAAAATAGAAAACTAAAATAAAGGGAAAGAGAAAGATAATAATTATAAAAATAAATAAATGATAAGTTATATCAAAATCATAGAATTACAAAAATCTAGTTACTAATGGACGAAGAAAAAAACAGATTAAATTAAGAACAAGTAGAAAAGTAGTTATACTTATTTAGCTGAAATGTGCCATATTTTGTTGACAGGAATGCATTTTTTTTTAATTTGTCTTGGTAAGAAAACCAAATGAAATGAAGCATTTTATTTGGAACTTGTGCCTAAATGAAATGAAATTAATAACTATAACTCAAATACTAACTGATTTTCTCTCATGCCTAGAATGTATCAATTTATAAATATGAAATCATTTTGGTGAATGGGTGAAGATTCCATTTCCACCCCATTTCTCCCTGGCTTTGGCAACATAAATAAGGAGGAAGAAGAGTAGGCTGCAATTCAATAGTAAATTGAATGGTTTAAATTTGATAAGACATTTTTTTACTTATCCTCATCACATGAATTGTATTTATATTAAATTTAAATTCATTCCAAGATATAGATAAAGTAAGAATTCTGAATTCGATTCTCACTTCACTTTAAAAGGTCCAAACTTACCAGTTGTGTAGGAAGACTTGTAGAGAATTCGATGATTAGTGGAATTTTAAAAAAATTATCTTACAATCATAAATAGTGTATTTTTTATATTAAATTTTTCCAAATTTTATATAAAGATGTATTGGTTGATATTGCCTCCAACTAGGGGTTCAAAAATTGGGGGGGCCAATATATAAGCCGTTTTTTGTTTTTAAATTTTTTGAATAAAAAATTAAGCTAAAAACAATGTGCTTGTTTTTTTTCCTTTTTTTTTTTCAATTTTTTGGAATTTATCCAAAATATCCTCATCTTTAATTGTATTTATATTAAATTTAAATTCATTTCAACATATATATAAAGTAAGAATTATGAATTTATTTTCAGTTCACTTTAAAAGGTCCAAACTTACCTGTTGTGTAGGAAGCCTTGTAAAGAATTCGATGATTAGTAGAGTATTTTAAAAAAAATTATCTTGAAATCATAAATAGTGTATTTTTTTTATATTAAAATTTTCCAAATTTTATATATAAGAGGAGATGTATTGGTTGATATTGCATCCAACTAGGGGTTCAAAAATTGGGAGGGCCAATGTATCCGTTGTTTTTATATTTTTTTTGAATAAAAAAATTAAACTTAAAAATGTGTCTTTTTTTCAAATTTTTAGAATTTATTCAAAATATTGATCGATATTATCCCCATATGGGTCAAATATTGGCTGATATTTGGCCGATATATCAACTATACAGCACAGCCAATATCGTACAGGCGATACATCACAGCCAATATCGTACAGGCGATATTTGTAACTCAACATGCAACATATGGGCTGAATTATTGGTTGATACAATCATTATATTGTAATGATTGGATTTTAATTAAATGAATTTAATTTTTTAGTTAAATTCAAATTAGTTAAAAATTTAATTGATTTGCAGTTTTAAATTAATTTAATATAATATAAGTATTACAAATTTAAATAGAATAATAATAAATTAATTTAAATTCTAAATTACTTAGATATCCTTAATTCCTAAATAAAATACTTATATTATTTCAATAATATAATGATAATCCTTAAATAAATGGAAAATAAAAAATCCCCGACGCTGTTGGCAAAACCAATGTTATCAGAACCGAACCATGTACTGAACCGTCTTCGAGGAGGTCAGGGTTCAACCAGGTTCGACCGCGGTCAAAGCCTGTCAAAGCCGGTCAAGTATTAAAATAATATAAATATTATATATAATAAATAAAAACATGTTTTACCATTAATATTAATATAAATATTAAAAATAACATTCAAACTCTGAGTAATATACCAAAATGGTGAAATATATGGGATAGAAATAGTAATAAACTTTTATATTTCAAATATACACATTTTTTAAGGGGAAAATTAAAAAAAAAAAAAAATTCAAACACATGAACCGCGGTTCACGGTTCACGGTTTTGGTGTCAAAACCGCATAAAACCTCGGTTTTGACCGCCAGCCGTTTTTTTATCTGGATCGAAGCGTAGACCACGCGGTTGCGGATGAACCGCCGGTTCAGCCGCGGTTCGGTCCGGTTCTGATAACACTAGGCAAAACTTAAAACCTCAAGTGTCCTCGACCTAATACTAATTCTGTAGTGTCTTCTTCCCCGCTAGCAATACCCTAAGTGTCCTTGCCCCCTCTATCTCTAGCTAATCCTTTCGTCCTCGTCACTTTCGATATGGATATGTTGGAGATATCGGAGAAAAAGAATCTGATTGAAGTGGAAAGTGTTGAAGATAGAGAACATCTTTTAGAGATTGAAGAAGAAAATAATAAAAACGAAGCCGATTCTGAAGAACATCTTTAAGAGATTGAAGAAGAAAATAATAAAAGCGAAGCCGATTCTAAAGAACATCCCAAGAAGAAAAAAATTGAAGTGTTGGTGAATCCCACCGAAAAACACTCACGTGAGTTTTTAGAAGGAGAAGAGAGTAGATTATCTGCTCCAATACCATACCACCTCAACAATGTCGGTTTCCCCATTGCTTTTTTTTTTTTGTTATTTTTAATATAGTTTTAGGAAATAGTCCTTTCAAAGGGTGGGTTCTCATCGCCTTCTCCTGCATACAAACTTTCATATTTGGTTCAGCATTGACCCTAATTATCCGTCGCTACAGTATCAAGCAGCAAATGCTCCAATCTTTGGAGGTTGATTTTGGACCAGCCAGAATCATCTTATTATGTACTGAAGTGCATAAGAAGAAGAGAATACTATAATATCACACCATTCGCATGCTCTTATCGCCACTGTGCTAACTCTATTGATCTTGGCGTTGGCGACGGTGATTGGAATTATTTATTTTAATTCGACATAATATACATGTAAGTTTCTAAAGTTCGTTCAGATCCACTTTTTTTTCCTGTAAAAAGAATCAGACTTCCACTCTTGTTTGCTTTTTAAAACTAAGATCAATATGCCCATCAATGCTAGAGTGTTATTGTTGATTAAGCTTTATCATACCAAGCATCACTCTCTAAGTCATCATATTAATTGGTACCTTATTGTGTTATCGGAACAGAACTGTGTACCGAACCGTCTTCGAGGAGGTCAGGGTTCAACCGGGTTCGACCGCGGTCAAAGCCGGTTAAGTATTAAAATAATATAAATATTATATATAATATTAAGTAAAATATGTTTTACCAATAATATTAATATAAATATTAAAAATAACATTCAAATTCTGAGTAATATACCAAAATGGTGAAATATATGTGATAGAAATAGTAATAAACTTTTATATTTCAAATATACACATTTTTTAAGGGGAAAATTTTAAAAAAAAATTAAAAAAAATTCAAACACATGAACCGCGGTTCACGGTTCACGGTTTTGGTGTCAAAACCGCATAAAACCGCGGTTTTGACCGGTTTTATGCGGTTTTGACCGCCAACCGATTTTTTACCCGGACCGAACCGCGGTTCATCTGTGGTTCGGTCCGATTCTGATAACACTAGGCAAAACCCTTAAAACCTCAAGTGTCCTCGACCTAATACTAATTCTGTCGTGTCTTATTCCCAGCTAGCAAAACCCTAAGTGTCCTCGCCCCCCTATCTCTAGCTAATCCGTTCGTCCTTGTCACTCTCGATATGGATATGTCGGAGAAAAAGAATCTGATTGAAGTGGAAAGTGCTGAAAATAGAGAACATCTTTCAAAGATTAAAGAAGAAAATAATAAAAGCGAAGCTTATTCTGAAGAACATCTTTAAGAGATTGAAGAAGAAAATAATAAAAGCGAAGCCGATTCTGAAGAACATCTTTTAGAGATTGAAGAAGAAAATAATAAAAGCGAAGCCGATTCTGAAGAACATCCCAAGAAGAAAAAAATTGAAGTGTTGGTGAATCCCACCGAAAAACACTCACATGAGTTTTTAGAAGGAGAAGAGAGTAGATTATCTGCTCCAATACCATACCACCTCAACAATGTCGGTTTCCCCATCGCTTTTCTTTTTTTTGTTATTTTTAATATAGTTTTAGGAAATAGTCCCTTCAAAGGGTGGGTTCTCATCGCCTTCTCCTGCATACAAACTTTCATATTTGGTTCAGCATTGACCCTAATTATCCGTCGCTACAGTATCAAGCAGCAAATGCTCCAATCTTTGGAGGTTGATTCTGGACCGGCCAGAATCATCTTATTATGTACTGAAGTGCATAAGAAGAAGAGAATACTATAATATATCACACCATTCGCATGCTCTTATCGCCACTGTGCTAACTCTATTGATCTTGGCGTTGGCGACGGTGATTGGAATTATGTATTTTAATTCGACATAATATACATGTAAGTTTCTAAAGTTCCTTCAGATCCACTTTTTTTTCCTGTAAAAAGAATCAGACTTCCACTCTTGTTTGCTTTTTAAAACTAAGATCAATATGCCCATCAATGCTAGAGTGTTATTGTTGATTAAGCTTTATCATACCAAGCATCACTCTCTAAGTCATCATATTAATTGGTACCTTATTGTGTTATCAGAACAGAACTGTGTACCGAACCGTCTTCGAGGAGGTCAGGGTTCAACCGGGTTCGACCGCGGTAAAAGCCGATCAAGTATTAAAATAATATAAATATTATATATAATATTAAGTAAAATATGTTTTACCAATAATATTAATATAAATATTAAATATAACATTCAAACTCTAAGTAATATACCAAAATGGTGAAATATATGGGATAGAAATAGTAATAAACTTTTATATTTCAAATATACACATTTTTTAAGGGAAAATTTAAAAAAAAAAATAAAAAAAATTCAAACACATGAACCGCGGTTCACGGTTTACGGTTTTTGTGTCAAAACCGCATAAAACCGCGGTTTTGACCGCCAGCTGGTTTTTTACCCGGACCGAACAGCAGAGGCGGTTCAGCTGCGGTTCGGTCCGGTTCTGATAACAATGGTTTAATATGTTCCTTGTGCTTTAGTTTAGAGCTAAAGATAAGAATTTAGAAGGTCACAAATGATTTTGATATGGTCTTAGGGTTGAAAATGGCCACCTGCTAGGGTTGCAAGTGCTGGTGCCAGTGTTGAGGGTATCTTACTCTTGCTCCGGACATTGAGGTCATGGAACCAAAATCATCTGAAGATATCTATAAGGTAACTGTTGCTGGGAAAAAATTATACCATGTGATAGACTTCATGCATTTTGTGTACTAGATCCCATTAGACTACATAGATAAGCATCATGAATCTCTCTCTAATCTGATGAAATTTGGGGCATGCCATTTTATGGGTGTTGGTTTAAACCAATGATATTTTCTAATCATCAAAAGGATCACATATGTGACCAGTTTGCATATGTATCTGTGTTGTATCTAGTAGTAATTGAGCTCTCCATATTCGAGTTGAGTGCTTAGGTTCATTTAAATGTTTGTTGTGGATGTCTTAAAAATCTCATAATACTCTCTGCATTAGGGTCTCAGTTAGATGTTACTTGATATATTTTTAATTCTTGCTTTTTTTGAGGTGAATAGATTGTAACTAAGTTATGTCTTTGTCTTCTGGATGTGCTTGCTTTGTTTAATCAGGCCCACTTGATTGATGGTCGGGCAAGTGCTGGTGCCAGTGTTGATTCAGTGAGACAGAACTTAGCTATTACCTTTGTAAATGCATTTGTGAATGCAGGTTTTGGTCAGGTAGAGCTTAGTAATTTTTAAGTCATGGTAATCCCTTGTATGCACTTAATTCTCATTCTGTTCCCTTCATGCAGTATAAATTGATGACTGTCCCATCAGAATCTTCGAGTGGTGGTTCTGCAGGAAGTTGGCTTTTCAAGAATAAAGAACATGGGAAGGCCAGCCCTGCAACAAGCTTGGTACATTTGCATTTGATATTTGTACATGTGGTATAGGCATTGTGAATTTAATAATATTATTAATATCCATTACCATTTTGTAGGGCTTGATTCTGCTGTCGGATGTTCACTCGGGTCTTGCACAATTCGACAAGTATTTTCACAGCAATGACAATCATGTCATTGCAGGAGCTCCATTAGCAGTTGGGATTGTCACCTGTGGTATAAACTATAAAGAACGACTGTGACCCTGTGAGTGTCCTTTAGTTCCTCTCTGCAACTAACCTCCCAGCCTTGTGTCGTGTGTATATAAAATGTCTATGGTGTGAAGTGACATTTTTTGAACTGGTATACATGTGGATCCACTTTCTAGGGCCCCTAAGCTATTTATCTAGTTGTACTTGTGAAGATATTAAATTAGTAGTTTGTTATTTGTTTTAGTTGAATAAACCCTAAGTTTATGGAATTAGTTAGTGTTTGAACATTTCTTTAGGAGAATCCCATGAAGTCAGGGTTTGTTAGTCATGGTTATTTTTTGTAAAGGCTATATAAGCCATGTTTTTCTTTATTAATAAACTGAATTCTCCCAATTAATTGTTCTCGAAGCTAACATCTGGTATCAGAGCCATCATCGGGGCCTGACCAACAAAGAAGTCGCAATGATCATTGGAGTATGCTGATGGAGAATTTCTTGAGGTCTAAGGAGTACTGGAGTCTAGTCGAGAGTGGGATCACGCAATATCCTGAAGGAATTGTCTTAAAAGAGGCTCAACTCAAACTCCTAGAAGAACAGACGCTGAAAGACTTGAAGACCAAGAATTACCTGTTTCAAGCCATAGATCGAGCCATACTGGAGAATATCTTGAAAAAGGATTCATCAAAAGACATTTGGGATTCGATGAAGATGAAGTATCAAGGCACAGCTCGGGTTAAGCGTGCACACTCTTCGTAAAGAGTTTGAGATGCTTCACATGAAGGTGGGAGAATCTGTCAATGACTATTTTGCAAGAACATTGACAATAGCCAACAAGATGGGAGATGTGGTGGTCATTGAGAAGATTCTGAGATCGATGACACCTAAGTATGATTATGTGGTTTGCTCCATTGAGGAATCAAATGATATAGATGATCTTTCGATTGATGAATTGCAAAGCAGTCTGCTTGTGCATGAGCAAAGAATCATTGGCCATGTCATGGAGGAAGAGGCCGAGGAGGATATAGAGGATGTGGAAGAGGAAGAGGGAGACAAGGATCATTTGACAAGTCCATTGTTGAGTGCTATAATTGTCATGAGTTGGGGCATTTTTCATATGAATGCCCTTAGAAGGAGAAGGATACTAAGGCAAATTTCACTGAGGCTGAAGAAGAAATGTTGCTGATGGCTTATGTGGATGTAAAAGAAGATCACTCCAACAACTTATGGTATATTGACTCTGGTTGTAGTAACCATATGAGTGGAGACAATAGACTATTCTCCAAACTTGATGAAACATTCAGAGAAAGAGTAAAATTGGGGAACAATTCCAGTTTATGTGTCTAAGGGAAAGGAGACATCATGATTGAAGTGACTGGAGGTGTGCAATGTCTATCTGGGGTGTTCTATGTACCGGAGTTGAAGAGCAATCTCATTAGTATTGGTCAACTACAAGAAAATGGATTTGATGTTCTCATTCAAAAGAATACGCGTCAGATTCATCATCCTGAGAAGGGCCTAATTATACAAGTTGAGATGGCATCGAATCGTATGTTTCCACTGTAAACAAAGTTCTCATGTGACAATAAAAAATGCCTTAAATCAACCACCCAAGATGATAGCTGGTTGTGGCACTATAGGTATGGACATCTGAGCTTCATTGGCTTAAAAACCTTGCAACAGAAGCACATGGTGACTGGACTACCTCAGCTGCAAGCTCTCACAAAGGCCTGTGAAGAATATATGATTGGGAAGCAACATCGTGAATCATTTCCTCAGAAGAGCACTTGGAAGTCCTCACACATACTTCAGTTGGTTCACTCCGACATTTGTGGACCTATTAATCCCATCTCCAACAGCAGTAAGAGGTACTTCATAACATTTACTGATGATTTTAGTAGAAAAACTTGGGTGTATTTCTTATCTGAGAAGTCTGAAGCGATGATCATTTTTAAGAAGTTTAAAGTTATTGTTGAGAAAGAAACTGGGGTGCTTATCAAAGCATTTCGCTCTGATCGTGGAGGAGAGTTCACTTCACATGAATTCATCAATTTTTGTGAAGAGAATGGCATACGTAGACAATTAACTGCAGCTTATACACCTCAGCAAAACGTATTTCAGAAAGGAAAAATTGCACCATTATGAATATGGTACATTGCATGCTTGCAAGAAAGAAGGTGCCAAAGACATTTTGCCTTGAGGCTGTGAATTGGAGTACTCACATTCTAAACAAATGTCCAACATTTGCTGTGAAGGATGTTACTCCAGAAGAGGCTTGGAGTGGGAACAAACCAGGAGTTGAGCATTTCAAAGTGTTTGGTTGTTTAGCATATGCTCATGTGAATGATAATCTGAGCAAACTTGATGACAAGAGTGTACAGTGTGTCGTGCTTGGAATCAGTAATGAGTCGAAGGCTTATAGGTTGTATAATCCAGTCACCAAAAAGATCATAATTAGTCGAGATGTGGTCTTTGATGAAGACAAATGTTGGGATTGGACAAATGAAGGAGAAGAAGAGATTGTTGTGGATCTTGAAGCTACTAAGGAATACTCAGCTGAAGACACCATTTTAGAAGCATCAGAGAATGATTCATCAGAAAATGAGTCATCTGAAGACAACTCAAACGAGCACAGAACCAGAGAGCCAAGATCAAGGAGAACTCCAGCATGGTTGACAGATTATGTGAGTGGTGATAAGTTATCTGATGATGAAAATACTGCTCAACTAGCCTTGTTTGCTGATACAATCACCTTTAATGATGCTGTGAGAAAATCAAAATGGAGGAAGGCCATGGACTAGGAAATCGAAGCAATTGAGAAAAACAATACTTGGGAACTTACTGAGCTATCAGTAGGAGAGAAGACCATTGGAGTTAAGTGGATATACAAGATAAAGCTCAAAGAAAATGGAGAGATAGACAAGTAGAAAGCCATATTAGTGGCTAAGGGATACACACAAAAGTATGGAGTAGACTATGCTGAAGTTTTTGCACCTGTAGCAAGGCATGATACAATTCAGTTGGTGATATCCTTGGCAGCTTAGAACAACTGGTCTATCTACCAACTCGATGTGAAATCGGCTTTCTTTCATGGAGAACTGAATGAGCAGGTTTTTGTTGATCAACCTCCAGGCTATGAACAGAAGGGAGAAGAGCAGAAGGTTTACAGATTAAAAAGGGCGTTATATGGACTGAAACAAGCTCCTAGAGCTTGGTACAGTCGTATAGAATCCTACTTCTCGAAGGTGGGTTTCAAGAAGTGTCCATATGAACACACTTTGTTCATCAAACATGGTAAAGGAGGTAAAATCTTGATAGTATGTCTTTATGTGGATGATCTTATATATACTGGAAATGATGAGGCAATGTTTGATAAATTTAAGAAGTCTATGATGGTTGAGTTTGAGATGACAGATCTAGGGAAGATGCACTATTTCCTAGGCATTGAAGTTAAGCAAACAGCTAGTGGGATTTTTGTTGGGCAAAAGAAGTATGCTCAGGAAGTGCTTGAAAGATTTCAAATGAGCAACTGCAATTCTGTTCTAAATCCGATTGTGCGAGGAACTAAGCTCACTAAAGACATTGATGGGATAAAAGTTGATAGCACTCACTTCAAACAGATTGTGGGAAGTTTGATGTACTTAACAGCCACACGACCTGATCTGATGTTTGTAGTGAGTCTCATTAGCAGGTTTATGGAGTCACCTACAGAGCTACATTTCCAAGCAGCAAAAAGGATTCTGCGTTATCTAAAGGGGACTGTCGATTTTGGATTGTTATATAAGAGAAGTTCAGAAGCAAATTTGGTGGGATTTAGTGACAGCGACTATGGTGGAGACTTGGAGGATCGAAAGAGTACTTTAGGATATGCATTTATGCTCAGTTCAGCAGCTGTGGCTTGGTCATCAAGAAAGCAACCTGTGGTCACTCTATCAACAACTGAAGCTGAGTTTATAGCTGCAGCTTCTTGTGCATGTCAGGCTGTTTGGATGAGGAGATTACTTGAAGAATTATGTTGCTCACGACGTGAGGCTACTCAATTTTTTGTGATAATAGCTCAGCTATTAAGTTGTCCAAGAATCCTGTGATGCATGGGAGGAGCAAGCACATAGATATTCGATTTCATTTTCTTCGTGATCTTACTAAAGAGGGAGTGGTGATGCTGATTCATTATCAAAGTCAGGAGCAGATAGCTAATATTCTTACAAAACCATTGAAACTGGAAGCATTCTTGAAGATGCGCAATCTACTTGGAGTTTGTTCGAGTTCGTGTGTAAACTGAATACTTAACCGCATTCAATTTAAGGGAGGATGTGAAGATATTAAATTAGTAGTTTTTATTTGTTTTAGTTAAATAAACCCTAAGTTTATGGATTTAGGTAGTGTTTGAACATTTCTTTAGGAGAATCCCATGAAGTCAGGGTTTTTAGTCATGGTTATTTTAAATTTATCTTTTTGTTATTTCAACTTTGTAAAGGCTATATAAGCCATATTTTTCCTCATTAATAAACTGAATTCTCCCAATTAATTGTTCTCAAAGCTAACAGTACTTAGCATGGGATGGAGCATCCTCTGATGGCCCCAATTGGATGATTTTCTCCATCCAGTGGGTAACTGTCATCAAGCACAATTGCAGCTACTTATTCATCTTTAACAATGGTCGCATCATAAAGTTTTTTTTCCCTTTTTCTTTGGTATTATCTGACATTTAATATGCTTTATGAGTCCTAAATATAAACCGTATGGGCTGCCTTAAGGTCACTTGCACATTTTTTTTCAGGCCAAGATGATGATACATATTAAATTTTTTATTTACTCTAAATATTTTGTGGGTGTTTACCGAATTCTTTTGTTTAGGCCCTGGCTCTTCTAGGCGACTATATTAACAAAGAAGATTTTTGCATTCGAATAGGGGCAATAATGGGCCTTGCATATGCAGGATCTCAGAATGAGCAGGTGAAAATGCCAAATACTTATTTACTCTGTATTGTTCTTCATTGGTTTATTTTTTTCTAGAGGTGCGATTTTTTTCAGAGGCTTCTTCTTTTGTTGTGGGTTTCATGTTTGCTGACGTCTATATGCTATATCTTTTTTGTAGATTCGTAGGCTTTTGACCCCTATTTTGGGTGACCCTACAGCTCCACTTGAAGTCATTGCCTTTACTGCCATCTCACTGGGGTTGGTCTTTGTGGGATCTTGCAATGAAGAAGTTGCCCAATCAATTATCTTTTCGTTATGGACAGTATTGAGACTCAACTGGGTGAGAGTCTCACTCGGTTTCTTCCGCTGGGCCTTGGCCTTCTTTATCTTGAAAAGCAGGTAAAATTTTATTGGTGCTCTTCTGAGCATGCACTTGAGTTGCCTTTGGTTGTATGATGGGTACCATAACTATTTTTTGGGAGGCTGCATCACTTTCCACCATCAGTGGTCCATGTGCACTGCACCTCCAGTTGGCTGGTTATGAACCTTCGTCCGTAAAGTGTGTATCTCATTAAATGACGCTTCTTGCTTTCAAATTTCACACTGACTTCTGTAGCTTTCATTTATTTTTCCAAAATTTCTTTTTCTTCTTCTCTCTGTCTCTCTCTCCGGCACATACCAATGTCTATACTTCAATACTTTTTTCCCCCAAAGATTCTGTGGTTCTCATTGTGCTACAGGAAAGTGTTGAAGCTACAGCAGAAGTCTCAAAGACATTAAACTAGAAAATTCGCAAATACTGTGATATGACCTTCCTATCTCTTGCTTATGCTGGAACAGGATGTTCTGAAGGTATTAATCTTTATCTCTACCATTCCCCCTGGATAACATAACTAGAGAAGTTGTTAGCGGTCTTTCGTGTTTCTATGCAGGTTCAGAATCTTCTTGGATGCTGTGCACAACATCTCGAGAAAGGTGAGACTCGTCAGGGGCCTGCTGTCATTGGAATTGCCCTTGTGGCCATGGCTGAAGAGCTGGGTGTTGAAATGGCAATTCGTTCACTAGAGCATCTATTACAGTATGGAGAGCAGATATCCGGCGAGCAGTGCCTCTGGCTCTTGGTCTTCTCTGCATTTCCAGCCCAAAGGTGATGTATCTAAATGGAAGCTTGAGTAATTTCTGTTATTAGTGATCCTAAATAACTTCTGAGTTCTAACATTGTGTAGTTGATGTGGTTTGTTAGGTCAATGTCATGGATACATTGAGCAGACTTAGCCATGACACTGATTCTGAAGTAGCAATGGTATGTTGTTTTCCAGATAAAACAGAAGCTATTCTTCTCTTTAGCTCCACAATTAGCAGCATTAATTTTTATTTCATCTTTCCAAAAAAAATAGTAATTATATATTTTTTTTCTCTTTGGGTTCTGCAGTCTGCCATCATATCCTTAGGCTTAATAGGTGCTGGCACTAATAATGCTCGGATAGCTGGCATGCTTCGAAATCTTTCTAGTTACTACTACAAAGAAGCCAGCCTTCTCTTCAGTGTAATTTCCTGTACTTATTATGTCTCTAGAAACTATTTGTTCAACCTTGATACTAAATCCATAACAATGGGGTATTGTTATGTGCAGGTGCGGATTGCTCAAGGTCTTGTGCATTTAGGAAAGGGGTTGCTGACTCTGGCTCCATACCACTCTGACCGATTCCTTCTGTCACCGTTCGTGAAGATGTTCAATTGATTTTTCCCGTTCAGCTTTTACTTCCAGTTAGATTTTATCACACCTTTAATCTTCCATCTTTCTCCAGGACGGCACTTGCTGGCATCGTAACCATGTTGCATGCATGTCTGGACATGAAATCCATCATCTTGGGGAGATATCATTATGTCCTGTACTTTCTGGTTCTTGCAATGCAGGTCTTCTTTTTCCGCGGTCTCTGACCTCATTTTGTAAATTATAAATCTCGATTTACCTGATGTGTTTCATACCCCTTTGCAGCCAAGAATGTTGTTGACTGT
Organism: Chimonanthus praecox; assembly: GCA_022113865.1. NCBI lineage: Eukaryota > Viridiplantae > Streptophyta > Magnoliopsida > Laurales > Calycanthaceae > Chimonanthus > Chimonanthus praecox. Next base: position 3,607,703 of record CM039094.1, read on the forward strand.
GGAGGAGAATCTAAAGCCTCTAACTGTGCCTGTTTGAGTGGGTGAAGCTGTGGATGTAGTTGGTCAGGCAGGTCGTCAGAAGACAATCACTGGCTTTTAAACACATTCAACTTCTGTTCTGCTTGCAGCAGGTGACCGTGCTGAATTAGCCACAGAAAAGTAAGCATACGTCATTGACATTTTCACAATTCGTTTAATGCAGTAGCTATCGGTTACAAATCCCTGTGTAATAAATCATATTTGTCTGATTGAATAGGTACATTCCTGTTTCACCTGTACTTGAGGGCTTTGTTATCTTGGAAGAGAACCCAGACTACCAGGAAGAGTGGTAAACGAATCTGCAAGGCACTGCTGTAGAGCTCAAGTTCATTTAGTGTGCCTGCTTCTGTTCCCAGACTGTAAAGCGGCAAGCATCTCTTGACAAATTTATCGAATGTCACAGTGGAACAAGAAAGGGCAAGTGTCGGATTACACCTTAGTTGTAAATTGACTTAATTTTATTTTTTTTGTTTCTCCACAATGCATCCATTCATGTTGAACTGTAACAGACATGTCACTTATCTAAGACCTTAGTCATGGTTGATTATGAGCTTTATTTTTTACTTGACTGGAGGATTTCTCGACTCCCACGGATGGAACTGCAGACACACAAAAGCCTGTAAATGCCTTTGTAGACTATCATTTCCATCATCAGGAATCTGTTTGGACCTCGAGCTGGTAGAATGAACCTACCCTCTCAATACCCTTGAGCCCTGGATTCAAGGACTTGTTAGGATCACAAGGGACTGAGCTTGTTCTTTTGTTTACTTGTCTTTACCGTGTAGCGGAAATGTATATGGTTTTTCTTGTTATAAAAAACACTAGTTTTCCCCTCAATTACCTTGGATATATTGCTTGTCCATTTACTTATTTCTCCACCAACATAAAGTAAGGTTGTGAACAGCCTTACAAAAATTCTTCACACAACTATCCAAATCTGAGATGATGGTTGTGAACTTTTAGTGTTTTAATGTTGAGGACATATAATTGTTGTTTTCGATTCAGCGGCTTGCAATGATATGAATAATGGAACCAGGTTTTGTTACTGTCAAAATATTTACTGGAGACTTCAAGCAAGAATTCTTCTTAAAGTTCTTCCATTTCTTGGGATGGCGGAATCATCCAGGAAACAATTAATTTATTCTGATAGGTCACATGTTCGCCCTACATCCCTATTTTTGTCAAATTCAAAGGGCTTTTGGCAATTGATGTCGATGATGATGAATTTTGTTGGAGGGGTTAATGGAAGGGTTGAAACTTGGGCAGGTGGGGACGGGATGATGATGATGATGAATTTTGTTGGAGGGGTTAATGGAAGGGGTGAAACTTGGACAGGTGTGGACGGGTCAGGTTTTGCTAAACTCAGCCTGATCTAGCGGCATATATGGTCAACATGGTTGAGCTTAATTTGACGTATCTTGGCTTTATAACCCAATCATCATGATCTAGCTTGGCTTTAATGTAGCTCAATAACTCGACCTCACTTGCCCCGACCAATGCTTTCCCTATATTTTTCACCTGTATCATCCTGAAGTAAAGGAAAACCAATCTTTTCCATCAACAATTTGATTATAATAACTTGATTATTAGAATTCATATAATGTTGATGAAAATAATAGTATATTGAGATGGATTCAAGTTGGGTTGGATTGTATTTTAAGAGCTGGTTTTAGCCCAATTTGAATTTTTTTCTCCTCAATCCAATCCAACTTGTAGATTGAATGTCTAACATAGTTCTAATGATTTTTCGAGTTGAGACAAGTAGGTTGAGCTAAAACTCGAGCAAAGTTTTACCCCTACCCAGTAGATTCATTCCCGACCATCAAAACCCATGTAGGGTCTTCTCCAATTTATTGTTTGGATTCCACTTATTAGTAGATGTGAAGCATGCTCTAATTTATTGCTTGGATTTCACCAAGTAGCTGTGAAGCATGCTAGGTGTGAGAGAGTGCATTTATGTTGAGAATTGCATGTGTCTATTATGTATATTGTAAAGAAAAGCATGATTATTTGAAGGGAAGTGATTGGTGCATCAAATTTATATAAAATATTTATTTTTTCTAAACTTTCTTTAATCTCTTTTCTTGTCCTTTTTTCATTTGTTCGGCAAAATATATATTGCACGTAAATTTGGTATACTAAAGATAAAAATATTGGTGCACCAATCACTCCCTTATTTGAACTTTCAAGATGAAACTTTATTTTACATAAATTTAGTGCACCAAAGATAAAAATGTTGGTGCACCAATCACTCCCTTATTTGAACTTTCAAGATGAAACTTGATCTATATTTGCAACATCGCTTCGACATCAAATGTTAGATTTGTAATCTTCGACATTCTCCATGTGAAAATGAAACGCATCATTCATATCTACAACGGATGAATTCATATCCATGTTTGTATAATACAGTAAAACCTTTATAATGTAATAGGCTTGGACCATAGTACATATATTACATTATAGAGGTTATTAAATTAGAAAGTCTAGTAGTATTCTTTTTAAAAATCTCCTTAAAACTCACCTATCATTAAAATGTCCTTTTGACTTTTCTTTTTCATTCGTTGAGAATATGGTGCCTGCACCATCCTAAATAAGAGGAAACTTATCCAGAAGTTTATCTTAGATTACTTTCTCACTTTTGTAGTAATTTTTTATTATGAATATATGGAATATTATTTTATAAAATGGTTGGGGTATAAATTTTTTATTCTGGATATATTTAGTACCGAGTTAGAGATTTAGTACATTTTGTATGGGCTTGAGGTCGGGACCAATTGTCGATATTATTTTAAACCATTTATAATTTTATAGAGGAATATAATATAGAGTTTACTGTAATTTGATTATATATGTGTTGCATTTTAACATGAAATAGCATCTCTCTATAACTAAACTATTAACGTTCCCTCCAACCGTGAATAGAAGATTGGCTTTTAGGTTAAAATAGAATAGTAGAACTAAATAAAAACGATTCCAAATGGATGGAACTAATGTTTAAAATATTCACGATGATTTATTAGTTATAATTATCAAATCAAATCAAATTTATATGGTATGTACTTTCATGCAAAATCCAACACTCTAGTCGTACACTCATATTCAATGCATAAATATTGGCAATATTTTCAAATTTACCACATTTTTATCGATAAAATATCATTCTTGCATCAATAACGCATATTTGTCAGCACTCGGTAAATTCCCAATATTTATCAATATTCACGATGATTTATTTCTATTAATATGTTTATTTATTATATTTCTATTATTTTTAAAAATATTGTAATATTTTTCCATTAATTTTTGATAAGACCCTAAGAATTTAAAAATATTCCCATGTCACCAGTTGTTGTTAATATTCTAAGAATGGTAGTTGTGAGTTGTGACAATGGGCATACTACAACAAGTATTGAATGAAGAGAGATGAATGATTTTGCACACATTGATGTGTTGCGCATTACACCGAGCAAAATTATTCACGCATCACCAATGCATATAAACAAATTTCCTGTTAGAAAATGCTCTCATTGCTTTCAAAATCATAGTTTTCAAAACTCAAAAAAAACTCGGGCAAGTCGGCCTGAGTTAATTTGACTCGATACGATAAAATTTTGAGTTGAATAAAACAACTGAGTTTTATTAAAAAAATTGAGTCTAATTGAAAATTTTACCTGAACTTTTTTAATAAAATTTTGAGTTTTTAATCTATACTTCAAATTATGTTCTAGGCACCGAACCTCGTTCAAAACCCACTGAATGCATTAACTTTGATTGAAATTGATTGGGTGTTAATTTTGGACCCTCCAACTCAGAATGCACTACTAACCTTTGCTTCTGCTTCTGGAGATCCGACAGATCTACAGAATGTTATCATAGATGAATGGATGGATTTTTATTTTATCTAAAGAGCAAATAATTGTCAAAACCCAATAAAATATTTTTTTCCCGGTTTTGTTTGATGCACGCGTGTAATTAATAATTTGTACATATTTAATTATTAATAATTATAACAAAATAAGACAAATAATCAAAATTATCTTTTAAATAATTAAAATTTAACTCATGAGAATTGGCTTGGCGGTCAATAATCCACCTCAGATGCAAGAGATTTTGGATTCAAGTCACTCTGAACATAAAAAGGGTCATTTCCTATAATGTTATTCAGTATATATAGAAAGAGAGGTTTGTACGTGCTCAAAAAATTAATTAATTTTAAGAGATCGGTACATGTTGCTCTTCAAAAAAATAATTAAAATGAAAAAAATAAATTCAAATAAATAAAATGATTGAATGAGCCAAAATTTTGCACCTAACACCCTTGTAATTCATGCAATATTCTTAAACAATGCAAAACCCTTGTAATTCTACAATATTCTTAAACAAGATAATGCATATCACATTCATAGCATATTTGGGTTGAATTCGTGCAAGATTTCATGCCCCATCTATATTAAAAAGTTATCTTGATGTGAGTTCATTATTAAATTCACGACTAATTTTCTACAGAATTGATAGAGACAGTTAGAATGAGTTAATTATATATTTAATTTAAAGTAAACGTACAATAGATCAACTTAAAAACACCTAAATACAAATTTAAAGGTTAAAAGTTTTCAACTATTGATAAGACTCAAGCTTAATCCAATCATTAACTTATCTCAAAATAAGTTTGTATTAGATAAATTTAAGATGATAATAAGTATGAAAATAGTGTAAATAAAAAAAAAAAAAATAATCATTAGTTTTGATGGGACCCATAATTTCATATTAGATAGGTGTATCATAAAATATGAAACAGAATAAAATTCGATTTAAAATCTCATTTAAGATAGTTTTAAAAGGTTAAAACTTTCAAAGACAAAACTAAGGGACAATTTTGATATTGATAGATTGTGACTTACATGATGATTCGATTTGAATTTAAAACTATTGATAGTAAGTTTTTTGTCTTTAAAATCAAATAACATATTGACTTATGATAAAAAATTTATTAATAATTTATATTCATTCAATTTAAATAGTAAAAGATAAATGGTAAAATAAAATTTTATCATTATTGATGTTGATATTTCAGAAATTAATATATATTACTAAAATTACTACAAAATATATTATTAAAATTAGAATAAATAATAAAACATGTATTTATTTATTGTATATTTAAGCATTAGTATTATCATATTAGCGTCTTCGGAGCCCCAACCGGTTCCAGCGAAGCTAAAGCCTACGACCGTTATTGGACTTGTTCGAGACCGAGGGAGGGAAAAAAAGGGAATATTTATTCCATGCCAATGACAAGAAAAAGAAAAAGAAAAAGAAAAGAAAAGCTGACGAAAAAAAAAAGCTTCCCATACTGAAACTGATAAGAGACTATAAACAAGAAAATAAAGTGACAGAGTGGGAGAAGTCCGACAGATTCAAAAGAGTTTCTAGGGTTTTTTCTCCATTTCTTGATCTCAATCAAAATCCGGTAAAACATCACTTCCTTTCTGTATCTCTCTTGATCGATTTTTTCTTTCCCCCCTTTTTTTGTGTTGTCGTTCTGGTGATTTCTATTTGTTTCATTTGTATCTGAAGAATCCGTAGAATCTGAAACTCGGATTCTTCCTTTTTCTGTTGAATTCTCGTTGAATTTCTACGGTTTAGTTTACATACTTGCTGATGATTGATTTTCCAGCGAGAACTGTGAAATCGGAAATGCGATTTGGTAGATTTGTGCTCGAAATAGATTTGAACTCCTCAGTCTTTTGCCTTATTTGATTTTCTTGATTCTTTTTGATGCGAGCATTTGATGTTGACAATGTAGGGGATTTAGTTAGCTTTGGAGTTGGTATTGAGCTGGTTTTGAATGACATCCAACATGCTAGTTTTATCTTTGAGATTTTTTTTCGCCTTTTTTGGTTATTTAGTAGCTTGATACATATACATTCAACAGAGTGAAAAACCATACATGCTGTTTTTGAGATGACAATGGTTTAAGAATCTGAAACTGAAATTCAATTTGGAATCACAGTCTAATTGAGTAACTCGGCAAGTTTTTCTGTGCTTTTCTGACAAAGCTCAGTCTGATTCACTGGCTTGCTTAGCTTGGAATTTATCAATTTGAGTTAACTCGGGCGTAATGTCTAGTTTGTGAATACCCATAATTGGAAATGGATTATAATTCTGCTGTAGCTTCAGAGATGGTGTTCTGCTCTTTTAGTCTCATATTTCTAGAAATTCTGTTTGAACATGGAAGATGTACTGTGGAAGGCATTTAAGGAGAAGGTTTCTCTTCAAATGAATATCTACGAGAGCTCCTCTCATACGTCATGGCTTACTACATATTTCAGCTTTTTTAGTTCCCTTTAGGCCCCCCTGTTCTTCTTATGAAATGTTCACCCTTACATTAGGTCGCACAGTAATGTGCGCACCTAGGCGGAGGGCCTTCTAAATGGGATGGTGATGGGCCCGTTGGAATAATTTTGCATTCAATATGTTGTCTACCAAATTACCATCATTGGATTAATAAAGCAATATTTTTAAAGCTCTTAAAATTTCATTATTTTAAATATTTTTTTAATCTCTAAACTTTTTGGCCTTAAAAATATGGCTCGATCAATCCGATCATGGATATTTTTTGTGGACAACATATTGAAGGACGAACCATTGCAATGGGTCCATCACCATCCCATTTGGTGGCCCCTATGCCTAAGTGTGCATGGTTATACCATGCGACCCAGTGCGTGGGTGAACATCTCATTTTCAGTTTTTTGAAATCCCTTTTTCAGTCAAAATACATCTTTTTTTTTTTTTGGATAACATGGTTATCTCACTCCAAATTGGAGGAGGGACTAATCCCCATAATACACAAAATTACCCACAAGCCTTGTGCATCAGGTGAGACCAGGATTCAATCAAGAGTACATATTTATGTGATCTTTTTGAATGTACAATAGAAATTCCTAATACCTATTATGTTCTACTTGCTAAATGAAATCATTAGGTAGCAAAAAATGAGCAGGTGCCGTGAGATGGAAGCTATCTATTTCATAGTTCCAATCTGCTTGCGAGCTAATATGTCGGTGGAACCTGGGCCATTGCAAGATTAGGCGCAACTCAGATGTTGGCTCAACCCATGCCAAAACACTCCATTTGATAAACAAGCATTGTAGCATTGGGGCAACAGCATTGTAGCATTGGATAATGTTTCATGTAAAGGGTGATGGAACGTTGGTAAAACATTTAAGCTAAGAATCTTAAGGTATATCTGAATTGTATTCTAGGTTGGGTTTGTTATGTCTTCGTTTTTGGAATCTGAATCTTATTCAGGATCATATGTGTACAGTGTACCGATTCTGTGATCTATGCACCTATTAGCACCAATTGGTTGTTATTATTTGAAGAAAGCATGAATTATTTGGAGTTAAATAGCCTTTCTTTTCCTTTTTCTTTCTATAAATATATTGTTTAACTAGGCCCATTTCTTGGTCCTTTTCTTCATGGCTGATCAAATAAACAGTTGTCTTCTAATTTACACCCATCATTAATTTTATCTTGGGATTAATAATTATCATATTTACCTGGTTCAGGATTTTTTTAATCACAGCAATTACTTGTTCATATTTACCTGTACAAGTTCAGTCTCTGATACATTGCTTCATTTGCAGGTTGCTGTCTGTCCTTCCTGATTACTCTGTAGCGCTCTTGTAACTGTTTGTTATGTTGGTTCTTCTTCAATTATGGTTCTAAAGTCAGTGCACTTACGGCGTTTTCTCCAAACAATGAACAAAAAAGCTGTTGGAATCATTTTCTAATCTTGAATAACCTAGAAGATGGTTTGTGACTCAAGCCTGCATTACATAAACTAATGCTGAAGCTTCTGATCAGCTCTACTTTCTAATATAGGTTTAGGGATCAATGTCTGAAGTCTGAATGGATGCAGAGCTTTATGTGCAATTCTGTTTGCGTTCAGCAGAAACAATTAATTTTCTGCTTTTTTCTATATTTCCGTGAAAGGTGATGCATCCCGTGCTAAACCTTGGGTACTTTCATGGGTTCATTCTATTGAGCCTTGTTTTCATATCCACATGTCTTTTAAGTTCAGGGTCTTACTGTCAATGGCCTTGAATTAGGAGCCCAGTTTCAGAACCATGCTGAATCAGTTCTAAGTAATGGTTATGAAAATAGTACCTTTCATCATATTAGAATATCATCTCTTTCATCTTGGAATAATTCGGTGTCATGCGAGGCTTTGAAAGGTGTTGGCTCATTGAACACAACCTGCCTGCTAAACTCAAGCTTGCATATAGAAGATGATCTTTATATACATGGGTCTGGAAATCTGCAAATATTGCCGCATATTTCAATTTATTGCCCCATTAAAGGCTGTTTCTTAAGTTTCAACTTGTCTGGCGACGTTTTTGTCGGTCAGTATGCATCACTTGTTGCTGGCTCTGTAGTTGTGTATGCCACCAATCTATATCTGGATCACTATTCGTCTATAAACACTACAGCATTAGGTGGGCTGCCACCTGCTCAGACCAGTGGCACTCCAATTGGGCATGATGGATCTGGTGGAGGGCATGGAGGCCGAGGTGCTTCTTGTTTGAATAAGAACAGAACAAATGTTTGGGGTGGGGATGTTTACGGTTGGTCTACTCTGTTTGAACCATGGAATTATGGTAGTAAAGGGGCCAGTGCTTCTGCGGACAAGGAATTTGGAGGGAATGGAGGAGGCCGTGTGATGTTTAAAGTGAAGGATGTTATATATATAGCTGGGTCTGTATCTGCAGGAGGAGGTGATGGATGTACAAGAGGCGGTGGAGGGTCTGGTGGAAGCATTGTCATTAATACTTTAAAGTTGTGAGTATAGCTGAAGTCTCAATTTTGTGATATTTCTGGTATTTCACTATTTTTATCATCAATTGGTTGATTGACATTCACCACTACAAACACATGGACATGCAAATGTACCTCTCTCTTGTACTGAGCATTGTACTTTTACCTTTTCTTTCTTATTTATATAATTTTCTTGTTACTGTTTCAAAAGAAAAAAAAGGAGCTACGCATGAATGAAAGTGGTTTTTATTTTCTGATGAATCACTATGACAACACATTTGATGTATGGTACTTCAGGAGCTTAGTAAAAAGCATCCTATGTAGCCAGATACATGATGTCTACCATGTATTCCCCAGAGACTTTTTTTTTGAAACATTAACGACTGATACCATTAAAATGAAAAGGGGTTACAAGAGAATGATCCAGGTATAAGAGAGATATACTCGGATCAAGACGAAAAAGTAAAAGAAAAAAGACACAAGGAAAACAAAAAAAGAAAGAAAAACACAACAAAACAAACATCCTCCCCTAAGAGGACCCTAGATTCCCTAATTCCAAAACTAGTTAGAAGAAGATATTTCGAAATCTGGACTTTGCTTATCAATACCAACTTTTGCTAGAGACTCTTTGTGGATCTCAATTCTCGTTGAGGTAGACTATTCCATTAAAGATGGTTCTCTAATTTGTCAATGGGTGTTTTTAAATCAGAGTGGTACTAACCAGAGGATTGAAATGATCTTTATCCCTGTAAAATAGAATTTGTGATTGTACATGAATAATAACTTTCACTCCCATGGGGAACATCAATCTGATTTGAGTGATATTTGTTACGGTTTCCATGTGTAGAGGCTGGTTTAGATCTAAGGGCCTACCTTGACGACCAGTTTTTAAAGGGACACAGATTGCAATGCATGCATTTGACTACAAGAGATCTTTCCCTCCTCACCATAATCATTGTCACCAATAATCCCTTCTATCATATTTGTTTTTTTTAAATGCACTAATGTCATCTATCTGAGGTCAACCTTTTGAGTTCGACCCTATCAAAATCATCCATTATCTCACAGTCCATCATGTCCCTTTTTATCACTTTAATCCAGGTTTTTGGTAGCCTCCCTCATTGTTCATTTTACTTGTAACCTTTCTGTTTTTCATATGGGGGTTGTTTCTGGTTTCTATGTTTGTGCTTGAACTACCTTAAACAATTCTTGTCTACTGGGGCCATTTTCAAGGCCTTCCTTATATGACCATTTCTGATTTATATACTTTCATTGTTAATTTTTCTTCTGCAATGAAATGACATTTAACAACAGTCTCTTGATACATAGCGGGCGACATTGTTTTCTAAAGTTTTTGATGAACCTCTATGAGAATACATTTCCTAGCTTGTTCAGTTTTGCAGCTGCCATAGGTTTAATTGGAGTGTGTCTATGTTGCACCATTAAACCAGGAGCAATTAACTGGCCAATGCAAAAACTGGTGACAAAATACCTAATCGTAAAGGTCATTTGGGAGGACTGTTTTTAAGAAAAAGGGTCATTTGGGAGGATTAACTGTGTTAGTATCTCCACTATTAGTTGGTGATTTGACAACTCATGCAGAAGGGCAGTACCCTCTGTATCTTTTAGGTGCATGATCTAAAACAAAATACATTTGAACAAGAGTCATTGCTGTTTCCTGGATAGTTGTGTGCGTACTTGATTAATTAATGCTTATTGAACATCATTGTGCCTTCAATCTTTTTCCGAGTTTGGCAATAAATGGTTCAAATATTCCTTTATCTGTCCTAAACAAACTTATTTTTTAACTAGTATGACATGTTTCCTTTCAGAGAGGTGATGGGGCAGTTTTATCCAATGGGAGAGTGAAGTCCTTCCAACGTAGTAAAGTCATCCCTATGACCCATTTTCCTATTCTATTAGCTATTCTTGCTCAAATTTGACCATTTTTTTGGTGCTCAACCTTACAATAGTTGCTAAATTATTTATTTGACCTATTAAGGATGTTCTGGGATGATAGTGTTGCATATAGCCTATATTTATGTTGTACTCAATCTAATGGTATTTAGAGGTTGATTTGGTGTCAAGTGGAGAAACGTGACAATTTGCAGTATTGAGTAGGGTGCCACCATAGATTTTAAATTTTAAATTGTTAAAGCAATGTTGTGAAAATCGAATCGTATCGTAAATTATTAATACATCTTGAATCGCAAATCGTAGAATCGTAAGATTCATAAGTGTTTTCCCTAAAAAATATTTAATATATGAAATAACGTAAAATATATCTAAAATATAATAACATGAGCAATTCTCCAACTTTCTTTTAATATTAAGTGAATTCTATATAATTAGTTCATTGGAACTCAAATTTCAATGCTCCAACTCCCAAAAGTATAAGACCAGTATATAATCAAACTATACTGTGAAAAGTCAATAATAAACTAAAAAACCTTCAAAAAATCGAAAGGTCTTAAATACTCATTAATTCAAGCCTTAAGAACCATTAAAACGAAATGTTTCATACTTTCACACTCCTAATAACCCCATAATTCTATTATTTATACGAATCGTATGATTTGTTGATAGACGAATTGTTCCTCTTATCATATCGTATGAATCGTAATATTTTAACAACCATGGTTTAAAGCATTTTAATATTATTTTTTACTTTTTGATTTTTACAACTCTTTTATTAGCTATTATTTTTTTGTTTTTGTTTTTTTTTACTTCTTGTTATTAGGAAAGTTCTTTTTTTAAATTTATTCAGATTTATTTTAGTCTTTAGAATTTTGACACTCTTTTGATTTCATTTCAAAAACTCAATAGGCTGTACTTTTATTCATTAGTTTTGAGTTATCCACTTAATTTCAAATTTTGTCCTATCAATGTCTTACATGCCCATTCATTTATAGCTTTTTCTATTGCCAATTTGCCATTAATTTTAACTAATTTTCATTTTTTTGTTTTAATTATCTTTCAATATAATTGTTTATGTTCTACAAAACTTTATGGGAATTGATTTTTACACCATGGGTTTGTGTTAATGGTACACTGTAGAGGATTTTTTTCCTTCAAAATTCCACTTTTATCCTCTCCTCTCTTTCTGTTCCTTCCATCTAGAGAATCCATACTCGAATTCTTCATTCTTTCTTGAGATTTTACGGAGACGGTTTATACATCTCGTTCGATTCTAGCAGACGTCGGCAAAGACGAGTGGAGCAGAGTCCAACATGTCCTCTTTTTTCTCAAAGAAACCAGATGTGCAGAGCTCTCGGAGCATGAGCAGGAGGTTCTCCGGTCCAACTCAGCCAACGAGTTGAACATGGTAGTTAGTCAACAAACTTGGAAACGAGCCGCCACCCCTCCTTGTGGATTCACAACAAAGACGGTCTATACAACTCACTCATTCGATTCCAATAGACATTGACAAAGACGAGTGGAGCAGAGTCGAACTCGTCCTCCTCTTTATCCAAGAACCGAGATGCGCAAAGCTCCCAAAGCATGAGCAAGAGGTTCTCTCGATCTATCTCGGCCAACTAGTTGAACATGGCAGTTAGTCAACAACTTGAAACAAGCCACCACCCCTCTCCGTTCCGTCTTTCAGGAGACCCATCGATGGAAGAGATGGGTAAAACCAAAATTTTGGAAAAGAAATCCTCTTTGGTGTACCATTAACAAAAATCACAGTGTAAAAATTACTTCCCAACTTTATTTATCTATTTATTAGAATTTAGATACTTTCTATTTATTATTAATTTGTTGGGAGTTTACAAATTTTAACCTTTTAGATATTGTTTATATTTTTAAATTTCTTGAAATATTTTTGAGAAAATAATAAATACATCATTAAGTTGCTAAAAGAATACATGGACTTTCATCTATTAAAATATTCACTTCCCTTTTTAAAATTTTTATATTGTACATTTTATTATCCAATTTAGTGGTTATTTGTATTTTTCACTTTTATGTGGCCTTGTGGAGTGCGCGGGACTCTTCAAGTGGAGAAATGTGACAATACTTGATGATAAAGTGCCAACTAAATTAATTTTTTTTAATTATTTTGGTCATTTTAATATTACCTTTGCCTTTTTAAGATTTTCACTAGTTGTTATGTTATGTTTTTATAATTTTTAAATTTTAGAACTTTCTTTTTGAGATGGTGACATGACCTGAACCCACAACTTTTTGTTGTGATAATGAACACTTAGCAATTGTGTCAGAGGCTCTTGTCAAATTTATACTGAACATTGCTTATATATTGAATATTTTATTTTTTGTTTTAATTTGTAGAATTATGTTTCAGATTTTGTATTACCATATTTATTCATTTGATTTACATATCTTCTGTCTAAGGGGTATTGTATTTGTAGCCCTATATGGGGTACTGGGGCCAGCCAGTTATGATGAAAACAGGTTGATTCAAAAGGCTTATGCTTGAACATAGGGCCTACATAATTGCTGCCATTAGATCAATCAAGTCAATACTTTTTAAATGCACAAAATTTTGATCACTTCAATTATTATTTTCAACTTCTAAACTTTGTGCCCTTCAAATCCACGGCTTGATTGATCCAATGAAGGTGATAGTTAGTAGACTTGACATTTAAGGATAGATGTTTCAAACCAATAGATTTGCATCATATTGGTGCCGTGTGGCGGTAGCTCCAAATCATCCTATATATTCTATCAGTATTACTTTTGAGGTAAATTATCACTAATTTTTAATTATTTTATTTTTTTTAATGTGATTTTTTTGAATAAACTTAATCTTTTTCTTAAAAGTCAGAAGCTTTCCTTTTAATAGTTAATTTGTTTGGATTTTGCATTTAAGACCCATATTTTATATAAACATATATTAAAGATATTAACAGAAGATAACTATGAATTAAGTTCATAAAATATCAAAATTTTCATATACTAAAACTCCAATTGATTATTTAAAACATTTTACTTTTTTTTTTCATTATTGGAGATGGGGATTATTTTTTTCGGATGACCAAAAGTGTCCACGCGTCTCACCCGACTAATCCTTTGGGGCATGTGAAAACTTCCCAATCCACATACACCAGGTAAAGCTATGGGGAGTGGCCCTTTGGGTTGAGCGTAAATCGAACACAAGACCCCCACTTCCTGAGGTGGGTTTGGCCCCCACCAATTGCGGAAGTCTCAATGCTCTTGTGCGCGCGCATGCGTGTGTATTAAGAGGTAAATCGATGCTACTTATGAATTATGTTGTTTTGTGAATTTGACGGACTTTTTGGAGTTAAACCTCTACCACAACAGAAGTGGATCACAATTTGTTAAATGGTAAAGGGGCCACATGATTATGTTGTTCCATAAGGTTGGGATCTGTTGAAGTTTAACCTCTACCATGACAGAATTGGGTTGAAGTTTTCATAATCCATTGTATCAGGGTTGAGTTTGTTGGCAAATTCCTTATCTTCTGATGATTTTATTCGAATATTGGAATCATCTCTCTCTCTCATGTGCAGTTGCTCATTCGCTTGCTTGAGGTTTGTGTATATGTATGTGGGTGCGTGTATGTATATGTATGCATGTACTTATGTTCTATGCAGATGGCAAAGAATCCTATTTCCCAGCTGCTTGAAGTGTGCCATTTGAGCTCTAATTCCCATTTGACCATTAGTCTGAAAATGAGTATGTGGTTATAGGAACATTCCACTTTAGGTAACTGGAAAAGTAGCATCTAAGTAAACAATAGTAAAATATATGTGCAAATTTTACTTAGAGCAACCAAGTAATAAACATTTGACCATTTTAATTAGATTCTAAAGGAAGAAAAGACATGATAATGCTATAAAAAGCAAGTTTTCTTGATTGACCTCTTAGAAAACAATCTTGAGATAATATAGAAGAATCTGTAATGAATCTGACATGGAGATGTGTCTGACGTAGATGTACCATCCATTTCAAAGAACCTGTGCAACATGGGTTGCACCATTATATACAATTGGTGGTTTATGCAATTTTATATTGCACTATACTGTTGGGAACTAATGTTTGTTTCACAGTTAGCTGATCCTGGGCAGGTGGGATAAGGCTAAAATGATTGTGACTTTTTTCCCCCAAAGATGGTCATGATGACTAATGTTTGTATCATATTCAATGACTAGGAAAGGTATTGGTACCATCAGTGCTGCCGGTGGTAGGGGCTGGGTGGAGGTGGCGGCGGAAGAATATCACTAGATTGCTACAGCATCCAAGATGTAAAAATCTTCGTACATGGTTTGTACTGATCTCATTTTCATGTTACAACTGTTGGTAAATGACAATTTTAATTTAAAGTAATGATGTCGTGCTCTGACAATTTCTCAATTTTAAGCTGAGTATCATTTGCAGTCTGGAATTTGATGCTGATGGAGCCAATTAAATATTCATATAAAATCTTTACTATGAATTCTCTAGAGCAGCATTTTTGTGTGTCACAAAAAAATAGAGATATTTTACAAGTGCAACACAGTCATTACTTTTAGGCTGGAGTTATTTTGTAAACTTGTGATTGAATAAATATGTTTGAAGCTTTATTTAAATCATAGGTTTTAGCTGTACGAGATGCGTTTTTTTGTAGGTGTCTATAGTTCCATTTTTATCGTTGTTGTTGTTTTTGTTATTTTTTATTGTTTTATTTTGGTCCGTCTTTGAAGTTCCCAGGATTAAGTGCCTAGAGTTAAAGAATTAAAAAAATATTTTCTGCATAAATTTTGTGTTGTGCATAGATGGGTTTGGTGAAATTGTTGGATCTCTTGGCATGACAGTGGCACAGAAAGGTAATGATAAAAGCTTAGGGGCTGGTTGGAATGTTTGAAAGGAGGTGGTAGGAAAAGTAAGCCAGTGGAGAGATGGGAATCACCATATGAAGGTCATTTTAAGTTTAATATGGCATAGCTAGGGGCATCTTACAGAATCATCTGGGTAATGTCTTGACTTATTCATAGAGCCTACTTCCAGTTGTGCTAATAGAGATGGCTGTAGAAGCTGAAGGATAGTCCCATCCCCTTCCCATCCAACAGTGGGTGGATTTTAACTTCTTTAGATTTCCCCAGGAATGGACAGGAGTTATTAGATCATCTAGGATCATGAACCAATTTTCAAACTACACTTCTTCCCTTTGCTTGGTGGACCTACCTCTTTTTGGAGGTCAATTTTCTTGGTCTAATGGCTAGGAGAGTCCTCCCTAGTCTTTCTAAATTTGACAGGTGTCTTGTCTCCATTAAGTGGCTGTATTTATTTCTGTATTTATTTCAAGACTCTCATGTAACTGCCTTTCCTAGACTCATTTTGGATCATTGGCCCTTGTTACTTGACACCTATGAGGAATCTTTGGGGCCGTCACCTTTCAGATTTAAACTTATTGGCTTAAGGAAAAGGGCTTTAAGGAACTAGTGGCCAATTGATTAGGGTCTTTTAATTTGCAAGGTCGAAAAGGTTTTCTCCTCGCCCAAAAGTTGACTTCGCCTGCAATCTTGCTTTGGTTCCCTATCAGAATCTTTGGCCTCTCTCCTCATTGGCATCAACAATTAGATATAAGTGAGCAAGCTAGAAACCTTACAGAGGAAGATAGATTCTTAGATAAGATCTTCAAGACCAGTATTGATCTAAATGCATCTAGAAGGAGATTAAATTTTGGCAAAGGTCCAAAGAGAGGTGGGTCAAATAAAGAGATGAAAATGCCAAAGTTTTTCATGCTATTGCCTTTGCCAATGGGAGAGTTGTATCAAATCCCTTGCCATTGTTTATGTTATTGTTGTAGACAAAAATTCCATTATAACTTCAATCGTAAACTTCTTCAAGATTTATATACTGCTAATCCTTTGACAAGATTGCTCATTGCAGGACTTCCTTTCTGATCCATTTCTCCCTAGGATGCTATTGTAGAATATGTTGTAAATAAAGAAAGTGGTTTTATTTTTTCCCATAGGATATAAGAGTATTATACTAGGCTAGTTGACTTTCTTTTTGTATAATATTGGTTCTATTTAAAGGCACCTTTGTAGCCTTTCTAGACACATAAGAACTAAAGATAGGGGCATTTCTTTATATTATATCTCCTTTCTTTGCAAATATAGGGACATTTCCTTCAAGCATGTTAGAGGGTCAGCCAATGGGGTGGTAGATTTCTTATCCAACGTAATGGTGGATTGTAAGGAGGGTTTTGTTGGACATTTGAAATCTTGGATATCCTTGTAACTAGTGCTTTTTTTTCCTTGTCTTTCTGTGGAGGAATATCTCTCTCTTATATTGTACCTTTACTCTCTAAAGAATACAACTGTGATTTTTTTAGAAGGAAGAAGAAATGAGTTCACCATCATAATTTATAAATGTTATCATCAAATATATTTGGGACAAATGAATCACTGCAACATGAAGAGGATGATGAACATCAGATTTCTTTCAACCCCTCAAAAAAGGAAGTATTGCATGTGTAATTTAACTACTCTTATGAAAATTTTCAGTCAGATTTATTTAAATATTGGTTCAAATTTTTTCATGATTACATTATCTTAGCTTCATCGCTAACGTGTGATGTGTTTTTTAGAGAATGTAATCGCTAATATTCTTTGCAATGAGATTCAAGTCATACATCTTCTAACAGCATATATTGTATTTCAAAGTGAAATCAGTGTGGAGTACACATTTAATTATATATCAATCACAGATAAAATTCTGTCTCCATTCAAAAAAATTTGTTCAAATTATCTCTCTTTTTAGGATGGAAACACAACCTATAGACGGTTTTAAGCTGAGATGATGAATACAAGATGGTGGTGAGAATCCCCAATTCACTATAATACACATGGATCACTTACACCTTATGGTGGTCCACAAGTTACGTATCATCATCTTCATGGTCATCATTAAAGCTTGAATCCCATTTATCTAGGGTTGGATTTTCGAGTTCTTCTTACCATATGACCAAGTTATGTGTAACATTCTTCAATGGCAAACTACTTTCTTTCTATTTTTCTTGAAACTTTCATGCCTTTACTTGTGTTGCATCAGGTGGTGAGAGTATAGGTTGCCCTGGGAATGCTGGTGCGGCAGGGACTGCTTTTGATGCAAAACTACTGAGTCTCAGAGTAAGCAATAACAATTTTACAACAAGAACGGAGACTCCTTTGCTTTCTACAACCCCACTTTGGTCTAATGTTTTTGTGGAGGGTAATGCCAAAGTTTTGGTTCCTTTGCTTTGGACCAGAGTACAGGTGATTGTTCCTTATTGTCTTTCAGCTTCTTTCTGCTGTTGTTTCTTGTGTATTAACATGTTCTTGTATGTTTGAGTGTATTGTGAATGGGGTTCCACGGTTCGAGTTCCATATTTTTTTTTTTTTTTTCTTTCTTTGAAAAGGTAACCTTGATTCAAAATAGAGAAGTACATAAAGAAAGGATGAGGTGAAAGCTCCAAGATGAAGCCTTCACAGTACACACCAAAACAACAAATAAGAAAAACATGTAGAGATACAAAAGAAATGAAAAGAAGCATCCTCGGTCCAAAGAGTAACACAATCATATGATTCTGGTTACTCCACATGCACGATGATACCTCCACATTCTTCCTTTATTCCATTATCTCTATGGAATGGGAGAATGGTTTGCTACTTTCTTCTACTATGCTATGACCATCGAATAACATCCTCCAAATCTCCCTTCATAACAACTCTATCTTTCTTGGACTCTCTTTCTCTCTTCTTTGTGACGTATCTCTTGGGCATGTCTTTTCCCCTTCACCTTCTTTTGAGTTTCTGTCGGGTCCCTTTGGTTGGTTACCCTCTTTATCATTGACCCTAGGCCAAGCTTCTCCTTTCTCTAGTTTGATTTCTGCCTCGTTGGGGGAGGGAGGGTCATATCGACCAACTATGGAAGGGGTTGAGTTTAGGAGGACCAGTGGAAGTAGAGCACAATGGTTGGAGAGGGAGTTTGGAAGAGGTCATGGTGGCTCTTGATAGTATCGAGGGAGGCAAAGCCCTAGGGCCAGACGGTTTCAATTTTAAATAGGTCATAAAAAAAAGAACATGCTGGGAGACGATCGGCCCGAATTTCCTCCAAGTCTTTCGGGAATTTCATATCAATGGAGTGATTAATAAGGGGTTGAAGAACTCCTTCGTGACTCTCATACCAAAAAGAGAAGGACCATTTGAATTGTCACATTTTAGACCTATTAGTCTTATTTGGAAGGAGCGGAATGGGAGGATCTTTGAGGGGAAAAAGGGAGATCCTAAAGATGTTTTTGAGAAGGCAAAATGACAAGTGATTGGTTGGTTGTCTGTGTGTAAGGAGTTTCGGGTCTTGCACCGGAGGATTTTTATCTGTCTTGGGATGGGTGTATGAAGGGTGTGGGTAGAGCCAAAAAGAGATTGGTCAAGTGGGTTGCGCCTCCCTAGGTTTATGCAAATTCAATGTAGATGGAGCTGCAAAGGGTAAACCAGGGCCGATAGGTATAGGAGGTGTGTTACATGATGATAGGGGTAGAATGATGGCAGCTTTTTCCGAATCAGTAGGGTGGATGGAGTCAAATGAAGCTGAATTGAAGGCAATTAGGAGAGCACTCCAAGTTTGGTTTGGTTTGAGTTTAGGAGTGGTAACCTCATTATCGAAAGTGACTCAACTAATGCTATATCCTGGGCTAATAAAAACAAAATTCCCCCCATGAAAGTTGATGGGTATTGCTAGGGACATTTGGAGGTTGTGCAGATCAGGTGGTGTCTCATTCATTCATACACCTCGATCGGCAAATTGCGTTGCAGACTTCTTGGCGAAATCTGGTGTTATGCTACAGAGTCCATCCTTGGAATTCTTTTCATTTTCTCAGCCTTGAGTGCTGGGATTGGGGGTTTCATTTGCTTGTTGTGGGTATCTTGTTTTTCATTGCTCTTGTTTTTGGTTTTTTTCGTCTTTCTTTTCGGTTCTGAGTATATATCTCCTATACTCGGATCCCTTATTTGTACTCCTTTCCTTTTAATGATATTTAGTCGACAATGTTTCAAAAAAAAGCTAATGTCTTAGCTGAAGACTGAAGATAGTCCTCCCTGAGATAGTTAGCGAATCACAAGGGGCCTTCATAGATGATTGCCAAATATTGGACGAGATTTTAATAGCAAATGAATTGGTTCATATGCGGTTAAGGGAAAGAAAATCGGGGATTTTGTTCAAAATAGATATGGAGAAAGCATATGATTTTGTGGACTAGGATTTTGTAGGCTACTTGTTTGATAGGATGTGTTTTAGCCCTAAATGGAGAAGGTGGATGAAAGCCTGCATAGAGGGTACCTCCTACTCAATTCTCGTCAATGGTTCTCCAACCCCACCAATGGTTTTGTTGCTTCCTTTGCCTTCTGTTGACGATGTCCTGCCACCGCTGCACCTTGGGCAATGATTCTCGCCCTTGCACTCCTCTCACACTCATCTCTCTCACTAGTGTCTCATACTTGATCACTGGCAATGCTTGATTGCAAATGGAGTTTGTTTTGTCTGGGATCCAAAAATAGTTAGCATATAGATAGCTGCACCACTGAAAACCTAATAATTGGAGTTTGTACCTATAAATTTTCTACTCGAGCTGACCTACATCATTGAATTGATAAGAATCAAACATCTTCAAGGGAATACAATTCTTCTAGATCCTTATCTTCTCATCATCAAGATTCTGAAGGGAAGAAGGAACTAAATTAAAAAATTTTCATTTCATTGTCAAAATCCCCCATTCTGTCATACCTTTTCACTTGTACTGTAGCTATTTCATTACATAAAATATAATAGTAGACACTGAATTCCTTCTGTTCTTAGTATCTAGTGCACAAATATTTGTTGATTGAACAATCCCAGTTTAGCACCTTCAGATGCTGATAGTTTATGACTTATTTTTTTCGTTTTAAAAATGCCATTTTGTTTATTATCCAAAGTATCTCATGCATGTTTGAAAATGCCACTTGTTTTGGAATCACTTAAAAAATTGGCAATCAAAATTGATGTTGGATTCTGCCCCTCTTGCCTGTGCACTTGTCTGTAACTCATCAGTTGTTCATCCCATGGGAAAATAGCTGTATTATATTGTGAGGTAATTTTTTTTTAACTTCGTTGCTTGCAAAGGTTAGAGGCCAAATAAGGCTACTTGATGGTGGTAGCATCAGCTTTGGTTTGTCTGATGATCCAGTCTCAGAATTTGAGCTGGTTGCAGAGGAGCTTCTTTTGAGTGATTCTGTGATCAAGGTATGTAAGTTTCATGAAATTTATTTACCATGTTATTGTCTTAACATATTCATTTACTTTCTTTTTCTTCTATCATTGTATACTAAGTGGATATTTGAGTCCTGAGGGTCGGTCCCATATCTTGAAAGTTACGTCCAAATCGGGATATTAGTCCTATTGTGGGTCAAAATTGGAAAATGGATGAGATTTAGGATGGGTAATGGGCAGACATCAGTTTTTCGGGTGGATCCATGGGTTGGACTGTGGCTGTTAAAAGTTTCTTTCCTGAGATTGTGTGTAATACCTACCCAAAAGGAGGCTCACATGATGTGGAAGCATTGGGGGTAGGTCTCATGGCCATCAACTTTTGAGAGGAGTCTATTAGATTATGAAATTCAACAATTGGAATCCCTCATCTTCTAAGTCTTATTCTCACAAAGTTCTAATAAGATTTTAACCTATGATAGTTTAAGGTGAGGAATTTAATGGAGAGTCTAATTAGGATATAACTAGTGGGGTGGATGCCAGGTGGGTTGTGTATAAGCCAAGTGTAAGCCAATTAGTAGAGTGATTATTTGGGCAATGAGTAGGGTAGAATTCATGGTTTTACCTTTTCTGTTATTGAAAGGTGATATTGGAAAACAATAGGAAGAAAACAAGATCTTTGAAAAGTGGCAAAAATTGGGCCCTTATGTGGTGAAATTCAACACTGATGGTGTAGTGATGGGTAAACCGGGACTGTTTGGTATTAGGGGTGTCTTGATCAACTTAGGAGAGCAAGGTTCTCGCCTTTTTTCTTAGGTTCTATTGGGAATAAGAACTCCAATGAATTGAATGTTTTAGTGGTTAGGGAAACCTTGAGGATCTTTGGTATGCACTTTCAAGGCAGGCTTATTGTTGACGATGAATGTCATTTGGTGGGCTCAAAGGAAAAAAGGATCCTCCTTGGAGGTTCATCTCAGTCTTCAGAGAGATCATTCTGATGTGTAGTTCCATGGATGTGTCATTTGTTCATGTCTGTAAATTGGCTATTGGTGTTGCAGACTTTCTCACCAAGGTTGGAATTTCAAGATCTGATGTCTTCGGACTTCTCCTTAGATTAATTGTTTATGCTTTATTGTATTTCTGTCTTTTGGTTTTTGATAGGGTTGAAAGGTAAAGTAGAACTCAAAAAGCCTACCATAGATAGGTGGGAAAAATGGATTTGCTGATGATGGGGTCTCTCTCTCTCTCTCTCTCTCTCTCTCTCTTATATATATATATATATATCCCTGGGACCTCATGAGTGTTTTCATGTTGGAGACCCCTTGTGGGGCCCACACTGGCCCCGTTGGCACCTTCTTTCTTAATCTACACCCATTAACCTGTGAAAATGGATCTCTACCCATTTGGATCCCAAGTTGAGTTACATCCGTTGTTGGATTAAAACCTGATAATATTGCATCCCTATTTATTGAGTCATTCATCAATCCAATTTTTTTTAACATCATATCCTAGCATAGTCCTTGACTTCTAACTGACCCAACCCTATGATCATAAGGGGCTCTCACATGGGACTTTGACTTGAGAACCCTTTGTGGGTTGTGAGGCTGAACACTATATTTGGAACATGTACAAACTTTTAGAGAATATATATCTACAGTTGAATTAACACTATTGTCATCATAAGAAGTGTATCCCTTCTATTTAGATTGCCCATTTGAGTTCAATTCCTCGGCTTTTCTCAGCTTAGGCCAAAGTATGTGTCAAAAGTAATAGCACCTATATAATAGCATTTATGTGCCAATAAAATTTGGATCACTAAAAGTATATCCTAGACAGGTCCAATGGTGCTTAAAAAGTAGTACACATAATCCTTGAATTTCATTGACAACATTTGAGGCCCCATGATGTCAAATTCTCAATTGAAGAATTATTAGTGTACATATTCATGCATGAGTTTGTGTCTGTATGCATGCATGCATTCATGTGCATGTGGGTGTATGCATGTTCACTAAGGACATGTTTAACTTAATTCACGTGTCTCGTCTTCTTGATATGCTAATAAATGCCTAAATTAATGCACTTTTCTCATTGCTCTAGATGACTAGAATCCTTCTTTTCAGTTGTTGTCTAAATTTTTTTCCTTTTCAATTGAAGGTGTATGGCGCTTTCAGAGTGTATGTCAAAATGTTACTCATGTGGAACTCCAAAATTCAGATTGATGGTGGGGGCAATACTGACGTTGGTACATCTTTGCTTGAAGTAAGGAATCTTGTTGTTCTCAGGGTATGCATTATGAACCTCATCTGCTCATGCTAGAAACTTTGTTCTTGTAGTTTTGCTTTTGGTTTGTAAGATTATTCTGCGTTATGATTCCTTTATGGCAGCAAACTTCCGTCATTTGTTCGAATGCAAATTTGGTCGTATATGGTCAAGGGCTCCTGAAACTAACTGGACCTGGTGATGCAATCAAAGGCCAGAGACTTCTCTTGTCACTATTTTATAACATAGCTGTAAGGATATATCGATACATCATATTATTCTCTTGATTATTTTGCTATAAATGAAATGGTCCTCCTGATAATCTTATGGTTTTTTTCTTTAATGGAAATGATGAAAGTCTATTAAGAGAAAAAGAAGCACTAGAGAGAAGCAAGTACAATTGCGAGTGCACATATACAAGCATGCATGTAAAGAAAGCATTGCAATATATGTACAAGCACTGCCTTCCTCCAGAAACATTCCCCCTCTATCTTTGTATCACATGGCATGGATTTTGACCCTTGGCTATCTGACACACATTGCTCCTACCCACTCATTATCCACCTCCACTATAGTTGCTGATACTGCTCCAACCTCCATTTTGTCTTTGGTTGCTGCTCCAATCTTTCTAATCAATGTTTTGTTCCTCTTTATCCACATAACTCCTCTACTTTCACCCATGTTACTGCACTGGGCCACCAATACCTAGTGGTCCCACCAGTTCTGTACTTTCCTCTGGAAGTGGTCTTGCTCTTTTTCATAACCATTGTGTCCTTTGTGACTCCGTAGCTAAAGAGTCCATGACACTATTTGACTCTCCTGGAAAGTGGAGTACTGGAAATTTTTTAAGTGGGAAAGAACATACTCATGGTTCATTCTCTCTAGCCAATGCGAAAGAGTGAAGAGCCTATTCAAGGACATTCTTGGAGTCACCTTCCATGTTCAATGGCTCAAAGAAGTGACCTTAGAACAATTTTAATTTAAAGTATCCATGTCGTTGGTGCCGTTTTTTTTTTTTCCAACAGAGGCTAAGAATGGATTTCCTTGAAAGATAATTGTAAGTACAAAATAATAGTCTATGGCTTTTATAAAAGGTTTATACAAGACCATATAAAAGACGGAAAATCATACTAGAATACAACCCAATCCCGTTACACCCTCACCCAGTGAACTTGAATACAAAAAATCCACATTTGGCACCGTCTTTTGTATTTCATCCTTTGCCAGAAAGTGAACGACTCTATTTGTTGACCACCCCACATGTCTGAATAGGATGCCTCTATTTCTAGGCATTTTCCTGATCTCCCTCACAATGTTAACCATCCTCCAAGGGGTTTCTTTCTATCTCTTGACCAAGTGATAGCATTAACATAGTCACCTTCTACAATAAGATTGTCATTCCCAAACCTTACCCACAAATAGATCACTCTTCTAATTGCTAGTACTCGCTTCCTTGGATCCATAACTCCTTCCAATTTGGAAAAAAACTAAAAGCATCCTCCCACTATCATCGTGGACTATCCCCTCTATTCCAGCAGGCACGGGCTTTTTCCCAACAACACCATCTACATTGAACTTATGAAACCCAGGCTCTGGTTTTGACCAGCTTACTTTCACCTTCTCTCTCCCCTTGCACCCCTCAAACACCCTTTCTATGAAAGATAAAAGTCCTCTAAAGAGCACCCGACAAATTCCTTAGACAATGATAACCACCATACATGGCTCAATTTAGCCTTCTCAAAGACCTCTCTAGCATCTCCTACCTTACCTTCAAATATTCTATTGTTCCTTTCCTTCCATACTGACTAGAAAATCGCAACTGGAATCAACCTCCACACAACCCCGCTCCTTCTTGAAAACGGAACTCCTCACCACTCAGAAACAAGACTCTCCACACCCCTATTAAACACCCACTCACAACCATCAAGCTCAAGAGCATAACCAAATGTATCTGGAAAACTGAAACCTGCACATCAAGTGTTCGGCAGATTCCTCTTTTAATTCACACAGGACGTGAACCTCTAATGTGCCCTCTGGTAAGAGGCCTCTATCCTTAAGATTACACCACCGATATCTTTCCTTTGATTGTTGTCCAAATAAAAGCTTGAACCCTAGGTGAAATTTTGTTGTTCCAAGCCAGAGTGCAGGGGGACACTTGGTTTTGATTAGCATAAAGTACTTTCAGGATTGCCTTAACTGAGAAAACCCCGAATAGTCAATAGTCAATAGCTGTTGTGGCTCAATTGAGATCTATTACTCAGTGACTGGAAAGCTCTGGAGCACATCTTGCACATATTACTTGAGAGATCCATGACACTGGTGGCCTTTGATAACCTAATTTTAATCCTGAATGAGACCTTAATCACTTAATGCAAAGAGCAAATGCACAAGATGTCATGTGTCCACAGAAGCTCTGTTATGTGATGGACTAGTCTTTCCAAAGAATCGGTGCAGTATGCTCCACTTGGAAACATCAAAATACAGTAAGGAAAACCGATCTGCAGTGCAGATAGCATTTAGATCTAGGGAAGAAATGATCTGATCCAAGAAGAACTGACACTCAAATGAAATGGCTACACCTCTATAGTGAAGATAGACCTCATATCTCATGACTTATGCAGTCATGGGAAGGATTCACACAAGAGAGCTCCCAAATCTTGTTTCGATGAAAAAATGCCTAAATGACTATCATCCCTTCAACTTACTTTCATTATTCTTAAAACAATAGTAATTCATAATTCTTTAAACAAAATAAATTATCATTCATTCCATAAAGTAGCTTTTTTAATCTAAACCATTATAATCTAAATGAACTAAGGTATCCAAAACCCCTTTACAACGAAAAGAATTAAAGAAATCACTTTATTGTCACAGTAGGTCGGTAGCATCATATTAGCACATACTACTGAATAACTTTAGTCGTTTGTCCTATTTTTCAGCTTCATGTGGTCCTTGCAAACAACCACTTGGACAAATAGTTATCCAGAAGCAACTGCAATCCTGTCATCTTGATGGAGTAGGCAGTTAATAGTGAGTGCCTTCTACTAGGGGCATTTGCTCTGTGTGTGGATCTAGAGTTGTCATAAAGTACAACATAAACTTTTGCAGATACAAAAACCATTGAGCAAGGCATTCAACTTTTATGTACTGGCTAAGGAACCATAATGTTCCATCATCTGTAAAATGTAAACTCGGCATGGATTAGGAGGTGTCCATAATGGTCCAGACTTGGCTTGGAGTTCTACTTCATTTGGAATGTCATCCCTTTGCATCACTGCACTTGAAATGGGCAAGTGGTCTAGATCTTCACATGGATTACAAATTCATTGGTAGCATAGTGTTCAACATCCTTTTCTACGATGTGTTCTACATATTTATTCTTGTTAGCCAAGCTACTGTATAATGTCTGTAGTAATAGAAGCTCAATTATTTGGGAATATTCATTGTTTGTTATGATCTTTAATTTGCTTCTGCTTCTGTGTGTGCATTTGGCTTTGGTTTGAGGATAGCAGGTCTTGCACCATCTTTTATGCTATCCTTTTTCATTATGTTCACGATGTTTCCTAATTCTGTCCAATGTGAACCTTCTAGACTAATCTCATTACGTGTTCATAGAAGTTAGTATGTGTGTAAAGATGGAAGATAGCCATGAAGAAGAGGCAAAGAGATGAGTTGGAAAGAAGACTCTAAAATCCTTGATCAGAAACTAATTACAGCCATTAGAATCCCAATTACATCTTCTATATGTCAGAAACTACGATTACATAATTGTGGTACAGACCTACATGTATGGAACATTTGAGGAGTATGTAACCAAATTCTTCTCCATCTCATAGAATGGTTGTCATGATCACTTGGTCCGGTAATCCCAGTCTCCACACTTTTAACCTTCCACTCTTTCGCTCCTGTATAACAAATGTATTTATTTCTTGATAATGGATTAGAGAATTGTTTGGCCCCTATATTGCTTGAGGAAGTTGGTTTTCTAATTCATATTTTCCATTATTCCAATTATGCATTCAGTTTGCATATTGAGTTTGGTCCCTTCCTTCAAATTCATTCTATGATCTTGCTGCTGATTAATTCTAGTATATCATAGAACAGAATGTATGGGGAGATATTGATTTTGTAAAGTTAGGTTCTTATATAATTGAAGGTGTCTCTTTCTTTTTTCTGTTCTTTTTATTTGTTTGGAGCAACTACTTGTTAACAAGATTTTCTTAATGTTTATTTTCCATCTTGGACAGGTTGGGGCAGGGTCCTTGCTTCAGGCACCATTGGATAATGATAATGATAATGGAAGTAGCTTGTGAGTAGGAAATGGATTGAATTTAGACTGTGGAAATAGACTGTTAGTGTCTAGTCAACTACTCTTTTCTAATATTTTATTGTTTAATTTTGGTTTCCACATAGGGCAATTAAATCACACTGTGAGAGTCAAACATGCCCGTTGGAGTTAATAACCCCTCCTGAAGATTGCCATGTCAACAGTTCACTGTCTTTTACACTTCAAGTACGAGATTGTTCCTTCTCCTCCAATTCATCTATGATAATATCCATGAGTTTTCTCCTTCATCCATGGGTTTTCAGTATAGTGCTGTTTCTACATTTCCATGAGATATCTTCGTCTTCATATAAGGGTCAGTCTTCAAGGAAGATTTGCTACTTTATAATTGTTCAGGGAGATGGATGATCCAGGCAGGTCTAAGAAGTTACTACCATATAATCATCACAATTGTTAAAAATATGGCGTTTGTCTTGCATGGTTTTGTAATTGTTCCTGGGCTCATCTTTATTACCACTTTGTAATTGGATACTATTTTGTGAGCTCTTTTTGGTTGTTATTATGACCATAAGCACTACTATCATTGAAGAAAATTCACTTCCTGACATGAAGGAAAAGAGAATTGGTAATTACCTTTTTAAACATGTTCGTTGGTGGCGATCTCTTCTTAGTTTTCCTATTTTCTTGTTAGTATTTGCTACATGCCTTTACATGTTTACGAATGAATTTATCTTTTCGTTTGGGTGGCATTTTTACATCCATATTTGGTAAATAAGTTCACATTCTTCAATCTCTTTTAGTGATTAATTTTGAATTTGTTGCATTGAGGTTTAGTGTGCCTGATAATCATGTCATCCATGAATGCAATTTTCGCAATCTTTCCCAATGCATGGTTATGAAATACTCTAGTCAAATGACAAGGATTTACTTCATGAATTGAGTCCCATCACATTTTGTTTGAAGAATTCACAGAAGTATTCATTAATATATGGTAAGGTACAGTATAAGAGAACTATACTGATCCTCTACAAAAGGTGAGAATCAAGATCAAACAATAGCCTAAACCCAAAAGTATACATTGACAAAAAATAAAAAAGGAATTACAGCCCCGCACAAGACTCTTTTGTTTGGTTGGCATTTTTACATCCATATTGAGTCCCATCACATTGAGCGCATTTGTAATGAGACCAATCATTGTCATCCTCATCATACTCATCATCAACACTATTTTCACATATTGATTTCCTTTAACCTTAGGCTACTATCGTCAAATCCCCTCACTTCTAGGCTTCCATTGACCTCAGGGGTACCTAGCAGGCCTCCTCTAGAGTCACCCTTTACCTTGCTCAAGAGAACCTCTTTCATAGGAAGACTTTCCCTCAGATCAGTTTTGGATGGTCTTAGATTTCAAAAGGATAAGGGATGACAAGGTAGGTTGGTTAGAAAGGGAATTTAGTCATGAGGAAATTAGAAGAGCACTAGATAACTTAGAGGGAGACAAAGCTCTGGTTCGGATGACTTCAACTTTAGATTTATCCAGGCTTGTTGGGATATAGTAGGTCCAGACTTTATTAGGGTATTTAACAAATTCTATCAGCTGCCTAGGATCAACAAATGTTTAAAAAAATTCCTTCATCTCCCTCATTCCAAAAAGGGAAGGCCCTTCGGAATTGTCCCAATTCATATCGATCAGCTTGATAGAGTGCATCTACAAGCTTTTGGCTAAGGTCTTAGTGGAAAGATAAAAGAGGTACTAGGGAAGATCATAAGTGAATCGTAGGGGGCTTTTGTGGAAAACAAACAAATTCTGGGAGGGGTAATGGTGGCCAACAAACTAATCCACATGAGGAAAGATAAGAAACTCGGTTTTCTCTTCAAATAAGACATGGAAAAATCCCTCAATAGCTAATAGCTAATTCAGCTGATTCAAGTGACAATTGAATTACTTAGTTAAATCCCTCAATAAAAGGGTAGGTTCAGATTTGTATATTAGTGGGGCTGTAGTTGATAATTATTTTCGTTTGTCATTTTGGCTAATAATTTATAAGCATCTCCTTTTATGGAAAATGAAAAGTGTGATGCATCAAGCTCGTATGTTTGGTATTTTTTTTTGAATTTACATGTGGGAAACTGTGGGATACCCAGTGTAAAGCCCCACAGGTGAGCCCACTACCCCTAGGGTACACCAAGGTTAGGCCATGGGGGCTCAAACCTACGACCTCCTGCTTCCTGAGGCGGGAGTCAACCAGTTGAGCTACACCCATGTGGGTTCATATGTTTGGTATTTTGATTTTAGTTTTAAGGTACATGAGAGCAAACTCATCTTTTTTGTACCATTTAGTAGTTCAATGGTACCAAATGAAGAAAAAAAAATAAGTTATCCTATTGAAAACCTAATTGTTAGTGTTTGATGATTATTCATTTTTTATGTCAAGTATATATTTTTCTATTTTTCAGGAAATATTTATTTTTTCATCATTAACAGCCAGTAATCCCATCAATCTTGGGTTAACTTTATGAGTTCTTCTTCTTCAATTAACCCTATCATAAACCATACCATTAGTCACTCCACATTCCATGTCCCTTTTTTTCCATTTCCTTTATGTTTTCGAAGGTCGCCCTCTCCTCTTAGTGCCCTCGATCCGTAGCCTCTCCAATATACTCACTGGAGTTGTGCTTGGTCTTCTACTAACATGATCAAACCATCTCAAATGAGTCTCTCAATTCGTCATCTATTGGGATTATCTTTAAACTATCCCTAATGCGTTTGTTTCTTACTCTGTCTTTTAAGGTTAAACCACTCATCCAAAGTAGCATGTCCATTGGTCAACCTGTTGTTTCTCCTTTATGACTTAATCCAGTAGCCATTCCATGCCCATTCTTTGTTTTAGTTTCATTCATTTCTGCAGTTTCTCATGTTTATTATTCTTTACCTTGTTTTAGGTTCATTTATTGTATGTATTCTCATTCATGGTTATTCTAACTAACTTAATTTTCACAGATCTGTCGTGTTGAGGACCTTGCTGTTAGTGGGCTTGTGAAAGGAAGTATCGTGCACATTCACAGAGCAAGGACAATCGCTATTGAAGGTGGAGGCATGATAAGTGCATCAGAATTAGGTATATCCAAGGTCTTCCAAACTTGTTTGAACTAAAACATTGCTTTTTTCTTAGTTCTTATTTTTTTCTTCATAAAAGCTCCATTCCAACTCAATAGAACCTGTGAAGGAATAGTGGGCTCGTGGTTCCTCTCTCGTCTTGGCCCTAGGATGAAGGCTGGTTAGACTTATGGTCCATCGGAAGGGAGAGGAACTCCAGAATCTTTGAGGATAAGTTAATTGAGGAAAGTGAGGTCTTTCAAAAAGCCAAATGGAGGCTTTGCGTCTAGCTCCTCTCTGGAAAAGAGTTCAAGGGAGTCAAAGTAACTGATTTCTTTTGCTCTTGGGAGTGCTCCTTGGGAAACTGAAGAAAGCCGAAAACCTTAGTCAATTGGTCTCCTTCTCAGCAAGGCGTCCAAAAATTCAATGTGGACGGGGCTTCGAAAGGAAAACCAGGACCAACAAGGATAGGGGGTGTTCTTAGAGATTACATTGGCAAAACTTTCCTAGTCTTCTTGGACCGGAGGGATAAAAGACTCGAACGAGACGGAACTTCTCAGTATTAAGAGAGCTTTGACCACATGGAAATTAGTCAGTTATGATAAACTAGTCATAAAAGAGGATTCGACAAATGCAATCAAGTGGGCTAAGGGGTTGAAGCGATCCCCTTGAAGATTGATTACCATGTTGAGAGATAAGGGCTCTCTTTTTGGGTCATGAGATATCCTTCTAATCAGATGTACAACTAATGGTGTGGCAGATTTTTTTGCCAAGAATGGGGTAGACCACTCAGTTACAGGCATTTTCCACCTTTGAGACGGTGGTCGATCAGGAGAGCAAGGATCTCCTACCTTTATCCTGAAGGAAGATGTCTGAATGTCTTTAGTTTTAACTACATAGATGTATTTATTTATTTCTTTTGCTTTTCAGGATTTAAATTCTATTGACCCTCTTTTGTAATGGTTTCTTATAGACCCTTTTTGTATTTGTAGATATACTTTTCTTTTAATATATTAAGTGTTTGTTACTGCTCAAAAAAAAAAAAAACTCCATTCCAAATTAGCAACTTAATGCCGTGAGTTCTATTAGATTGAATTCATTGATGGACGGGATGGAGCTTTGGTGATGATGATCTATGCTATTTAATTGATGTACGTTTCTTTAACTGATTTGGAATTCTTTCTCCAGGCTGTGTGGACGGTGTAGGCAAAGGAACATATTCAAAATATGGAGCTGGAGGTGGTGCTGGGCATGGAGGTAAAGGGGGTTCAGGGATTTTCCATGGTCAGTATACTGAAGGCGGTATAAAATATGGTGATGCTGATCTTCCTTGTGAGTTAGGAAGTGGAACTGGTGTGCATAGTGAATCAGATGGTCATGTTGCTGGAGGGGGAATGATAGGTAGGGAATCTTCCACACGATATCTTTTCCTCAATCATGTCATGGAATTTGTTCTGCTATTTTCTCGGTCCAGAATATTTCTGTGGGAATGGGATGATCTGATGTTATTTAACTTATGAGAAAGATAATTAGCCAGTTTTTTTTTTTTGCAATTAAGCTTGGTATTCTATCACAATGACACTATTACCCCTTTATGTCTTATTGCTTTCTCAATGATCCTTTTGTTATTGCACTTGAATGCTAACCGGTGTCCTTTCCTTTTGCAAAGAAAGGTATCTTAAATATGTAGGTGAGAATTCTTCTGTTGAAGAGATGCCATTTCACTTCTTTTTACATCTATTGTAATGGATGAGAGAGATCTCTCAATACATTGTTCTTTTTTCTATATGTTTCTATCATATGACAGTAGACTTTGATATTTTTCTACCTGATCCATGGAGTAATCCCATCTTTGAACTTTTAATTGGAGCATTTAAATGTAGGGGAGTGGTTATTTATGATAACCGAGGAGGGTAAATAGGGGATTTTGCAGGAGGGGTATTTTAGGTCGGAAGGACCTTATATTTGGTGATTATGTAGGAGAAAAAAAAATTTGTTAGGGCATTGTGTTCGTTTGTTTCTTCTGAAAGGAAATCTTATAGGAAGATGAATTCCAATTGGAAAATTTTGTTTAGAAAATGACTTAGTACAGATTTATTTTCTAACTTAAGATTTTCCCACATTTTTTTGTCACTATCATCTATGGGATCAACCTATTAAATGTTTTAAACCAATGTGTTTGATACATGTATCAATCCATTTAAGATTGGTTGGGCTGGGTCAACTTGTTTAATGAATGGTTAGTTATGTATCGTTTAAGTCAGGTACAAGTCAATTCAACTCAATCCGTAATAAATGTGATGTAGGACATAGAAGATCCACCTCACGGATCCACTTCTAATTTTTATTTTCTTTATTTATATTTTTCCTACTTAGCAAGTTAGATTAGGATTATTATTCTTAGTTAGTTTCCGTTTAGATAGAGTCTTATTTAAGTAAGGAAACGAGGTCGGTGGCTTTCCTAATTGAGTCATTTTTTCTGTTTTTGTCTGGGTTATTTTGTTATAAATACATGTACCCGTATGGGAGAGAAAAACTCACACAATGAATTAATAAAATTTATAAAGGCATAGCCTTTTGTTCCATCTCTTTTATCTTTCTTCTTCCTGCCTAGTTGCAGGCTGATTCTTCATTAGAATGGGTGGGTTGGGTCAGCTATGAGTTGGGACAAATGAATAAATTGTTCAAGATGCTCAAGTTGAGATAACTTGTCTAATAAATGTGACATATGTGTAGGTTGGATTGACCCATTTAAGGTGTGTTAGGTTGGGTCAACCAATTTAATGAATGGGTTGGTTGAGTCATTTCATTTATAAGTTGAGTTGGGCCAATCGTTTTATAAATAAGCAAGGTTAGGTCAACCCATTTAATTAAATGAGTTGGATTGGGTATGAATCAAACCAATGTTTAATATTGATTGGTTCTAGTCTTGTTTTTAATACATGAGATGGGTACAAATGATTTAATGGAGCTATTTAACTAAGGAAAGCTCAGAGTTTGGGCCCATAAGCTGTAGCAATTCATGGAATGTTGTTTTGATCCATAATCTACCTTGGTTTAGAACTAAGGATGAGAGTGGCCCTAAAGCCAGAAGTGTACGACCTGGAATAAAGAGGGCTTGAAAATCAATTTTCGAACCGAGTGATTAATGTGCTCGGACTTCGATAAACAACTGAGCCTTGATTGATATTCTGGCTAGGCTTGGGCTTTTGTGTGTTCAAGCCTAAAAGGCCAAAACCTTTCAAAAATATCCTAATACACCACTATACTTGCTCAGGTCCTTTCACATTTCTCTAGAACTCCCTTTTGTCCACTCATTTCTTTTGAAGCCAGCATCATTCCCAAATCGGGAGAATGGGTCACCCTGTCTTAAACCCCTAGTCGCTCTAATTGGATTGGTAGGTGAACCATTCGTTAGAATGGAGTAAGATGAGCCCTGCACATAGGTCTTCTACCAACCCCCCATTTGGGGCTGAAACCCATCCGCCCAAATAGATAGTCCACAAAATCCCACTCTATGTGGTCATGCTTTCTCCACGACTAATTTCAACAACACACCACTTAAGCTATCCTTACGTTTAGTATGGATAATTTCATTGGCTATTAGAACTCCATCTAAAATTTGCCTCCCCTCAATAAATGTCCCCTATGTTTCACCAATTATGACGCCTATGACGAACCTGAGCCTCGCAACTACGACTTTGGCGAGAAGTTTGTAATTACACCCAACTAGATTTCTAGGCCTACAGTGAGAAAGTTTGGAAGCCCTTTCCTTCTTTGGTATTAGGGAAATTAGGGAGTTCTTCATATCCTTGTTCAAAATCCCTCTCTATGGAATCGTTGGATGAGTGGTTTAGAGTTAAAAATGAACACGTTAGGATAGTTTAAAGATAGCTCCGATACATGATAAATTGAGAGAAACTCATTTGAGGTGGTTTGGTCATGTTAACAGAAGACCAAACACAACCCTAGTGTATAGAGTAGAGAGGCTATGGATTGAGGGTATTAGGAGGAGAGGTCGACTTTTGAGAACATGGATGGAAGGGATAAAAAGGGACATGTTAGGCTATAGAGTGACTAGTGATATGGTTTATGATAGGGTCTATTGGAGAAGAACTCCTTATAAAACCGACCCCCAATAGATGGGATGTTAGCTGATGATGATGATGATCTAAGCTTGTGACTTATGGTTATGTTGCTGACACATGATTACTTTTTATCATTATCAATGTTTGCATTTTACCTAGAATTTACCACATTGTAGGCATCATTATAGTTTCATTGCACTTAGTATGTCACAAAAGTTTTATTCTTCCATTTTTCAGTGATCGTCTTTGTTTTGATCCACGTTATCGTACTTTTGACATGATTTGCATTTCTTTCCATAAAAGGATGGCTTTATTGATTTCCTTAATGTGTTTTTTCATCCTCCTAGTGATGGGCTCCATGCAATGGCCACTCTCAAAGTTGGATATTTATGGGTCCTTAAAGGCAGATGGTCAAAGTTGTAATGTAGCAAGAAGGAACCATAATGGTACTTTGATGGGCGGACTTGGTGGTGGTTCTGGAGGACTATCCTTCTTTTCCTTCAAGCAGTTACTCTTGGAAAAAACTCAACTTTATCGATTGTTGGTGGTGGAGGTGGCTCAGTTGGTGGAGGGGGTGGTGGTGGTGGGAGAGTTCATTTTCATTGGTCTAACATAGCCACGGGACATGAATATGTTCAGATTGCTACCATAAACGGTACAATTGACACTAGGTATGTGTATATTTGTTGGATTTGCAATAGTAAAGACTAGAATAGAGCCTATTTTCATTTATTATAATTTATGCTCATGCCATTATGATTTTATGGAATATTGTATCAATCATTAACTATTGCAAATGCCTTGGCACATAGTATTGTTGACAAGTGCTTGCTGTTGCAACCTTTAGGTTGCAGACTCTTCTGGTGTGAGGAACCCTTTGATTGACACCTACGGATGCCTTAATGTGCGTTACATGATTTGGGTATCCACATATTTGATTGATCCTTACTGAAATCCAAGGAAAGATCCAATAGAATCTTGAAAGATCGTTTTGATCTACAATTTATATGGTTCGATCAATCAAAGGAGAGTCATGAATAGTTCAAAGATGTTTTAAGATGTGATTGATAACATATCTAAGTGTAGGAGAGATTCGGGAAGAAATGGATCGTCGATCATGTATGAGGATCTAATGATACAATGTGGGGCCCACTCGTGATTTTGTATGACCACAACTAGGGCACCATCTAAAAGACTCTTGTATTATCTTCCTAATGCAACTTATAGATCATTGATATGATATGTGGATTGAAAGATACTGGGTGCAACCCACCTGCAATGATTAATTGATTGCAACTTACACACCTACTGGTGCCAACATGTCAACCTTTCAATTTGCCACTTGTCATAACCAAATCATGTTTGTAATAACCTTGGAATAAGGATCCTCTAGTTCTGTAGCACTAGCGAGTTTATTGTGATTATTGGTGGCACCATAATTTGGCTAGTGTTACAGCACTAGACAATCCAAATTCAACAACTTTGATGCCCAATCTTGAGTCATAAGTCATAATCTAACACATGCCTCTGAAGCTTGTAAACCGTGACACACTATATGAATGTGTACTGGCTCTTCAGCTGAGTTTGAAGTAATAAATAAGCTGTAGTATGTTAATTGCTTGTTTTTCTCATATATTTGTTCATTATTGTCATTTCTTTGTTTTTTCTACTGTAGTCTCACTTCCATCAGTTTGTATATTCACTGCCAATTCCAGAATGTCCTCATGTTTTTCTTTTGTTGAATTCCATCTATAACAGAGGGGGACCTGGGAGCAATGGTGGTGAACTTGGAGAGAAGGGTACAGTCACAGGAAAGAAGTGTCCTAAAGGGCTGTATGGCACATTCTGTAATGTATGCCTCATTTAATGGTCTTTTGTCATTGGTTTTATTCCATTCATCATTGAATTAATTCTGTGATTTTATTGCACTAGGACTGAGTATTGCAAATGGTTATTAAATCCGTCCCACTTAATTTGCATTTTCTTCTTATTTACTAATTGGCTATGAATATTTGTTCATGAAGAAATCACCATATACTCCAATTTTTGAAATCATCATGTAGTATTGCAGAGAGATCCTCATTACCCATTCTCTATTGTATGTCATTTTTGAGTGCATGAAAAGCACCTATGTTAATGTGAGTCAAACCAAAGGTTTCATGGACTCCTATGTACTAATGATTTTGTCCCTTTTTTGTCAAATCCTCTTCTTAGAATGTGTGTACCTGAGGATTGTTATCAAGGCCGTTGAATGGCCTGATTTATGACTATCATGTCTTTCATATTCGATAAAGGAAGCTCTCCCCCCCTCTCTCCCTCCTTGTGTTGGCTTCTGAGGTTGCAGAAACCATAACTGGCTTATTGGCAATGTGACTGCACTTGTATCATATTTGACTACTTTAGGGCCATACTTTAGTCATAGAATCTTTCTACTCAAGGTGTCACTCCTTCAGAATCTTGCTCACTTCTGCAGCCTTGCATTTGCACTGGACGATGAAGAACTTCCTATTTTCCACTTTAAAAAAAAAAAAATCCTATTTTCCTACCACACTAGAATCCCTTGTATGATTTCAACTGTTTATGCAAGAGAAACATATGATCATTTGACCATTTTCTGGAAATTGTAAATCATTGCTTGCATGATGCAAAGCTAAAACTACAATAGTTCAGAGGCATTTGAGTTCATAAAGTGGTGCCTATTGTGTGCATTCAGACTGTAACCATGCCCACAACTTGACCTCACTCCTTGTTCATAATGTGTATAAGAGCTCCTAGAAGCCAAGTCAATGAACAGAGTAAGCAGGTTTACTTTTCAGTACCAGACAACGAGAACAGCTGGTAGAAATTGTTTGTTTTGCTTCTCGTAATAGTGCATGCAAACATGTTGGGAAGCATAAGATGATTTCTAGCATTGAGTTTTAACCACACGTTCATTCAAATCTGAATTGAACAATCAAAATAAATCCTACTTTAGAAATGATTTCTTAATTTTTGAGACTTGAAAGCTCAAACTTGATGTAGATATTACCTATCTTCTATTTTGAATAGCAGTAAAGTAAAGAAGTCCATTAGCAAGTTCGTTCATCATGGTTCTGGTTTGAGACAAGGTAGCACTTCATCTAGCTCAGAGATGTGTCTTTTGAATGCCCATGTGGAATAGAACAATCACATTCAAGGTGGTAGCAGTAGGGTTGCTATCCTGGGATAGAAGGGTTTTATTATAATATAACAACTCATTGCATGGTTATGCTTTATTATGTCCATAGTGTAGGGAGTGCCATAAGCATATGAATAGTTATATAAACTCCATACATAACTAAATTCTGTATTTAGTCACTTGCAATTTGATTCATTACTTTATCCATGTGTTGGAACATTCTGAACTTGAATTATTTCCTAATCTTCTATGGTCTTAAAATGTTGTCAGGAGTGCCCCATTGGAACTTACAAAGATGTTGATGGCTCTGACTTGTCACTTTGCACTCCTTGCTCTTTGGAGCTTCATCCCCAACGTGCAGCTTTCATTTATGTGCGAGGTAATTTTTTCTAGATGTAATTCATGTCCATGTATATTTTCCCATGCATTTTTGTAATGCACAACAGATACTATGTTACTGTTGTTTTATATCTGCTCAAGGTTTTTTATTTATAATTCCTCTCTTTAATAACAAGGTGATGCTAAATTACATATCTATCACTGCAGGAGGAGTTACTCAATCATCTTGTCCATATAAATGCATATCTGACAAGTATCGGATGCCAAATTGTTATACGCCACTCGAGGACCTGATATACACATTTGGTGGACCGTGGCCATTTGCACTTCTCCTATTGTTCACTTTAGTTCTCCTAGCTGTTCTATTAAGTGCTCTACGAATTAAATTGGTTGGACGAGATTATGCTTACCAGGTTGCAAATTCTATTGAGAATCATGGTCCCCATACTTTTCCATCTCTCTTGTCCCTTGCAGAGGTAATTCTTAATTCAGTGTTGACATTCCCTTGCAAGAGAAGGTTTTGGTCATCAAGCATGCAAGAAATGTTAATTGATAGGAGACTAAACTAACCAAGATAGAGGAGCAAAAGATTGGCCTAAATGGACTGGGTTTGACTTCCATTTTATAAGCCTGGGCTGTCCCTCTCACTAAATGAGTTTGCAGGGTTGGCCTGTCAGTCCATAGTCCTATAATTCAGGCTGGGTTGTTCCTAAATCATGAGCATGTATTTCCCTATACATATCATTGCTTTGTTGTGAACTTGTGATACATTCTTGTCTTCTGATGCTAACCTTAAAACTAGGTGCGAGGGACCAGCAGGGTAGAGGAAACTCAAAGCCATGTGCACAGGATGTACTTCATGGGTCCCAATACCTTCAGAGAACCTTGGCATCTTCCTTACTCTCCTCCTGATGCAATTATTGAAATAGTGTAAGAGATAATTCTGAGGAAGGCTTGATTTGAATACTTCTACTCATTTTGTCATGCGGGATTTTCTGCTCACCGGCTCTACTTGTGCCTGCAGATATGAAGATGCTTTCAACAGATTCATTGATGAGATCAACTCCGTTGCAGCATATGAGTGGTGGGAAGGGTCGGTTCACAGCATTCTTTCGGTGTTAGCTTATCCTTGTGCTTGGTCTTGGAAACAATGGCGTCGGAGAAACAAGATTCATCGCCTAAAGGAATATGTCAAATCAGAATATGATCATGCATGCCTCCGATCATGCAGATCAAGAGCACTTTACAAAGGGATGAAGGTTTGGTTTACATGTTAGTTTCTTTTAGCTCATTATTTACCTGTTGTTATGAGCTGTCCTCTCTTCTTGACACTTCATATGGTTACTTTAGATTTAAGTCATCCAGGTTAACCACTTGTTTCAAATTTAAATAATTATTTTCACATTTAATTGCATATTTACAGTTCATAGATATGAAATGATATAAACTACCCGACTTGGTGAAGCCATG
The DNA here is from genome assembly GCA_022113865.1 of Chimonanthus praecox. NCBI lineage: Eukaryota > Viridiplantae > Streptophyta > Magnoliopsida > Laurales > Calycanthaceae > Chimonanthus > Chimonanthus praecox. The sequence goes on from CM039094.1 coordinate 3,647,449, forward strand.
AAATTGGATTTATGGCTTTGGAAGTATGTACTAATACTCTAGTGATTGAGTCACATAACCAGGTTGTAAATGGAATCTCATAGCCAAGCTGAAAGATGATGGTGAGATCATCAAAGAGAAACAAAATTGTGAAGTTCTAGATGATCCTTACACCTTGTATTATAGTGATGATCTTAAGAAACTTTTCCTTGGACTGGATTTTGTTGAGACCTCTCACGATCGTGCTTAAGTGCTTAGTGGCTAGTGATGATCTTAAGAAACTTTTCCTTGGACTGGATTTTGTTGAGACCTCTCACGATCGTGCTTAAGTGCTTAGTGGCTAGAGTAGGCCTATTAAGATCTCATAAGCTGGAACTATTTAAAGAAGATCTAATGGCAGTGTTTGTGGAGTTTGTCAGGCTGGCAAACGCATAAAGGTGAGCACTCTACATTCACTACCTTAATCCCAAAAGGAGATAGAGAGTTGATATAATTTGGCTGGCCAACAACCCTCATTAAGGGAGCCTGTGCAAATTCATTGTAAAGATTGCGACATATAGGTTGATGTAACTAATGATCCAAATATTCTCTTTAATTTTGACTTTTAGGTCATGATGATAAATTGATCAATTTTCTTACTCTAAAGATCTGATTCAATGATCTATTATCTTGTTGCAAAGTTGAATTTGACATATACCAGTTAGATAGTCCCAAATAACAAACAGTGGTTCCAATCCTTGCCAAGTGAATAACCGTAGGTTTCTCAATTGAATTCATGGCACTGTTTGTTTCCCATTCATCCAACTTTTTGGGATAGTAAATAATTATGGATGTAAGAGTCTGAATATTTCCTTCCACTTTTTTGTGTAGTCTTCTTTCTACAAGTTTTCTCATTGTGACACTTGAAATGCCTTAAATAGCCATCTGCACGATCCAGGTCCACAAGTATCGACCAGCCCTCAGTTGATGAAATCCATGAAAGATCATGTTTTTTTAGCGGTAACAAGGACGAAATATATTAATAAAGAAACAATACAATTTCATCAAAGCAAAAGAGGGTCTATAAGGTTTAAACATTGAAAAAATGACCAAAAGAAAAAGCAGAAAAACATAAAAATACATCCATGTAGCAACTAAGATCGACTGAATATCAATTTGCTTGACGACTCCTATCTCAAAGATGGAAGACGCTTGAAACTGACTGGTCAACTCCATTCTTTGCATAGAAGTCGGCCACTCCATTAGTTGTGTGACTGACTAGGGCAAAGGATACCTCGTGTCCTGAAGCGAGAACCCTTATATCCCTAATCGTGGTAATCAATCTTCAGGGGGGTTGCTTCAACCTTAGCCCATTTGATTCCATTTGCTGAATCCCCTTCTATGACGAGTTTATCATGTCCGAAACTTTCCAAATGGTCAAATTTCTCCTAATACTAAGAAGTTTTGTCTCGTTCGAGTCCCTTAGCCCCCACTGACTCTGTGAGCAGTAGGGAAGTTTTGCCATGGTGGTCTCTAACCACCCCCCCCCCTCTCTCTCCCAAACTCCACTCCTCTCCTCCCTCCCTCCCTCCTCTCTTAACCCTGCTGGTCCCAGTTTGCCCCTCGACGCTCTACCCACATTGAATTTTTTGGACACCTTGCAGAGGAGGGGACCAATTGACTAAGGTTTTCAGCTTTCTAGGGTATCTGCTCATGTACCTTTCCCACGAGCAAAAGAAACCGGTTGCTTTGAGTCCCTTGAACTCTTTACCAAAAAGAGGCCATACACAAAACCTCCATTTGGGTTTTCGAAAAAGCTCGCTTACCTCAGCTGACTTCCTCTCTAAGACTCTGAAATCTCTCCTTCAAAATGGACCATAGGATTGCTGCTGGAATCGTGTTCCAAGCCGCCTTCATTCTGGGGCTAAGTCTAGATAGGAACCAAGAGCCCACTATTCCTTCACTAGTTCTTTTGAAAACCCATGGTACTCCCAAAAGGCTAGCAAAGTTTATCCAGAGATTCCTAGCAATTGGGCATCTAGCTAAAAGGTGATCAACATCTTCTTCCAACAATCTACACAGTAAACAACCCTCTCCTTTTGAGGTCCATTCTGGTAAGAACCTTTCTTTTTAGTGCACGACATAAAAGATTGAACCCTTTGGGGTGCTAGGCTTTTACAAGCTAGACAAGAGAGAGAGTCCACATTGTGTTGTTGATGTAGGACCAAATCTACTATTTTCTTAACCAAGAAGGTACCCAAGGAATCATCAGTCCAAACAAGTTCGTCGTCCTCTCCTAAAGAAAGTGGAAACTCAGCCAACTGGGTTAACAAGTCCTCCCCGCTTTCACTCTAAAAGGATCTCAACTCTCTCCTGAAGTCAAAGTGCCAGGATACTTGTTCTTCCTCAACTCTATAACTATCCTGGACTAAAGTTTGTTTATTCCTAGGTATTCTGAATAACCTAAGGTACAGTTCCTTTAAAGGCCTATCCCTTAACCAAAGATCCTTCCAAAAGAGTCTTGTCTCCTCTTACAACCAAGAGTCTAATTTTGTTTATGTACATATTTCCTACAAGTGTTCTATCCCAACTCCCACCAAGCTTTAACGGCTGGAGAGCCTTACTTCTCAATATTTTCACTCAGAGCCCACCCTTTGTTATCTTCTATTCCGTACCTTGCAGTCAAAACCCTAACCCACAGGGATCCCCTTTCTTTCCCGAATTGCCAATTCCACTTGCATAACAGGGCTTGATTTCTAACTTGTAGCGGAACAATCCCTAGGCCTCCCTTGGACTTAGGCTTAGTCACCTCTAACCATGCAACTAGGTGCACTTTCTTTTTCTGCTCCTTATCTCTCCAAAGGAATCTCTTAAACAACTGTTCTGATTTTTTCATCATTCTTCTCGACATCTCAAAGAGAGACAAGTAGTATGTTGGGAGGTTTAGTAACACGGATTTGATAAGGGGTTAATCTTCCTCCTAGAGATAGGTATTTCCTTTCTAACCCCACCCCCACCCCCCGGCTAGTCTCCTCTTTATCTTTTCTACTATGGGTGCCCAGAAACTCTTGATTCTTGGGTTCCCTCCCATGGGTAGACCTAGATAGATATCTCATCTGCCAACTCCTTGAGGGAATCGTCCTCCACACCGATACCAACTAGGGTACTTTCTTCCGAGAATAAAAAAAATTGTTAGATTGTGGAGTAGTAAAAGAGATTTTTTATATTTAAATTAGAATGGAGACATAAACTCAAAAGGCTGACCCGACATAGATGGGAAAATGACTTTTAGATGATGACCATGGTGGTTATAAACTACCTCGTTTAACATATACTTCCTATGAAAAAGGAAAAATGCAAAACTTTGTTTTCATCCATTTCCTTTAGGTATTATTTGCATTTCGAGGAATTATTACCAGCTTTAAGTTATCACCTTGAAATATTTTTTGTGCACTCAGATTTTTCAAGTATCAATTGACCACCCTAGCTGTTGTAAGGTCAGAGAAGCACATCGTATCTATTTTCCTGACTAAAATTCATTTCCCGCCTAACCTAGTAGGCGTTAAAATAAACCCAAGATTGATCTTTGCATTTTTATAATCCAATCGGCAACCTGGGCCTGGGCTAATCCCAATGTTTGTAACAATTTTCAACATCAATGTTGAGCTCCTTTTTTCTGTATAATTCTTTTTTTCTAAATGGACAGCTAGGTTCATGTATTAGTGTGACTTTCATTGGGTACACTACCTAATCTCAAAGGAGGACCAATTATTAGACTGCAGAAATAATTGCATCACTAAAATTAGAGAAGACTGATATGTGCAAGCATTGGTCAGGCTTGTTTATTGATGACAGTACTGAAGACACTAGAATTTATTCTGTATTTTTTCCTGTCATTTATTCACACCAGTATCTGTGGTTTGATTTAGATACAGATTTGTTTGGTGTTTTTCGGTTAAATTGTTTTTACTGTTCTCTAACTCAAATGTTTATCATGAGAAGAAATAAGCCACTTTAGATTCTAAAGTGCACCTTATCTAGTGTTTCAATGTTCGTTCAGTTCCGTTAGCCACAATCATTAAATGTTTGATTTGTTGCATAGTTCTGGAAATGCATGTTTCCTGTCTACTTTGTTCAGCATTTATTGAGCTAGTGAAATTGCAGGTTGGCTCAACACCAGATTTGATGGTTGCCTACATTGATTTCTTCCTTGGTGGCGATGAAAAGAGACTAGATGTGGCCTCCAATGTTTCAGAGAGATTCCCCATGTGTGTCATTTTCGGTGGTGATGGAAGTTATATGTCACCTTACAATCTTCACAGTGACACTTTGCTGACCAACCTGCTTGGCCAGGTAGTGATATTCCTTTTTCTTTTTTTTAACTTGTACTCACCTTGCATATATTCAATCAGTGGAGAATGTATAATTTGGATTTCAATCACACCCATCTGAAGAGGATATCCTTTTCACAGTATGTTCCAGCTAAAATTTGGAATCGATTCGTTGCTGGTTTCAATGCACAGTTACGATCAGTGAGGCAGGGATGCATTCGATCTGCACTACTTCCTGTGATTAATTGGATCAGTAGTCATGGAAATCCCCATCTTGAGGCCTATGGTATTAGGGTTGAGCTGGCATGGTTCCAGACCACATCATCCGGTTACTACCAGCTGGGCATCTTGGTGTCAATGGGCAATTTTGTTCCACACAACATGCAGAAATATGATACATTGGAAAAAAGCAATAATAACTGTCTAAGGTATCTCTGAAAAATCAGACACACAGGTTTTTTCGAAGCTTCCTTTTGTTCATCATCCATTTCACTTCACTCCAGTCAGTCTTGTCAGTTCTTCATTAATTAACTTTATGCATTTTGAACTTCATATTCCAGAAAAGGCTCAATTGTTGAATGTAAGAACCCTAAGCCGTTGCATCAGTATCAACCATACACCACCCATGCATTGTCCCGCAAAAAGATAGCTGGAGGAATGAATGGAGGGATAATAAATGATGCTACATTGCCATCATTGGTTTATAAAAGGGACTTCCTTTTCCCCTTTTCTCTTATATTGCATAACACCAGGCCTTTTGGCCTCAAGGTAATACAATAGTATCTTGTATGCAATCCTAATGTTATATACCCCTTTTGTGATCATTCATGATTTTATATCGGTTCTTCAGGATACCATGCTGCTGGCGATCACTATCTTGCTATTGGGAGATTTGACTGTTACCCTTCTCACATTGCTTCAGTTCTATTGGATTTCTATTGGTGCATTTTTTGCTGTGCTGCTTATTCTTCCTCTGTCCTTGTTTCCTCCATTCCCTGCTGGTTTGAATGCTCTTTTCAGTCAAGGGCCTCGAAGATCTTCACTTGCTCGCATTTACGCATTGTGGAATGTTACATCTCTGTCAAACATTGTAAGTAATTTTTTTAACGGTTGACATGGTTCACAGTAATTTTTATAACCAGAATTAAATGATTAACCATATGCCTCTTAGAACAATGATAAATTATTTTAGCAGCCAGGTCATGTGTCAGTGTTTAAATTTAGCGGCTGCATTCATGAATAGGATTTATCCATGCTTCATCAATGGGCAATGATTATGAGAGCTTCCTGCAGATTGTGGCTTTTGTTTGTGGCGTCCTGCATTATGGAATTTTCAGAGACAATTTGCCTGAGAAGGCCAACACATGGAACACTAGAAGGTGACTTTCCTCCCTACTCATCCATAGTTTGTGGTGCAAAATAAGACTTAAAAGGGGAAACATCCTGTCTTTTGGAAATTCCAAAGCTCCTCTTTCCCCCTTCAACAAAAAGAAAAAAAACATTTGATTTGATTATGAATCGAGTTTGGAACTATCATTTAGCTGTAGGAGTGTGCTATGTTTGATTTTCCTGCATAACCATGTCATCAACCATGGTGTAGCCCCATATTGATGAGCACATTCTTTGGATCAGTGGATGCCTTTTTTCTCAGTTTTTCATCATTTTATCTTTGTTTGTTTCATCAAACTATTATTTTAGATATGAGGGGTGTGGGCTCCAAAGCCTGTAGCTAGTTTCCTTGCAAATCTTAATCCTTATGATTTACCATTTCATATTTTAATGTGAGTACAAATATTCACCAATGAAGAGAAGGAAAAAAAAAACTGACCTATGCGGTGATTTTGCTTATGTAGGGGACGAGAATTGGTGGGTTTTGCCGACCATCCTTCTTCTAGTGAAGTCTGTACAAGCTCGTTTCGTAGACCGGCACATAGCAAATGTAGAACTCCAAGATCCTTCCCTGTGCAGTCCAGATCCTGAGAAGTTCTGGAGCGAAGCTACTCCAGCTAGAAGGAATTGAAGAATACATGGAAATATGGGCATCAGCATCATTACTTTCTATTGCAAGTGAAGAGGACTGTGAATAGATTTTTTTTGTTCCACTTTGCTGTAAATATATTGTCCAAATGTGTAAATCATTTGTTCATTGTGTTCGTATTTGTAATGGTCGCATGGGATAGTGCTCTCAGAGAAGTTTGGAGGATATGTTGGAAAAAGGATGAAAGAGTATTTTGATCATTTTCTTGAGAACTAGTTCAGAATATGTGTGTTTCATCGAGGGGGTTTATGTTTTGACGCAATCCCGGCAATCATCTGCAACTTGTCACAGAAAGACTGGCATCTTCATTTAGTGTTGCAGATGCTACATCAGTTGCATGGTAATGATCCAAGGTACATTTTTCCAGTGTCAGCATGTATGTGCTGTTGTCCCACAGCTTTCACTTATTGTTTTTCTGTTGTTTTGTCCATCTGTCGTTAAGCCATACTGGGCTCAGCGACAAGCTCATAATGATCTGTAAATGCTTTTACATAATACAATCTGAAGCCTACATTCCAAAAAATAGAAAATGCTTACTGTGTTAGGTTATTTTTGCTGGTACTTCCTCTGGTCTCTCTCTCTCTGGGTCTGAGAGCTGGCATTGAGTTGAATGTTAGACAAGAAACGTCTCTTTGGAAGGCATTAAAGCCTTGGCGTGGGCTAGGTTTGGTAATTTTAACCCAGTTTTTATACTTCCTGATCTCTATTGCCATATTATTATCTCGACTGTTCTGTTTGAAGCATCTAATTATGCAGTGAGGGTCATCAGCTAAATTGTTCTTTCTAATAGTGGACTAAAAAACCCTTGAAGTTTCATGGTTAGCAATTATCAGTTGTGACAAATTATTTTTGTAGAAGATTTGAGATGTTCGAATTTGTAGAGTTGAAAGATTATAAATTGTAGACACAGGAGGGAAAGGTAGATCATTAAAAAATTGTAAGTGATTAAATAAAAAAAAAAGATACGGTAGAAAGTGGAGTGACTAACTTAGATAGATGAGATTTTGACAAACTATGAAGATTGATAATTGCCTCCATACCATCTGCAGTGGACCTAGATGAGAAGGTGCACTTGTCAATGGTATATTACAAATGTTGTAGTAGTGCAGACTTTATTTGATTTTAGATTGCATTTTGTGGTTTTCAGATCACGATATTCAATTATGTCACTATGTTAGGGTAGAATTAATATATATATTTATTATATTTGACAAAAGTATTAAATCAAATATAGCTATTCATAAGCAAAAGCTTAATCTTGGTATATTATATCATTATAGACGTAATTAAAATTCTGTAATATAAATTGTTGTCCAAGTTTATCTAGAAGTCTAGATTGCAACCCAAACTGATCTCATATAAGGTTCATTAGATGAAGACGGCCATTCAAAGGACCGATGCCAACTTTCTCAGCTTGCCAACTATGCCACTATGGGCATTTTGTTCACCGAAAGGTGGATCCAAGTATCCAACCATCGCACAGTGTGGGGTGAAACATAAACTGGAGAGGGATGACCGGTTTAGTTAATTTAAATTATTTATTTTATTATTATTGGATTGATTTACTTATGTAAGTTGAAGACTAGAGATGGGCCCAAGCCCTTGAATTGAGAGGGTACAAATTCCAAGTAGAAAGAGGAGAAATAAGAAAGTATGTAGAAAACTAATAAAGAAAAACATAATAGATAGTGGGATAAGGAACTCTTTTAGTTTGTCTTTATAATAGAGTCGATTGAAATGTAATAGAAAGTGGAGTGAGTAATTCTTTTAGTTTACGTCTTTATAATAGGGTCAATTGAAAAAAATAGAATTCGAAAAGTCAATTTTAAATAGATAAAATTTTAGCAAATAATGAGAATGACTGAATCAACGTGTTGCTCTCTGTCCGAGTGAGAGAGAAAGAAAAGCACTCTAATCAAACTATACAACTTGATGGGTACAAATGATTTTAAAATCAGATGGTTATAGCTTAATCGTTATAATTTGGAAACTAGAATCGAGATTGCAATTGAAAAGCTATAATCCATTGAGTAGACTTGCTTAACTTGAGTTAGTTGGCGGGCTTGGTTATGAAAAGTTTTTAAGCTAGTTTGGTCGAGTTTGCACCATGGCATATTTATAGGATTTGCCTCATGCAAATATATTATACTTTGTGAAAATAGAGAGGAAAGGGTGAATCATGATCAAGGAGAAAAGATATTACTATAGATTGATTTTTTTTTGCTTGTTAAAAGGTTGGTCGGTTTGCAAGGTGAGATGGGCCAATCGTTTTTAAGATTTTTAAGGGGAAAAATGTTGGTTTAATGACGGGTATAAATTGTAAAACCTAGCACCCTGCTATTTTTAATAAATTTTCTCATATGAAGATTGTATGGCTAAGGACTACATGTGATACCACAAATGTCATATTTAAAATATATATGTTATGTGGCCTTATCAAATTGGAAAGGAGATGTCCGGATTGAGATCAAATTTTGTTATCTCATTATAAACATTATAAATTATCTTATATTCTTATTTAATTTATTTCTTTTCTACCAGTTTGACCAATGTCTTACCATAGAAGAGTAAGAAGTTTTGTATTATAATTAATTTCACCACTACCTATATTAACAAATCAAAGTGGCGCAGCGGAAGCGTGGTGGGCCCATAACCTACAGGCCCAGGTTGAAACCTGACTTTGATATTAATTTTTTTTTTTTTTTTGCCAAAAATGATATATGCTAACATGTGCCCCACAGTCCCACACCCTAACCTACGCACTCACTCTGGCTTTGATATCAAAGTAGGCTTCTTCAACCTTTTTTTTTTTTAATTACTATTATTTTTATTTTTGCCAAAAATGATATATGCTAACATGTGGCCCCACAGCCTAATCTACGCACCCCACTCTACTTTCTTTTGTTTTTTCACACCATTTCCTTTCTCCCAAACCCAAAAAACAGAGAGCAGAAGAGAGTGGACGATACCCTTCATTTTCACCACAGATAGAAAGAAGGAGAAGAAGAAGGAGAAGGATGTTTCGCCAGGCGATTCGATCGGTGTATCGAGGAATGGGAAAGGGTATGGAAATGAGTGCGAGCAGAGGTCGAGCCATGTCGGATCTGCCGGCGACGCCAACGGCAGATTCGGCCTTTGTGGAGGCCTGGAAGAAGGTGAATCCTATCATCGACCCACCAAAGACGCCTCTCTCATTCATGCGACCCCGGCCTCCCACTCCATCCTCCATCCCTTCCAAACTCACCGTCAACTTCGTCCTCCCTTACAAATCCGAGCTTTCCTCCAAAGAGGTCTGTCATTTCTCTTCTTTCTTTTGTGACTTCTTCTTTTTTCTTTTTGAAGAGCGTTTTTTCTTGGACTCATAAAAAGGTCAGAATTTTTTTCAGCATATAGAAAAATAATGGGATTTTTTCAGATTAAGCAAAAATATTGGGCCTTCTTTCAAAATCTCCCTTTTCTCCTTTGCTGGATTATAATGATTTGGGATATATGAATGTATTTGTATGTCGGCTGATCTGCTGATTGACATGTCTTGACTTGGTTTTAACTTTGTGTTTCTTAGGGATCCAATTCTAGGTTACGAGCGCTTTATATGTTGGACAAAAAAATGATATATCCGTCCCGAAAAATTTCGGCCGAAATATCTGCCATTTCAATCCATTTTGGATCAGTTTTTTTTTCCAAATAGAAAATCGAATGTTGGAAATATCAGGAAATAATGGCTGATATTTAGTCCACTTTGGCTTCTGTTTCAGTGCCTACCAGTTTTCAGATATTATTTTCTATTTTTATTTTTCTTCTTTCTCTATACCTTCCATTTACAGGATAGGTTGAATTTTCTATGCTTCTCTAGCATAGCCGATAAGTGATCATTGCAAGTTTGAATCACGAAGGCTGCAACTTAAATGCTGCTGGTTCGAGTAAGATAGGCAGTCTACCCATGAAATGATTTGCTAACTAATTGTGTCAAAATCAGATAAATGAGAAAATGTCTTTAACGAAGTCGATGACATGTTTTCTCTACTCCAATATGATCTATGTCATCATCGTCAAACTCATTTATCTCATCTATCTAGGATTGGCGCTCATAATTGGATCTGGCAAATTGTTTTATGTATGTCAATTGACACCTGTATGTCTCAAATGTGAAACTTTTGTGGTTGCAAAGATGGATGCTTGTAATTGTGCTAAGGTCTTGTCAACTGAATCTCTCATTTTTTTCTTTTTTCTTTTTCTTTTTTGGGTTTGAAAGATGATTATTTTATTCACAATAAGAGAGAAGCTTTACAAAATATGCCACAAAACTGAGGAATCAAAGCCCACAAACCCCAAACCCCAAATTTACAAAATTTGTATACAATTTTTTATGACATGGAGAGACCATGCCTTGCTTTGTCATGAGCTGCACAATTTGCAGCTCTAGGAACTCGAGACACATCAAAGCCATACAAAGAGATTGAATGACAAATTCCTCTCCACTTTAACTTATCAACAAATCTCCATACAACTTTTAGTTCAAAGGCATGCATTGGCAATATTATATGTTGCTTGTCCTGCTTGATGAGTCTGATTACTCTGAGCTTTTGTCAAGGCAACCTTTGAGTTTTCATCTTCTTTCTTGATTTGGTCTCGGCTTTGTTCTCTTTTTTCCTATTGGTTAATATTGATTTAGAATATGCATATGTATTCTCATGCCACCCAATCTGATGATTGACATATCTTCTTGGTTTTTTTTCCTTTTTGCTTCTTAGGGACTATGTTACAAGATAAGTTCTCCCCAAGAGGACCAAATTTTTTTAGCTAAAGTATCAGCCATTTCGGCCCATTTTGGATCATTTTTTCTATTTTTTTTTTGCGAGAGAGAGAGTTCCTAATATTGGAAAATATTGACCAATATTCAGCCCATTTCACTTGATATTTTGGCCCATATTGATTTGGTTAGTTTCACAACGATATCCAATATTTACTAATTTTTTTAATATCAGTAGTGAACAGGACTTTTGTTTTTAGATATTAGAGATTAGAATCTGCCATTCATTCATAAATTGAAATCTCCATATCTTTTTTAGCTGGGCATCTCTCTTACAACTCATGTACAATGCTTGATGAATCTAATGACTTGGGGATTTTTTGGATCTACTTGTTCTTTCCTCTATATATCTTAGATATGTATGGCTTAGGATGTGCATTCTATGCTCCAGTAGCATAGCTGAGAAGCGCTTATTGGAGGGATTGAGTCATAAAAGTTGCAATTTAAAAACTTTGTGGGTTCGAGTCAAATAGGAACTACTCCCCCTATGAAAGAAATTACTAAGTCCAATTATGAGTGTCAAACCTAGATAGATGGGATACTAGCTTTAACAAAAATGATGATGTGTCGTCAATGCGCCAATGAAATGTCATTGTCGTCGTCATCAAAGCCATTTATCCCATCTATATGGAGTTAGCACTCATAATTGGATTTGCCACATTGTTTTGTATAGGTCAAATCCCTGTCGAACACCCACGTGTCAAATGAGAAACCTTTGCGGTTGCAACAATGAGCACTTAAAACTGTGCGACAGGGTCTTTTCAACCAAATCTCCATATGATTTTTAGTTTAGGGGTAGATATTGGTGATCTCTTAGCTCACTAATGATGCTTGATGAATCTGATCACTCTAAGTTATCTTGAATTAGTTTTATTTTCACCAAGGAAAAAATGGTTGGGTGTGGATGGGTTTTTTTTTGGGGGGGTAGTGTTTGTTGTTGTTGATAGAGTTGACTCATGCATTCGTTTCCAATAATTTGCTTTTATATTTCAAATTGGCTTGCTTCCTTCTTTTCCTATTCTTATTGCTCCATGATACCGGACAAGCTCTGATACCAAATATGACGCTAGACAAGATCTAATATTGGAACCCTTGATCTAAATCATATACAGAGGCCTATATCAAAATGCAAATTGTGTATAGTGAATCCGAAAATGGCATGCAACATATATCCATAATTCACAGAAGATGTTATAGAGAGAAATTAATTATTAAACAAAGAATAGAATAAAAGCTAAGGCAAATTCACACTCACAATTAATCAAAGAGATTCAAAAAGAAGAATGGCATTACACTTAAAGCTCTCAAGGTTGTATTATTGGCCTTCAATGCAAAAGCCCTCAAAAGACTAATTAGATCATACCAAACCCTGCCCTAGGTCTTCTAGATTTATAAATCAGTCACCCAAGGGGATGAAATAGGGCTATGGGACTAACTAGGGTTTGCCAAAGGAATTAGGTTTTGTTATTTTTTTTCAATTCTTGGGCAAAACTAGGTTCAAATAAGGGTGAAATGACAGATTAGTGTTAAATCTACGAGTCTAAGATAGGGATCTAAAGGTTGAAATTCGAAATAGGGCAAAATGGGCATGTCCGTATGGACATGTACAGACATCCGAATGAAGTGATGGGTCCCGACAGGTCTTTGATGGCCGGTGGTGGGGTTCGGTGCTGGTTTGGTTGGGGTTAGAGTTTGGGTGAAAAAGAATTGTATTCACTCGTTGCAAATAGATGGGGACTCTATGGGGAATGGAGGTGATATCTATATGGAAACTACTGAGTATTTCAAATGTTTATTTGTTGATTCTAATGGTGATTCTCTTGTGCCCACTTTTTTACCCTTCAAAGTCTTGAATGAGGATCAAGCTGAAACTTTTAGGAAATATCTTTGAAGAGGAGGAAGTGAAAAATACAGTATGGCAGTTAGATGAAGATAGAGCTCCGGTCCCGGATTATCCAATTATATTTTTTTCAATATTTTTGGGAGTTGGTTAAGCAGGATGTTTTATCTTTTGTTCATGAGTTCTTTGAAAGAGGTATTATTTCTAAAGATTTGAGAGCATCTTTTATCACATTGGTACCTAAAAAGGCTGGAGCAATTAAGTTAAATGAAGGTTGTTGGCAACGGTGTTGGTAAATCGGTTGAAGGTTGTGCTACCTTATCTTGTCTCTCCTAACCAAAGTGTGTTTCTAGAAGGGAGGCAGATTGTAGATTTTGTGGTGGTGGCTCATGAAAGTTTGCATTCTAAATTTATTTCAGAAGTAGCTGGAATAGTATGTAAATTGGATTTTTCTTGAGTTTGTCGTGCAAAGAATGGGATTTGGTGGTCGCTTGAGAAGTTGGATTCGTTCTTTTGTAGCAGCAGCTCACTTATCTATTTTGATTAATGGAAGTCAAAAGGGTTCTTCAAGATGGAGAGAGGAATTAGACAAGGGGATCCTTTATCTCCTTATCTATATGTTATGGTAGTGGAGGCCTTTCATCTTATGTCGTTGTCGGTTGGGCCTTGGGTTCTCTCTACCCATGGAGATCCTTTATCTCCTTATCTATATGTTATTGGTAGTGGAGGCCTTTCATCTTATGTCGTTGTCAATTGGGCCTTAGGTTCTCTCTACCCATCGATCTATTTAGATAAAGTTGAAAGCATTCGCCACTCCATCACTTTTTGCTTTATGGTCTCCTGGATCCCAAGAGCTACAAGTTTAGCTGCTGACGAAATGGTGTGCCAAGGTTTGTCTATGTCTTCAGAAGTTGTGATTAGGATCTTGTAATCTCTTTGGGGGTGACTTTTCCTGTAAGGGGTTTTAGGGTTGGTGGGTTATTTTTGCCTGGTTGATTGTTCTTCTAATTGTAATTTAATTCCTTTTTTTGTTAATAATACGATTACCTTTTAAAAAAAGAGGGAAAAATGGAGAAAAAAAGAGAAGAAAAGGATAAGAGAGAAAAAGAAATAGAGAAGAATAAAAAGAAGGATTTGTACTTTAAGTCACACAAGGTTCTTTGATCTCATACCAAGGAGGTAGAAGGAGTCGCACCAGATTTGCATATGGGAGAAACTTGAATTTCTTCTTTCATTCATTCATAAAAGTGTCTCTACAAGGCTACTTATAAAAAAAAAAAAAAGACACTTAAAACCTTAGACACATGTGACTTGAGGCACTCATGTGGACGATCTAAAACCATAAAAATAAATACTTGTCTAGAACAATCTTGAAATGCATATGAACTAAAAAATATGACACTATTGAAAGATAACTAAAACAAATGTCCAGATGATGTTGGATCAACGATCAGATTGACCCAATCCAAAAATGAACAACTTGATGTAAATGGATGAGTCGAGTCAAATCTTCAAATTCCATACTTGATCAACGTATAATCTGGGTCATCCATGGTTGAATATATTAGAAATATGCACAAAATCACCATCCAATCATGTTGAGGAAAAGTCTAGCTTCCATTGCATCTTTCTTCGCTAGTGTCCCATGATGTCCTCTTCATTCCATGTCATACTTACGTTGTTTTGAAACTTACTTTTACCTTTGCGTTGAACCTGACTTTAAAAAATAATAATACAAATAAGTGATCAATGAATATTTAATGATTGCCCAGTTAATTAACTAGATTGGATCATTTGATGTACAACATGAAATGTTCAAAATAGATAGGTTGGGAATTGACACTTACACTTTTAAATGGTATGAATACCAAAATTATTGGATCCCACAAGGTGATTGATTAGATGGACTTTTAGGATTTGTGATTGATTCATCTGATTAGATGCAAGGCTAATATTTTTGCAATTTCATGTATAAAGATATTAATGTGGTTAAAAAAAAAGATACAATTACATCAGTAGTTGTCATCACAATTGCTTTTGACATTTCCGGTCACTTTGTCTTTTAAATTCTCTTAATCAGTTGTTATTTATTTGATTCTTGATCTCACTTGTGATCTCTCCATTTATTTTTATTTTTTGTCTTCTATTGGAAATGAGTGAGATTTATTAGTAGGGGACCCATTTTCTGCTATTCAATTGATTAATGGGAAGGACTGTCCTTTACCTTTCCCAAAAAAAAAGGGTAAAAAAGGGAAGGGGGTTGTCCTCGGCTATTTTTAGATATAGTTGAGATGTGGCAGTTTCATATATCAAAAAATTCCAGATAAGATAGCTTTCAGTTAACAAAAGAAGGGAGCTTCAGAGTCGGAGGTTTTCATCTTCATTTCTTTTTTGCAGTCTTGGTTCTTCCCCCTTTGTCATCCTGCTGGCATGCTCCTGATCCTGCCCCCGCCACCCACCCCAAAAAACACTAAAATAATAATGACAACAACAATAATAATAAGTTAGTTTTTTTCTAAAAAGAAAAGTTCAGTGACTTGTTTTAATCCTCTTTGTTTTTATGTGTTTTCAGGTTGACATGGTGATAATGCCAGCAACAACTGGGCAGATGGGTGTTCTGCCTGGCCATGTTGCCACCATTGCAGAGCTGAAGCCTGGAATTCTATCTGTTCATGAAGGGAATGAAGTCACCAAGTATTTTGTCAGCGGTGGATTTGCATTCATCCATGCAAATTCCTTTGCGGACATTGTTGCTGTTGAGGCAGTACCAATAGATCGCATTGACCCAGCCCTTGTTCAAAAGGCTTGGCTGAGTTCACCCAGAAGGTTAGCTCAGCCTCAACCGACTTGGAGAAGGCTGAAGCCCAAATCGGTGTGGAAGTTCACAGTGCTCTGAACTCTGCACTCACAGGTTAAGGAATGCTGAGGTAATAAGAGACTGTTTTTTCTTCTTGATTTGTCATCTCTTCAGCCAGATTTCAGTACTTTGCCTCATGAGATGGAAAACTTTTTTATGCAATATTCCCATTTTGAAGTTGAAGTTGTCATTGCACTTGTGTTTCTTGTCCAAGACATTAAAATTGAATAAATTTTTAGGCATCCGAGGCTACGGGTTTTTCTTTTTTTTTGGTAAACAATACTATTGCTTTTAGCCTTAATTCTGTGAAGAAATTTATCACTCTCGTTACATGGGCAAGTTGTATAAACTACATATGCATAAACAACTCATACAATGGGGTTGTGTTGGTGCGATATGGAATGGATAATTCATCTAAAGGAAGTTCTAATGGTGCAATGTTCTAATTGGATGAATCTCTAGCCTTGAAGCGTGGATTGGATCTTTATCACATTGGATAATATGGGTTGACAGGTATCAGATTAATGGATGTCGATATGTAAGTGGCCAATGTATATTAGCCTGTATCAGCCATGCTGGTTTTTTTTTTTAGAAAAAGAAAATATTTTTGGTCGATCTTTGAGACATTGTTATAATTTTTTTGAATTAAAAAGGTTTGAAAAAGTTATTTAATTTTTGAGTTTTATTACTTATTTTCATCATTTTTTAAAAAAATCGACTCTAAAATCATCTCAAATTTTGAGTTTTGTGTTAAAATAATATTCAGTATTTATGGAATTCAATGGAGATAGTGTTAATGTCTTCAAAAAATTATAAAAAATTTGATAAAAGTTAAATTTTTAAGTTTAAAAAATAATGAAATAATATATAAAATTTCTACAATTTAAATTAAGTCTTAAATTAGATTTAGTTTTTAAAGTGTTATGTATCTTTTTTATTTAAATATTTTTATAATTTTTTTAAAAAAAAAAATTATAATAGAAGATACATGTCACTAAAGAATACATGAATTTCATATTAGGTGTTATCTTTATAAGATTTGTAGACATTTTCAAAGTTTATAATATTTTTTAAATTACTTTATCCGTCACCTCCCATTGAATTTTAAACGCTTGGAACTTAGCAATAAATCCAATACAATAGTTATAATTTTTCAATTGATCAAATGAGCTCACATGCGAAACTCGTGAAAACAATAGCACATAGAAAATTATGAGAATCGTAATTATGAGGTCTATTTTATAATTTATACAAGTGGATCTCTATCTTCTTAATCTAAATACTCATTTAAAACCCTATAATTTTTCACATATATTTTACTTAAGCAACAATTATTCTCTCCATCCTCGATTTTAATGTATTTAAATTTATTCTTAATCTCTTAAATTTCATAATGTTTAGAGTAAGAATTTACGATTTACCAAACACAGCAAGGCCTCTGGATGCTCCATTTGTGGAATCACTGCTTTCCCGCCTGTATACGTTGTTGGGGCCATATAATCTGCTACTGAACCCACTTGGACTGCTATTTTTTCCCTCCTATTTATCCATCTATCTATTCTTTCTGACCCCTCTCTCTCTCTCTTTCCCTCTCTCAATCGAAGGATTCCATCCATTTCACTGGCGCGAATCGCCACAAGACCCAGTTCAAAAAATAAATAAATAATAAATGCACGCGGCAGTAGCAGCAGCTACAGCTCTTTCATTTCAACCTCCAAAATCACCTTTCCTCTCATGGAGGAAATCTCAGGTCTCCCTCTCTCTCTCTCTCTGCCCAGTATCTGTTTGTTCAAATGTTCTTCTCTCTCTCTCTGCCCACTATCTATTTGTTCAAATGTTCTTTAATCAATTCATAGAAGTCTACTTTAATGACTTGTAAATACAAGTTGACACACATGATTTCCTTTCTATGTGCCATGTTACCCAGTACCACATGATTTCCTTTCTATATTAGTTTTGAAAATTATGAAAATATTACCATCCATTTTTTATTTATAAGACTATCATCTTATTGTTTGTGGTTAATATTGGATGAATTGAATACAAAGAGCATGGATGGTGAAATTTTATTTTTTTATTTTTATTTTTAAAGTTTAATGATGTTCTTTTTTAGGAAATCATAAAATTTCTTATCATTCATGATAGGATTTGTGATTCAACATGATTTTATCACCAAAACCATCTAAGATACAATTTTGATTTCAGAAAATTGCACAAGACTGATGTAATGACATTTCACATTTAGCAGAACATATCACACACCGCTGAAACCAATGTTGCATGTGTCCTAGTACCGTGTTTGGACTGATAAAGATGCCGGAGGCTCAGGATGACTTCCACTAGCAAACTATCTTCCACTTCGTGTAAACTCAGTTGGACTTCTTTGGGCCTGTATGATTTTCGGATGCAATGGATCCTAATTCCTAAAGTACACTGTTATTCAACCCAATGGGGTTGGAGTGATAGCCAGGAACCCATGTCAGGAAGCGGAAGTCCTGAGTTCGATTCTTACTCCACTCCAAAAGGCCACTCTCTAGAGTAATCCGGTGTGTGTGGTTAGAGAGACGTAAGAGGCCTGGACCCCTTATTCATAAAAAAAATAAAATACACTATTATTCTCCCTGATCCTGTCGAGTTTTAGATTTGTTTTGTACAACCGAAAATCCAGCATTGTTTCTCATAACAACCCTTTGTTACATTGATATCAAATGTCGTTATTATGTAGTCTTTGAAGAAAACCACATTTCCATCTATCCATCTATCCAATCTTCAGTCTACAAGTAAGAAACTAAGAGTCGAGTGTTACTTGCAACTGAGTCACTTGTCATGGAAAATCTGAATGCATTTTGCTTTTGTAAAAATTTAGTACATTTATACCACTGAAGTATGTCGTCATTTCTCTAATCTGATGTTTCAATTTGGGATATGTCCTTTTCTTTCTGCTGCAGCAAAAATGCTCACAGAAGGCATACCGGGGCCTTATTACTGCACAATTTGAGCTGAAGCCTCCTCCATACTCGTTAGTAAGTTATCACACCCTCCGAATTCAAAATCTACAGTATTGGTACAGTTCTAATGCCTCTATGGCATGTTGGTCTACAGTATTGGTACAGTTCTAGTGCCTAATAAATTGTACATGTATGCACGAGGGTAACTCAGTTTGTTTAAGGATTAGACTAGAGGTGTTGAGTTGAACTCTCACAGACTTACTTGATATATAAGACTTGCAAGTGATTTTGTGTATCCATGGGATTAGTCTCACCTCCAATGTGGATTGAGAATACTCATGTTATAAAAAGAAAAAACTGAACATGTATGCATCATATTCACCTCTATAACTTAATTGCTTTATGTGACAGGATGCTTTGGAGCCTCATATAAGCCGTTTAACACTCAAGTATCATTGGGGAAAACACCATAGAGGTTACGTGGATAATCTAAACAAGCAAGTAACGGGAACTGAGTTGGATGGGATGCCATTGGAAGATGTTATAATTGCTTCATACAACAAGGGAGATCCTCTTCCAGCTTTTAATAATGCTGCACAAGTATAATAATCAACTTTGTCACCTCTCTTTTATCATTCCCAAATGTTATTCTTAAAATCTTCCACTTAATCAGTTATGCCTCTCTTTTTTTGATAAATCATTTTTGTAACCATTTGTAGGCCTGGAACCACGAATTTTTCTGGCGATCCATGAAACCAAATGGAGGGGGACGACCATCTGGACATCTTCTCAAATTAATTGAAAGAGATTTTGGCTCATACAAAGCATTCCTAGCAGAGTTCAAATCTGCTGCAGCAACTCAATTTGGTTCTGGTTGGACATGGCTTGTATGTGAGTACTGAGTAATTCCTACTCTTCTGAATCTTCTTCTCAAGATGGCCGACCTTCAAGCTTTGAATACATTAATATGAATTTGTATTATGTATATAATAGAACTTTATTTTGGATGATCAGACAAAGCAAACAGACTTGACGTTGGAAATGCTGTGAATCCTTTTCCATCAGAGGACAATAAGCTTATGGTGGTAAAGAGTCCCAATGCCGTAAATCCCCTTGTTTGGGATTACTCGGTATGTCATCCATATTCCTTGTTTTTTCATATTTTTTAGCATATAAAGCTTATAACCAATCGTTGACATGTTGTCGTTGACATGTTGCAGCCACTCCTCACTATTGATGTTTGGGAGGTAATGCTTTCCATTCTTCTTCTTCTTCTAGAGAGAGAGAGAGATACATTTCTATTCTTTAATCAGTAATTTTGACAAACTATGAACCATTTTGTTGGGAAACGATAAAGAGTTATCAACATTCGGCAAAGCCCATTAACTCTGTTAGGCCCTGTGGGCTTTCTGGGTGAATTGTCCTCCCTTTAAACATCAGTGAACAGCATGTTCCAAGCCCTATTTATCGCAGGCTAAGCACTTCAACCCAATGATAAATATCGCTCAACCAATGATACTCGGGTCAGTTGCTATTAACAACTTTTTTTCCCAACATCGATTTCAACAAGAAGCCGGCTCTGTCTAGTGCAATCACACAACCATACTTTAGGTTTGTCCCTATTTTGCATATTTTATCAACTGCTTACTAATATCAAATTTCTTCGGATGTGTAATGCAGCATGCATACTATATGGACTATAAGGTGAGTTGCACTTATACACGGACGCATATCGTAGACGTCAAGTTAAAACTAATCATTATCTCATCACCTGCTTTATCTCTCATGCAGTACCAGCGAGCTGATTATGTCTCAATCTTTATGGAGAAGCTTGTTTCATGGGAAGTAGTTAGTTCTAGGCTCAATCTTGCAAAGGCTCGAGTAGAAGAGAGAGCTAGAGAAGATGATAGGAAGAGAAGAGAGGAAGAGGAAGACGAAATCGGTGACCCTGAAATGGCAGAGATGTACTTGGACAGTGAAAGCGAGGAGTCCGAGGTTGAGTGATCAGTGATTGCTTGTCCCGTTGTTGTGCTATAGCACACCTTTTGCTACTGTGGAACTCACCCATTCTCAATTTTTAGATCTAGAATGTGATTTTACAGGCATATGTAAACCACAACAGGTCCATATGGATAATGTTCTTTTCTCCAGGTACCATTGTCCACCATTTCAAATGCAATTTTAGTGAACTGAGAACTGCCTTCTCCAACGGCACTTGCCGTTTTCATGTGGAAAAGGAAACTGTGCTTTTGGATAATTAATTGTCACTCCTCAACTTTATTTAGGGTAATAATTCTTACACCGACAGTTTTTCTTACGGTGCACCAAACTTAAAAGAAATTTTAATTTTACTTTACTTTTGAAAAAGAGAAAAGAGAGAAGGATGAAAGTAATGGCAAAATTGAAATTTCCTTTAAGTGAGTGCATAAATCACTATCCTTTTTATTTAAAATGCCAAATTCACTTTTTATGGAGAGTGAATAACTGTTTTACCATCAAGATTCTAAAATTTGGCTTTTATTAAAGTGAAGATGCACACGAGATCTTTGTAGAGAAATTATCCACATTGTTTCTTCCTCTTATTATCTTATGAATGGAATTATTATTGAACTTATATCTATTTTAGAATACACTCACCAATGAATTGAATCATCTGGACAATTAAAACTACAAACAAAATAGAATTTTTTTTTCCAATAGGGGTTTGCCATACTTAAACTTGTGTGCAACTTTTTTTTTTTTTTTTTTTGTTTTTTTTTTTTTTTCTAATTTATGTATGGAAACTGCGGGATAAAATTAATTAGTAACTTGTTATCAGTAGATTTCCCGCCTATTAATTTGACATAACATTTGACAACCCTTTATGAATAGTTTGGCTGGCGTTGTCAATTATATTGTGCGTCCACTGTTCCAACTTGAACTTTCTAGATCTAATCGAAAAATGGTACATAATAGGTCCAGTTCTCCCCATTCTGGCCGGTTACAGCTGGAACGAGCTTGATTCAAGTGTAACGGGCCGTGTTTCAACCCCACTTATTCCGTTCTACAATTTTTTTTTAATTTTTTAGAAACACAAAATCTCTGTACAACTGAAAGATAGGCTTCAAAGGCTACAATTGAAAAAAAAAAAAAAAAAAAAGAACTGAGCCTAAAATTTAATATGAAACCACTTGATCTTGGTGAAAACCATTAGACATTTTTAATTTAAAAAACGCTTGATAACTTTGACAACTAAGATCAAATTACTAAAAATTGAATTTTAGATTAAAATTTGATCCAGTAGTAATTCATGAAATATATTTTTAATTCATCGATTTATTTTTTTAAAGGGTATAACAAAAAAATTTTAAAATGCCATTGTTCAAAAAAAAATTATTTTTTTGCCTAAATCAAATTCTAATTGATTCTTACTTAGAGTAAAATTCAAAGATTCTGGAATTAATATTTAATGATTACATTATTATGAAATGAGATTATAAAACATAAATAATTATTTAATAATAATTTAAATTTTATTTATGTAGATGGTCTAAAATGATGAAAATAATTAATTTAAATATATTTATAAATTTGTATTATTGTCTTTATATTTTTATTAAAAAAAATTCACTTTTTTATGTTCTCTCTTTCAAAATGGAACATGGCTAGAGCACCCGACCATTTTGTTATAAAGATAAAACTCAACACAGATCTGACAACTAGAGTATACTAGTATAGTGAGAGCATTGAGTTAGTTCCCAAGAAGCGATGAATTGTGCGTTGGGTGTGCTTTTTATTCTCCCCTAGTTATCCATAATTTGAAGTCAAATAATAGTGATGTTCGGAGGCGTGCATGCATTTAGAGTTTTAAAGTTAAATAAGAAGACGTTGGATCTAGAAAAACAAAGAACTTGGCTCCAAATGAGGATGATTGAAAAAGCAAATGCAAAGTCAGTAACGATGATAATGATAATGATAATGATGATTAATATGGACATGAGTGCTTCAATTTCTGAATTTAGATCTTCCATCCTCTTAAGAAAACCAGTGGTTTACCACTATTCTAATGAAAGAACCCCCAAGCATCAAAATAATGAGATTTTTTTTGGTCATCGAGTGCCTTACAACATCACTGTTATCACCATCATATCAAAATCTTATCCATCTAAATTCGACTTCTCTTTCAAAGGTGGGTGGCCCACCCCACCAAGAACAGTCATGTGTGACTGGGCTTGAGCACATTCGCTCACTTACATCGTCTCCCCTCTGCTCACCCTAGCCCCAAGTACATCGTCTCAAAGGCTTCACACCAAGTCTTCACTGACATAATATGCATGCTTGAAGTTCTCTAAACAGTAAAGTCAACCACTACAATATCTATCATGCCTTTTATGATCACTTCCCTAGTCTACCTCGCCTCCTTGTGCGTGAAACTTGTAACCTATCGATTCTATATGCTGAACTGTATATGATCTTCTACACCTTTTGCCATCGCCCTCCTCCCAACTAGTAAGTAGTAGTAGGATTTATGTAATCAGAGTCAGATTTCCTCGAGGCCTCGGTAACATGGTTACATGTAGCTATCACTCCTTTAAAAATGAAAGTAAATATTATATGGTGAATCGAGCAGCCATACTGATTTTCCTGAAACATTAAAACATCAAAGCTCACAAACTGCAGATCTTGAGTCATCGGGAAACCAATCACCTTTAAAAGGAATCATCAAACTTTGAATTTCAAAGAATGATCCCTAAATGTGGCATTTGAAGGGGAGAAACCATTCAAAACGACCACAGGCCCTTTCACTCAATTTCTGCGCCATCATAATTTGTACCAGCCATAATAGCCAATAATATCATATCTATAGTGAGGTGATCCAACAAAGAAGTGCCAATATTCAACTTTAATCGAAGACTGTACTTCACATTTCTTGTAATTAGAAAAGACTCGTGATAATCCCTTTATTTGTTGTTTAACAAAGGATTAACATCTTCCATTATCTAAAATAATAATAAAAGACAACAATTAAAATAATTACTATAAAACATCTTTCTTTTTCTTTTTTTGTGTGGGGGGGGGGGGGGGCGCCAAGTACATAAATTACATCGTGATCAAAGATCTCCAGTCAGTGGCATGATATTTAAGGGAGCATGATCCTCTAAAGTTAGTAAAATCACCTATCTAACTGGAGCTTATTGCTCAAAATTAAAAAAAAAAACAAATAGGAGGCGGCATTTTGTTGAGTATACATAGAAGGTGCATTTAAGCACACATGCAATAATATTAAAAAAAAAAAAAAGGAAATAAAACAAAGAAAGATCAGATCATATCATACAAATTAGGGGGGCATAGGTAGATGTCATATATACCAACAGCATCGGTGGACAATTAACTTTAACTTTGGAGTTACTAGTCCGAACCTCATTTGATTGTTTCTGCATATCCTCGAGGAAATAACAGAATGAAGAGAACAACGCCCATAACTTTCTGCATTCACATGACAAAATTTGCAGCCCAAGCTGGAGACAGGTCAACAGTTCCATCACTATTAGCTCTGTTAGAAGCAGCATCAATTTTGCTATAATTTTGAATGCTGTCTCCAAGGGCAGCCACCCTCGAAAGCTTGCTCCAACACATCTTCCATTCGCTTTGCAAAAATCACCTGTTTAAATTAACCAAGCATGAGAAAGATTTGAATTCGGTCCATCTCTCAGAGAGAGAGAGAGAGATATGGCATCAAACGCTTCTATCTGCGTACACCTCATCAGAAATTCAGAATAGGTATAACTTCATTCACACTCTGGACAAACACGAGAATTTTCAAAATAAAAACATCAAAATTAAAAAAGAAACCATTGTGTGTCACGAATAAGGTCTTAAAAATCGATTTCCAGGTCGACTCAAACTTGGACCCTCCCGATACGGCCAATTACTCTACTAGTGGGCTGATCCCTATTGTTTTCACCCGATTCCACGTACAACTCAGCCAATTCTGAAGTCCAACTGAGCCAATACAACTCAGACTCAGCCCCTACCCAATCTCAGACCAGGTCTGACATTTAAAACCTTAGTCATGCTAGCTCCAGGTCAAAGCCCAATTTGAGGATTCAAAATGGTAAGACATACAACCCTGAGGAGTGTTCCAAAAATTAAGGTGCTGTTTACTAACATGATATGGGCAATAAACATGATCCCTATTGCCAATTAAATAAAACTTCTAACACACCAACATCATGCTTCGACTTGAGTTTAGAGAGTAGTAATAGAAAAAATTCTTTTGTTAGCTTTCTTGAAACATTGAAACTAGCAGTCATCCCAGTATGGATTGACTCCAACCTCCCCCTCTGTTTTATAAATATTGTTCAGATCAAAAGGCCTACAAATAATAAATTCCTTGGAAAGTTTGAAGAAGTTCATTACTAAGCATGGATATATATATATAAACCAACCCATGAGATAGGTTGAAATAATACAATATAGTGTCAATCAATGTGCATATTTATATTGTGCATAATGTCTTGCCATATCTCAAGAATACCTGTATCATTCAAGTAACATACCTCCATGCTGGAAAGAACAGCTGATGGCACTTCCACTAAGTCTTTTAAATTCCTCTCAGGTAGGATAACTCTTTTGATACCATAACGGTGGGCCGCCAGCACCTGCATGTTCAAATAAGGACTTCTTATCAAATAACATAAACACCTGCATGTGCATTGATGGATGGGTGGAATAATCATAAAAGCATGGAGTGTTTCGATCATATTAGATGTGCACATGTTTTAGTTTAGGCCATGTATTGGGGCAAGAAGAAAAGAAGAAGAGGCGGGGTGTCTTGTAGGTGCAACCTTTTGAAGCATATGAAAGGATAGAATATATTAAGTTTGAATGATAAGTGAATCAAAGCATTCATTGGTTGGTAGAAGTCATTAAAGTCTAGCACATCATTTCGGTACATGGGTTGTTTTTTTTTCCGAACGGTGACAATGAAGATTTTATTAATAAAATGAAGAAAATACATCAAAGTAAAGAAAAGAAAAAGGTCTAAGAGAGAGAGACCACAAAGTAAGAAGAACAACAAGCTTAAAATCAACACAATACAAAACCACCCAAGAAGAATAGCTATCCTTCCTAAAAATGAAGTGAGCCCCGAATAGCTCCATCAATGCCATTGTTAGCGAAAAAATCCACCACCCCATTGGTTGTTCGACTGATGAGAGAAAAAGACACCTCCATTCCGGCAGTCAAGACCTTAATCTCCCTTACCAAAGAGGTAAGCCTCCACGGGGGACGCTACACCCCACTAGCCCATTTAATGGCGTTGGATGAATCACTTTCAATCACTATAGTACCTCCCCCCAAACCAAAACCTAAAGTCAAAGCTCTCCTAATGCTAAGAAGCTCCGCCTCATTCGATTCCAATGACCCCCACAGATTCTGAGAAGAAGACACTAGTGTGGTCCAAATAATCTCTAAGAACTCCACCAATCCCAGCAGGTCCAGGCTTACCCCTCGAAGCACCATCCACATTAAATTTTAAAGAGCCACGCAGTGGAGGAGACCAAACCTCCTGAATCTTCCTCCTAGAAGGATGGGATTTCAGGCAACCCTCTCAAGGCATAAACAAGTCTCCAACTTTGCAATCACTAAAATCATTATTAACACACAGCCACGAACATAATCGCCATTTAGCAATGTGAAGCAAGTCATTGAGTTCCTTAGCAATCCCCTCAAATGTCCTTAAATTCCTTTCCTTCCAAATGGACCATAAGACCATAGCAGGTATGGTGTGACTTGTGTACTGTAGGAAAAAAACAGATATAAAAAAAAATGCACAATGGTTGATTCCATCAAATGCTTGGAAACCGAATGTCAATGAACATCAAAAGGTAATCAGATAAGTTTAGGAACGAAGGGCAACAAGACAAAATCAAGATGTCCTTCCGACCAAAGAGGATAGACAAGGAACAAGAATAAGAAGCCTAGGCATTGAAGACGGGATTGAGAAATTGCTCATCTTTGTATGAAGGTAATCTTTTCGTTCAGGTTCTGTAAATATTTTTTATATTAAAAAAATCATTTTGTTGGGCATCAGATAAACAATTCGGTGATTATTTGATTTCAGAAGGGTAAATTATCAAGAGGAAAATGATGCTCACAGGTACATGGCCCAAGAGGGAATTATCGAGATACATGTGATTGGAGATTTCTCTGATTGCATAATGTCATATTGTTTATTACTCTGTCAATTGGTTCATATTCAAAGATATTCATTCTCCATTTTAATATCAATAATGAAAATGATAAATAGACCAACCAAGAAAAAAACTCCATTTTGCACAATTTTCAGGTAGAAAATGTATTAGATGGACACACCTTATCCTTGATACCACCAACAGGTAATACAAGACCTCTTAGAGTCATTTCTCCAGTCATTGCTGTGTCAGCCCTAACCTTCTTTTGACTAAAGAGAGAAACCAATGACGTCACCAAAGTCACTCCTGCAGAAGGTCCATCCTTAGGCACAGCACCTGCAGGGAAGTGTATATGGATATCTCGGCCCTCCAGAAAATTGATTTCCCCGGTAGTTGACAACTTTAAATCAGCTGATCTTGATCTTACCTGACAAATAAAACAAAGACAAGATCTGTCTCAAAAAAAAAATAAAGACAAGATAAACTGATAAAATCTGTAAAATGTTCATAAAAAATAAAAAGAAGCTTCCACTGCCCAACTAACCAACCAATTACTTTCTAAAAGGCATCAATTTACATCACGTATTGAAATGGCAAATGCCAAGTATATTTCAGCCTCAGGGCTTTCACTTTCTAGCTCTTTCATGGTTTTAAAATTAGTGCTGGTTAGCCACAGATACTGATGCAAAAATGCCTGCAGTTGATATATCCTATGAAACCAATTTAACAGCCATAATGATGCATGTAATAAAGCACAATTGGGCAATAAGTTGTATATGCACACTTCTAAAGATTTTAGGCGGTTGTACACGTAAAAATCATACAAATGTTTTACATTTTATGTGTGGCCAGTACATAATTAAATCGGAGGAAGGAAAATCAATCCTAATACATTGTATCAGCCAATACTTAAATCCATGGTCTCTTCCATAAATAAATTACACTGGGAAAAAAGATATGAGAAACCACCACAGAAAAATGGGGCATGACAATCTCCTGGATTTATGAAAACTGAACATGTTAACTAAGAATAAATGAACATTCTAAAAAATAAATAAATAAGAAAAAACATAGTCGCCAAAGGAAGAGAGGTCGACTTCAAGAACATGGAGAAAAGGAATATGGAAAAACATGTTAGATTGTGGAGTGATTGATGATATAACTTATGATAAGGTCAAATAGAGAACTTTGTAAAGCCGACCCCAATAGATGGGATTTCGGTTTATGATGATGATGATGATGATGCTGATGCTGATGAAGGTAGGAAGAATGGAGCATACCCAAGTTAGAGCAATTAGTGCTGATTCTTTGATAACATCACCGAGTTGACCGGTAAGATGCAAGTCCCCTTTTCCCACCATTGATGTAGCCTCAACAAACTGAACTTCTCCACCAAAGGAAGTCCATACAAGCCCAACCGACACCCCTGGAGCTGCCACACGTTCTGCAGTTTCTCTATCATCAAACCTAGGAGGCTGCATGAAGTATGTATCAAATATCTTTAGCATATCAACAACCTTCATCTAGTATAGAACTATAAAAATGGAATTTCAATTTTCTTTAAAAAAGGGGTGTGGAAAAGATGACTTACACCAAGCACTTTTTCCAGCATAGCCTCATCTACAATCAATGCTGAGGTACTCTTGAAAGCATTTGATATTTCATGACCATTTACACCCATTGGAATAACTTCCATTTCAACTTCAGCACCATCTGCAAGCCTGGTGTCAATCAGTGATTCTGCCATTGGGTGCACCTCTTTGCTAAGAGGAACTGCACATTCTTGTTCAGCAACTTTGACAGCAGCTGCCCGTGCCAAGGCAGCTAAGTTTCTCTGCAGATTTCGTACACCAGCTTCTCTAGTATATCTCTGAATGACAAGTTTGACCATAGCCTACCACAATACGATAAAGATCATATAAATATTAATAATAAGAATAAATTCAGAAAGTATTGCATTACAGAAACCCTAGAAGTGGCAGAATAAAAGAGAAGATGAAGGAAAGCCACTTAAGGTAGCCTGCACATATTTAGAAGAGTGAAACAATCCGACTTTGAATAATTGAAGGGCTACAAGTAGAAGGTACAAGGAGAAGAGGAAGGCCTTTAAGAACTTAGCTCGAGAGAATAAAGGATATGATCAGATTGTCGAATGATGGAGGATATGGTTTTTGATAGGGTACAGTGAAAAAACATAACTCAAAAAACCCACCAGAAAATCGATGGGATTAATGGCATGATAATGGTGGTGATGGTGGTGGCAGGTGACAATTACAGATTTCTAGTAGGTAGTTAACTATAAAATCTCCAGAACACCAACGAAAAAGATACCAATCAAAAAGACAAATGAAGGGGGGAAGTCATTATAATTTAGAACATATGGGCCACAACCAAGTAGCTTATGCTGGCATGTACATGGAAAATCTTAATAGAGGAACATACAATCCACTAACCTCAGGAATTTGAAGGAATGAAGGGGATAGCCCATGTTGATCCAAAACCTGTGGTATTAAATGTTGCATAGCTATTCTCAGCTTTTCTTCAGGTGTATAACCAGGCAGCTCAATCACTTCCATTCGATCCAGGAGTGGAGGAGGAATAGGCTGGATCCTATTTGCAGTTGTAACAAAAATCACCTTTGACAGGTCAAATGGAACATTCAAATAGCTGGTCATCAAGAATTAAGGAATCCTTCATCATGAGATATATCATTGCAGACTTGTGCATAGGTTGAAGAAAATAAATGAAAATATTAAACAGCCATTACAAGCATTACAACACAAAATAGAGGTTCAATGTCCAAGAGTGATTGTGATGGTTCTCAAATTTTCTCCCAGCGATAATAATCTAGTTAATAATGGAACGACCTGTCCCGCTAGCACAATATTGTCCGCTTTGGGGCCCATACACCCTCACGGCTTTGCATTAGGCTCAAGTGTCACACTGAAGCCCAAAACGCGTTGTCCTAGAAGAAAGGATAGTTTTAGCTTATATCCTCCTCTCCACTCCTTGTCCTACACAACATGGGACTTTGTGCGCACTCTCTTTGGCGCAAATCTCTCATGGCCGAACTCTCACACAAGCACCCTCCTCTAGTGCGTGCCATTAGAATCCCACCCCTTTGGATAAGAGTCGTCCCCGGCTCTAACACACTCATCTTCCCACACCTTGGTCCGAGAGTTGAACAGGCTCTGATACCATTTGTAACGACTCATCCCACTAGCACAATATTATCCGCTTTGGGGCCATACACCGTCATGGCTTTGCATTGGGCCCAAGTGTCACACTAGAGCCCAAAGCAAAGCCGTGACGGTATATAGACCCCAAAGCGGACAATATTGTGCTAACGGGACAGGTCGTTACAAATAACTTATCAAGTAGTGACTAAATCACAGATACAACATTCATGGATGAAAAACTCAAAGCTCAATATTCACCAAAAATTAATACTCAATGGCAATAGTTGGCATGTTCTTGAAAAGGCAGACCACAATAGTATGTGTTGAAGGATTATTTCCAATGGAAGCTAATAATAGAGAGTGCTTCACCAAACACTATAAAGTGGATTTCAGGAGGAGGTGAAGTTCCATGGGAGTTCAGAACCACAATAGAGAAGATGGACTCAAAGTAAATCAATGGCGGTTCCAATGAAAGCTAATGATGGGAAGTCACTCATCAAATGCTATAAAGTGGATTTTCAGGTGGGGATAAAGTTCAATTAAGACTCAGAACCTCAAAAGAGAAGAGGGAGTTTTAAGTAGATCAATGGATGTTTCATCTCACCAAAATAGGCATCTCATAAATAGCATTCAGACTTTTCAGTAAGAGAGGGGGGTTTTATTTTTTGGAATGGTCATGAAGTTATCTTTATTGTAAAGACGAACTCATATGGATTACAGGTTCTATAGTAATTATACGCCACTTAGTAAATCTCTCTTAAATAAAATGCATTCTTACCAAAAAAAATACAGATAATGATGATTCGTTTAAAAATTTAAAAATAAAAATACAAGATACTAGAAACTCTAAGTGGTCTTTACAATCTGTAGATACACAAGCAACAAAGAAAGGATACTGATCATTGAATGTTTGGTTCTGCTCTGGATCAAGAACTTCTAGCAGTGCTGATGCTGGATCTCCACGGACATCGGAACCAGTCTTGTCAATCTCATCTAGGAGCATAACTGGATTGTTAACAGCTACCCTCTGCAGTTAACAAGGTTAAACTTACTGTTTCTTGAAGAAAAACACAAGACAAACCACATTTTTATATAAGTAAATGATGCAGATATTGAGAAAACAATGCCAAACGAATTGTTTGCAAAAGAAAAGGTTAATTCTTAATTAGAGTCCAGAAAGGCATCATCAAGCCCTCTAGCATGTAATCCACAGTGAAGATAGATAATATCATGGTAAGCACAACAAGCTGTCATAATAATAACCAAAATCCAAACTTGGATTGGATTTGTAAAAGACTCTGAACGATCAATGTGCAAGACAGGTGGTTTAAAAAATAAATAAATAAAACAGAAAACCAAAAAAATACGTAAAAAAACTGGTGGACCAGAACTTTACTCAATTGAGAAAGTATGGGTAACCCAACCCTCTTTATTTCATTGATTTTGCTTCAATTAATTAATCCAAGATCCTTAAATTACCCCTTTTTTTAGATTATCATGATAGTTTCAATAGGTTGAACACCTTTATCAAGAAAATATACAGCAACCAGAAGAACTGATTGGCAGAAAAGAAGAATACAGGATAGACAAGTGAACAACATATCAAGGGCAAAGAAACATAAACACAAAAGGCAATGGATCATTATAACTAATGCATAAAGTAGAAAGCAATGCAAATTGACTTAACAAGCAGACATTATAAAATCCAAAAGGAAAAAAGGATTACTGTGTAATATCTCCAAAACTGACCTTTAATCCTTCAATAAGACGCCCAGGCATGCTACCTATATACGTCCTGCGATGCCCTCTAATATCAGCCTCATCCTTGACACCACCAAGGGATATACGTACAAATTTTCTGCCTAAAGCAGAAGCGATGGATGATGCCAAAGATGTCTTTCCAACTCCTGGAGGTCCAACAAAACACAAAACTGGACCTCTGGCTTCTGGTTTAAGCTGCAAATCACAAGATTGAAGTGGGTAGCAGTATGTCAGAAAGAATGGAGGACACCAGACATAAATGGTTGAAACTTGTAAAAGGATAGGTAGGCAGCAAACCTTGTGAACAGCTAGATATTCAATAATCCGTTGCTTAACCTTCACTAAACCATAGTGATCGCTGTCAAGGTGTTCCTTGGCAGCTTTGAGGTCGAGCTCACGTTCTTCACTGGCCTTCTGCCAGGGAAGATCAGCAAGAAGCTCCAGGTATACCCTTGAACTACTATAACCAGGTTGCTGAGGTTGCATTTTTCTCAGTCGCCTGTGGAAGAATATTTTTTTAAGGTCAGAAATTATAATGAACTTCAACCTGAAACTATGCATTTCATATAGAATTAGTATCTTTAAGTCTCAATTAAACCCGAGTCAAACCCTTTAACAACATTGATGCAGTCACGATAACACACAGAAAAAACATAAGAAGATATAGCTGCATCATGCTGCCAATGATTTTATGGCAACTAAGTCCCACACTCACACATATATGTACTTCATCAATGACAAGGACGCATACCTTAGCTCTCTCTGAGCATGCTTCCAGACACTCGGCGGCATTCCTGCACTCTGCATCTTTCTTTCCAAGTTAACTACATCATCTTCATCATCATCATTGTCACCAAGCTCCTCTTTTATGGCCCTCATCTGAAAGCAAATGAGAATAAATAATATCTCCAGGCAAGATTCCAAATTTCATTCGGAGAAAAAAAACAAAAATCAAGATGGAAGTATATGGTATGCTTTAGTAAGATTTTCTTATTATCAAATCAAACATAAGACAAACAGATGACAGAAGATTGCATTTGAAATATGAGTAATGATTCTCACTACCTCTCAAAAATAGAAAATAATTTAAGCACGTACAGCTCTGGGGTCAAAGGTAGAATTCACAATGCTACGAGCCTTAAAGAGTGATGATGATGTCTAAATAGCATTATAAAAAAGAAATCAACTGAAGAAGCCTCCTCATCTACACGCTTGCAAAAAAAAAAGCTGATGTGAGAAAACAAACCTGCTGACGCAGAAGAAATTCTTTCTGAGATTTTGATAACTGCCCTTCAACCTTTTGAGTGATCTTCTCTGCTACACGAATCGACTGTTACATAAGATTTGCATTAATTGCATGGAAAACCAACTATGACTAAGATAGAAGCTAGAATATACAAATAGATGATCATCATGAAAATTGTCAATTATAACAGTTTAGTCGGTTTACCTGCAAATGCCGGTCAACCAACTCAGTAGCTTTTGAGAGCCTTACTTTCAAATCAACAGAATCCAACATAGATAGCTGCTCCTCAAAGCTTATCTCAAAGCTAGCAACAAATATATCAGCCAACCTGTGCACAGGCACTGTATCAAGAAGAACTTTTGTCCTGCCGACGGTTTTCTGTTTCTGTAATCAAAAATTATATTTGATGAAATGTGGTTCACTAACATAAAAAAGAGGCCACATGACCTCACACAAATCATGCATAAAGAGTCTCACAAATCACACTAACACACTACAACCATAATTATCCAACAAGGAGAAAAGAAAGATTGAACGTTTGCAGGGATGAAAGTAAACTCAATGGACTCTGGGCCCAAAGGAACTGCACAGTTCTTGATTCTCTATTTCTGTACCTTCAGGGCACATTATCTATAATCCATACAATTGAATATGACAAGTCCCAATGTAGAACTTAGAAAGAAAAAAGGAGGCTAGGGCATTTGCGGGCTTTCAGAGGTTTTTAAAGATATGACATGGCTATTTTCACTATCAATCACTCATCATTTGAAACTACCAATGACTACTTGGGGGCTGAATATTTCTACTGACGAGTACAGGAAGCTAGAGAGACCCTTAGGTAGTTTAAGGTGCACACATTCCGGTTGTCATCATCATGAGTTCAACTATGTTCATCATTTGACCTTTAAAAAAATGCTATCCGTAAATAAATTTCAATTTATAGCCTTTACCTGCTCAAGAACAGAAATCAGCTCCATAGCGGTAGCTTTGAATTGGCGAGACAGTGCTATAACATCTGGGTCTTGTTCTGCTTGCTCCAACTCTAGTTCAATCAAAAATGAGAAAGTACCTCAGCATTTCGACAGATGAAGTTGATGCTAGATCTCAATATCCACCAAGTCACTGACAACATGATCAAGAATTTAGAGCAAGTAACCAACAATAATTTTTGAAATGATCTGATCGTTTGAAATAGTTGGCCGAATTTGACAATGACCAAGCAGGTAGTGATTGTAAAAAATTGACTCCAATGACGTAGAAGCCAAATCGAGAAGAAACAGGCATACGATTTTTGTCACTAAAGCAATCAGTTGTCTAAACCATTACCCAACCTGGGCAAGGAGAACATTTGACAAATTCCTAACCCAAAAGCTCCCCTCTCTTTAGAATCAAAAAGGTAAATTGTCCTGATAGAATCCTACTTCATCTTTTTCTTTTTGACAACTGCAACATTTAATTTAAGGAATGGATACTGTAAAAACAAAAGATGATCCATCCCCAGTTGCAATGCAAAGAAAATGGAACAGAAAGGAAAAATAGGAAGCATGCAATAATATCCACTTCAGAAATAACCTAGCTCAAGATAGCAATATAGGTCCAGTTATACAACTGAAGTCACTCTCAGTCGCCTTTTTAACACCCCGGTTGAAAAGCTCCCTT
The DNA here is from genome assembly GCA_022113865.1 of Chimonanthus praecox. Lineage (NCBI taxonomy): Eukaryota > Viridiplantae > Streptophyta > Magnoliopsida > Laurales > Calycanthaceae > Chimonanthus > Chimonanthus praecox. The sequence continues at coordinate 3,682,250 of CM039094.1, forward strand.
CAATCTTATCAATGAGTTAAACAGAAAGGTTGACTGGCAAGCTTAAAGAATTACATGAGGAGTTAAAATCAACAGGGACACTACAGAGAACCTTGCAAAGACAATAATAGGCATTAACGTGGTTACCATCTTTTCAAAAAGCCATCCCCATAAAAAAAAAAATTACACAAAGCCCAGTTGGAAAGAGTATTTTTTATGAGTTCTCCTTGTTTCCTATAGGGTGGACTGTATCTCTTGGCTGGCATTCTATGATGTTCTCTTCCATCCTATTAATAAATCAGTAATCTTTCAAAGAATATATATTTTTTATGAGTTCTTCAATTATAAACCAAAGAGAGTTGAGTAGTCCTCTCTGTGGGTCATTGGAGAAAACCGACCATCTCTTTGTTACATGCTCTGTTGCCTGGAACCTTTTGGACCAATTTCGTCAACCTTATGGACGTATCATGGATCTTTGCAAACTCTTGTAATGGACTATTGGGACCGTGGTCCCTTCTAGGCTTCAACACTAAAGGAGAATGGCTTGGAGTACAATCCCACCCGCTGTCTCTTAGACTATTTGGAATGAGAGAAATTCAAGAATCTTTGAAGGAAAGTCCATTGAGGTCAACGAGTTTTTCAAAAAGCCAAATGGAGGCTTTGCATTTGGCTCCTTTCTAACAAATAATTCAAGGACCTTAAAGCCAACGATCTTTTGTCATCATGGGAAGGTTGCATGAGAGGACACCCTAGGAAACAAGAATATCGCTTAATTGGTCACCTCCTCAAAGAGGTGTCCTAAACTTTAATGTGGATGGGGCTTCTAGGGGAAAACCAGGACCAACGAGGATAAGTGGTGTTCTCAGGTATCATAGCAGCCAAACATCATTGGTTTTCATAGAATCAATGGGGAATAAAGATTCAGATGAGGTGGAACTGCTCAATATTAAGAGCGCTTTGACCTATGGAGAGAGTAAACTCGTAATTGAAAGGGGCTCAACAAATGTTATCAAATGGGCAAAGGGTTTGAAGCGACCTCTCTGGAGATTGATTGCCATGATTAGGGAGATTAGAGCCCTTATTTCAAGACTTGACATATCGTTCGTCCAGGTCAATCGCACAGCCAACGGGGTGACAGACTTTTTGCTAAGAATGGAGTTGACAGTTTTGTCTCTAGCGTCTTTCAACTTTAAGGAAGACATGATTAGAGACTGCTTGAAGTTCATCGGCTTGCACTTTTGTTTGTTTGGCTTTGATTTTACTTGATGTAATTTTCTTAGATATTTTTATTACATGTAATTGTTGGGTCTATCCATTTTAGACCCTCTTCTTTCTTGGTTATGTACTCAATAATTTTCTATTAATATAATTCACATTTGTACCGCTCAAAAAAAATGTTAAAAGAGACAATATAGAGCTAGATGTCTTTATAGAGGAGAGGTGTGTATGAGCTTACCAGCCTTTGTCATGTCAAGCCGTGAGATACGTGCAATGTAATATGTTCCTCTTGCACTAAGTTCTTGGACACTGAATCTGCAGAGACCTTCAAGAACAACAATATATGTGACCCTCCCACTTGGTTTCTCCACTCCTCTAGAGAGATGTAATGCTCTAGCAGCAACTCCCCTGAAATCCAAAACCAGATGCAACCAACAGTCAGCATTTACACACTAGGAGCAACCAAAACCATTTGGGAGAACCAATGAACGGGCCTCATTAGTCCAAATTCTGCCAAACCAAAATCATACTGCACCACCTTCTCTTCGACATGGCACTGAAGTACTGGATAGGCAAAAATTCTTCATCATGAAAACATATGAATAAAAGCATACTGATACTGCAGCAATTTCTTGGAACCATTAGATGATCCTAACTCCCAGTGCGCAATAAGAGTAAATTGGGTTTGTAATCTTATGAGTAGTTGGTCCCACTGCCATGGAAGTTGGCCTCCACTGAAAGTGTGCATGCACAAGATTATATATATATATATATATATATATATATAGAGAGAGAGAGAGAGAGGAAACCTTGTATGCCAATGAATTAGTTCCTGATGATTCTTTGCATCCTGCTTGTGAGAATCAGATGTAGTCATTGAAACTTTAGAACTCTGCTCTCCAGAATCACCTGCCACACCTTCAAAAATGGAGGTGATACAAGCTTCGACTATGCGTTTAAAACATATTAAGTGAAATATCAACCTAAAACAATCTATTAAAGTAAATGATGACAATATTTGGATGCAAAACAAAGATGTCAATTTCATATTCTAGTCACACTTGGAGCAGTACCAAAAGAGGTGACTCCACTGAGAAATAAGCAAGATTTTTTATTTCTTGAGTAACATGGGCAACCTCAACTCACATTGGGGGCGACACTAATCCTACAAATATACGAAACTATCCCCAAACCTCATGTATCGAGTAAGCAGGAAATATTTTCTCTCTTTTTTCTGCCCTATGTAAAGATGGCTTGTGTGCAAATCAAAATTAACTAAAGGCGGTTAGAGTGTAGGGTAAGCATAGATACTAGGGGGGGCAAGCTCAAGATGATAAACCACTACATAGAATCTCCACATTTTACTTTGCTTTTGTTCTGTCTTCTTATGTTAACTGGAAGTGGAGAACGATTTCAGACCTTGACATTTCATCAAACAGTTGAAGGAGGAAAAAGGACCACGCAATAGCAGTTTCAGCTCACCTAAAGTTGCAAAAAGTTGCACCAGCAAGTGGGGTAAGTGGCTCAACTTTGATCCACCCCCGTGTCTACCAAATAGGAGCAAGCCGCATACCTAGAGAAAATGTTTTTCCCACCCAAATTTACTGCATTCCCAAAGACCACCTAATGATATTTGAAAAGTGAGTAGAAGTCATTTCTTCCATGTTCTCCTACTCGGGTGACTTCTCAACCAGGCATATGTGCCGATGATGTCAGTCACTTCCACTGGTGTACCAACACTCACAATTGCCCAGCTATTGGAATTCCGACATTTTCCACCAACAATTTTGTATTTGGAATTTTGCATGAACCTAACTGCAGCCTAAGTGGTAAGATCTTTGTTTTGCAAAAATAAATAAATACTAATAATGATGATGATGATGGTGATGGTGATGGTGATGGTGATGATAAATAATTTTTTTTAAAAATAATAGAACATTCACATGCAGCCATAGTTAGACCTACTCGAATCACCTGGGGACAGCGCCGGAGCAACAGATGTCGTCTCGCCATCTCGAACTGGAAGTACCCCAATCAACCCCTTCTCTTCTCTCTGCCAAAGCTCTTGTTCCACCAATTTCACACTACAGAATTTACATGTGGCATCACTAACTATGGTACTCAAACGAGTCATCAATACATATCAAAATTTAACAAAATTCCCTCACTCCCTTCACATGCATGGAGAGGAAAGCACTTTCAAAAATAACCATTCTCTAACAAAAAATTCCACACCTAAATTCTAGTTTTAGCTAGAAATGGTTTTTTCCCAATCCAATGCATCCAAACAGAGACAAATCATTCGGTAGCATTACTACAGCAAAACGAGCATGAGAACTCAAATTCCAGTGTCAACTCCAAATTTTGATTTTTTTAACAGAATATTCACACTAATCCATTTCAACACTATCAAATCATGAGAAGAAGAAAAATCCGAAAATAAAAATTCACAATAGCCTACAATTAAATACTAATTAGCACAGAAAATTGACATTTCCAAAAAATTACGGACAAATCAGAAGCTTAAACGTGGACTAAAAATTATAGGATATACAAGAAAGAACCTTCAGATATAGAGAGTGCTGAAAGCCAGGAACGAATCAGAAGATGAAACGTAAACGATAATTACAAGATTTACAATAGAGAACCTTTCTGAATGATAGAGATCGCAAGCAGGAAAAAATTAGAATTTTAGGGTTCGGAGACAATTATACTAATAATTGATTAATCAAATTAAGAGACAGAAGTCGATAATTTCCAATGATTTTAGGTTGTCGGTCAGGAAAATAAATAAATTCTCTGGGAAAGAGAGTGCGATCAGAGAAATTCGAAAACTTTAGGATTCTGGCAACCTAAGAGTTGAAAAAAAAAAACAGAGGAAAAAGAGGAAACCTGCTCGGAGAAGTGCAGCGAATTCGAATAATGGCGCCGGGCAACAAGACCTTATTCCGAAAAGGAAGAATCGCGAGTCGACTCGGCAACTCAACCGATTCAGTCATCTCGCAAAACTCGCCCGAAAGAAATAGACAAGAGAAGAGAAGGCGGAGGAAAAAGAAGGGCGTAGAAGATCAAAAGAAGGGCGCTTTATTGTTCGTTTAAATAATGAGAAGCTGCAGCAGCAGAAGCGGCGACCATCAGCTTACGACGGCTTCCTCCTCCATTTATTATTATTTTTCTATTTTTGACAAAAGGCGCCCTACTTTTTTATAATTGGAGTGCCGGAAGCATTCCTCGCCACCCTTTTTTTGTTCACTCGATCTGCGCTTTCCCTTCGAAGTCTCGTTAATGGTTCGCCTATCGACTGATCCCAAAAAACGGAGGATGTTCCAGTCAAAAAAGAGTTTGCCACTGTCGAAAGGATGCTTATTTCTTTTTTGGAAGCATATGGACCGTATGATCTACAGATAAGGTGGACACACGTGTCGAGCAAATCATTGCGGATTCGTCATGGCCGACGTGAGTCAGATTCCTCTCTCTGTCGTCATGAATATTTTTAATAATTTCTTGATCTAATTATGGTAGGCATGCTTAATCAAATCAAATGGATCTACTCAACTGGGTGTAGCTCTCATACTTATTACGGTAGGCATGCCTAATATTTTTAATAATTTCTTGATTCAGTATTTTTATAATATATTCATGTAGTTCTCTTGATTTAAAAGGTAAGAAGTTGTGGATTTGATGACCATAACTTAATTTTTGTGTGTATTAGGAGTAGTGGGTTCATCTTGCGAGTTTTAGTAAGACTGTGTTTGAATTTTTCACAATTTAATATAAAAAAATATATAGTAATTCAAAGATTTTTATTATTTACTGCAATTTTATTAAATAAATAGAAATAATATTTATTTTACTGCCTTAAATAATAAAATTGAAAAATAAATATTATATACAATTCTTTATGAAGGGTAAGATAGTAAATACTTGAACTGGTTTAATCAGCAGCACAAGAGCTTTGTGAAAACATAATCATAATAAGCATGTCTAATCTAACTAAATGAATGTTGGTAGATTAATTGCAAGTTTAATTATTTGTACAAAATTATAAAATAAATTATAATTATTTATTTTCTTAAAGATAATTTGATTTTTAAAAATTTATATAGAAAGGTTTTTTACTTAAAGGCATATTTTTTCTACTATTACTCAATTAAATGACTACAGCCACTCAAACTATAAGTATAAAATGTGTGATCAGATGATGAAAAGATGGTTTTATTTCTTGCCATTCAGTTTAGATTTTAAGATCTAAAGATTAAATTTATGATTATCAAAAAAAATTGTATAGTTAATCATACCCATTTTCTTTCATTTGATAGGGCTGTTATTTGTCATGTGGATATTATAAGTTCTAATGAAATTTTACATTAATATTATGTAACAGATGATAACCTATGTCACTGCAGTCCTGCCGACTAAGATGGGCTTACCACGTCCGATGGCTTCCTACCAGCCAAGAACACGTGAACGACCGGCAGTGGCTTAGTCATCGTTTCAAGTGTGAGTTGGGTCGAGTCAACTCTAAAGTTGGGTGAGCCGGGTTTATCTCAATTTCTGATGGGGAAATGTCAAGAGAGTGAATTGTTTCTGAAATGTGCGTAGTCTCCAAATAAAAGGAGAATAATTATTGATTTATCTGCAATTTGATTTTGTGCATTATTTTATTATATTAATGATATGTAAGTTTGAGATGCTCAACACTTCAAAGAATGCATGATTATTTTATAACTAAAGTGTTCTGATGTCTCATCTAATTAATTATTGGGCCATGTGTAAATCTCCAAATTCATATATATTGAATAAATTTAATGAGAAGTGACTCTTTGTGTGACGACCTGACCCTATCCCATAGTGATATTGTCCGCTTTGGGCTCTACTCGACCCGCATGGTTTTGCTCAAATAAAGTCTCCACCACCCAAGCTCCCAACCGATGTGGGACCTTTGGGTGGGGATGCTACAATCCACCTCCTTAAGATCAGAGTCGTCATCGGCACTGTCTCGTCACACTGACAGGGTTCCACACGCAAGCAAGCAAGTCACACAAGTAGAGAGCCCTCATAGTCTGAGTGTTGAACTTGACTCTGATACCACTTGTGATGACCCGATCCTACCCCATCGTGATATTGTCCGCTTTGGACCCTATCCGACCCGCACGGTTTTTCTTTGGGCCTTGACCCACATAACCAGGCCCAAAAGGCCTCACAATGAAGAGAGTTGCCCCCTCTCAAATAAAGCCCCCACCACCCAAGCTCCCAACCGATGTGGGATCTTTGGGTGGGGGTGCTACACTCTGAGATTGAGTATAAATCGAACTCAAACCTCTTATTTTTAAATTGGATTCTTTGCTATTTAAAAATCTATCTATCCATACAATTTCTGTGATAATTGATTGAAGTTTATTATTTGATGCAGTCTATCAAAACATCTGAGCGTCTGCCACCTGATATATTTTTTATATCATACTTATAAATAAAAACATCTATTCAAATAACATATCACGTGTGGCAAAATTGATCCTAAATAAATTGCACAAGTTCAATGACTAAGAACTTGGGTTAAAGTGATATAAAGAATCTTTCACATTTAATAAAGGCTGGCCATATAGACACCGCGGATTTCTGCCAGCAGACACCGATTTCCGAAAATTGAGTGGAAATTACCATTCTGCCCTCGCCGCGCGAAATCGTGCGATCGGTGCTACAACACCATTTTGCGTCGATCGATCGATCTGAGGCGTATACGATCGATCTGAGGCGTATACGATCGATCGATTGATCCGACAGTTCATTTTTGAAACGATCGATTGATCATAACACGAGATTCAGTCGATCGCACGATTACATGGGATCGTGAGATTGATCTTAACTGAGAGGTCGACAGTTTGACGGTCGACCTTTCGTCTCAAGATCGATTGCACGATTGTATGTGATTGTGCGATCGACTGTGACCCATTCAAAGATCGATCGCACGATCACATCTCATCGATCCATCGATTGTCTGTTTAGGCCAAGATCGATCGATTGATGAGATGTGATCGTGCGATCGATCTTGAGATGAGAGGTCGACTGTCAAACTGTCGACCTCTCAGTTAAGATCGATCGCACGATCACATCTCATCGATCGATCGATCATTGTCATCGTGCGATCGATCTTAACTGAGAGGTTGACAGTTTGATAGTCGACATCTCATCTCAAGATCGATCGCACGATCACATATCATCGATCGATCGATTGTCTGTTTAGGGCAAGATCGATCGATCGATCACTGTCATCGTGCGATCGATCGCAAAGCTATATATATAACCAATCGATCCTTTCGCCCTTTCCTACGATTCAAACCCTCGAAACCGAAGACCCATTCTCTTCTTCTTCTCGAACGATCGATCGACCCTTTCCTCTTCACCAAATCGTGCGATTTGCCCTATCCGGAAACCCTTTCTTTCTCCGATTTCATTTTTCGGATACAGGAAACCCTCACGTTGCCTTTCTCCGACTTCGTCTTCCTAGCCGGATTCCGGAAATTTCCATCTTGCTTGCCTTTCTCCGATTTTGTCTTCCTCGCCGGATTTCCTTCACAGCACTCCTTCACATGGCATCCAAAGCGTCTACATCGAGAGGGAGAAAGATAAAGGTACCGGCTTCATCTAGAAGGAAGAGAGCGAGATTGACGGAGACACCACCTAGGGAGACGGAGACCTTCGACCCGAACCACTTCAAGTCTTTGGAAGCCGCCACATTATACCAAGAGGATTTGTACTCTCGGCCGATGATTTATGGTAAAATCATGGACCTAAGCTTTTTTTCTGCATTTCAATTAAGAATCGATGAGTATATTGACAGACTTGGATGGGGAGGTTTTTTGGGAATAAAAGAAGATTTTTACCCAAAATTGGTGAAGGAATTTTATGCAAATATGTCTGAGGACCAGGCGAGACACTCCATAAAATCCAAAGTTAGGGGGACAGAAATTGAAATTTCAACTGAGGCACTGGACAGTATGTTTGACTTTCCCAGTGCCACAATTTCGAAATATGAACCAAATTCATGGCCCACCGATGTTGACGGATTCGTTCCCTCGGAGGCCATGACCCAATTGTGTGGGCGAAGTGATGGTGCCAGAGGAGATAAGATCGGGCTTATGGAGCTAACCCTAGAGGCCCGAATTGTATATTACATTATTAGGAAGAATATTTTACCTAGAAAAGGGCTTACTAATCAAGTGTCGTATTTTGATAGTTTCTTGATATGGTGCATCTTGAATGGAAAGCAAATTGATATATTATTCATCATAATAAAATAAATGGTTGTATCTCGTAAGATTAGAAAATGTAGCCTTCCATATGGTTTATTTATGTCTTACTTGTTTCGATTTTGCGGAATCACCCTCCCCCCTGAAGAGAAAATAGAAATGAAGAAAACCGATATATTCGATGCGTCTACTTTGGGCAAGATGGGATTCAAACTCGACAATGCACGTTGGGTTCCCAAAGTAGAACATCGTCCTATTGAGGTTGAGGCACCTGAGGAGGGTGACATACCTGAAGTTGGGGGGACTGAGGCACCTGAAGTTCAGGGGGCAGATGCACCTGAAGTTGGGAGTAGTGAGGCACATGATACAGGAGTCAGTACTATGCTGATTCTTGACAGCATAGAAAAATTGAATGAAAAAATTGATGTAAAATTTGCCGAGATTGAAGAAAGGCTAATAGGCAGACTTGAAGGGATGGTTGATGAAAAATTAGGTGAGATAGAAGGAAGACTGATTAGAAGGCTTGAGAGATTGGTTGACAATAAATTAGCTCAGATGGAAGGGAGGATGAATGCCACAATTGATAAGAAAAATAGTGAGTTGGTCGGAATGACGATGAGAAGACTGAATAATTTGTAGACTCAAATGGTAGACTTAATGAGAAACTCTGTTCTTTTATTGCAAAAAGGATGAGTAAATACACAACTTGGATGCGATTCGGGAACCGGGACCATCAGATGTATGCTAACTGAGAAGAATATAAAGAAATCATGGGGGATAGCCTCTTCGTCCACTGACACGAGTCAGGCTCTCTCGACTGACATCCCACAGTCTCGTCTGACTGGCGCCACTCAGCCTCTTCCGTCTGCCCCATTCATCCTCGTCCGACAGGCCCCACTCGTCATGTGCGTTCGACTGTCTCCAAGCAGAGTGCGACTGGGCGTCGTCCATTGGCACCACCTGCACCAGTACCTTCTTCATCGGCACCAGCACCTCCTGATACTGCATCTGCCCCAGCTTCTACATCTGCACCTACTCCTACATCTGCTCCAGCTCCTGCTTCCGAATAGCCATTGTATTTGAAATCTTTGTAATTTTGAAATTTTGATATTTATATGTAACATCGTTTGTCAATATAGTGAATGTTTTCTTTTTATGACATCGTTTGTGAATCTCGAATGAACATAGTGAATGGTTTCTTGTTATGAACTATTTCAGCTATTTGAATGAACATGGTGAATAGAATGGTTTGTTTGTAAACAACTGAATGAACATGAGACCCTTTGAATGTCAGTAAATATGGGAGTATTGAATGGTTTGTCACTAAATATGGGACCCTTGAGTGGTCTGACACTAAATATGGGTTTCATGGATTGTCGCTAAACATGGCAACTTTGAGTGGTGGTCTCTCACTAAATATTGGACCTTAGAGTGGATCGTCGCTAAACATGGGACCTTTGAGTGGTCAGTCAACAAGTATAAGACCTTAGAAATCAGATGACCTGATTAAAGAAGAGTTTTAACCATTAGTGAGAAAGTTTGTGAAGGAATACTGGAGTAAACGACCAATGCTTGTTTAATCCAGAATTCATTCACAAACTTCCTCACTAATGATTAAAACTCTTCTTTAACCAAGCCATCTGATTTCTAAGGTCCCATACTTGTTGACTGACCACTACTCAAAGGTCCCGTGTTTAGCGACAATCCACTCTAAGGTCCAATATTTAGTGAGAGACCACTCAAAGGTCCCATGTTTAGCGACAATCCATGAAACCCATATTTAGTGAAAGACCCACGCAAGGGTCCCGTATTTCGTAATAAAACACTCAATGCTGGATTTATTTAAAAGAACAATTGTTGCTTGAATACATAATTCAGTACATCCGAACTAAAATTAATACAACTTTTTTGGAAATGAAATACATTCTTGCAACTGAATAAATAAAAAAATGATAGACATCCATCATTGATTCCACCAATGCTGTAATTCGTCAGGATCTTTAACATCACCAGAGGTATATGTCGAATCGTCATAGAAGTCATAAGAACCAGTCGGCTGTGGAAAAAGGAGTTCGTGTTAGTATTGTTGGCTTTATTCTATATGAATGAAAATGTAAATATGTATCTTATTTAAACGAAACTTACTTCGGAAAATTGAGACAAACTCGTTGCTTTCGATTCAGGATAATAATCATTGAATGGTTGAGGCAAAGCATTTAAATCTACACTGCAGGATGCCTGTGCAGCACTTCTATTCGGACATGTTCTCTTCGTATGACCAATATTTTTGCATAACCCACATCTTCTTCCATTCAATTGATTTTCTACAATCTCAAATGCAGAAGGATCTCGTCTTCTAGATGTTTGACCCTTTAAATTCTTTGAACCTGGATGACGTCCTGCTGTACTGCATAATAGGTTGGCTGATATGCATCTCATCACTGACAAGATCTTGAATATGATCTCGGAGCTCCTCTTGATCAAATGTAGACAAGTTTCCATATTTTTTCTTAATGCCTTCCCAGTGTACATCTAATTCATCCCCGGGTCAATTCATTTCAATGTTCAAGTCGTCAAATGAAATCAAATCGATTCTCCATTGTGGATGGATCTGATCCAAATGTACTTGTTCATAAATTGCATTTTGTGAGCACAAGGTAAGCCCATGGAAGCTGTAAACTCATGTGTACAATTGGGTAAAAATGACATGTTTATGAGCATAACATATTGCTTGTAAACATCAAATAATGCAAATTGTGATACTCTGCCTTCACTTCATCAAGAAAGGAATCGAAACAGTAAGAGCAAACCGGATTCTTTCATCCTCCGTTTGAATCTTGAACTTTGAAACAGATTTTCAATTGCATGGGATATCTTCCTTCGGACAACATATAGATCGCTAGTGGAGTTAGCTATATATCGTTTTAACACTGAATGTGCACTTTCAACCCTTGAAGTTGCTACATTTTGAAAATGTAAACTCCAACCGATCCATGCCTTGACGAATTGCTTCTTATGTGGGATCCATGTCCGTCTTATATAATTCACTGCATCCGAATAATCTCGGAAATCTTGTTTGAATGCCTCAAACGCTTCATTAAATGCAACTTCGGATGGAGACTCGACGCATTCATTCCATTGAGTCAAAAATGCATTCCATTCTTCCACTTTATTGAAAAGAGGCTTACAATGAGTAAGAATATTCTTGTTGATGTGCCAAATACAAAAGATATGTACAACATTAGGGAACTCTGAATCAATGGCATTCTTCAACGCCAAATCTCTATCGGTAAAAAAACTTGTCGATCATGATCGACTCCTATACCTTCTTGAACATCTGTAACGCCCATACGTAATCTTCAAATTTTTCATTCCTCATAAATGCAGAGCATGAGTAGAAAGTCTTGTTGAAACTTGTGATACCAACGATATTAAGCAATGGCATATGATATCTGTTGGTTTTGTAAGTACAATCCATGAGAAATACATTATTATAGGTCTTCATAAGTACAACTGATAGTGGATGTGCAAAGAATAGATGAGATAAATGACCTTGACTGTCATAGTTGAGAAAATATTGGTAACCACCTTCTTGAAGATCTTTTAACAAGGCTTCAATTGCAGTACGACCTCTAAGTTGTTCTTTTCGAACCGATGACAAAAAATTGTACAAATCAGTAGATGATACTCCAATCTCTGGATTCTCGTTTCGAAGGGTCATAATTTACCGGGGTGGTACATTGCTGTTATGCATTTCAATGATCATTCTCTTCTTTTCTGAAAAATACTTGTAGTAGGATGACCTACTAATACGCTCGTGAGATCATGATTGTGCTTCACCTCTTTTATAGTCAACTTCAATGACCCATCAACAATTTGTTTCCCTCTCACTTCAAATGGACAATTAACAAGGCGAGAATATGCTTTCTTCTTCCTCTCATCATCTTTCAAATTAACTGTGCTACGATATGTACCCTCTTGCAACCAAGAATAACTACATTGCTTCTATTGCATGACCTCTTAATGGTAGCTACAAATCCTTGCGCAATGGAAACCTCCTTAACATGCTTCACTAAATCGTAACAACTTAAAAACACCTCTCAACAAACTCATTGTCAACAATTCGTTCTCAACATCATTTTCACAATCCATAGTATTAATTTCAAAGAAATTTTGAAAGTCTAGGGTTTAATAAAGAGTTACCTTTGATTCCGGTTCAGAGATTGAGAGAGTAACTTCTGAGAAATACCTTCGAATCAATATAGGAGATTTGAGAATATCTTCAAATAGTGGAGTAGTTCGTTTTCGAAAGCGGGTTTGGGGTTTGAGGGAAAATAGTTTGGATCAGATGTTTGAGAGAGGGGTTTGAGTGAGAGGGGTGTAAAAAGGGCTTTGAGGGAGAAGATTTCGAAATCGGGGAGGTTTTGAAGGAGAAGATTTTGAAATCGGGGTTCTGAGGGAGTAGGTTTCGAAAGGGGTGAGATGGAAACGAAAAATGAGAGGGAAGAGGGGAGCGATTGAACTTATACTTAGTTTCGCGTGATCGATCGATCGCACGATGACAGTGATCGATCGATCGATCTTGCCCTAAACAGACAATCGATCGATCGATCGTGATCGATCAGGTTGACTGAATCGATCGATCGATCGCACGATATGTATCGTGCGATCGACTGAATCCCGTGTTATGATCAATCGATCGTTTCGAAAAACTGTCGCATCGATCGATCGATCGTATACGCCTCAGATCGATCGATCGACGCAAAATGGCGTTATAGCACAGATCGCACGATTTCGCGCGGCGAGGGCAGAATGGTAATTTTCACTCAATTTTCGAAAATCGGTGTCTGCTGGCAGAAATCTGCGGTGTCTATATGGCCAGCCTTAATAAATTTGTGTATCAACTCTTTAATACGTTAATACTTAGTATTCATATTTAGGAAGAGTGATGAAGAAGTTTGGCTGATGTAAAATCTTCCTTTATAAATGACTATAGAATTAGAAATTTACTTACGGTATAAGGGGACATTATGAAAAAGTATTTTAAAAACATTATTTTTTAATAATAATTTTGAGATAAACTATATAAATTAATAACTCATGCCTATCATCTTTTTAGAATTTAAAATTATAAAATTAGAATATCCATATTTACCAGCCTCTCTTGTTCAATGACTCCATCTTCTTCTACATCTTTTGTTCGTGTTCGAGGAAAAATCATGGGATCAATCGTACCATCTCGTGAATCAATCGCACGATTCTATATTTCTAATACCGATCGATTAAAATAAAAATGAATTATCTATTCAATCGCATGATTCTATCTGAAAAGGCAAAACTTAATTTCTACTAAAAAAATTAAAGTGCGATGTTTGTGATCGATTTTGAGAGTATCTAAATAACGAGCCTCGATGTAATTAATCTCCACTTATAAATGGCATTTACACGCAGTGAAGAGCCCTTCAAATGAGAAGTGTAATCGGATGGAGCGCAGTCTAGTCGGTGCCGTCACAGCACATTTTTTAAGTGAGAAAAAGTGACTTATAAAATCAGGAGGTCTGGCATCTTTCTCTCACTTTTTGTTTTATTTTATATTATTTAAATATCAGCGGTTTTTTAATAAAAATTAAAAAATAGAAAATATGTAATTCTTTTTAACTTTTGGAAATTAAAAATCAAAATATCCACTGCTATCATAGTTGATGTTGTCTCTATATAAGTAAATATAAGTTGAGATATCGACCCAAAGTTGATATTAAATTTTGTTATAAAAAATGATATATCGATCGACCGATATTTTACAACCTATACTTAAATAAAAATGTTATTTTTAAAATATTATCGATTCACATTATATATGTCTCGTAAAATATCTAAAAGTAAAAATCTGAAATATATAAAGAGTATAAAATCAAACATTCGCTTTTTAATCTTATTATTTAAATAAAACATTTATAAAAAATATTTGAAAAATCTAATAAATATAATTTTATAATATGGACTTACCATATGACACCATGTCAACCTATTAAAAGAAATGTTTAGAGTACACTGAGTTATCATATAAAAAGTTCACTTTATGATAAATTTAAATTGTTAAAATAATTAATTTTTATTTTTTTAATTTAATATTTTATAATAATCATTTGATTTATTTTCACCGTTGATTGATATTTAATTCAATTGTTTCTTTTTATTCTTAAAAAGGTCAAAATTGTATAATTCAACTAGATCTCATTTTTTTACAGTTTACTGACATTTATAATACTTTATTTATCCTGAGACTCATACTCTAATAAAATATGTCAAAATACTTAAATAAATTAAGTCTAAATTCTAAAAAAATTGATATTGCCAGTTTAGGCAAAATGAACGTCAAACATTAGAATCTTTCCTAGGCCATATATATATATATATATATATATATATATATATATATATATTAAATTGCTTGGTATGATATTTACTACTTCTTACCCCTTTTTAAAAATTATAGTTTTGAGTTTTTTATCCAAAATAGGTCTGTTTGTGTCAATTTTATAAAATATTATTATATTATATAAATTTTATATTTATACATGATTAGTTCAAATTCAAAATTTTAGATCAAACTTGGCTTTCTTGCATTAGACCAGACTTAGACCCCAATTTAAATTAAAGTTACTTGCAAAGTTTTTTTTTTTTGTAATTGAACCGTTCAAAATTTTAGATCAAACTTGGCTTTCTTGCATTAGACCCGACTTAGACCTCAATTTAAATTAAAGTTACTTGCAAAGTTTTTTTCCTTTTAATTGAAAGTGTACAGATATCTCACCCCACTAATCGTTCTAGATATGATACTTGCCAAGTTATCAAATTGATCTAGCATTGGAAATTTGGAAAACAGAGTTTCTTGACTCACTATACCGCAACACATATTCTATTTTTTACAACAAAAATGCAAAGACGTGGGGAAAAATGAAATTCCCATCACAACATTTCAAACGTGATGGAAAACGAAGTCTCTCAGTCATGAATTAGAATAGTCAACTAATTAAAGTAGGGCCCACAATGTTTTTCCACCATTTAGACACTCTATTTTTTCTTAAGAGACATTCTATTTTAAAAATTTGTATAAAAATTATCATTTTACTTCTCAATTTTTTAAAAAGGATAATTTCTCACACAAAATTAAGAGACAAAATAGTTTACATAAAATTTTGAAATGTGGTGTCTTTTAAAAAAAAGTGAGGTATCTAAACGACTATCCAATAAATATTATGGTCAAATTTGGACTCCAATTACTTTTCTGCCAATGGTTCATTTTAGATAATTTTCTTTTAATAGTTGTATACAATTTATTTTAAAAAGAGAAAAATATAAGTATTGCATATATATATATATATATATATATATATATATAGGGTAGTTATTTAGACACCCGACTTCAAAATTTTCGTGCAAAATTACTATTTACCCTTGATTTTTGTGTAGAGAATTGTCATTTTTTTAAGAACTGGGAAAAATGATAATTTTATACAAATTTATGAAATAGAATATCCGCTAAAAGAAAAGTGGAGTGTCTAAATGAACACTCACGCTAATACTGTACTAGTGTAAAATTAGGTTGTTTCACTAAGTGAATGTATTTTTGAAAAGGCCGTCCCAACATGTGTGCAATCTTTTACGAAATAAAGATAAATTAGTTTAAAAAATATCTGACCAGTAGAAGGCACTCTTATCGAATAATTTTTTTAATATCTTCTTATCTTAATTCACAATTTTTAAAGTATTTTCTATCAAAAACTTCTAAAAAAAATACATAAAATTCTCTAATTTTTTTATTTGGTCTTGGAATTTTTTTGCTTGTTTTCGTCCACAAGGTCTAGTTCAATTAGCCTGTCTCAGGAAGTAAGAAGTGCTAAATTTGAATCTCTTTTAACTTTATCTGATATGCTTTAAAAGTAGTGAATATCACTGTAAAGATTTTCCGTTTGATTTTTATAATTTATATATGTAAATAAAAAAAAATATCCATATTACGTTCAAAAGCTTACATCCAACTCTGCTCGAATTTCTTTTACTAACCTTACATTTGAAAAAATAAAAATCCATATAACATAGCTCAGCTCGATTTTTTCTGAAACGAATGCTAACTCCCGAGACCCGGCTCAACTCGCCTGACTTGCATAGATGCATTATCAATTAATATATTGCTAAATCAATCCAAATCAAAATTACGAATCTAATTCATATCGAACCTGTTTCCAACGAATAATTTCTCGTGTCTGGGGAGAAGGCAAAGGAGAATTCTTAGATTTGCAGATCTCTGATAGAAAATTGGAAGAAGAAGAAGAAGTCTTTCGTCCTCTAAAAACTTCGATGGCTGCCTCGAATTCCAAGGCTGCATCTGTTCCAATCCTACTGCTGGGAGTTGCCGCTGCAGCACTTCTCCTCTTCTTCTTCCTGCCTTCCCTCTCTCCATCCACCTGCAACCCTTCTCCTCCTCTTTCCACTTCACGCATACACCCAAATTCGGAATCAATCCCACCCTATCAACAGCTACAGCAGCAGAAGCAGCCAATTTCTGCGAACCAAGAAGACATTGATTGGCAAATCACAGCTCCAGATCAACAGGCTTCCAGACCCACCGACCACTCCTGAGGCCTGGCACTCTCTCCGCAAGGGCATCAATCCCCGCACACGCGCTCAACAGCTTGACGATTTCATTCGGTATATGCACTTTCCACCCCCTTTCTTTCTCCGTTTGGATGCATGGAAGGAAAGTGATTTCCTGGAAAATATCTGTTTTTTGACCATTTTTTTGTTTATGGTTAAACCCATTTCTATGTTTAGTTGAAAGATGGTTATTTTTTGAGAAAGCACTACTCTATCCATGCATCTAAGGTTCTGTTTGGATGTATGGAAACGAAGCGCTTTCCTGAAAAACAGTACATTTTTAACTGGAAAATAACCAATTTAACCCATTGTTTTGTTTAGTTGAAAAATGGTTTTTTCTTGAGAAAGCACTCTGCTTTCACTGCAACTGAGGATCTGTTTGGATGCCTGAACAGGGAAGTGCTTTGTTTAAAATTAATGTTCTAAGCCTGGAAAATAACCATTTTCAACTCATTTTTGTGTTTAGTTGAAAATGGTAATTATTTCAAGAAAGCACTTTCTTTTCCATGCATATGAGGATCTGTCTGCACTTTGCTTTGCCATTTCTATTGTAAGTTGAGAAATGGATGTTTTTAACGGAAGTACTTTGCTTATGATGCATCCTATTCCTAGGTTCTGTTTGGATGTGTGGAAAGGAAAGTGATTTCCTGGAAAATAATCCATTTTTACAAAATAGAAGATAATTTTTTTTAGCAATTTCTGGTTAAAAGTTATTTATGTTTTGGAAAGTACTTGGGGCTGTTTGTTAGCACAAACTCCCTCAATGGTGTTGGGATTCAATGGAATTGGGAGCTACATGTGTTAGATAAAATTCACAAAATGTGATGGAATTCCATGACTTTATAACTATTATATCCTTAAATTCCATAACATTCTATTTCTACTAGGGAATTTCAAACAGGGCCTAAGGGTCGGTATATGGCATTTTTACAAATTCTGACCACTATGTTATTCCAGGCTACTGAATAGGGACTGTTTCAATTACCCTTCATTTGTTGATTTAAATGTATATCTTCTTGCAAAATGACTTCTTGAACTTCTTCTTCGTTGTTGAAAATCTCATACAGCCATTGGGTGTGCTCCTATTACCACTGGCTTGATTTGGGTTTTGGGCCAGCATAGAAGTCTTCAGTTAATTAGGTGGGATAGTGCTTCTTCATTAGTACCAGTGAATGTGATATTGAGTTGAGGCCGGCTACTAGGGTTGGTTGTATCTTAGCATATACATCCTCTGTTACCATTACTCTCTTTTTACCTATTTTCTCATAGCTCAGCATTCATCACCATACAACCTATACATCCTCTGTTACCATTACTCTCTCTTTGCCTATTTTCTCATAGCTCAGCATTCATCTCCATACAAACCTTTTTTTTTGAAAGGTCTCCATACAAACTTTGTGTTCAAATTGTCCGTCTTATAGAATTACCTCTTTAATCCAACGCAAAACTCTCCTATCACACAAAACTCCACTAGCCTGCGCGCATTTAGCCCACCATGTGCCCGTCCTACTGGCCATCCCCACATCAGATTCATTGCTTGATCCTATAGTTGCACTTGTGTTTGAATTTATTTCTGATACTGATTTGAGTCGGGTTAGAAGTGGGTAGAGCAAGTGGAAGACTATATCCCATCTGATACCACTCAAAAAGGAAAACGTATCACATGTGGCAATATGCATGGTAATGAATACAACATTCAAGGGATTTGAGGGTTCTTTACAGTTTTACTTGTCCAAACGCTTCTATTCCTGTTTTGCTTCAAAGACATCTCACATCTCTCATTGCCTTCTGATACCACTCAAAAAGGAAAACGTATCACATGTGGCAATATGCATGGTAATGAATACAACATTCAAGGGATTTGAGGGTTCTTTACAGTTTTACTTGTCCAAACGCTTCTATTCCTTTTTTGCTTCAAAGACATCTCACATCTCTCATTGCCATGAGCCCATGACTTCATTATTTTTTCCATTGAAAATCCTTGATCGCATTCAAGTACACACCAAATCCTGAGCCACCCATTACCTAATTTTACAATTATTTTTGCTATAGGTGAGCCTTCCTTATTTGCCTTAGCACCTAACCTCCAACCACCCAAATCCTCTACCCCATACCTAGACACCAACACTCATCTCCAGAGTGCTTCTTTCTCTAAATCGAATTCCAAGGCCACTTGCGTAACAGGGCATGGTTCTTGTCCTTGATGTTGAATATACCCAAACCTCCCATCTCCTTAAGATTCAAAATTTCCTCCCACTTAACTAGATGGATCTTCCTTTTCTCTCTTGTACCCTCCCACAAAAAAGTCCTTTTGAAGCTGATGCAGGCATCAAGCTCGATAAACCCGAAGAGAGCTCGATTGAAGACGAGCTGGCCCGATTAGACGTAATTGTTGAATTTGTTCTTGAGATTAATGTTCGAACCGACGGTGGGAAGAGTGGGCCCCACTTCAAGTGCCATGTCACCACGGCTCCCACTTCAAAATCTTAGTCAGTGCCACATCATCAGCCTTGTCATGTGGACCCTGCCTATGAGAGCCAACGCAAGAGTCACCTAGTCAACTCAACAAACTCATTTTGGAAAATTTCATTACACGTTGCTGACCTCCATTCTTGATTTCCTTCCTCAAAATTTGGGTTCGAAAAATCAGATATAAGGGACGATTCTGGCAAACAAGGGAAGCTGAGGTGGAGATGGCTTTTGGCCTAAAATCTTACAAGATTTTAGGCCCAAAATACAGTAGAGAAAAAGAAAGAAATCCCATTGCACTGTTGTGTTTACAGTGGAGGTCGAAGGTGAAAGAATAATGGAACAAATCAAATAAAATAAGAAGAAAGAATGAAGAGAGAAGATAGCAGAGACATGCTGTCTCTTGCAACAGCCAACAAGAGTCAATGGGATTAAAAGGAATGAAATCATGCAAGGGAGAAAGGGCCCACTCAAACCATCCTCATCCAGGCAGCCAAAGAAGGAAAAAATTCGAACGAATGAAATAATGGAAGATTCAGAGACAATGGCAATACACAGCTGAGAAGTAAAAGAGATAGGGCTGATATGTTAGACCAAACCCACTAAATTTGATATTTTATTTATTTTGGTTTCTTTTTATTATAATTGTAAATAAGGCCTATAAATATGTCATTTGGGCCATAGAGAGATGACCACCTGATGCAATCCAAGATGCACTTTGAGATTTAGATCTAGGATTTTATGCCGAATCACGGATTTCAGTGAAGAAACTCTGTGTTCTCGGTTCAAATACGTTCTGAACGCGGAGAACCTTCTTCAGATTTAACTTGGATTGTGGAATCCAATTTTAATTAAATATTGGAAAATGCACTAATTGAAATCACAATTCAAAATGCAAAAAATAATTCTAAATAATCTAATTAAAATAACTCAACACAAATGAACAAATTAAAATAAAAAGCCATCAATTCACCACCCTGTAGAGATGGAGGAAAAAAAAGAAGCTCCATCTCTATGTTCAAACCGTACTTGAACCGAGAACACTGGGTTTCTTCACTGAAATCCGTGATTGACGTATAGTCCCGTCTAAATCTCAAAATGCAGCTTGGACTGCATTAGAAGCTTTTCTAACCTCTTCGCCACAACTATTGGGATTTCAAATAAGGAAAAGGTAATAACTTGGTAGATTAAAAAGAATTGACTTGATAAGAGTGACTCTCCCTCCCAATGAGAGGTAGCTTTTACTCCCAAGAATTTTGTCTTTTCTCCACTCTCTCAACAATAGGATCCCAGAATACTTTTGATCTAGGATTGCCACCCATAGGTAATCCCAAATAGGAGAATGGAAGGTTGCCAACTACACAACCAATCTCTTATGCTAAGGATTTCACTTCCTCTTCCTCTACACCAATCCCAATCAAACAACTCTTTCCTAAGTTCACCTTTAAGCCCGACACCAATTCAAAACATCTAAATTTTAAGTTATAAGTTGAACTCATGGATTTTGTAAAATTTTGAATTACAAACACATGCAAATCATAGGTTGTGAAGTCAAAGGTTTGTTACTTTGTTTTCTAACTTGGGACTTGATTCAAGTCTAGAGACAAATTAAGCAGTTTTTTGTGATCCGGTAATATAAATCTGATAAGGTATTGTTTAGGATTAGAAGGCCTTAATAAAAAATTAAAAAAGAAAAGGAGACAAATCACTAAAAAAAAGGAATAAAAGAGA
This sequence comes from Chimonanthus praecox, assembly GCA_022113865.1. Classification (NCBI taxonomy): domain Eukaryota; kingdom Viridiplantae; phylum Streptophyta; class Magnoliopsida; order Laurales; family Calycanthaceae; genus Chimonanthus; species Chimonanthus praecox. Next base: position 3,703,555 of record CM039094.1, read on the forward strand.
CAAAAATCAGTTTTTCTAGTGAATGTTTTGTACAAAATCGTGATTATTCTTCGTTTTTTTTTTTGAGAATTTGCAAGATTCGATCATTGTACAATTCACCAAAAAATTCTTAAGATTCTTAGGCAAAGGGGTTGACGCTTAAGAAATAATTCAAACTAGAAGATTTGCATAATAACTTATTTTATAACATTAAAAAAATAATGATGGCCCTACCTGTCATGATAAACAAGTGGCCCTACCTAATTATAAATGTCTTATTTCTCATCAATCAAATAGCTCTTTTAAAATAACCATTTGAGTGCAAGTACACCTCTCTAGTCTCTACTATTACTATTGAAATCTAGCTAGCTCATGATTCTATCAATAAAACCATAGAACAATCTTATTAATTTGATTGGAGGAATTTTGAGTAAATTGAATGGTTTTATGTTTAAATAAAGACAAATGGATGGTTAATGAGGAAGTTAACAGAAGTTGCGCATTTGAGTCATATCATAGTCTAAAAAAGAAAAGGTTAACAGAAATTCTGTTTCTTTCCATATATTTTCTTGCCTTGTCTGCTTCAGAGCCCAGATAGTACCATGATGATCACTAATATTTCTTTTGGGTTTGAGAAGGTGATGAAGCAGCATCCAACAGTGTTGTTGTAGATTTCAGAGCCACCAAGAGGGCAAGCAGAACGTTAAAAGTATATGTTTGCCTATACTGCAAACCTTTGATAATGGGGGAGACAATGTGTTTTTCCTAGTTTCCAATTTTTTTCCGTATTTGTAACACTGATGTTGTTATCCAATGAACGGAGCATGTACACAGATGTGTTTTTTTTTTAATGATGAATTCCACAAATCATGGTTGTGATAATGAAACTTATTGAATGTGCCCTTAGTTGACACTTTTTTTTAAAGATTATTTGGCATTTACTGTCTAATTCCAGATATAAGGTATTTCTCACTATGAAGATTCAGTTGAAGCTGACAACCATACCGCCTTACCTTGCCTGGAGAATTATTGGTAGAAGAGCACCACAGCAACTATGGTGAGCCGTGGGCAGGTGGCCGTGATGTCTTTGAATTCCTCGCTTCATCTATCAACCTCTCACCTGATGCTCATGTCCTTGAGATTGGATGTGGGACGCTCCGTGTTGGACTGCATTTCATCCGCTACTTAAATCCAGAACGGTTCCACTGTTTGGAAAGGGATGATCTTTCCTTAATGGCGGCACTCCGCTACGAGCTTCCCTCCCAGGGACTTCTGCACAAGCGGCCATTGATAGTGAAAGGAGAAGACATGGATTTTAGTCGGTTTGGGTCGGGCGTTTTGTATGATCTGATATACGCGAGTGCTGTTTTCCTCCACATGCCAGATAAGCTTGTTTGGGTTGGGTTAGAGCGGTTGGTTACACACTTGAAGCCTTATGAAGGAAGAATTTTCGTATCCCATAATATAAAGTTCTGCTCACGATTAGGGGGAGATGTGTGCACGAGGCGGCTGTCTATTCTGGGGCTTGAATACGTGGGAAAGCGTGTGCATGATAGCTTCTTGTTCAACCATTATGAGATTTGGTTCGAGTTCAGACGGTCAAAGGCCTAGGAATTTTTGTTATTGCAGTTCTATTCCTGATGATTGATTTGCAGTGCAGCTGAAAGCATGACATCCCTCGAAGAATTGCTCATGGGCACCTTTGGGTTCTTTTAGTTCTTAAGCCATGATCATGGTTGCATTGTATGTGGGGTGGAATTGTAGATCAGATTTTTGTGATGGATCACGGATTTTTGAACGAGTGTTGAGTTGGACCCATCAATTTATCCTTGTGTTTGTTGCAATTTATCTACTTTTGATATTTTGGGGGGTTTGAAAGCAATGTATACTTCGCAACGGAATGAAACATTGAAAAGAGAAGTTGGAAGGTTCAGCATCTGTGTTTTTATTGTTTCGTGCTTATGGTAATTTATATCTGACTTATATAATTATGATCGTTGTTATCATCATCAAAATTATTTATCTTGTTGTCTAGATTAATAAAGTCAATTTATCAAAGCTATTTCTCCTGTTATCTAGATCGTCAGGCAAATTTAGAACTTTTATTTGGATTTAACAAGCTTTTTATGGGTTGACATATATTTTGTAAAGATTTGGCCATGCATGGATATGGCTGTGCACCTTTGCCAGTTTGCCCTATTAACTAGCTGCCATATTTATGAAACACCTCCGGGGACTTCATTACTACTTTATATGATTTTAATGACAAAATGTCTTTTTAAAATGATAAAAATCTTTTACAACTTGGTGTACCTTAAGGGAGTGGTTATCATGCGTGGAGATTTTATGCTGGGTTTTCTAGTTTTCCACACGTAATTTTTTTTAAAAAAGGTCTTTTATAAAAAATTAATAAAAGATACTTTATCATTTAAATAAAATAAAGTTGTAAATTAATATTTTTTTAAAAAAAAATAGACGTGTTTGCATTAATTTCCTTTATGAACACCCGGAATTTGTCAAATGTCAATCCTTGTACATTTACACTGAAAAAAATCATCTATACAAATTAACAAGAATCAAGCTAGCGAATAAGATGATGGTAAGGGTGCTCGATGTATATATGGTTTTTTGGGATTCTCACGTGGCTGAAAAGTATTGTCTAATATTTTGATGGTTTTTTTTTAACAAAAATATTTTGAAAACTGTAATTTTGTGTTAGAGTATTTAAAAAAAAGTTTAATTCGGTAAAAGTACCTTGCACGTCTAGACTGAGTTTTTTTTTTGGACAAAAAAGCATGCTCGCATTGAAACTTCTTTTTTTGAAGTCTCTGATAAAAAACTAGCACATTCAATTTCAAAACTAGTGCAAAAACCAACGCTAGTTAAAACTAATGCATATACGGTAATGGTAGTCAAAATTAGCACATAAATTTCAACGCTAGCCAACTAAGTAGCAAAGAAATTGGATTACTAGCATATAACTTCAATTCTATCCAAACTATCACAAAAATAATACACAAACCAAGAAAGTATATTTTGAATTGATATTTCTTCACTTTTAATGTCAAAACATACTTCATTTCACTTAATTCCCCACACCATAAACATACTGCAATTACCAATGCCAACACAAAAATAAAAAATCAAACCTGCCCTGCTATTACCAATATCTTTTTGACTATATGATAACCATTTTTTTTTAATTATAACCTCATTTTCAATAATTTTCCATACATGGAGTTAATATCTATAGATATTTATTTAATCATCTCTTACTAATTAGAGAATAGAAAGAATATCCATTTAAATAAAAAAGGGAATAGAAAGATTAGTTGTTATTCTAGTTGAAAAAAGTCTCTAAGATTTTTTAGAATAGAAAAATTATCTATTATTTTAATAAAAAAAATTCCAAAAATTAGAAAGGAGTTATTTAATTTCATATTGAGATCTAAAAGATGAACATCCATTTACATGTATAGTCTGTACTCTGTACTCTGTGGCTCAAAATCTTTTATTTTTTAATATTATTTATTTTTAGCTAATGCAGGGCATGCTCAAAGGATATATAAAAAAAAGCTGACCCTAATTCTAGGCTTGGTTGCCCATGTTTAGACCCGCGAACGAAGCCCACCGACTACTCTCTACGCTCACCGTTCGGAATTTTGGATTTCTTATCTACCATGTGCTTATCAACCATTTGCAGAGAGCTGGAAGAGGATAAACGGACATCGAGTGGAGAAAATCGCAAGAGGAGAACAGGTGAAATCTATCGTTGGCGGACGAAACCATTTTCATCCAGAGAATCTGTTTCGACGAAGGACTCGACTCGATAAATCGAGAGAGAGGGTTTCCTTCTCAGTTGAAGGGATCCCTTCACCTATCGAACTCCTAACGGTAGAAACGGTCCCTTTTAGGTGGAGAAAGCTGATGTATCGTATCTCTCCTCCACTGTTCGATAAAATTCCCAAATAACAAAATAACATAAATGAGAGAGAAGGACTAGATGGCTGCTTCGTCACCCGCGCCAAGCAACAACAGTAACGAGACAGGCGCCGCGAATGGCACCACTCTCCCTCGACGTTCCTCTACCGTAGACGCGCCCAAGCAGAGCCTTCGCGGTCTCAACAAACCCAAATGCATCAAGTGCGGAAACGTTGCTCGCTCCAGGTACCCCTTCCTCCACTACGAACTCTCTCTCTCTCTCTCTCTCTCTCTCTCTCTCTCTCTCTCTCTCTCTCTCTTCTCTCTCTCTCTCTCTCTTTTCAACCCCCCCACAAACTCAGTTCGAAGAATCACATGTTTCCGGAATAGAGAGAGTGCTCATTGAGATATAAAGTAGGCCATATATTTTTAGGTGAGGTATGTAGAAAATGACATAGGGTGTATAAAAATTGAACAAACTTGATCATTTGTAGCATTGTGATTTTTGATTAATTGCTATAAGCTGTCTATATTAAAGTGGGAGTTTTCCTTAAATTATATTGTCCACGAAGTACTTTATCTTTCCCATCTCATGTGAGGCGTAGCCTACGGTAAATGTGAAGTCTCCTCAATGAAAATGAATACAGAATACTCCAACCTCTCTGGTGCTGCTCAAATCTTTTTCTTTTTCTTCTTCTTCGGCCTCTATTGTTTTGTTCTTTTCATGGAACTTATGTCTGTCGGTTTATGTATTCTTGTATGACTGATCATTTTCGGTTTTTAAGTTTGAATCATATTATGGGGTTTTGGTAGGTACGGATACCTCCACTTTTCTTTTTATTTTTTCTTTTTCACCCTCAAATTTATTACTAATTTACCATCACTTTTTTATCTTGAGGGTAAAAATGGAAAAAGAAAAAAGAAAAAGTGTGATGTCCATTTTTAAGAGAAAATGATGGTGTATATATCAAAGCCCCATAACGTGGTATTAAGAGAAAAGCTTAGCAATTGTATTCCTCGAGAGTAATGCAGACACAGCTGCTGCTGCATCTTTTTTAAGGTTGCCTGTTCAAATTGCTGGTTGGCTAATTTTGATGTTTGGAACTAAGATTTGTGCAGCTTTGGCACTCTCCATGTGTTTTTCCTGCTTGCCACGGATCCTTTGAAATGACCACAAAACATGGAATCTATATGCAGTTAACTCAAATTCCAATTCCATCTAAGAATTCAGGCTGTCAAACAGGCTTGGAATGTCAAATTGGTTGATAATTAGTGTTTAATGTGGTTGCTTAGTTTCAACTTGAAATCTTATGGAGTGACAATGCCTCCATCTTTAGAAAGAATGTGCTGATTTATTTGAATTTTGAGATGCTTTTGTTTCTTCTTATAGTCTGGTTGGATAATGAATTGTCAAATGTCCTTTTATAAGGTTGGCAATGTCTAACCAACAAAATGCTTCCCAAGAAGCTAATTGGAAGTGGATTCTATTGCTTGAGGATGGTTCCTGAGAGTCTCAAGTAATCTCCTCTTCTTTTTTTTTTCCATTATTGTAGTTGTTAGTCTTTGGGCTGTTTTTCAGCAAAGTGCCTTCACCGATTAAATGATAAAACAATAAGTATGTTTGCGTGTTGTTCTCACTTGTTTTGGCTCTTAAGTATGTTTGCTCACCTTGTTTTGGATCTGTGCTCATTCTGTACCATGTTACAAAAACATAATGAACTCATAAGGTGTTGATGCCACTTGTTTTGGCTTTGAAGTATCTTTGCTTCCTCCTTGTTTTGGACCTGTGCTCATTCTATACCAATTTACGAAACCACCAATCAATTGTTACTTTTTACCTTATGAAGTACAAGTGTGCAATATTCTTATTTGGTTTGTAAATAGACTTTTCTATTTTTGAATTGCTTAAGACATGCTAGGGTACATATGAGTTGTGACTTTCATTGACCATATTAATGTACCGATTGCTGGATATGCAGGTGCCCATATCAATCATGCAAGAGCTGCTGTGCAAAAGCGCAAAATCCATGCCATATTCATGGTATGCATGTTTTTTATTGATAATGAATTATTTATTATAGTTTCACCATTTCTTTGTAAGAACTTTGTCAGGGAATATGTTGGACGCATTGACACTAGTTTTAAGAATTTTAAGCATTTATTGGTTGGTCAATCAACACTTGCTAACTGTTCTATGGATCCTTTTTCATGTCCTAGCTATAGATTTTGAAGTTTCTTTTTGTCCGCAACTCCACATATGTTTACTAAAATTAGTAGTTTGCCACCTTCTAAAATCTTAACTATATGCTATTTAACATATGACAATTTTGCTATTCCTAATGTTTGTTTCATGTATACTCGTTGGTTATCACTTCCAAGAAAAAAGGTATCCCGTCCGGTGGTTGTTCTCTTTAATTTGTTCTCCTTTGCCAATGTATTGTGAGTATGGGTGTTCATTTGTCCAACTTCGGCCCAAGCCCGACCCGAACCAACATAAATAAGCAGGCTTGGACAAATATATATGTTTGACAGGCTGGACTCGGGCTTTAATTTGAAGCCATTTAGGCTCGTCAGGCTTTCGGCCCGTTTGTTTTCGTGTATATATGTTTATAAACACGAGTCACATGTTCAGGACTTTAGGTAGGCAATGAGCTGATGGGAAAGGAAATTGGGAATTATGGATTTTGTCGATTTAGGGTTCTGGGTTCTTTGCTCCTCCGTTCTCACTTCCTCTTTCATGCAACTCCTCTTCCACTCTCCTTCTCTTCACAAGTTCGCACTTCCACTCTCTATTCTCCTCCCAGTTCTCTGCTTCCATCTTCCCCTTCACTGGCCCCTCTCCCTCCGATTTGGTAAACCTCTTCCAAGGGCATCGGTGACCTCAACAACCTCTCTGGCTCTCCATCTTCCATCTTGATTCACTGTCTTCCATCAAGGTGCTCTCTCTCTCTCATGAGCTCCAAACACCACCCTTCATAAAAAGCATGCCGTCAGCCTCTACAAATATACCCAAACCTTATGCCCGAGAACTGAAACTTCCCTTCCGAAAGATCCCATGCAACTATGGCCTCCCATAGAATTCAATTATTTGTTTGAATTTATTTCTTTGGATAAATAGATACATAGAGACTCTTTGAAATGGACTTGTTTAATATTAATGAAAATTGAACTTTTATTATCTAATTAAAATAAGCTTTAAATGTGATTTGCAAAAAGTCTAAATTATTGAGGCTTTTTTTTTAAAAAAAAATTACATAAATGGTGAAAGTTACTGAATTAAAAAAAAATTGATTTACAAAATAATCGCGCTTAATTAGACGAGCTCAAGCTTCGGCATCCAAAGCCCATCGGGCTCGAGCTTTTTTTAGTGAAGTTCGGCCCAAACCCAGCCCATGAACACTGCTAATTGTGAAGTCCTCTAGGTACCTGGTGGATGGGCTGTGGACTGGGCCTTTCTATAAGAAGTGTCAAGTATTGGAAGGTGGAAGCTGGTATTGTCAGCTACAGCTTGTGGGAAGGGGTGGATAAGCAACTCTCAATAAATCTAAGATGCTTGGGCCAAAATAACACCACAAGGCAGCAATTGCATATTAGCAAGAACTTGTAAATAAACAGTAATTCAGGTGTGAAACCCTTATGTGGGTATACATAGATGTCTAGAAAGAAAGCAAAATCCAATTTTAGATCCTAGCCTATAAATCTTGGCTATCATAATTTCTATATAAATGAATTAAAAAAAAGAATCCATGTAACATGGCAATCATCTTAGGAAAAGGAAACATAACTCAAAATGATTTTACACACATTCTACAATAAATCCGGGTGTAGTCAACACTATTCCACACAGGGGTATAAAATTCGGCCGATACATACCGTATCGGCTGAGATATCTCGGGTTTTGGATTCCCAAGATACTGTATCGGCTAGATAAAAAAAAATTTGGCCGATAAAAAAAAAAACAAATATCGGTTGTGGGCCCAGTCGATATCTCGGCCTATATATATATATTTTTTTTAAAAACAGCATTTTTTATTTTGCCACTGAGATTTTCAAAAAAAAAATTGAGGGGAGAGAAAAAATCTCGGCCGATTTGAAAAATCAGCCGAAATCTCGGCCAGGCCGATTTTTCGATTCCTGATTTTACATCACACAAAAGGACAAAACAAGTAAAAAGTTACCTTGAAAGAGGTGTTGGCACCCATGTGAGAACTTTAGACAACTTGCACACATGGGTTGGTGTAGTCATAAAAAAACATGAGCCTTGATGTAACAAATATGATATCATCAGGAATTCATTGGATTTTGAATGCAAAAGGAGATGAACAAGATGTTGGCATTATAGTTGTGCAGAGATTGGAGATGAGTGGAGTGAGATGAGGGTTGGAGGGATAGTATATCTTGAAATGAGATATTGGAGAGACATGCGTGCTCACATACACACAAACACAGAAAAACTGAAGAGGTAAGAATCTATTGTCATGCAGACTGGCACTGTTTCTAAGAGGCCTCTTCGTGAATGTCTGCATCATAAACTGTGCCAACTGCAAGTATGAGAATTACTCTGGGGACCACTGATCCGATCCTCTTTTCTACTAGTTTGTTCAGAGTTGACGTTTATTACTTACCATTTGAAGAATTATACTATTCTTCATTCATCATCCATGCCACTTTTCATCTAGGTGGGTTGGAGTTATATTCTTTCATTCTACTCTATCACTGAATCTATCATGTCCTTTTTATTCCTTCTCTCCAGGTACTCAATGGCCTCCCACTCCTCTTTGTGTCTTATATTTTAGCTTTTCAATTCTCTGAACGGGAGTAAATTCTGGTATTCTTTCTATATGTTCAAACCACCTTAAATGACACTCTTTGAATGTCTCTTATATTGGGGTTATTTGATCTTAGCACACAGTTTCCAAATCCATCATGTTATTCAATCTTTATACTATTTCTTCCAATTTATCCATAATGACATTGCCATTTTGGGTTCAATTTGTCATTTCTGAGTACTTGAATGTGGAATCGTGAACTACTATAGTGTACATACCATTTCAGAAGTTTCATAATTAATCTAAGCTGTTTCTTCCACAACGAGGTTGTTAGAGAGATCTATGACTTAATTATCATCCTAAGTTTCTGTTTTTCTTGTTTTCCATATTTTCTTGTCTATATTATTGCAGTTCTGAAGCCGAACGCCACGTTCCCAGACAAACCAGCTCCCTCCAGCTCTCAGTTTGACAAGCCATCTTCTGATGCTTCTCCCTCTGGGTAAGTTATCAAAGATAGTAGCCACTCGTAATAAGGGCCATTAACGATGGTACTTAGAATGGATATTAATCCCCTAGATTATTTGTCACTCTTTCATCGTTCCTTTTGCTGGACTTGTTTTCAGGGCTTCTCTAAGATTTTCTTCACTTCGACCACTTTCCAACAATTTTTCTCAATTTGATAGATCCCAAGTTCCCGAGCAAGAAAGCCATTGTCCTGGAAGGTGCGTACTGAGCTTGCTTTTCTCATGTTCTCAATTCCAAGTTTTATATGTGGTTTGAATAAACTTTACCAGGGTGCTACATTTTGTTTTAGGATGTGGCAACTATAAATGCCTGGAGGTTTTCCAAGTTGAAGGAATATAATGACCGAAATGTAGAAGCTGGAAACGAAGCATTTGACCGGTACATGCAAAATGTTAGCTTGCTAGAGGAAGCATTTGGAGTAAATTCATCATTGGAAGGGCTTGCTGAAGATGGCTTGCCTATACCAGAATCTCTTAGTGAGGGTGAGATGCAAAAGATAATCTGGGGAATGAAAGCAACACTAAAATCTGACGTTGAGGGTGGATAAATTCAGAAAAGATTGCGAGACCTCATAGATCAGGGATTTATGAAGTTAAAAGAATTGGAGTTTGGTGAGGGCTCAACTTGTTTGGATGACGATAATGACAGAAAGGAACTTAAAAAGCCAAAAAAGACTGGAAAACGGTGGGCTGAAAGGACCGCAGCAGTGTCTGATCTCCTTGATAAATTGAACAAAGCTAAAAGTGGAGAAGAGCTGAAATTCTGTTTGGAGATAAAACAACAACTATTTAATCAGAAGGAAGTGACCAATACATTGGCTTCTGGAAAAGCCAATTGTCATGAAAATGGAGATCCATCAGAGAATCAGAATGCCGACAGTGCTTCAGTACGTGGAACAGTGTCTGACAAGGTTCTGCTTTCTCCACATTATTCACTGCCAAACTTGTGCACAGCCATTGACATCAATCAAGAAATCCTCTCTGATGTTGCAGTGAAGTTTTCTTCCCTTGGCCAAAGTAGTTGATCTTTGAAACTAGGGGACCAAAAGAATTGCAAGTTTCATTAGATTTGGCTCTGATTATGTTTATTCTCTAGATATCGTTCTTCAAGCTTCATAAGATATGATGGCATTAGTGGATATTGTTCTTCTAAGTTTCATAAAACATGATGGCATGGTGGTGAGGGAATTGCCACCTGGTAATCTTTCTGGAGGATCTTTGGTTGTAAAGGTGTTGCGATTCTATGGCAGCAATCTGTGCCTGAACAATACCAGAAGTGGTTGTGTATGTTCTCTCAGGTTTTGCTATTCCTCTGAACCAAATGTATCATTGGTTGCCTCACTATGGAGTCTTTCTTTGGCTGGCTTTTTCGAAGGAAAATGTGGAAATTACTTCTCTGATCCCTGTGTTATTATTTGAGGTTTCTTGCAGTAGGATGGAAACTATGCACTATTTTGCAACTGCCGGAGTAGAAGGCTGTTTTTATTTCTCTTTCTACACTTACAATAGCAGAAAGTGCTCAACATTGTATATTCTCAATTGGAAGCAGCTTAGATTCCATATTTTTGGTTTCTAGGAACTGGCCTTCGAGTTTCTCATTGTGGAACACCTCCATTTTCTGAGATAGAATACCCAAAGTAGGAAATTGTATTTAAGGGTTCATCCATTTGCTGCCCACAAGAGGCTAAGTGTATTAGTACAAGTTCTTTTCATTAAAATGTATTTACAATTCCATGTATTTGTGAAGAACCAGAATTTAGCTGAATGTTTGCTCCATGTCCCTTTCCATTTCAGAAGTGAAGACACTTTTTTTGTGAGTTTATCTGTCATTACAGAAGGTGAATGCTTGTTTATCTCCGTGCCTGCCTTGATTGTGTGGATGTGATGTATATTGAAATCCGGTTTTGCATATATTGGCCATATAATCAACAGCCATCTTCTCCAGGTCACTCTCAGACAATTGCACCAATCACTGGGGTTGATTTGGAGCAGCTTAGTCCAAAAGATATGTTCCATCTAATGTGGTTTCTGATTCTTGTGATCCTCAAATCAAGATGAATGAGGAATCCCGTTGTGCCTAAATTTTCATAGAGCCCCTAGGGATTGGATTTGATTTGTGAGCAAGACTAACCATTAAATTTCGAAGTTAAGACTTTTGCAGGACGACTTTAGGGGCCCAAAATTCATTGATGTCTTCTCTACAGGCAAACTCTTTGGAAATGAAGAGGGCGTGCTGCTTCCAAGTTCCAATCAGGGTAGTTGGCTAGTATTTTGCAATTTATCAGATGGAAGACGTGCTACACAGTATTTTAATTAAAAAGAGAACATGATTTTAAGGAATTTTCGTATCTACTTACCATTCTTTACTCCTATCCTCTCTTCAAAGGATCCTTCCGAATCTCTTAAACTTTGTAACCCTACACTTAAATTCTCCAGAAATACAAGATTTGAGAATTCTCAACCATGTCATTCAAGATTTGAGAATTCTCAACCATATCATACAAGATTCAAGCTTAAATTTGAAAAATAGAAACATTTCATTTTGCAGGATATCAAAAAATCGGCGAGATGGTCAATAGTAAAGCATATCGGCATATTGTCCAATACAAAATGCCAATTTAGTATATACTTCTAAGGAAAGAGATCTCTCCATTCAAACCCAATCTCCATTGCACGTCACCTTCGTTTGTTTGGGTTGGTGACGGGTGCTAATTTAATGCCTATATGAAATTCCTGAGTGATATCAATATGTGAGGCAGGGGTCGAAAAAACATTAATTGACCGATAAAATTCTCTCTTCTGAATTTTTTTTTTTTTTAACAAAAATCACCGATATCGGCCGATATTGTGATATCGGTTGATATGATGCAGTTTTAATATCGGCACATCAGCCGATATGAGGTGTCAGTACATTAAAAACATCAACTATTTTTACTCATTTTTTTTAGACCAAAGTATTCAGATATTTCATCTGACTAATCTTTAGAGTATTTATAAATTTTTGAATTTACACAGCTAAATATAAAATAATAGAGTGACTTTTTTTGTGTTGAAAATGATTTGATTTCAAGACTTTCTATAAACAAGAGCTTATTTAAACTCTCTTTTTTTTAACTCTTAAAAAATTAATGTTGGTCAAAATTTGAAGGGCTGAAATTTGAGCCTATTTGAACAATTTCAATAAATTTTGAGATATTGACCTTTAATTTTTTTCTTGAATAAGAGCTGGACAGCATAAAGAGAGGCATATAATAAGAAAGCAATCCTGACACCATTGCTTGGACATTGTACTGAGGGCCTTTTGGGTCTCTTCAATCAAATAACGTTAGTTGGAACTTGGAAGGTGGAGAGGGGGAAGTAATCTGACATTCTGACCTATCCCTCTATGTTAGCCAACAGAGAAGGAGAAAAGGAAATCATCCACCCACCCCTCTGTTTTGAATTGAATTACCCCTTCCCTTTATTCAAATGCCTTCAGCTTTTCTTTCTCTTGAAGTTTCTTGGGTCTTTCTCATGTTTATGAAAGCAAATAGATGTTTGTTCTTTTCTCATCTCATCACTCTCAGTGACAATGAAAGTTTTGCTTTTAAAAAAAGATTTTTATAACTATGTAATTGTTGAATGAGACCATGACTTAGAGAGTAGTGATGAAAATGAAAGGAAGTTTGGTGGTACAAAAAAAAATTCCCCTTCACATTCCATTTTCCAAAGGGCTTGTTTAATCTATATATGAAAAAGGATAAATATCCAAATATTAATGTGTTCGATGTTATTTTTTACATATTTAAATTAAAGATATTTTCAATAGATCTATCACCATTTTATTTAGTAGATCTCATACTTTAGTGTGCCAAAGTAATCATATCATCAGAGCCGGCTATGGGGATAGGCGGCGCCCCTTAAGCCTAAGATCACTCCACGCTCATTGAAGAGGAGATAGAAATGGATTTCCTATAATTTCATCCTTTTATAATCAAAGTGTTGTGTACCATGAACTCCTTTTAAAATAATATATTTAGATCCTATTATTTGTTTTTTAATTGAAAATTTAAGTGCGTCACGTATACTTGGCAAAATATTCCTCAGAGATTACAATCCTTCAACCCTCATTTTCTACAATTTTTTCATGTCTTTAGGAAAATGACCCAAACCAAACATGTCACATCTTTCCTTTGAAAAGGACTAATAACTCATTGAGATGTTTTCATGCATTTTTTGTATACTTCCATCATTTTCTTTTCGTCTTTTCCTGATTTAACAGCTCTAGAATCAGGTAAAGTGAGAAAGATGGTGAGAAATTTTCCCATGCTTGTTTGGTATTATCAAGTTTATTGATTATAGTAGATTTGAAGGTCAGACTCATTTCTATTGCTCAAATCATAGATTAAAAATTTTTAAAAAAAATAAATTCGAATCAGCTTAAGTTGATTTGATCTGGTAGTATTTTTAATCAAGTGAGTCTATGAGTAGCTTTTAATTTTTCTGAGTTAAGTTAAAAAATTATTGAAGTTATTCAATTTTATAGGTAGTGACCCTTTAGAGTGGATTGAGAATTAAAATTTAAACTTCTATTTTCTGAAATAGGTTTCTCACCATCGCTCCAACTTATAATTCAAATTCACAATAAGTTTGACAACATTTTGTATTTTAACCAAAAGTGTAAAATCACAGTATAAATAAAAACAGTCTAATTGTCTTCTAAAATTACTGTTATCATCAAAACTATTGAAAAAATACTATAAATTTATATTCGAAAACTTTCCAATTTCAAGGTACCCTGGTTTTGAATAGAGATTGAAAAATCACATCTTGTTCAATATAATTTATTGGGAAATTGAATTACTACTTAGTTTTTAAACTCTCGTAGCTGCAATTGTTTTTTAATTTTATATATTATTGTATTTTAATTTATTATATAAAATTAAAAGACTAAATAAGAAGATAAAGCAAACCCATCTTGTAGTTATTATATTGTGGTGGAAGCATCGAGAGACTTGAGCTTCTTTGTTTACATTGGTTGGCAATCAGTACATAAAGCCAAGAGGAAAGTTATAAGAAAGGGAGAAGAGTGGGGTGCGTAGGTTAGACGGTATAGTGTGAAAAAACAAAAGAAAGTAGACTGGGGTGCGTAGGTTAGACGGTAGTGGGAAAAAAACAAAAGAAAGTAGAGTGGGGGTGCGTAGGTTAGGCGGTAGTGTGAAAAAACAAAAGAAAGTAGAGTGGGGGTGCGTAGGTTAGGGTGTGGGGGCTAAGCCAAAAGAGATAAGTCATAAGAGTTAGACAACAAAGCCAGAGTGCGGTGCGTAGGTTAGGCTAACAAAAGAAAGTTGAGTGGGTGCGTAGGTTAGGGTGTGGGGGAATATCAAAGTCAAGTTTCGATCTCGGGACCTATGGGTTATGGGACCATCACTCTTCAGCTGCGCCACTTTGATTTGTTAAGATGAATTAGCGTGAAATTAATTATAATACAAAACTTCTTACTCTTCTATGGTAAGGCATTGGTCAAACTGGTGCAAAAGAAATAAAATAAATAAGAATACAAGATAATTTATAATGTTTATAATGCGATAACAAAATTTGAACTCAATCCGGATATCTCCTTTCCAATTTGATAAGGCCACATAACAGATATATTTTAAATATGACATTTGTGGCATCACATGTAGTCCTTAGCCATACAACCTTCATATGTGTATATTTATTAAATGTTAGAAAAAAAAAAATTCACAGAATAAGGGGAGGGGTGATTCAAATTGAAGGAATTTGAAGCCATTGTCCAACTATCTAGTTTTACAAGAAAATAAGTATACAACAATGGTCATCCAATCAAAGTCAAATTTCTCATTTATAATCAAAATAGCATGGTGCTAGGTTTTACAATATATACCCGTTTTCCCCCTTACAAATCTTAAAAAAAACTTGCAAGCAGACCAACTTTTAACAAGAAAAAATAATAATCAATCTATAGTAATATCTTTTCTCCTGATTAATGATTGGACGTCTATCTTAACACGAACAAAATTTATTAGAAGACACAAGATGGAGGAAAATTCTTATTTTACCTCTACCGGTGTACCACTCATCAAGTACCGGTGTACTGATATATAGAATATATACATAATGGTGTGTTATCGGTAAATCGATACTTGATCAGCGATATACTGATAAGGATAAAATGAGAATTTCATTCCATCCCATGTCTCCTAATAGATTTTGCCCGTATTATGATGACTGGCCTTCATAATTCTCTATATTCGCGTGTGAGTCAAATCCAATAAATATGCCATGGTGCAAACATGGCCAAACTAGCTTAAAAACTTTTCATAACCAAGCATGCCAACTAACTCAAGTTAAGCAAGTCTAATGAATGGATTATAGCTTTTCAAGTGCAATCTCGATTCTAGTTTCCAAATTATAACGATTGAGCTAACCATCTGATTTTAAAATCCCCATCAAGTTGTATGATTTGATGAGAGAGCAACACGTTGATTCAATCATTCTCATTATTTGTTAAAATTTCATCTATTTAAAGTTGGCTTTTCGAATTCTATTTTTTCAATTGACGCTATTATAAAGACATAAATTAAAAGAATTACTAACTCCACTTTCTACTATATGTCAATTGACTCTATTATAAAGACAAAACTAAAATTGTTCCTTGTCCCACTATCTATTATTTCTTATCTCTCTTCTTTGTACTTGCAATTTGTACCCTCTCAATTCAAGGCATTGGGGCCATCTCTAGTCTTCAACTTACATCAGTAAATCAATCCAATAATAATAAAATAAATAATTTAAATTAACTAAACCGGTCATCCCTATCCAGTTTATGTTTCACCCCTGTGCGATGGTTGGATACTTGGATCCACTTTTCGGTGAACAAAATCCCCAGAGTGGCATAGTTGGCAAGCTGAGAAAGTTGGCATGGTTCCTTTGAATGGCCGTCTTCATCTAATGAACCTTATATGAGATCAGTTTGGGTTGCAATCTAGATAATCTTGGACAAAAATTTATATTACAGAATTTTAATTACGTCTATAAAAATATAATATACCAACTAAGATTAAGCTTTTGCTTATGAATAGTTATATTTCATTTAATACTTTTGTAAAATATATATATATATATATATATATTAGTTCTACCCTAACATAATGATATAATTGAATATAGTGATCTGAAAACCACAAAATGCAATCTAAAATCAAATAAAGTCTGCACCACTGCAACGTTTGTAATATACATTGACAAGTGCATCTTCTCTTGTAGGTCAACAGCAGATGGTACGGAGGAAATTATTAATTGTCATAGCTTTTTTATTTAATTTACGAGTTGAAAATTCAACGTAAAATTTTAACAGGCAATACCTACTGTCCTCAGAGTATACAAAGTTTAGTCATGAGGGCTTGAACTTAGTACCTCCTACTTTTTGAGGCGATTCCTGAGACGGGAGATTAACCAGTTGAACTTCATTGTGGAGTTGTTATCATCATAGTTTGTCATGGTGTCATCTATCTAAGTTAATCACTCTACTTTCTACCTTATATTTTATTTTTTTAATCACTTTCTTACAAATTTTTTAAAAATCTACTTTTTCCTCTTGTGTTTACAATTTATAATCTTTCAACTCTGCAAATTCCAACATGTCAAATCTTCTACTAACATTACCATTATCATCACTTTTTGTTCTACAAAAATAATTTGAAACGACTTGTTATCACAGTATCCTCTACAGAGAGGTTCTGTATATCATGTATTATATAAAATATTAAGGTAAAGCATTTTTAGTCTGATATATAAATATAGAACTCAAAATAAAATTTATAATATGATATAGCCAATTCCTTAAGAACTGGTCCATACGGGTTAAAACCTGAGCATGATCACTTAGCTCAGCTTAATCAAATTTAAGTTACTTTGTTTAAGATAGTTTCTGTCTTTAAAATGGTTTGAGTTGTTCAACAACTATTACAATTTTTATTTTATTTTACTTAATTATTGTCGATACAGTATATTAGTCAAAATATTATTTTAATTTTTTATATCTTTTAGTAATTTATATTTAGATATAATAATATACTCTCTCTCTCTCAAATTAGTTATCCTATATAGATTTTGAAAATGTCCTAAAATAGTTGTCTCATTTATATTGGAGTAGTATAAAGTGTATTGAAAATGAACGAGATCACGTAGAGTGCTAGTCTTATAGAGAGAGTTTCTTAAAAAATACAAATATTTTAAACGAGACAACTAAAATAGGACGGAAGAAATATTATATACATGGTAGTGTATAGCAATTCAAATCAATGGCTGAATTTAATTAAAATAAATTTCAAGTAAATGATTCAATTTTAAAACATTTAAAAAAGGTCGAGCTTTGAGAATGGCATGCAAACAGCCTCCTCTGCTGCAAATCTGCAACTCTAAGTCAAGTCGAGTCAACTCAATTTTCTCTCTCTCTCATTCTCCATCTGTAATGTGGATGTAAGAAAAACAGAGGAAGGTGTTGAGAAGCAACTGAGAAGGAGAAGTTTTTTCTTGTTATCTCCATTCTCTCTCTCTCATGTCTCTATTTTTTTCGTATTCAATGGCTGTTCAAGCTCAATATCCCTCCACCATCTTGCTACTAAACGGGTTCCTCTCTCTCTCTTCTTATGGTTCTTTTTTTTTTTTTTTTGAAATTTGATTGAATCCATTTTCTTATTTTAACTTAAAAAAAACAGAGCCTTCTCTCTACTTACTTTTTTTTTGGAATTTGATTAAACCCATTTCTAAAATTAAATAATTAACAGTGTCTTCTCTTTACCTGCATTATAATTTTTTGAAATTGATTAGACCCATTTCTAATTTTAACTAAAAATCATTATTTTTCGAGAAAGCAATTTCCTTTGCATCCTTTTTCGGCCCATTTTTTTCTCTCTTTCTATTTATATGAAATTTTTTCTCATGGTAGAAACGGACAGGAGCAGAGAAACAACATGTTGGGAGGAAATTACTTGCTGCAATCATCACAACCCTTGGAATTTACTCATCAATCCATGATTTTTAGCAGTGGAGGTGAGATGGGTCTCTTCTCATTTTTCAGTTTCCAATCTCTTGCATAGATTTTTCAAAAAAAAAATCTCTAACGTGCAAATCTTACTTTTTTCTTTAAGGAGTCTTTAATCCACGAAAGAGAGAAAGAGAAACATTATATTCTACTAGCTTTTGTTTCTCTGAACAAGAGCAAGAACAAAAAGAGCAACAAGTGGATTATCATCTTCTTCCCTCCTTTGTTTTCTCTTCTCTATCAGAAGATTTTTCTGCCCAAACCAAGCGACAAACAGAAGAAATCGATCGATTCGTTCAATCCCAGGTATTAAAAGTTACATTTGAGCATAAAAAAGTAAATATGTATATATATGAACAAAAGTATTTTGATCCTTCTTCTAATCCATTTTTAACTATTTCCGCAACTTCTTTAATCGAGTTCAATCTACTTTAATCTCATTTTATTTGATAATATGTTCATTTGTTTTTAATTTAAATATTCATATTTATAATGTACTAAAATTGTAAAAGTAAAAAAATTTCTTTCATTTACATGTAAGTTCGAGTTATAAAAATCTTATAATTTTGTCTAGATAGTTAAAAACTTAAAACTATGTAAAATATTCTGAGTTTCACTTCGTTTAATGTGACCGTGTTCTTCCGATCTGACTCCGATAAAACGGGCCAACAGTCGTACGAGCTGCAGCGCACGTTAGCAGAGTGGCGGGAGAGGCATTACCAAGCGCTGCTAGGCGCAGCGGAGGAAACGGCGTCGAGGAAGTTGAAGGAGAAGGAAGCCGAGATTGAGAAAGCGGCACGTTGGAGAGCTGAACTGGAGAAACGAGTGGCCAACCTTAAGGAAGAGGCGCAGGTTTGGCAAGCCATGGCTCGGGAGCAGGAAGCAGCTGCGGCTTCGCTCCAGTCGCAGCTGCAACACGCTATCATGCACGTGCCTGCGCACGGTAAGAGGGAAGAGGGAGAGATGTCCCCTGCTGATGACGCCGAGTCGGCTTTTGTGGATCATTACCGGGCCATTTCGGATCTTCCACCGTGTCAGGCTTGCCGGAAGCGTTCCGTGTCGGTAGTTCTCCTACCGTGCCGGCATCTCTGCCTCTGTAACGAGTGCGACTCGGAAGTTGACACGTGTCCTCGTTGCAACTCTCTCAAGAGCGCCAGCGTCGAAGTCTACCTGTCGTAATTTTGGCACAATGAAGGACAGGAACAGAATATTTTTTTTAAAAAAAAAAAACCAATGCAATAATAAATAATTTTTTTGACATTACTTAGAATTGTTAATAAAATTGATGGACTATGATTCTTTCACCGTAGAATAATCTTTGTATTATAGGATTCATTAAATTTTATTAGCTATAAATGTTTAAGTTAAAAAAATTACTATAAGATTTTATTTGAACATATCATAGTTAAGTTAATAGTAAGATTCGTCAAATAAAAATCATAGAAGATTAGATCTAATTTTTTTTTAAATGTTTTTAATAGATCATATTCAGCATAAAATGGGTCCCGCATAGAACCCTTGAGCCAGAGTGCAAATCCTCAATGTTTTGGAGTCTCTCAACACTGTTGACATATTCTGATCTAATATTGTTGGATGTCTATTTGATACATCTTCACTATTAAATTTAACATTGCGGGTAAAAATATTTATCCAATAACTTATTTTTATCTTAAAAATCAAGTTTTAGAATTGAATAGTGGGATAGATCATCATAAGAACTATAATAACATATTAGAGCATATGGGCTTTTAAATCTAGGCATATATTAAACCCATCTTAAAAAATTAGACAATAAAGTAGAACAAAGTACACGAACTGACTATTCTCGTCTAATAAGATAAATGATTTAGAAAATGATGATGAATCTATACTATTCTCGTTATTCTTAAAATCAAAGATGTATATTGTCTACAAATTGAATAAGCCCATATTGGTTTGTTTATATTATTTGAAAATTTGCATCAGTTTTTGCTAGACCTAATCATGGGCCTTAATGAACTGAGGAGATTTATATAATGCTCTCCTTTGCAATAGACAAGGCCCAAAAGACCATCTTTCCGAGCCCAATTTGTTTAAATATCAACATTATGGGTGTTTTTTTTCATTCCATTGAAATTCCTTTTTATTTCCCAGTTCTCCCACATTCACTTGAAAATGTTCTTAGTCCTTCAATCATTTGCTTAACCTTTTAATTAAATGTTAAGTATCTGATTAATACATCAAAAGTTTCAAAGTTAATAAAACATGTATATGAGGTTAGCCCAATTCATTGTTGATACTTTAAACTAAGCCCTATCAAATACATAACAAGTTATTTATGAATCTTAATATCAAATTCATTATTTTTATATCAAATATTTTATTAAAAAATCAACTGCACATTTTATAATTTATATTACCATTTTTTAAAGTAGATGGGTCTCTGTAGAGTTACCCAGAAATTTGTGTCACCAACAGTCGTTGAGATGTGAAAGAAAATGAGACGTTATGCTTGTATTATTTGTTAAGTGCTTAGGTGTGAAAGGAGCCATTAAGCCATATTTGGTTTTTATTGAGCTGATTAAGA
The DNA here is from genome assembly GCA_022113865.1 of Chimonanthus praecox. Lineage (NCBI taxonomy): Eukaryota > Viridiplantae > Streptophyta > Magnoliopsida > Laurales > Calycanthaceae > Chimonanthus > Chimonanthus praecox. The sequence goes on from CM039094.1 coordinate 3,724,363, forward strand.
AATGTTTCGGTCATATTAGTCTATTTTAGGACTAATTTTTATTTTTTAAAGAATAACTATAGTTGATGTTGTGGTATTTTTAAAAAAAATTAAATTAAAATATGAACTCGTTGCCTTTTTAGCAAATCCAAAAAATCTTTCTTTAATTGTTATATTTAAAAAAAATTATAGCCAAACCAAAATTTTAAATTTAAAGATAATCTTTTTCCAAAAATTTAAATCTCATTCTTTTTGGTAATTTTTTGAGTCTCTATCAAACTCATAAATAAATAATAAGTTGAAGGTTGACCAACTGAATTAAATCAATTAATTACCAGTTCATTTCTTGAAACGTGAGATTAAAATTTTGGCTAATATCTAAGTATAATATTTTTTTCGTAGATTGGCCAGTATATCAAGTGATTTTTTTTTCAATTTTATTACTAAAATTTAAATTTCCAGTAATTTTTTTCTTTAATTTAACACCACAAATACCAGAGTGGGCCCATGCTCAAAATTCAAACTGCTGGGTCTACACTATTCTCTTCAATTCTTGCTACTTAAGACAACGCGTTGAGTCATTTCTCTGGTAATGACTTTGACTAATTTGTAATTAGTAATTACTAATCAGTAAGAGAGACTAATTAATATCATTCATGTGATGCTATGAGGGGCCACCCTAATGAATTTGTTCTGACTAATTGGAGTGTTTAAGTAGAGAATAAAATAATAATAATTAGACCAAATTACAACATCAAGCACACTTTTTACTAAGAAATTAAAAAATGGGAGTACTTGATAAACAATTCCATCAATTCATTAAATTATTTTTTATTTTAAATTAATAACTACTTCGACCAATATCTACAATATATAATAATATATAAATTAATAAAGGATGATTACTCGAATACTTGCACAATAGTGAATACAATATTACTTAGAATACTTGGACATGAGATCACGAGTTCATAAAAATATTTATAGTTGAATATAAGATTTATTAAAAATTATTTTTATTAGATCAATCCAGTCACACTTTTTAAATATTGTGAAATTTAAATTAATCAATTTTAAAAGATTAAAAACATAGACTCAGTGATTGAATCAATATGACTTTTTTTAATAAGCCACATAATTAAAAAAAGGCATTTTTGATAAACCCATTATCGCCCTTTTTAAATATTTTTAAAAAATAAAAAATAAAATTCAAAATAGATCAATATAAGCAAAATATGGCAGCACATATAAACACCCGGGAATTCTGTCTCAATACACCCAATTTTAAAATTTTGGGTGAAATGACCATTTTACACTTCCACTTCCACTTCCACTTCCTCTTCAACCACACCGAACGAATATTCGTTCGAAGGATATACCACTGAATCGATTGAGAAGGGAAAAAAAACCGTGGGCCCCACCGTTCACCGAAACCCAAGGTTATCCTTAGCCGTAGATAGGTGGGCCAAGGGCGATCGTGGTGGTGTCGATCCTAGGTGGAGAAGTGAATGATCGATTCAGATCTTAAAAAAAAACCCACATAATTGGGTTTCGGACGCCCAAAACAGCAACCGAAGAAACTGGCCAGAGGAGGGTCCCACCATATTCCGATCAGAGATCTGACGGTAGAGATGGATAGACCATCAAAAAATGGAATGGATATGGTGGGACCCACGGGCAAAAACCTTCTCCATCACCTTGGTGCTGCCAGATCTTCTTCTCGACCTTAGATCAGGTGATGGAGAAGGTTTCTGCCCGCGGGTACCATCATACCCATTCCATTTTTTATGGTCTATCCATCTGTACCATCAGATCTCTGATCGAATATGGTGGGACCCTCCTCTGGCCAGTTTCTTCGGCTTCTGTTTTGGGAGTCCGAAACCCAATTCTGTGGGTTTTTTTTTCTTAGATATAAGTGGATCATGCACTTCTGACCCTATGATCGACATTATTATGATCGTCCCTAATCCACCTATCTACGGCTAAGGAAGACCATTAGTTTCGATCAATGGTGGGGTCCACCGGTTTTTTTTTCCTTATTCGGTTGATTGTTCGTCCGTCAGAAGGAATATTTCCTTTGGTGGCTTCAACCGAAGAAGAAGTGGAAGGGTAAAATGATCATTTCACCTAAAATTTTAAAATCAAATGTATTAGAATATAATTTCTTGATGTCTATATCGGCTGCGTAAGATATCAACCAATATTTTGTTGTAAACTATTAAATAATTAATATTTCAATATCTTACCCACATTTTGAATTCATGGTCTTCCTTCATTTAAGTACCAACGGTGAGCCAAATGTCTTAATTCTAGAATCTAGAATTTTGGATGACCATTTTTAATTAAAAAATTTGGCTGTCACATCAGTGACACTTTTTATAAAGTAATTCGAAAATGGTGGCCCCACATCAAGTCTTAATCACTGATTTTACATCAACAATGACAGGTTCTCAAACAGTTTGAACTCCATTTTTCTTGATGAGTTGCATCAGTAGGTGGGCCACACCACACTTTCAACTAGGCTTTTTAAATACTTTAAATTATATTATTAGCTTACCAACTTTATTAATTAATTAAGAAGATTTTCTTAGATTTGAATATTTGTATTATTTTAGTTCTTTCCGCACCACGGTTCCTTCTTGTCTCTGGCACCCAGTTTTTGAGGGAATTTTCTTATTCGTGTAAGAATCATATGGTCCTGAATTCAGTATGTTGGTTTTTTTTTTTTAATTAAAATGTAGAAATTCAGATACAGTGCTATAAAAAATTTAATGAATAATTTCACTACTCTTAAAGTACACTAAAGTTAAGTTATGAAGATTCAAACCTGCAACTTTCTATTTTCTGAAACGAGATGCAACCATTTTAACTACATCAATATCGATTAGTATGTTGGGTTTTATACCAGTAGAGTCAGATTTTGAATTTTATCAAATCTATTAGACCCAAGTTTAACTTTGTACTGTATTTATAAGGGTTAATGGTGTGTATAGATCGAATCATTGACGATTTTTCAGAGTTAAATTGTATATGTTTTAATGCATTTATGTATTACAGTCGTATATAAAAATTCACTTGTTACTGTATAAACTCGGCCATTATAATATAATTCAAATAAATTTGATATAAATTTAGAGGAGAAAGAGAAACTGTCTCAATCAAACGACTCATACAATACTGATACAAACTGAAACGGGTGTAACATCAATATTATCGACACCCAACATTTTTAACACCTTAAAATAAATATGTAGGCTTATCAATGAATATTTTATTAGTAAAGCTAACAAAAAAAACAGTTCACGTATTGAAGTGTACAATTAGTAATTCCTAAATAACTTGAGGATTAAATAATGTTCTGACAATATTAAATTAATTCACATTATTTTCACAAATCTGACCAACTCAACAACTCATACCTACCGCAACTTATGGTCACTGATAGAATTATTCACACTGACCAATAATATCTATGACTAGCTTTAATAAATAATAATACCTGGCATTTAGAGATTGCAGAAGCTGAAGGCCTACTTTTATAAGCTATAATGAGGGGCTTCACATGACACTAGTATCTTATATAATTTGGGTAATTGTGCCAATTCTTCTGGATGCAACACGTGGTAATAGAAAATATATATATACTGAAGTACAGGTAATCCTAAGTTTTAAATATACGTCATGTATTAAATATAAAAAAATGTTAAAAATAACAAATTTGAAATATTTTAAAAGTAATTTTAATAAATGACAAATTGAGAGAAATTCATTTTAAATAATTTGATTATAATAGTAGAAGAAGTTGAGAGATTATCGATTGAAAACACTACAAAAATATGATATTTGAAAATATAGGTCAATGATAACAAAATCTTAGAATGTAAAATGATTTATAGTATATTTTGTGATTAGAATTAATTAGAGATAGAAAACCATAAAGCTAACCTAAATATATGAAATATTAGTTAATGAAGATGATGATATTAAATACCAGGCCTTTAATAGATAGAAAAATCAATCATTTTAAACGATTTTGGATTTAATTTGAAATAATTTGGTTTTTGTTTTTTTAGAATATAGATTTTTCGGATAGGGAAATTGATAGGCATTAATTTTTTATAATAATTTTTTTAAAATTTATCCTTGTTGTCCAATTGTCAATACCAATAAACTTTCCATTCACTTATCATAAAACCCTATTTTATAATATTTTTTATTGGTTCCAAAAGGAAAAGGTTTCGGCTTATGTTTCTATGTTTTTATTTTTGAACTTTTTTTTTTCAAACATAAGAATAAAGTTTATAATTCTAACAGAATTTATATATTTAATATTATATTTTCTATCACTTATTAACCTAACATCTATGCATGTTAAGTTTATAATTTATTATAGTCTAGACTGTGAACATCAATCTCAATATACATATTTCAACCATATTTAATTAAGAGTATAATTATCAATTCCAATTGTAAATGTCATTGACAAATTCATCTTTCAATTCAATGTTGCTTTCAATCCTTCACATGAAATAGTTTAAATTTTTCTCGAATGTCTCAATCCATCTCAGGATGAGTTCATCTCTAAATAACTCTCTGTATTTAAATTTTAAAATTTAAAATTTCATTTATTTAGATAAATTTCTTAAATTGTACTTCTTCACTTAATTTGACCATCGCATTTATGATCGACATCTAAATAAAGAAATAATAAAAATTAAAAATCATTAAAAAAAAAATGAATTCGATGATTGAAGGCCATTGCTAAACTAGCAAGGAACATAAAAAAAGTTGACTGAAATACTTTAATTATTTTAAATATGTAAGTATAATATTCCATTTGTCTCAAATATACTTATTTTACATGTATTTTGAAATTGTCCCAAATTACTTGTCTTATTCATTTATTTTCTTATTAAATCAAAGTTTTAAACTTCTCAATGGGTTTCAAATCGCATTCTAGTACGATGGAAAAATGACCTTCTTTTATAAGTTTTGACTTGTCAAATTGTAACATTTTATAATTATTTTTACCTGACTCTTATCATCACATATTGTTTAATAGTTAGAAAAACATTATTGAGCTTTTGTGAATGAATTCTAAGGACAATATCTACACAACAAGACTTCACATAAACATTATTTTTTATCATAAGATTTTATTTACTCAGATAATCTATTGATAGTCTTTTTTAATACTATTTAAAAAAAAAAAAAAAGTATTTTAAGACAGAGAGATTACTTATATCTATATAAGTGCAAGGAGCACCATAATTTGAGGCTTCGAGCATTCCAATAAAATATTCATCATTACATTGGTTCGGTGGTAAAATCTAGAAAAAAGTTTCCATTCCAAGGACGTGGTTTCTTACTTTCTTCGTGTCCGCACACGTGTCTAGAGATTTTGATACCTTGAGAATCTCAGAGCAAAAGGGGGAATTAATTAATTAAATAAATAAACATGAAAGGACTTAAGAAGTGATTCTCTAAGATGACACCTTGTGGAGATACTCTGACAAGCCTTGGAACATGGGAAGAGGAATAAAATTAAAAAAATAATAAATTTTAATGAGATTTTATTCTTGAAGATTGAACTAATGTTTTCACACATTATGTATCTAAAGATTTGATTAATTTATTTAATTATTGAATTGAATTTATTATTAAGATTAAAACGATTTATGAATTTTCAATGTATTGCATCAAATATACTCTTGACTTGATCAATGTGTATCAGTGTCATTGATTTGCATCAGCTAGTGTTTAAAATTAGTATTCACCATTTTGAATTTGATACAATATTAATTAATCAAACAAAATAATAAATAAGGAATAAGCTAAAATTATGAAGAAAATTTTTATTTTATTTTTTAATTTGTAGAATAAAGGAAAATACATGATGTGTAATTCTAATATAACAAAGTTCTGTAAAACAAGCCAATTAAAACTAAAAATAACTTGATTTTACATTGATATTCTACATATGTTATAGTTTATGATATAGTCAAATAAAAAAATAGAATTGAAAAAATAAATCTAAATAAATAGAATATTAATAGTTGATGAAAATTATGATGATGCAATTATATTGCTTATTTTTTAAATACCATACAAGAAAGAATCGATGTTTAAAGGTTTATATAATTTGATCAAACATCAATAAGCTTGATGAGCTAATTGATTGGATTTTTAACATAATAACAGTTGGATTTATTTTTTTCTTAAATATCGATTCAAATTCTCTACACTCCTCCATTCTTAATAAATTTAAATTGAGTTTAAATTTCCTTCAATTTTTAGTAGCTCAAATGGTGTACTTTAAATTCATAAATTTACTTAATATGTACAGATTGGACGGTTTTTACACACTTTAAAAAACTATAAGGTACAACTCTTGAATACTTCCGGACATTAAAAAAAATAAGAATTTGATCAATGATTTAAGCGTTAAATTTTAAAATATAGAATAATTTATTTAAAACTTATTTTAATGTATATGAAAGTGGGTACAATCTTGAAGTAGAGGATGTCAGAACAATTTTTTTTTAAAGAAAGAATCAATTTAAACCTTCCTCCAACATCAACATAGAGGAATATAAAATTTAAAGGCCCAAAGCATCTGATTAAAATATTAACTTAGAGAAGAAAATAAAGGTTTTTTTTTTTAAAAAAAAAAAAGGAGAGAGAGAGGAAAGAGAAGTTGGTCTTGACGTCTACGGGACATGTAAGTTGTTGAGGGAACAAACTTGTGAAAGCCTTCTCTCTCAGTCCCATGTTTTGGACAATCCCGACTTTCTCTTCTCCCAACGCTTTTCTTTCCCATCTTTGATGCAGAAATTGAGGTGTGGGTCCAGGCCTTTTTCTCCTTCTCACTCTTTTCTTTTTTAATAATATTATTATATTATTATTTTTTTTTTTTTCACTTTTCTTGGAAGATAGGTTCGTGCATTTGAAAGGTTCAAAAAATCAAAGGGCATCAGAAAAATCTTTAAAAGCATGTTTAAATAATTTATTATAGATTTATTTGGTTACTCAAACAAAGGTTTTAATTATTGATTTTAATTTTAAATTTACTCTTTAAGAATTTAGACTGAGTGGTATATACTATATAGAATTAAATGAAAATAGTAAGAAATAGTATAAGTCATAGATAAATTAGTTTACTCATGGGAGTTGATTTGGAGTGAAGAACGCTTTTGACCCAAAAATTATTTCAAGCAGAGTTCTATTAAATCCCTCCTTTGAGTGAATATAGGTAGATCATATTCTCTTAAAAGTATTTATAAATTTTAATTATTAATTAAAAAAATAGAATGCATTTTACATGCATAAGCATAGTTGCAGATTTCAGTACAAATTTAAATTTTTGACTAGACCCTTTTTTATTGGAAAAGATACAAAATAAATATTAAACTATCAATATTTTTATATTTCAAAAATTCCATTCAGTGTTTATAAATTTCACATATTACCAATACCACTAAAATATCAACTGAAAGAAAAAAAAAATCGTCCGAAATTTCCTATAACTCGTAAGTCTGAGCCACACGAAATTTTGATACGCCACGTGGAAGAGAAGCATGAGTGCAGAGTGTCGTCTGATAAAACAGATCGTCCTTTTTTTATTTTTTACATTTTTTTAAGAGGAAGAAGCCAAGAAAGAGTTGAGCACTGGTTTACACTTTACAGAGATTGTCATATCAGCATGTGATTATTATAAATTATTTCGTAAGACGATATTATTACTTCTAATCATTCTGCTCCTAAATAATTACTTTACTAAAGTTTTCACTTTTTTTTTTTTTTAATATCTGTCTGTTAACGTGCGCAGGTTTGATTCTCGACGGTGTGCAGTGTGCTCACTGCCTTCCACAACATTCCACTTGTCCGCGGTCTATTTAAATTATAATAAGTCAGAATAAATATATCTTAATATGAATTTGTTAAAAAATATTTCAACTGTCCATGACAATTATATATTTTATGTTTAAATTCTTTAAAAATTCAACTAGATACATCTTAATAGACATGTTTAATAGTAAATTTTAAACTATTTAACTTTATTAGAGTTTTATTTTTTATGAACAATAAAATTTATAGATCCTGTGAAATGCCTGCTAAGTCCTCATAAATATTATTTTTCCTAACATTCTCATATGCACCTATCAATTTGATCTTTATTAATTTTGAAAGCAGTCTGAATAGATCTTACTATTCAATTGAAATTCATCTAAAAATTAACCTCATTCAAACTAATGATTTTAAATTTTTAAAAATTATGATTTTTTTTTTTTAAATTCAACGTATTTAAACGTTTATGTATCAGATTGGTAAAAACAAATCTTTCAAATACATTCATCTACGTATATTATGACACACCCATGTAGATTTTATAGGATTAAGATGGGTTTGCCTTGTTCGTAACTGATATGACTTAATTCAATGTGATGTTAAGAAATTTTAATAAAAAACTAAGAGAAAGTATAAACTCTGCAATGTCATGTAGAGTACATCCAGACCGAACCAACGAGCTGGTATTACAGGGTCAATCCAGTCCGAGTCACTGCCTGGGTTAACACGGTAGCCCAGGTTGCTGTAAGCTGAGCGCTTTCCACGGCGAGTTCACAGCAGGAAACTGGTTTCTAGCTAAACTGATTACAGTTCAAAACCTGACAACTCAGTGACCAAATTCTGGGCAGTTTAGTGAGTCCAAACAGTCCTAGAATCCCGAATTGAATTTAGGAAATTCAGAACACCCGTTTGAGATGCAAACTCAATGAGTAATCAACAATAAAACCAAACACACACAACTAATAAAAAAATCAGAAACATACCCGGGATTATGAAAGGTGAGTCCTCTTGACTCAGTATAATTCCTTAAATAAATTACATTGACTGCTGCTCAACTAAGTACGTTTCAGGTACTGCTACATGTTGCTTCACTCGTTAAGGCTTCGCCTCAACTCAGTCTGAGGCTTTCCCCCTTGACTGACTCGGCCAGACCTTCACTGAGGTCCCCCACAAACTCAGCTCTAGAACTCCTCCTAGGCTGCTGCAACTCGTCACAATCAGTGGGTTTTATGGAATTAATTAACCCACTGTGTCACGCCCCGACGACCCAACCGGTGGGCCCGGAACGCGACTGATTTTTTATTTTTTTTGAAAGGTAAGTAAACTAAACCATAAGCACTCTTACTGGGCCGGATCAACAGTTAGACCCAGCGGTTACACATCAGCCCGTTAAGTGGACTCAAACATGTACCATATGCCTGCCCCAAAGACAAAGCAAAAACAACACAACAATAACATCCACTCATAATATGATCAAACAGATACCAACATTGATTAATCAATCATAACATTGTCTCAAATGGCAACATAGCCGATTACACCATTTAAACATAAATTAAGTACTACATCCGGTACTTAATACAAAACAACGATTCCTAGAACCAACAGAAAGATCAGGGCATTCCTCTCCGGGGGAATCCTAAAACACTGCTTTAGCTCAAACGCCCTAAGCCTGAAAGAGAGGGTCCTCCTCCTCGGGTTCATCGCCTGAAAGGTGAGTGGTGTGGGCTAACTAGCCCAGTGAAGGATAATTAACAATGCAAATTAAGTAAATATAAAACAGGTTAGTAACAGTTCAATATCACATGCTTGATAGAATAATAAGCATAATCTCAAGTAATACATCAATATCATTAAATCACTGCCATTATCCACCGTAACGCCTGCCGACTACACTGAGACCAGTATTAAGTCCCGACACGGTCAAAATACATCCTTGCAAGTACATCTCCGGCTCTTAAACGTAGTCGATACTGACACCCTCAAGTCAGCAACTGACGACAGCATGGTCCGCCCATGGTCTAGTAGACATAAACCATCTCTCATATGGCCGATATTGGTTCAATAACCCAAGTACGTGGAAGCAGTCTTATATACACATACGATCAACGTCGTAATACATCATCACAGCACTCTTACCATAGTGCATCATGTATAGGCACATGAGTGGGTTCATCAAAACCGAAACCACTCATTGCTCAAAATAACACCTGTTTACAAAATCTGCAGAGTTAAGTTCCCTCACCGTGATCGTGTGGTTTCACGGTCTCTGTCAAACAACATACAAGTGCACAATCAATATACATATCAGATACGTACATATACGTAGTATTTGGAAATCACACGTTTTCCCACAAAATATCCAGGGTCATGGAAATGAGTCTCCTACTTGGTTTTTAGCCTTTTTAAATCATCCACAAGATAATAATATAATAATAAAAAGGGGCTCAGTCCAAACTCATATTGTCTTCTGGGCATTGACCAGATTGACGTATTGAGTGAGGTCTAGATTCTCGGGTCACTTCTCGATTGTCTTCTGGATAGGACCAGAGCTGACATTTTGAGTAGGCCTCGAGGTCACCCAGTGCCCGACTATAGTGCCGGCCTGAAAGCACAGCAACATTAATATCAAATATATATATATATATATATATTTTTTTTTTTTTTTCTCTTTCTTCTTCCTCTTCTTCTTCCCCGTTCACTGTCTGCAACAGACAGTGAACGGCCGGTGAACAGTAAAACTGAAAATGGAAAATGGGGTATTTTCGGGACTCGGTTTTTACATTTGACCGGTTCGATGGATTCCTCCGGGAATCCTCTTTCCATAGGAAAAGGTTGGAGCTTTGAAACTCAGTGAGCCATCCGATCTTAACACCGAAAGCTCACTGACACGAGGAACCTTAAAATTTTCTCTAAATTTTGAAATCGTTTTTCTCAATTGAAGACTATTCGACTGTGAACCGGTTCACAACGGCTAATGTCTCCATTGCGGGCCTGAGGCGGCCACGGGTAGACGACGCCTTGGCATCTTCTCTCGCAAGAAACGTGGCACTCTTACCGCTCCGAAGAATTGCCATTTCTCTTTTTCGACTCTCTCCCTCCCCTTTTCTTCACCTTTTCTCGTTTCTCCTTTCTTTTTTTCCCATTTTCTCCACAATCCAGGCGGTTCTCTCCAACTCCAGGCGATCAACCATCCATCACCACAGAGAGTGAAAAATGTTGGAAGATCAGGTTGCCTTCCTCTTGCAGAAATACCTTGGCAACTACGTCGTAGGCCTCAGCAAAGAAGCTCTCAAAATTAGCGCCTGGAAAGGTCCCTTTTCATCTTAAAATTCTCTGTCATCATTTTCTTATACAGTCCATATTGAATTCAGTACTCACGTTCTCTTTTTCCATCTTCTGATTGATCGAACATCCACGATCATTTGATTCATAACATCTAGTGACTTGGTTGAGTATCTGAGAGTGGGGTTTTGGAGGATTAGTTGTTTAATTTTTGAATTGGTACTGTGATGTAGTGTTCTGTTGGACGAGAAAGAAAATTGAAAGTGAAGAGAGCGAATGGCGCAGCTGAAATTGGTTTTACTGTGGTTGGAGCATATGAAGTGTCTGGTTGGAACTTAGAATGGAGTCAGTTGAGTTTGATGAGGCAAGGGTTGGTTGTTATATTTTTGAATTTTGTACGTTGATGAGGTATGTCTTTGAATGAGAAATGAGGACGTTGTGTGAAATGAAAAATTGAAGTGAGAGCAGAGCAAATGGAGTAGCATATTATTATTATTTTTTTTTTGAATTTTTGGATATCGGCGAAGGAATTGGTTTTAGTGTGATTGGAGAGAATGAAGTGTCTGGTTGGAACAATAATTGGGTAGAACAATGATGAAGTTTTGTGAAGTGAAAAATTGGAAGTGAGAGAGCGAATGGAGTGGCAGTTTTTTTCCTCCCTCCCTCTCTCTGTCTCTGTCTCTCTCTTCTCTGGATATTGGTGAAGGAATTGGTTTTAGTGTTTTACGATTATGAAATGTCTGGTTGGAACTTAGCATAGGGTAAATTGAGTTCAATGTGGTGAGGTTTATATCTGAGTGTATACTCTCAGTGGATCTTCTTAGACCTTCTTACAGAGCTGGTATCATGGGTTAGAAATGTCTGTAAGAAGGTGTCCATGCAGCTCACCTATACATAGCAACATTTCCTCCTCTTAAGAGTTTTGATAGCCTAGCCACATGTTGTCACTGATCGATGTTGAAATGGGATACATGGGTTGTGATAGGGACAGTGGCCCCACTGGATACAATGTGTGATTGCAGATAGCTTAGTTCTAGCTTTCTGCTCTGAATGATGGAATGGGAAGGTTGAATTCCACTGTATGAATGGTCTACAATCGACACATTTATATCAGGTGGTTAGCATTGCCCTGTGGTCTTGATTTTGTTCAGCTTATGTAACACTCATGATGGTGCACTGTATCTGGTGGGCCATTCTATCTCCAATTATATGTAGTATGCTACATTTTTAAATCAGTTGTAAGCTTGCCATTGACTAGTGGAACTGACATTTGGTTATGCCTGAGTGTTCCTTGCAAAGCCATTCCATGCCTTGCACATTGGTACTTCTGGGCCAAGAATGGGACTACCTATGGGGTCTCATTGATACCACACATAGCCAATATGTAACGAACCAAAGCTGCAATCTCCCTTCTATATCTGCGGTGCATGACTTGACTAAGTCCCATTAAACAACTTTAAGCAACACCACATTTCCAAGCCATAAGCACCATACAACATCCATTTCTATCTGGCAGTAGTCAATTAACCTTGCACATGTTTAAAACTCTTGCGCCCATTTTATCTTCTCCTCTTGTACCTTCTTTCTTTTTTAATGAAAATTTGTGTGACCGCTCAAAAAAAAAAAACTCTTATAGGTTGCACTTGCTAATGGGACCCAAAATTCTCAGTACTGAAGAGTCTACAATGCTACTTACCACATCCAACTCTGTAATGCCTATACTTGAATGCCTCCCATGCAAATCAGAACCAACATTACATAGTGGATACACCATTATGGTTTAACTCTTTTTTCTCACTAAATAGCACTATATTGTCTGCAAATATCATATGACATTTTGAAATACCCAAAGTATAATTTTTTACAGAAAACAGTACCAACAAAACAGTGTGAAACAGGCCAGAAAATGGAAAAAGGTGCAGAGTTTCTGGAAAAGGAAGCCTAGGCATCACTAGCAGTAGTGGAAAGCTAACAGAAATGGGCTCTACGGTGGTCTGATCAGAGATCCAACAGTATGGATGGGTGACCCACCAAAAACAAAGAGGTTGAGTAGAGGTCCCATGGAATAAGCTTAGCTAGTCAAAGGACTAGTGATTAAGGTTATAAGAATCTGTTGTTTTCATAGTTTTCTGAAAACAGAAAACAAGAATTTTTGACTGACTTGGATTTGTAGGGGAAAAACCTAAAAAAATGATGATAAATCCAAAAAAAGGGTGAATATGATGATGGTATCTGTTTCGGTCCTTGATCAGATTCAATGAGGATGACCCTACGTGATGGATGTGAAAGCATTTTAGCAGCTTGGATTATTATGGCGCCGAGAAAACCCCAAAAAGTTATCTCAGATCTCAAAGGAGGCTTTGCATACCATGGTATTGATTGATGAAGAAGAAGAAGATAATTTAAAAAGAAAATTTATAATTGCCATATTGTATTGACATAGGAGAAGCTTCTATATACAAGTCTATTGCAAAGTGTATACACACAAGAGACTTTTGTTGAGAGTTTACTGGCAAGAAAAATGGTCCCATGGGCAACAAATTTTTATGGAGCTCCAAGTGTGTCCTGCCTTAGCCCCACTTATACTCCTTCGCCCCTCACTTACTTCTACCCCTTATGAATTGGGTCCCTACCCAATTTGAACTCATTATGAGTTGATCATACTGTTGGATCGAAATCCATAAAAAATTGCTTACATTTTGACTGTTGATTTTTGGATCCTTAAAAGTCATAGTTTTTCATATCCAATGGACCTGATTTTTACAGGTAGAGTCATCCTGAAATTACCTTTTAAAAGAACCCATCCCCATGTCATGAGGCAAACCTCACAGGGCTCCATACATGCTTCTGCGCAGCTGAAATGCATCCTATATATGTATCTGTTGTGGTTAAATTACATTGTTGGATATATTGGGAATACCATTAATTTTATTGCTTTGACTGAGGCTGCAGGTGATGTGGAGTTGACGAATATGCAGTTGAAACCAGAGGCACTAAATTCCTTGAAGTTGCCCGTGAAAGTCAAAGCAGGCTTTTTGGGATCCATAAAGCTCAAGGTTTAAGATTCTTGCTTCAATTTTAAGTTCAAAGAAATTCTTACATCTTTTGGCGATCGTTTTGGTTTTGCTGTGATGATGCACAATTACTATTTCATGTTTACAACATTCTGAAATCCAAAATGATCTTTTCCTCGTGTTCTGTTTGCAGGTTCCATGGAGCAGGCTGGGTCAAGAACCTGTATTAGTTTATCTAGATCGTATTTTCATATTAGTTGAACCTGCAACCCAGGTTGAAGGATGTTGTGAGGACAGTGTCCAGGAAGCTAAAAAGATTAGAATACAGGTAAGATTCTCTTATGCTGTAAAGAAGCTGACAACTTGTGGTCATATGCAGTATTATGAATAGTAACCAGTCTTATTGTTTTTTCATATTGTAGGAAATGGAAACAAGGCTGTTGGAGAGTAGGCAGCAACTGACGACAGAAATGGTGTGTTTCTACATAGCTCTCTTGTTTGAGTTGAATATGGATTGAATATAATGGGACTTACTAGATCATTAAGTACAATAGCACAATGTAGATTATCAATTTTTTCAAACTGTGGTCTATTGATTATTTTAGCAATTTAGTCTTTATATCTAAGATGATAGGACTTCACAGATTATTGTTTGATGACATTCTCTTCCATCTTTTTAGATCAAATGGCAGTGATTACCATATCTGAAATTTTGTATTTGGGGTATATGAAGTCCCTCCCTATATAGTGGGTATGACGTTCAACCCTATGACTTACCATATATTATAAATTTGGAATCTAAGATGCCAATTCTGAATGTCCTTAGGACTTTTACTTGTCATGGGGAAGATGTATGAAAGGAGACAAAAAAACTAGGAAGACTAGGGCGGAATGGGTGAAAGCTGGAGAAGGTTTATATAAGTTTAATGCCGACGGCGTAGCAAGAGGTAAACCGGGCTCGGCAAGGATAGGTGGGGTCCTTCATGATGACAAGGGTAGGATACAATTAATCTTTTCAGAATCTGTAGGGGTTATGGAGTCTAATGAGGTGGAGCTAAGGGCGATTAGGTGAGCGACCCATCACTGGGCTAGTCTTGGGAATGTCAACCTCATCATCAAAGGCAATTCTGCTAATGCAATCGCTTGGGCTAGTGGAAAGAACCCCCCTAGAAACTGGTCAACATTGTTGGAACATTAGGAGATTCTCTAGGAATGGAGTCATCCGATTTGTGCATACGGTCCACTTAGCAAACAATGTCTTTTTCTTTTTGCTGACTTCTTAGCCAAGGTTGGAGTACAAAATGCTCAACCGGCAGTGGAAGTGTTTCATTTTCAGCCTCCACATGAAGTTTGGGTTTTATGGTTGAGTATCTCCTCTCGGATCATGTCCCTTCAGGATCTCTTGGGTTGTAAGGGGTTTGGAAATCACTGTTGTAACTAACATAGTACCTTTCTTGTTTTTATCAGTCTTGCTTTTGTGTTTTCTCTTTGGAGGCACATGTATAAATCTCATGTACACAGTCCTTCATGCTCTTGTACCACAATTTTAATTAATGAAATATCTCTGTCTCCATTTAAAAAAAATTCTGAATGCAACCCCTTGTGTAAAAGTGCATTCTACACTTCTTTTGATAGATTACCACTCAGTGAGGCTACTTACTATCTACGAAGTACAAAGTGAGAGCAGCTCTTGACTGTTTCTGATTTTCTCTAGGGAGATTGCACATTTATCATGGGCTGGGCCTCACCTGGTTGGGTGGGATAGATAGAGAAATTCATGGATGGTATAATTTGAGGGTATCTCATCTATCCAATCATCATATGTTTGTGAGTTAAGAGTCCAAATTTTACCCACTCATTGTCTTACTCCTTACCTTCTTCTATATATCCCAACCAAAGAGTGTGGCTCACTTAAAGTTTTAATAAGGAGTTTCTCTAAATTGGGAGAACCCGACCCTTAACTGGCCACCCTTACGTGTGCGTGGACTAAGTCCACTTTAACATTTCACAAGCTTTACTAAATATTTGCGGAATTATCATATGAATAATATACCATTCATATACATGTCATCTTAAGCAAGGAAGCCAATCACCATAAAATTCAAAGTAAAACTTAAACATTATCAAACTATAGCAAATAGTTTTTAAGTTATTGCAATCCCAAAATATCAGTCCACCCAATACATCTCTCAAAATCAACATAAATAACGTAAACATAAATCTGCCCAAACTCCTACGCTTGGCTCCCTTCATGTCCCATGTCTTTGTCATTCCCTGTTCTATCATCTATAGGGTAGAAGTAGGGCATCAATCAACATGCCTAGTAGGTATTCCAAGTAGGGTTATGGTACACATAGGAATAATATAAAAATCAAGATAAGTATATCATATCAAAACTGTAAAACATCTCATAGTACTAAAAACAACGCATGATACTCATATCAAAATCATGCTAATGTATGTGTCATGTCATGGGTGTCATATGCCAATATCTCTCACCCAATTTCCATATCAAATCACAACACAAATCATATCAATAGTTTCCTTGATAAATAAAGCCATATCAAGGTGTTCCCTTGGCCATTTACGTCCGCAGTGTTTTGTGACGGCACCACCAGGTCATTGTTATACCTCCCCACATATGTTAATCGGAATTACCGATGGAGTGTGGACTCCTCCCTCTGCACAGCGTTTTGGGACTGTTTACCTAGGAGCTCTTTGGCCCAGACTACGCCATACCCATTCCTAGCAATCCCGGACAAGGCCAACATATCAATAGCTCACATAGCTTCATAAAAGCTAGTCTCAAGCCCAAAGTCATGTCCGGACAGCTCATAACTTGGCTTGCTGTCCCATGTATTCCCTCCCATGCCATGCATGAGAATATGAATGTAAGAATGCCATTTCATATTATTTTACATAATATCATTGAAAACAAGTTCATAAACACATATCATTTGTTATACTCAAAATAAACATCATAGTTGGAATAAAACCAGTATCATATAAAATCCATAGTGTCTCAATAAGGTAGGAATTCTACCAATGTACGGTATACTATCTTGCAAGGGTAACGTCAACGGTCACGTGAGATGAACCGCAATCCTTTTGCGAACCTCTTTACCTTATCAAGTCCAAATATACATATTATCTTGATTTTCCATCTCAATTTCATCATCCCTATCTCCATCTAAGTTCCATGTTCGTTTCCCAACGCGTTTATGCATTCTTTGTCCTTAACCCGTTTAAGATCCACAATGGGGTTTGGCCATGCAACATGGCCGAACCATATTGTCCCATTTCCTCTTAAATGTATTCATGTTCAACAAACATCCCTCAATGGAGTTCGGCCATACAACATGGCCGAACCCTATGTTCCATTTTCTTTCCCCTAAATGTGTTTATGTCCATAGAAATAATCCATCCTTAGTCACATTAAAACATGGATTCCATCTTTAGTACTTAACCTAATGAATATAACCTATCCACTAGCCAAGGCTAGGGTTCGGCCACACATCATGGCCGAACCACCATGGTGGGTCTTTACTAGCCCAAAACAGTCCACAAGTTTAACAATTTATAGACTGAAAACCAGTCCCATCTGTGGCAGCTTTTACTAGCCAAAACAGTCTACAAGTTTAACAATTTATAGACTGGAAATCAGTCCCATATGTGGTAGCTTTTACCAGCCAAAACAGTCCATAAGTTTAACAATTTATAGACTGGAAATCAGTCCTATATGTGGTAGTTTTTACTAGCCAAAACAATCCATAAGTTTAACAATTTATAGACTGGAAATCAGTCCCGTATGTGGTAATTGTTACTAGCTAAAACAGTCCAGTTTTTACTAGCTAAAACAGTCCATAAGTTTAACAATTTATAGACTGGAAATCAGTCCCATATGTGGTAGTTTTTACTAGCTAAAACAGTCCATAAGTTTAACAATTTATAGACTGGAAATCAGTCCCAAAAAACCAGCCATCAACTAGTTCTAAAACTGATCCAAAATCAGTCAGTAACTGATCTTAAGATCAGTCAACAATCAGTCCTAAGATTTACTGATTTTGAAACCTTAAAATCAGTCCTAAGATTTACTGATTTTGAAACCTTAAAATCAGTCCCAAGATTTACTGGTTTTGAAACTTTAAAATCAGTCCCCACCTTATTCTATTTAATCATATTATTATCATGGCATGGGTTCTTTTGTTTCAATTCTATAACCACCCCTTGGATGGATTTCCAACTCCATGGCCTTATAATAAATTTGCCATCCATCCCAACCAATTAAATATGGAACCATAGGTTCGGCCACTCCATGTTAAACTTATTTCTATGTTACTAAGCTTTAACATACCTTTTTTTCCCGTCTCCTTCTTTTCTTTAAGATCTATCCTTTCCTTCCTTTGCTCTTCAATAGTTCTCCAAGTGTAGGTGGAAGAGAGAGAGAAGAGAGGAGAAGAAATCCCTTTGCTTACAATGGAGAGGAGTTAGCCAAGGGGTGTGATGTGCCCCTTGGGTTTGTGTCTCTTTGTATATCAGCTCAAGACTTTCCACTCTCCCTGATTAACGTTTTGGTCCAACCAATGTGTCCCTTGGCTTAACCAAGGAGATCCTTGGCTTAAACCAAGAAGCCCCTTTGACTTCCAACGTGTACTATGGGTTATGTCCTTTGAGATGGAAACCCTCCACCTTCCCATCTCAACTCATCTCAACTCAACTCAACTCCACTTAATTTATTTGAACTCATTTCCCAACTCAAGTATTTTAATCTTAAACTCAAGACTTGAACTCACTTCTTAATCGAATAAATCCTTAACTCAACTCAAATGAATTCACTAATGGTTGACCAAGTCAACCATGACATGGCCGGCCATGCACCACATGGCATTTGGGTCCCATCTTGGCCATGTCACTTACATGCCACCTCACTTGATGAGGTGGATTTAATGCAATGGGTCTTAATTGGGTAGTTTGACCCATTTACTTGACCTTATCCAATTACATTACACTTAAGCTCATCTATGACCCATTGGGTTCCAATTGGGTGATTGACTCAATTGCTTACCCATCTAAGGTCCATTTCAACTATTTAAATCTCAATTTCCATTCATTCACAATTTAAATGAACCATTCCAGTATATATTTATGTAATGAAAATCCGGGGTGTTACAAGGCATGAGAGGGCAAGGAGAGAAAGTCACCAGAGTGGTGCAAATCCCAAGGTTCCATATTGCCTATGGACTAGTGCTGAAGGTGGTTTACAAGCTAGATTCTCCTCCCCTCTAGCACTAGGCTTTTGGGATTGTGCATGAATGCACATCCCGAAGCAAAGCCGTGTGGGCCCGGAGTTTAGGCCCAAAGCGGACAATATTGTGCTAGGCAGGACGGGTCGTTAGAAGGTCAAATGAAAATCAAGATAAATACAATCAAAGTAGAGAAAAGTCTTAGAACAATTCTGATGCAGTCATCAAATTTGACAAACCCGATAATGTCCCGGTCGAGATCCAATTGGACAAAATCGAGGCATTGACTCTTCGAATCTGTGATTGGATCGATGGAGGAAAGAGAGGTCCCCACCCTAAATTCATGCACGACTACTTCAGCGGCTTACTCAATACCATGCAGACCCCATGAGGAGCACCCATGTCACTGTACACGGTCCAAGACCCCTGTATGGAAACAACATAGAAGAGGAAACCCGTGTTCGAAAACAAAGGGGTTTGATTGCTTCTGCCAAAACAGAAATGTGGACGCCTGGACGACTATAAATAGCCAACAAGATCAATATCAAGTGACAGGAGCGCTGCTCAATCTAGCCGAATCAAACCTAGATTTTGGTAGAAAAAATGAGACGAGGACGGACAAAAATCGAGAGAAGGAAAGGAGGAAAATTAAAAAAAATGGTAGGAGAAGACTCAGTTTGACGATTTGGGGAAAATAAAACTAAAAGGAATCAAACGAGAAAGTGGCGCTGGTTCATGTGCTTGTGCCTGGAAGGGAAAACGGAAAAAAGAGGAAAAAACAGAGAAAAGAAAGGAATAAAAAGAAAAGAAAAAGAAGGAAAAGAGAAGAAAGATATAAAGGGAAGAAGAAGGGGGTCGCAGAAGAGAACATGCAGAGAAGAAAAAACTGGAAAGAAAGAAAGAGGAAATACAGAGAAGAAACACAGAAGAAGATGAGATAGAGTACGTTAGAGGAGAGTTGACCCATTTAACTCGGGTTCGGATCTAAGACCCGATTTGGTATTTTTTATTTAATTATTTCATTCCCTTGATTTTTATTAAAAATAAGGCTTATAAATTTAGTGTTTGGCCAAGACTTTGTACATCTGAATTTTATTTGAAATTATTAAAGCTTTTATGCTTGTTTGGGTCTCCCTAGTGAGGTGGGTCTTATTTGGGTTTCTTTTGGATTTGTGTTTGAATTAAATTTAACCTAATTATTTAGGTTTGATTTTTTGCATGGTAAATTTAACTTCATGTTTGCAATTTCCCTTTATTGATTAAATTTTAATTCCACAGTTAAATTAACTCATTAGAATGTTCTTTGGATCAGAGTTCATGCGTGTTTAAATTTTATTGCATTTAATTCAGTAATTAAGTGCATTAAATTCAACGTTCGGATTCCCAATTCCTCATTCAAATTAAATTCCTAAAACACCTAATTTATTCGATGAATTTGATTCGGTCAAATTATCCTGTCGAAATTAGTACCATCTTTCTTTTCCTTGAGTGATCGAGAGTTGGTTTCCGGGATTTCTATCATTGAAATCCTTGATCTGTGTTTAAAATCCCAGATCTAAAATTTACCCATCAAAAATTAAAAAGCCAAAAAATATTTACATCTGTAGATTTGGAGATGCCTTGCTTCGCTTGGAAGTAGGCCACAGAATGTATGATTTTTTTTTTTCATGACACAATAATTATACGGGTCCTAATTATGGTAAAACATATTTATGCTGAGAATTCATCTGCTCTTGGTGTTAGTGTCAGACTGTCAGATATCATGTTTCACTGCAAGTTGAATTTCTTGAGAATTGAAATTTGATTTATTTGCAGTCTAGTGTCTCTCTTTTTTTTTTTTTCCCTTTTTGTTTTTCACCCCAAGAATCAGATAGCTTTGGTTCTTATCTTGGTTTTAACCTCAGATTTGAGTCTAACCTGATTTTTCAATTGGTTTGCTTTGTTCTTGAAGAATACATCATGGCTTGGCTCTTTGATCAACACTATAATTGGGAACTTGAAGCTCTCCATTACAAATATCCACGTTAGATATGAGGATCTTGAGAGGTATTTGTATCTTTTAGCTTATACAATGCTTTATGTTCTGTTCAGGCGTTCTAACTGCTACTCTGCAGCAATCCTGGTCACCCATTTGCAGCAGGCATTACACTGGCAAAGCTCTCGGCTGTGACAGTTGATGACAGTGGGAAGGAAACTTTTGTTACCGGAGGATCACTGGATCGTATTCGTAAGGTACATTACTTCCTACAATCTGATGTTCCCTTTGAATTTTTTTTTTTTTACCATAATGCTGCTTCATAGGTGAACATGAATTAGTGCATCTTTTTTGAGTGATAAATGAATGAGTGCATCAGGTTTGGTAATATGCATCTATTTTCTTGTCCTTTTGCCTCAACAAAACAAGTTTGTTTTTTTCATCTTGAAAGATGAAAGACTAAAATGAGATTCATAAGTGCCAATTGCCTTGCTAATTTGCTGTATATCTTATGAAATATTTTACAGTTGTCTTGGGTTGTAAATATCTGACTTAGGTGCATTAGCATTGCAAACATTCTAATCCTTTCTTACTGTGACAACTCATTGAAGTCTGTGGAGCTTGAACGCCTAGCCCTGTATCTGGATTCTGATATTCGTCCTTGGAATGTTAACAAACCTTGGGAAGATTTACTTCCTCCAGAATGGAGTGAGGTATGCTTACTATTAGAAATCTACAATAACCTATG
This sequence comes from Chimonanthus praecox, assembly GCA_022113865.1. Classification (NCBI taxonomy): domain Eukaryota; kingdom Viridiplantae; phylum Streptophyta; class Magnoliopsida; order Laurales; family Calycanthaceae; genus Chimonanthus; species Chimonanthus praecox. The sequence goes on from CM039094.1 coordinate 3,746,455, forward strand.
CCTATATTTCGTAGTGATTGACAGCTTTTGGACGTCCATGTGCTTCAGGTGTTTGAAGTTGAGAGTAGAGATGGAAAACCTACTATTATTCAACCTAAAAAACACACGTACATTCTGCAACCGGTGACAGGTAATGCAAAGTATACAAAACTGCGGCCAGATGAATCTAGGAGTTCAGGACAATCCCTACAGAAAGCATTAGTTAACTTGGATGATGTTACTCTTTGTTTATCAAAGGTTTGCCTACATGCTATCCTGCACCCTTTTCTTCAGATAGAGTGAGCCTTGTGTTGTTCTGAGCAAATCTTGGTCCATGAATGTAGGATGGATACAGGGACATACTTAAATTGGCTGATAACTTCACTGCTTTCAATCAACGTCTGAAGTATGCGCACTATCGTCCACCTGTCCCAGTAAAATCTGATCCTCGCCTTTGGTGGATATATGCATATAAAGTTGTGTATGACCAGATGAAGAAGGCAAGGTAAGAAGTCATTTTCTTTATTGTCTCCATCATGAGTCTGTGGGCTATTGTATCAATTGTTTCTCAAAAAAAGTTCCCCATGTGAGAAGCTGCTGTCGGCCAGAGATGACATCAGCTTGGATCAGCTGCTTTTGCCATTAACATTGAACTCATTTTTTGTATTTTGTGAATTTTGTTTACTTCTTCATGGTGTAAGTCCAGGCTAGAACAATGCATGGTCCTAAAGGGGGGGAATAGGACCGATTCCAATTTTTAATTATCCTTTTTAAATTTTTAAACAAATGTGCAGCGGAATAATCAAGTGTGCAAACAATAAACAAAACCACAAACAACTACACATGCACAACGATTTATAGTGGTTCGATTCAGCTGAACCTACATCCACTCTTGGACTCACCCAACCTTGGGCTATCCAAAACTCACTATGAAAGGGTGAACTACCCTATCAATACACTCCTAGTTTTGAAAGGTTCGACTACCGAGGTCTACTCCTTGACACCTATTTTTATGGTGGTTCGATCACAAAGGTCTATTCCACCTTACAAGAATAATAAATGAAAATACAAGAACGCTTACCTTTGTAGCTCTCAAACGATCTTGATAGTGTTCTTGAAAGATGCCTCCTTGCTTCGGTCCTTGATGCTTGAAATGCTCTAGTGATTGCGCAACCGTAGGAGAGGCTGGATCTAGGATAGGGTTAAGATGCTACAATATTTCCCTAGATGATCATCTCTTCATCACTTTCATTTAAAGCTAAGATAGCTTTGAAATCACCATTAACAATTGTTAAAGTGATTAGAGAAGATTGAAGGAGGTTTAGGATGATTTGCAAAGGTTGGAACCCCTTCAGAGAGTCAGGATAGATTAAAATTAATCTCACTTAATTAGCCTTAATTTGCTTAGAGAAACGAGCCGTATTTATAGATTTACTGTTCACAACGACTAGTCTTGGAGCAGTACTCAAGGCCTCGAGGAGCCTACAACAACTAAGCCAATGGTTAGTGTAGCTACAGTGCCTCGAGGGCTCGAGGCCTCTAAGCTACAATAGTCAGAAAAACTTAGAGTTGATTTTATGACTCTTTGCACCATTTTTCAATGAGGTCATTTTGCTTCGGGATGTTTGGGTTTAACCTAGAGTCCACTATGACCATTTTACCTGTATGGTTGCCAAACACATGGAGAATTATCCGTAGTTTTCCTTTGGACTTCGATCAATCTTGATTCTTCAAACTTCATTCTTCCAAGGCAGGGTCTGACACAGTCACGGAATTGACAAACTAGAGACTCGGTCAAACCGAGGTACTAACACATGGTTTACCTGATGGAGTTCTTTCTTATGAAGAATGAATGACTTGCATAATATACATTTTTTAAATGTTACATGAAAATATTTTGGTTCGATTGCCGGTGGTCAACACTTTATCAATAGGAAAATTGATTACCTGGGTAAACATAAAGTAACGGAAATGTATAACTCAAAATGCTTATTAGAGATGAATGGGAAAATGGCTGCTGATAATGATGGTCAGGCATAAGGAGTGCAGTCTCTGAATGTTTCTTTTGATTGAATCTCTTATCCAGGGGAAACTTTTGCATCCGTGTGTTGATAATTGATACAAAAGATCTGAAGGCCCTTCTCAACTCTGTGTTTAGACATCACATAAAATTGTGGATTATTTTTTGTACAGCTTTCCAGGATACCTGAATGAAGGAGCATCCTGTCTTCCATGTTACACTTCCTAATTGACCTGTCATATTGATCTGAGAACTGTTCTTCTGCCTCAAGTTGCCAAGCCGTTTTTGATATTTTTATTATCAGTGTAACTCATCAACTTATTTGACACCCCACCCACCACAAAAGGGTAAAGACAAAAAAGAAAATAATCTAATCAACTTCTATAAGAATATTAACAATTTGATTTTCTTTATTAGGATAATTTTATGCCTGTGGAGCCTTTGGATAATTTTGATGCACTTTGTATCCCTTTACTGCATTGCAGTGGGAAAATGTCATGGGAACATGTTCTGAGGTATGCTAGGATACGTAAGAGATATATATCTCTTTATGCTTCTCTGCTGAAATCTGATACCAGCCGGATGGTGGTGGATGACAATGAAGAAATTGAGGAGCTTGATCGTGGACTTGACATTGAAGTCATACTTCAGTGGAGGTAGTTTGCAGTTCTTGTTAGCATAAATTATAAGTAATTTATCTGAATAAATAGGTAGAATGCATTTATCCGGGTGGCTCTTCCCCTTCTAATTTAACTAGTTGGAGTAAATCACTTCTCATTCTTTTATGAGAAGATGCTATGTCATGATATTTTCTTCGACACTGAAGCTGAGCATATCTCATGATGGAATGAAAGATGGTAGTCTAGTTGCATGCTTTGCCTGGATTTCAACTTTATGGATATAGTTTCAATTCCAAAGGGCCAGTCTTAGATTTCTGCTCTGCTTGATTGAAGTAGTTGTGGAAGAGACATGTAATATTCATTATTATAATAGGCTTGCCAATGAGGCTGTTGGTTTTATTTGCAGTACTGTATCTATTATTTACGTGTATTAATTTAATGCAGAATGTTGGCTCACAAATTTGTTGAGCAGTCAGCAGGATCAGACCTCTACCTGCAAAAGCAGAAACCAAAGAAATCATGGTGGTCGCTTGGATGGTTGATAGTTTACCCTGAACCTTTTCTTTTTCTTTAGAGATCTCACCTTTATTTTGTGTTACTTGAATTTTTGGTAATGGATATTCTTATTTTCAGGACGGATCAATCAAGTAGAGATGAGACTGAAACTAGAAGTTTCAGCGAGGAAGACTGGGAACAGTTAAATAAGATCATTGGCTACAAGGAAGGTGTTGATGATCAATTGCTGGCAAGTCGGGACAAGGGGAACATGCTTCTTACCTCTTTGAAGATCCATATGAAACATAATGCGTCAAAACTTATCAATAACGATAACGAGTCCCTTGCTGAATTATCCTGTGAAGGATTTGATTGCTCTGTGAAGCTCTATCCAGAGGCAAAAGTTTTTGACCTGAAGTTGGGTTCATATCAATTATCTTCTCCAAATGGGATTCTTGCAGTGGTATGAATCTAGCTTTCTAATTTTGTGGTTTCCTGGAATTTGTTACATTTCTTTCAATTACCTGGTATTATTATTTTATTGTGTTTATGCTAACAATGAGAGCTCTGCCTCATCTGCATCCAGAGTGCGTCTTTGGATGATTCATTGGTTGGCGTATTTTCCTACAAACCTTTTGATTCTGAAGTGGATTGGAGTCTGATTGCAAAAGCTTCACCTTGCTACATGACTGTATGCTATTTACTTATTAACTTTTATAATCTTTCTTCTGCATTTTTTATGTTTGTTTAGTTTTTTTTTTTTTGGCAGTATCTCAAAGAACCTATTGACCAAATTCTTAATTTCTTCAAAAGTGGTACTGCCATTAGTCAGACATTGGCTTTGGAAACTGCAGCTGCTATGCAGGTACCATGCAGCTTATATATACTCTGATCTTGATTTTTGAAGGCACATATATAAATTGTGCACTGACTGGGAGCTTTGAGTTATGTACAGATGACAATCGATGGGGTAAAACGCACTGCTCAGCAACAAGTGAGGAAAGCTTTGAAGGATCATGCCAGGTGTGGATATAGTTTTTAGATCTACTATATTGTATACTTCACATTTTTCCGATATAACTTGGTAGATGTGCTGGATAAATTCAATAGTGAAGCCAACCTGATATACATGCATTAATTTTATCTAAAAATCATAATGTTTCAGTTGTTTACTATTGGCAACAAAACTAATGGAGGACAGAGCAAAATGCAACTGCAAAAAACAAGAGGGCACCTTCTTTTGTTAATATGATAAAATTAAAAGGTGAACGAACTAAGAGAAGTTGTAGTTTATTAGGACATTTTTTGGGCCTGATATTTTAAAGAGCATATGTCCATAGGTTGGGTCCACTTATTGATCAATTCAGACCTTTCTCGATTATTCTACCCTCTTAAATTCAATGCCAGCCAGCTACACATATCAAATTGATCCTCACTGTTGGATTAGAATACTCAAAAAGGTTTTATCAATAGTTCAAACTTCAAAGGCCTAAAATGAAGGGTAGGTTGACCTGATGGGATCTACTTTAAAGCAGTCACCTAGCTTGCTGAATCTATATATATCCACCCATTTGTCATGTCAGAAGGTGGGGCCATCCTCTGATATGACATGTCTAAGAAGGGTTTTGAAGCCTGATCTTATGCTAGACCTCCCGTTAATGTGTGGGTGGATGGGCCATCCAGGTGTAACTTGTCTCCCTTTTGCCCACCTTGTATAATCCCATTTACAATATCCTTTTCCAGGTCCTCCATTTTGATCTGTCTTTCATTTGGTTTGGAATTCCTTAATTCTCCACATTTGTTTGCTTTATGAGATCACTTGGTGGCAGTAGGTGCTAGTCAAACTGAACAGTATTTCAAAGACTAGTAGAATAATATGGTCTGAATATATTAAACTATGTCCGTGCACTTTTGACTTGCTCATATTTACTCTCATTTGTGCAAGCAAACAACTAGGTCATTCATCTTACGTATATCTGCTGCCAGGTTTTTGCTGGACTTGGATATTGCAGCTCCAAAAATCACCATTGCCACTGAATTTTGTCCAGACAACTCAAATGCCACCAAACTTCTACTTGATTTAGGAAACTTTGTCATTCGCACACAGGTTGGGTCGGGCACTTCTATTTTTAGGCAAACACTGTTGAATTCCATGTCAATTTCTACTCTAATGTGGTGTATCTTTTGCATATTCAGGATGATGATGAACTGGGTTCTTCTGAGGAAAGTGATATGTACTTGCAGTTCAGTTTGGGTTTGACTGATGTGTCTGCTTTCTTGGTGGATGGTGACTTCCATTGGAGTCAATCTCCTCTTAACTCATCTTCTGGTGCTATTGGATCAGATTCTATTAATTTCTTGCCTGTTATTGACAAGTGTGGGGTAGTTTTAAAGCTTCAGCAGGTTACAGTGACCTATCTATTCAGTTTATTTATACTACTGTCCAATGAGATCATTCTAACTTCTAGTTGTTTACTTGTCTGATTAACATTGTTTAATAGATTCGATATGAAAGTCCCCTATACCCTTCAACAAGACTTGCCATGCGGTTGCCTTCTCTGTTGTTTCATTTTTCCCCTGCTCGTTACCATCGACTGATGCAGGTTGCAAAGATTTTTCAGAATGATGATAGTGAAAGCTCAGAGTTTCCTCAGCCTTGGAACCTTTCTGATTTTGAGGGATGGTTATTTCTTCTTTCGCGCAAGGTTTTTCTTCTCTCTCTATTTATTACTTGGAAAAGTACAACTGAAACTAATGGAAACTTTCTAATCTTCTTCTACAAATTTACTGAGTAGGGTATGGGAAATAGGGAAGCTATATGGCAACGAAGATACTTCTGTCTAGTTGGGCCTTTTCTCTATATACTGGAAAACCCTGCTTCCAAGACTTACAAACAGTATCTCAGGTTTGTTTTAATTGCTACTTTTTGTTTTACTCATATATGGTGTCATTTCTTCTGCCATTTTTTAATTGCTGATTTTCATTGATAGTTTAAACACAGAAAGAAGCTGACAACTTTAAAATAACGCACACCAGAAGATATCTACAATTTTATTGGATAGACTGATAGTAGTGAAGAGATTTGAGATATTGGTTGTTTGTAGGTCATCTAATTGAAGAGTGAGCAAAATTGGCATGCACTTATCTGTTCTAGTACTCGCATCAATTATTACATGGACTGGTTAGTAGCACTATTAAAGACAAAATCGTCATAGTTTTACAGAGAACTAATAGAATCATCATGATCAAAGTCAAAATCCTAAATATTATTAGTGCATATGCACCTCAATTAAGTGTAGAAGAGACTGAGGGATGACTTTTACCGAACTATGGATGATCTAATGCGAAGTATACCTTTGGATGAGAGTATTATAATTGGGGTCACTCCTGAATGGACATGTAGGAAGCACCAATAATGGGTATAGAACAACACATGGAGGACATGGGTTTAGAGAAAGAAATGAGATGGGAGAGTTAATTCTTGATTTTGCGGTAGCCTATGATCTAGTTATTGCTAATACTTTATTCCAAAAGAAATAAGAACATCTTATTACATGTAGGAGTGAAGTCGAATAGACTTCTTTCTAGTTAGAGTAGAGAAGTGACTAGTTGTAGGGATTATAAAATCATCCCTGGTGAAAGTCTCACAATTCTAGTTTTGGATTTGCTTGTAAAGAATATATCACAAAAAATAGCCAGAAAGGAGCCTCCCAAAATCAGATGGTGGAGTTTAGGAGGAGAGAAAACAAAAATAACGAAAGAGAAGATGGTTAGTAATGGAGAGTGGAACGAGGATTTGGACCCTAATGAGATGCATGGTAGGATTTCTAGGCTCATTAAAGATATAGAGAAACAGGTTTTGGGTGAAACTTATGGAACTAGAATAGGCTTGCGGAAGGACATGTGGTGGTGGAATTCTAAGGTAAAAAAACTATACATGAGAAGAAAAATCAATTTAAAAAAATGGTAAAAATCAAGGAATATGGTCAATTAGGAAAGTTGCAAGTTAGTGTGCAAAGTTGCTCATAAAGCTATAATTAAAGCCAAATATGAAAGAGCCAAATATGAAGCCTTTGATGATTATGCTAAATTGGAAACAAAGGAAGGGAAAAAAGAATTTATAAGCTCGTTAAAGTGTAGGTGCAGAGAAGTAGAGATCTTGACCATGTGAGATGCTTCAAGGACGATAACCATAGGGTTTTATTGAAAGACAAAGAAAATAACAAAAGGTGGGAAACCTACTTTAAAGACTTGTTGAACACTTTTTTTTTTTTGAAACATTGACTAAATATCATTAAAATAAGATGGAGAAACAAAGAGTACAAAGAGGGGACCGAGTATAGGAGATATATACTCATAGCCAAAACAAAGAAAAAGAAACAAAAACAAGAATAGAATAAAGAAAAAAGAAAACAACAAGCATCTTCCTTACAAGGATCCAAAAGATGCCCCCAATCCTCAAAAGTACAATACTAGTGAGAAAAGAAGAATTCCAAAGATGGAATATGTAAATCAACACCCACTTTTGCCAAAAAATCTGCAACACAATTGGCTGATTGAGGGATATGAGTAAAGGAAACGTTGACTTGTTGAACACTTAATTTGAAGATAGAGGTAATATGGAAGGAGAGGGAAATGAGGAGATGGTGAACAAAATAACAAAAACTGAAGTGAATCAAGCCTTGAAAGATGATGAAGAATAGAGCTGTAGGATCTGATGGCATTCCAATCGTAGTTTGGTCTCTTTTAGGGGAAAATGGATTGTGTTGATTGACTCAATTATTCAATAAGATTTTAGCTTTAAAAAGGATCTCTGATGAGTGGCGTAAGAGCACAATAGTCCCTTTTTTATAAAAACAAAGGAGATATTCAAAGCTGTGCCAACTACTGAGCGATCAAACTCATGAGTCACACAATGAATGTAACGACCCGACCCACATACAGGGCTTAGGGATCAAACTCAGCAAGATATTGTCCGCTCTGGGCCTCGCACACAAGCGAGCCCGCACGGTTTTGCCATTGGGCCCGGGCCCACCTGGCCCGGCCCAAAACGCGTCATCCTAGTTAATGGGCTTGGCCCCCTTGTACACTCCCTTCTCTCTCCCTTCCTAACCGATGTGGGACTCTTCCCACATCAGCTAGGCAGGGGTTTCACACTCACCCCCACTAAGGCTCGAGCTGCCTCCGGCTCGACCCGGCTTAGCTCAACACCACCAGGGAAGGAAGAAAGGCCCACACAGTCCGAGAGTTGAACTGAGGCTCTGATACCATTTGTAACGACCCGACCCACATACAGGACTTAAGGCTCAAACTCAGCAAGATATTGTCTGCTCTGGGCCTTGCACACAAGCGAGCCCGCACGGTTTTGCTTTTGGGCCCGGGCCCATCTGGCCCGGCCCAAAACGCGTCATCCTAGTTAATGGGCTTGGCCCCCTTATACACTCCCTTCTCTCTCCCTTCCTAACTGATGTGGGACTCTTCCCACATCAGCTAGGCAGGGGTTTCACAATGAAACTTTGGGAAAGGGTATAGAGTTGTAAAAATCAATTTGGTTTTATGCTGAGTAGGTCAACAATAGAAGCTATTTTTATTCTAATACAACTAATAGAGATGTTTTGAGAGGAGGAAAAACCTTTATCCGAGTTACTCAAAACCCCATCTATCCCCGCAGGTCCAGGTTTACCCGTGAGGCCCCATTTACGTTGAACTTAAACATGCCACTAATTGGGTGGGTGGGGTGGGAGATTAGGATTCGAGTTTAGTCTTTTTCCTATTTGATCGGGATAAGCACCCATCCCAAGAAGTGTAGAAGTCCAGTAACTTAGTACCTTTAAATTTCGAACTGGTAACCAACCAGGCACAAAACCTCCATTTCGCTATTTGGAATAAGTCCTCTCCCTCTGATCTTTTGTTCTAAAAAATACTGACCAAAGGATAGCTGACGGGATATTGTTCCATGCCAACTTGAACTTAGGTCCCACTTTGGAGATTACCTAGCTATCCACTATATCAAAAATGATTTATGGAGAACCCATAATACTCCCATCAAGGAAGCAAATTCGTTCTAGAGATTTCTCGATATTGGACAACTTCCTAGCAAATGATCGACATCTTCCTCCTGCTCTCCACAAATATGGCAGGAAAGATCGTTGCTAGACACACCAATTCCCCTCCTGTTGAGTTTTGCTTTGGACAATATACGATTTTTAAGGGCGCACCAAGTAAAAGCCTGGACTCCAGGTGGTGCCACTCCAATCCATGCTGAAATACTCGGGCAACCCCTATTGCCGGGTTCTTTTTAAGCCAACTCCACTACGCGCTTAACTGATTAAAAGCCCGATTGGGTCACCTATCCAGATTAGTTCATCTTACATGCTCCAAAAAATGGGTACGACACCTAGCAAACCCTTAAGTTCTGATAGACTCTCTTGCTCGAAGGCCCTAAGTTCTCTTCTAAAATCTATGTCCCACCTCGTGAAGTCCCCTTCTATCCAGAAGCATTCCTTTACCCTTGCTTGACTATTTCTGGCTATCAGAAAGAATCGTGGGTAAATTTCTTTTAAGTGTCTGTCCTACCCGTAGGTCGCTCTAGAAGAAAGACTCGTCTCCTTTTCCTATTAGAATTCTCAATTTTTCCTTAAAAAAGTTGCTTACCTTGCCGCTATCCGAACCTATCCTTCACCACGCCTTCAGGACCTGTGATCCTTTTCTTTCCACTTCCTCCGGCAGATTCCATTTGTTTTCATTCTCCGCTCCATACATAGCTAGTAAGATCTTCCTCCACAGAGCGTTCAATTTTCTCCCAAACCTCCAATTCCATTTGCATAACAGAGCATGGTTCCTTACCCCAAGGGGCACTATTCCCAAACTTCCTCCTCCTTTGGATTTGTATATGTCGAGTTTTTAATTAGCAGGTAAAATTACTTCTGTTCCAAAAAAAAGGTTAATATCAATTTCTTATTTTATTTCTTTGTTCATGGAGTTTCACTTTTGAAGCTATTGCTCCTGTTTAAATGCAGTCTAAGAGGTAAACAGGTTTATCAAGTTCCTCCAGAATATGCTGGTAATGTTGAACATGTATTAGCAGTTTGTGATGTTGGGCAATCAAATATCAAGGTTTACTACTAGACTTGGTCATGGTTATATTATTTCATTTCCGTTAAATATTTGAAAACTAATACCTTATGTCGTGTTTCTTCCTTCATGAGTAGGTTGTGGAAGATTCCAATGCATTAATTTTGCATTGTGATAATGACGATTCACGAAGAACTTGGCAAAATCGTTTTCAAAGCGCTATATATCGAGCATCGGTATATTTCTTGTTATCTTAATCTATACTTTGCATAAACGAATGTTTGATCAATATCCTGTGAACAATTTTAAATATTACTTGGCATCAACTTGGCTTGATGTGATATTGATTTTCCTTTACAAAAATAGCTTTGGTTGATAAGATGTTTACAAGATATTTATGGAAACCTTTTTCATTTTTGATGAGATTTGACATCATCATCATCATCATCATCAAAGCGTTCTCTATATATGGGGTTTGGTACGTGAGTTCAAGTTTTCCACTCATATTCTTATTTGGGCATGTCATGCATGGATTTCTCCATTCCCATGGTTTCTATTTCTGTAGTCTAGGATTTTTTAGAATAACTTTGAAGAAGTTTTTTATTTGGATAACTGCTAAATTGATTATGTTGTATCCAAACAACCGTGATCTCCTGAGATGGGAGGTCATTTTTAGAAGAAATCTTAGGGATTTTGAAAAGTAGAATTGGGATGAGATGAGTACCTTGTTAGGTGACGTCCCAATACTTAGAGAAGAGGAAGATGAATGTGTTTTGGCCGGTGGCTCATCTGGTTTATTACAATTAAGGCAGGGGTTAACCTAGCACTCAATGGACATCCAAATGATTGCTAGAGTTGCCCCTCTAAGAGTTCAAACATTCGTGTGGTGTGCCCTTAAAAAGAAAATACTTTCCAGAACGGAATTATTTCGGAAGAGTGTGTTGAAGGATAACTAACGATGATCTTTCTTATATACTGTGTGGAGAGTGGGAGGAGGACGTCAGGATGATTAAGGCCCTACTTATCAACCGAGAAATATCTTTTTTCTCAAGTTAGCAGATCGGCAGATGGAGTCGTAGATTTTTTTGCTCAGCATGGAGTCGATTTAGCCTTTCTGGGAGTCTTTCACTTACGAGTCGCAACATAGAGTTATTGGGAAGGGTTGCTTACTTTGTACACTTGGTTCTTGTGATCACTTAAATGCTTTTTTCAGGGTTTTGGTTATCTTGTATCTTATTTTCCTTTTCCTTTTTCTGTGTTCACTCCTTTTGAACCCTCTTTTCTTTTATGCTTTTGTACCTTCATGATTTTTTAATGAATCTTCTTTGTCATGGCTTCAGAAAAAAAAAGGACGTCGACCTTGTAATTGGAAAATGCTCAATAGCTAGGTCCCTATGATATAGGTTTTCTAATATGATGGGAGTGTCGTGGGTATTCAGTAACACTTGTGTAGGAATAGTGGGGAGTTGGAGTACTTCAAGATTAAGGCCTAGCAGGAAGGTAGTTTGGAATACTACTATGGGGGCTATTTTGTGGTCAATATGGAAGGAAATGAATCTGAGGATTTTTGAGAATAAATTCTTGGAGGAAGATGAGATATTTCAATCAGCTAGGAGGCTTTGAGCTTGGCTTGTAGCAAGGAAGGAGTTTAAGGGATACAAAATGTTGGAACTCTATAGATCATGGGAGGGCTGTTTGAGCAGCAAGACTAGGAAGGAGGAAATCAAGATGGGTTGGTCCCCTCCTTCAAATGGTTTCTTTAAATCAATGTTGACGGGTCAGCGGGAGGTAAACCGAGGCCAGCAGGGATTGGGGGGGTGTTGCATGATTCAGTTGGGGTTTCCTCCTTAGTCTTTTGGGGGTTGCATGATTCAGTTGGGATTTCCTCCTTAGTCTTTTGGGAGTCAATGGGCATCAGGGATTCAAATGAGGTAGAGATTTAGGGATTAAAAAATCCTTGTCTTTGTGGGTGAGTTTTGGTTGAGGAAAGTTAATTATTGAGGGGGATTCAGGGACGCAATCAAATGGACAAGGGGCTGCAAACACCCTCTCTAGAAATTGGTTACAGTAGCAAGGCAGATTGCGGCATTGTGTTCGGGCAGAGAGGCTCCTTTATGCAAGTTTACAGATCAGCAATTGGCGTGGCAAATCTTCTAGCAAAATGTGGGGGAGGAAGGGACATGATGGAACTTTTTTTTTTTTTTGTAATGCTTGGGAAATTTGTTCATTAGAGTTGTAATGTTTTCTCTTTGTTGGGTTTCGGATTTGTCCCAGGGTAACGACTGGGGACATTGCTTTGCATTTGTGTTTGTCTTTCTTGTTTTACTGTGTGTAAGTCTTTTACACCTGCCTCTTGAAAAAAACAACCGAGATCTCCTGAATGGAGAAATGTATTTTGTTTAAGGATTTTAGTTGAGAAGTCCATGCTATATACTATGGTGTTCTGGGATGTATCATTCCATATGCTTGCGAAACATTTATTTCTATGAGTTTTCCAACAAATTATCTGATGGGGTTAATCATCAAAAACATCACCACCACAAATTTTCCTATCAAGGCTGGGGTTTATTGTTGTGTTCTGAATTGTTTCCATCTATTGGAGATTTGAGAGGTTGCTTATGTCTTCTCCATGTTTATGTATGTGGCATTTGTGTATTTGCTATTTCTCACATTTTTTTTTTTTTTTCCATTTTCATATTCTAAAATATTGCCCCATTGGCATTCATCATGTGGCTGGATCAAGGTTAAGGAGGAAGTTCAAAATTATAAGTCATGCAATTCTCATGTTATGTGATGTGAAGATTTGACTTGCCATGAATTTATAAATGAAAGAAATGATAATTTAATTAACAACATTTCTTTAATCAAGTGATGCTTATCCATCAGGCTAAAATTCTCTAGCTTGCCAAGACTTTGCCTACTTTATGGCCAGCCTGCCTCTTGTATCCACGTCGAACCCTCCATTTGTTTCTACAGTTACACCCAAGTATCGAAATCTTACCATAATGAGGCACTATGTCATTCTACAGTTTCACTGTCTTTTGTCTTAGTAATTTTTCCATTTGGTGAAATAATGGCCACCAAGATGAATTGATGCCCATTAGTTGCACTACCTTGGATTGATCCTATTGATCACATCCAGACCCCAACATCTGCAGCGATGTGGCTCCCTTGGGGTTGCCTACACTTGCCGGCCAGGGAGTAGTGAAATTGTGGAGCCCGGAGGCTGGAGTATGAATTTGGCATGCTCCCGACACTTGAAAACCTATCCGATCAGTTGACACATGTTAATCTATGACCCTAAAGATTAACAAATTATTTATTTAACACCCATGCAAATGCTAGCCTAAGACATTTAAGACCCATGCGTTACTAATGCAAACGACATGTTATGATGAGGCATAGTGGACACATACCTGCAACTCCTCCACTCCCGTATTTTTTGCAGGTTCATTAGAACTTGGTCAGTCATTAAAAAAAGAAGAGGAGAAAACTTGGTTTTGGTTATATTTTGACCAACATATATCAGTGATGCTAATTTGTTCTTAAGCAGCCTATTACTGTTGGTTTGTTAGGCTTTGAAGATGGTGCTAATTATGTACCTATTAAGGCTGAACATGATCAATTCCACGAGTGATTTATTATATATTTTTTCTAGTGGCATAAAGATTGCAACTAAGTGATATGCTGTTTGTAAACTCCAATTAGATTTATTATTTAGAGATGACAAGGTAGTGTTGTTGCTGATCTAGAGTATTGCTTACCATCATGCTACAAAAAGGTAGAAATATCTATGCATCAAGGGAAGACCTTATGATCTCTCTCTCTATGCAGGCTTATGCTGAGATTGCTGGTCTATCTGAAACTTCTTCTGACTCAGGAGATGAAAAACTTGAAATTGTTGACCACAAAGTGATGGATATAGTGAAGATGGAGAAGGTTTTTATCACTGGTGTACTTGATGAACTAAAGATCTGTTTCAGTTTCAATTATAGAGTAAGATTGAACTTCTTTCCATAATTTCTTACCCATAATTTTTTCTATTATATTTTAGTGTAATTACTTAGAATAACAAGTAGCATCTGCTCTGCTCTTCAGAGTAACCATAGTTTCAGAAAGACCCTGCTTGCGAATGAAAGTCCTCTATTTGAATTTCGGGCAATTGGTGGTCAGGTAATTTTTTTATTTGACAACTTTTTTTTTCTGTTTTAAGTCTCCTCTTTTTGTTTGGGGAACTGATGTATGAATAAAAACAGGTTGAGCTTTCAATTAGAGGAAAGGACATGTTTATTGGCACTGTTTTAAAATCTTTGGAAATCGAAGATCTATTTGGATGTGAAGGAATGACTCTACCTCGATATCTTGCAAGATCCTTCATAGAAAGTACAGATATGACTTCTACTACTGCATTGTCAAGCCCTGCTGTCAATGGGCACCATAACCGTAGCAACAGTGACCTGAATCAGATTGACGATGATAAGTTTTTTGAAGCGTCGGATAATCTGGCTGATTTTCCTGATTCACCTGCACAACTGCCAGGAAGCACATCTGGGTACTTCAGTGCCCAAATGTCCCTTCCATCCTATGGCAAGGGCTCCATAAAACCTCCTACCTTTTCTCGTATTGCTGGCCTACTCCCTGATGCCAAACTCAATGCTGGAAGTAAGGACTTTGGAATAATTGAAACATTGGATAGTTTTGTGAAAGCTCAAGTAGTTATTTTCGACCAGGATTCTCCTTTATATAGTAACACAGATAAGATAGTAAGTGGTCCTTTCTTTGTTTATATGCACAACTATGCAACTTCATCTTGTCCTGGACTCACTATGTAGTGTATGGTGTGAGTCTTAACTTTGTTTCAACATCGCATGCAGGTATCTGTGACCCTTGCTACTTTGACATTTTTCTGCTACAGACCTACAATTCTTGCTGTCATGGAATTTGCGAATGCCATTAATATTGAGGACAGTAATAGTAATGGTTCCAAAGATAAAGCTTCTGCCACTGAGGCAGAACTAGGCCCCTCCAGAAACAATATGATTGACGATCCAGAATCTGCTAGCATGCAAGAGCCTGCTGTTAAGGGCTTGCTGGGAAAAGGGAAATCCAGAGTGATCTTTTATTTATCATTAAATATGGCTCGTGCACAAATTTTGTTGATGCATGAAAATGGAGTGCAGCTGGCTACTTTATCTCAAAACAATTTACTCACTGATATCAAGGTTTTAGGAGCTCCCTTTCCAAAATTCATCCTTTTGTTTTGTATAGTTGTATTTTATTGATCTTGTGTTTTTGTTGTGTTTCCGAAGGTCTTCCCATCTTCATTTAGTATAAAAGCTGCATTAGGTAATCTGAAGATAAGTGATGACAGTCTCCCCAACAGCCATTCATATTTCTGGATCTGCGATATGAGAAATCGTGGTGGCAGTTCATTTGTTGAGGTAATTTATTGTTAGTTTTCATACATCTTATTATTTAGATGATAGATGTACTTGTCATTGTTTTTAAAAAAAGAAAAAAGAAAAAGAGATAGTAATTGTCATTGCTTGTGATATTTTGTACTGATGAAAATACATGTCAATGCTGGTATTCCTGTCTCAAGAGGACCACTTCTTGTTGGTGATGGTTGTGCTCCATTAGGATTTCTCTCTTTTAGATTTTTTTTTCGAGGTGGTGACAGATTATTTTGTATCATCATGAAATTGCTAATGCAACAGCAACTTATCGAAAAGTCCATATCGAATGATTAATGATGCAAACCTTGCAAGTGAGCTGTGATCATAAAACAGTCTAAAAGGTGGCTTTCTGATTTTTAACTGCTTTCTATTTGGATCCAACCTGAGCCTGTCTAGGCTGATTTATTAGTGTCTCAGAATGGGAATGAACCTGAGTTCAACTGCTATTGTCAACATGCCAATTCAGTGTAAACAAGCATCCATTGTTAAAAATGTTCATTTAGTGAAACAAGTTACTCTCCATGGTTTAATTCTTCTGGTACGTCTTTCGATAGAATAAATTGGAAATGGAGCTATACTTTCCAAATAGGCTACTGATGTGGACTTGTCTCAGGTTGCATAACATAATTTAAGTTTGGGCAGGTTGGATTTGTTTGGACTTGGTTAGCAAATCCTCACTCGGTTCCCGTGTACACCTGTCCTTGGAGTTCGTGTTTTAAAAATCCACCCTTCCAAGCGGTTCAACCTTAGTTCAGCCCTGACATTTACCAGATGTGGTTCCGTTATCTTTAAAACCTTTTTGAAGTTCAAACTCTCAAAACTTCTTAATGATCTGCAGTTTGAAAGGGTTGGGGTGGTTGATCCTTAATAACCCCCAAAAGCTTTGAAACTTATTATGTTGGATTGTTGAACTATTTTGTTATTCGTAATTCTAATTGGTGTGAATAAGACATTTCTTAATGGAACTGCAATTATAGTTATTTGCATATTATTATATTTTTAACTTATTATTAAAAATTGATGCCATGGGTTTGACAAAGTTTGACTATGGTTGAACCCTATCCAAGCCAACCTTCTTCTAAGACAGTTTGGTCCACAAGTGCGTTTTTCAAACACTTCTTGGAGTTAAGGGTG
The DNA here is from genome assembly GCA_022113865.1 of Chimonanthus praecox. Classification (NCBI taxonomy): domain Eukaryota; kingdom Viridiplantae; phylum Streptophyta; class Magnoliopsida; order Laurales; family Calycanthaceae; genus Chimonanthus; species Chimonanthus praecox. Next base: position 3,763,233 of record CM039094.1, read on the forward strand.
CAACTTGGGTTGGGGCCAACTTGAACTTGAACTTGAACCCATCTGATCTGGCCCAAAACACAGATAGGCGTACTTGATATAGTTTAAGTTATAAGTTCAGTCTGGGCCAACCTGATCTATTTTTAATTCGAGCATGGCTAGGGTTGATGTTTGCATAACCCTACTCGTCTGAGTTATATGTGTCTTATATATAGGCCTCTTTTCTATATGTTTCTTTGACGACTATTTGAGACTTAACTCTTTAGAGTGATCATGTTTTGGTAATGGAGGCTTGTTTTATGAATGCTTTTTTGTTTGAAACAAGCCAACACAATGTACATTGGATATAAGCTCAATTGCCTACTCTATTACAAGGATTGAACCTTGACCATTTAACTTGACTTCAATTGATTGGCCTGAATTACAAATGATGTGGGCTATGAGGGGTTCAAAAGAGGGATATGGGCTGTTAAAAAGTGGTTACACAAATTTAACATGGGCAGCCTAGGTTAGCCTCTCAATCTGATCCACCTACGAGCAGGGCTGCAGCTTAGGTGGGTGGGTAGGGTTTTCTTGGACTCAAGGCTACAAATTGGATATGCAAGAAGTCCCCTTTTTAATCTAACCATATCTGTCTATTTTGACTTAACCATATTGCACAACAATATTCATTTTATCCAAGTATAAATGTGTTTAATCAGCTATATAATGTATAATTTTATACATATGTTAGTTTTATATTTTGTATCTAGATTTGGTTGGTTATGAAATTGAAAAACCTATGCTTAATCCAACCCAAGATTTGGATGGGTTTTCAGGTCTGTTCCAACTGACCCAAAGCCATGCCTTCTTGAGCATGATCCTGCCAATCGCTAGGTTAGGTCTAGGTAGGTTCATCTTTGGCCCGGTTCAAGTTTCACCCTTAAGTTCTACTCCCTATAAAGGATTGAATCTTTCTATGTGAGCATTGTTTGGCACAAATTAGACAATTGTTGAACCCGAGGGTTGGCTTGACGGTTAAGAACCCCAATAAGCTGTGGGAGGTTCTGGGTTCAAGTCCTATTTTCAACATATAAGGGCCACTCCCCCTAGTTTTACCCGGTGTGTGTGGATAGAGAGGTTTGCACATGCCCCAAGGACTTAGTCAGGTGCTCTAAGAGGCCTGGATACCGTGGACTTATAAAAAAATAAAAGTAGATAATTGTTGTATGATAACATGCCTTGCAAGTGCACTATGGCATGCAACTTGTGTTTGTCATCGTGAGTCTGTGATTGGTGATGCAAATTGAGTGAAGGCTGTTGAATATATTAGAATTAGTATCTAATTAGGATTCTTAGTTTGGATTTATCTCTATTAAGAGATGTATTTAGATTAGAAATGAAATAGCCCTAGGGTCAGCTAGAGGCTATATAGGTGTGTAATACTCCTTATTGAATATAATTTCTCAGTTCTTCACATGGTATCAGCCTAATCGATCCTGTGGAATTTTTCTTTTTTGCCTGGTACCTCTCCCGTTGCTTGCTCTCTCTCCCTTTGCCGGGGGACACGATCTGGCAGAGGGAGGGGATATTGCATCTTGCAAAGGCGTCGTTTTATCCTCTCCTGTACTTGGATCAGATCTCCTCATGGAGACCTCTTTTCCGATCGATTTTCTGACTCTGCACCTCAGATCTCGTCGAGCAAAACTAGCAGCCAGCGACTTGTAGCAATTGAGGTCTGCAGGCCCATCTCGTCCCAAACAGATCTGCCATCATCGTGACACCTCTCCTCCGATCTCTTGCATTGTCTGTCCCCCTTCTCGCCATACGCCATTCGCTGCTCTGCATCTGCAACCAACCAGCAGCATCTTCCGTCCGTGCAGCACACACAGATCTCGCCTCTGCATCTGCATCTGGTTCTCTTCAACCTCCCTCTTGCAGGTTTTCTTTGCCCAGCAACCTCTGTTCAGATTTCTGTAGATCGTCTCAGCCCATTGCATCTCTGTGCAAGCCAGATCGTGCATCGCCCCCTTTGTTCCTGCTTCTGCTGTCCGTCACAGATCTGCAATCTTCTTTGCGTTGCCTCCAGCTGGATCTGAGAAATCTCAGATCTGGTGTTCGCTCTAGTGCCTCTGCATCAGATCTGAATCGACAGATCCAGTGTTCTTTCACACTTTTGCTACCGACACTCTGATTAGATTTTGACACGGGTTCAGATCTGTTTTCTTGCATTCCTTTTTTGCTTCCCTTTGCAAGCCGCCCATAGTCCTACATCTGTATGCGTGATACATTATTTGGACTATGGGCTTTGAAAGAGCAGTTTCTGGAGGAGAGTAGGTTGGGGAGAGGACTTGGTAATGATTTACTCCCATGGTGTGTGGGAGTAGATTTCAATGTGGTCCGTCGCATGTCCGAGAGGAAAGGGTGTAACAGAATTTCTGCTCAAATGCATCATTTTAGTCGTTGGATTGACGAACTGGAGCTTTTGGATTTACATTTGGGTGGTGCCTCATTTACATGGTCGAATATGCAGAGTAATCCAAGTCTTGCTCGGCTTGACAGATTTTTGATTGATTCTAGTTGGGTGGATTATTTTCATCTTTCTTCTCAACGTGCTGCTACCAATATTGTTTTTGATTATATTCCCATTATCTTGGATTCTTCTTTGGATTCTTGGGGACCAACTCCATTTAGATTTGAATTGTCTTGGCTTCAGGTGGAGGGATTTTCTGAGTTGGTTGGCAATTGGTGGAAGGAGATGTCTCCTATTGGTTGGAAAGGCTTTTGTTTGATGCAGAAATTAAAAATTCCTTAGAGGAAAATTAAGGATGTGGTCCTTGGCTAGGAGAGCAGAAGAGAAGGTTGAGGAGCAATCATGGCTAGAGGAGTTGCAACTTCTAAATCAATTTGAAGAAACGGACTTGCTCTCGCCGGGTCAAATATCTAGAAGAAAGGTGCTCAAAGTAAGTCTAAAAAGGAAAGTTTTACAGGAGGAGATTAAGTGGAAGCAACGTTCTCGGATTAAATGGCTAAAAGAGGGTGATAAGAATACTAGATTCTTCCATCAAATGGCCAGTGTTAGAAAGAGGAAAAATTATATTCATTCTTTATTGGTGGACGGGGAAAGAATTGTTGATCGCTCCGAGATTTGTGAGGAGGTTGTTCGGTATTACAAGAAGCTCTTTGCATCTTCACGAAGAAATCCTCCTCTTCCTACTTCTATTTCTTTTAAAGAAATATCTGCTGATCAACGTTCGATGTTGGACTGTCCTTTTGATGAGTCTGAAGTGCAAGATGCAGTTTGGCAGTTGGGTGAAGATAAAGCTCCAGGCCCTGGCGTTTTTTCGATATTGTTCTTCAAGCATTTTTGGGACGTGGTTAAGCAGGATGTTCTGGGTTTTTTATCCGAATTTTTTGAGAGAGGTATTATCTCTAAGGATTTGGGGGCCGGTTTTATTACTTTGATTCCCAAAATGCATGGTGCTGCGGCTTTGAATGATTTCCGTCTTATAACTTTGATAGATGGTCCTTATAAAATTTTAGCCAAGATTTTGGCTAATCGTTTGAAGATGGTTTTGCCTTCTATTATCTCACCTGTGCAAAGTGCATTTCTGGAAGGTCGTCAGATAGTTGATTCAGTGGTGGTTGCTCATAAATGTCTGGATTCTAAATCTGCGTTTGGGGAAGCAGGGGTAGTATGCAAGTTAGATTTTCAGAAAGCTTATGACAATGTTGACTGGTCCTTTTTGGTTCACGTCATGCATAGTATGGGTTTTGGTGATCGTTGGGTAACCTGGATCTTGTCTTGTCTGTCTTCACCTCATCTATCAGTGTTGATAAATGGTAGTCCTAAAGGTTTCTTCAAAATGGAGAAAGGTGTCCGTCAGGGAGATCCGTTATCGCCTTATTTATTTGTTATAGTGGCAGAGGCTCTTCACCTTATGTTTGAGAAGGTCTTTTCACACGGCTGGATTGAAGGTTTTAGCATCGCGAATACGGATATTGAGATTTCTCATTTACAATATGCAGATGATACTGTTCTGTTCCTTAAAGCTGATGTAGACGCTATTAAAACAGCTCATGCAGGCCTCCTGTGGTTCCAGATTTGTTCAGGTTTGAAAATCAATTTTGACAAGAGTGAGCTAATGGGTGTGAATATTGATCATAGGCAGTGTGTGGAGCTAGCTTCCGTTTTGGGATGCAAAGTTGCTTCATTCCCGGCCAAATACCTCGGGGTTCCCCTCTGCAAAGGTAAAGTTAAAAAGGTCTGTTGGGACGTGCTCATAGATAAGATGGAAAGGAGGCTAGCGGCTTGGAAAGGGAAATATTTGTATATTGGTGGTAGGGTCATTCTTATCAAAGTTGTGCTATCTAGTCTACCGGTCTATTGTATGAGTATCTTCAAATGTCCAATGGCAGTGGTTGATAAGTTGGAAAGGATTCAGAGGCATTTTTTGTGGAATGATGAGAGGGAAAGGCGAAAATTTCATTTGGCAAGTTGGTCTCAGGCTTGCAAATCGGTGGTGAATGGTGGGCTTGGGATTCGGCCGCTTCGTCAGTTTAATGAAGCGTTGTTAGGGAAATGGCTTTGGCGTATGGGCGACTCTTCTGACGGTCTTTGGAAGGTTATTATGCGAAGGAAATACAGTTTGCGTAATTCCGGTTGGAGGGTCACTAATTTTAACGGGAATGCATCAGGTTTCTGGAAAGGAGTTTGCTCTGTGTCAGTAGCATTCAATCGCTTTATACAGTATCGTGTTTATATAGGAGATGACATCCTTTTTTGGTCGGACAAGTGGTTGGGTGATGCTTCTTTGGACCAGTCATTCCCGGTGTTGTTTTCCCTCGCCTCAAATAGAGCTGCATCGGTTAATGAGTGCTATGAAGTTATTCACAACAAGGTAGTCTGGAGTCCTCCATTTCGGCGGGAGTTAGAGGATTGGATGTTCGAAGATTGGATGACCCTAATGTCTCTTTTAGGGAGTGTTTTTGTGAAGGGTTCTGGCAAGGACACGCGTCTTTGGGAGATCGACGCTCATGGTTTATTCTCAGTTAAGTCTTTCTGTCAGAATCTGGTATTGGGTAACGAGATTCCTACAGTTCACCATAAAATTTGGGAGGGTCCTTCTCCTTTCAAGATTAAGATTTTTGGATGGCTTGTTGGTTTGGAGAAAATCTTGACGATTGACAATCTGCGTAAGCGCAAGATGATCATAGTGAATGCTTGTCCTATGTGCCTATTGGATGCGGAATCGGTTGATCATCTTCTTCTTCACTGTCAGTTCTCTTATCAGATTTGGATGCATTTCTTTTAGAGTTTAGATATCAGCCTTTGCCTTCTTCTTTCGTGGGCCGATCTTTTTAATGAAGAGTTGTTAGTGTCAGGTACTTCATTTCGGCGCAGGCTGTGGAAGGTGACTATGTTAAGCATTGTATGGTCTATTTGGTTGGCACGCAACAATAGGGTGTTTCGTGGTAAGGTTCTCTCGGCTTTGTCTTTTTTGGACTTAATTAAGTTTCGGGCAGCTTGGTGGTTAGTTGGGCCAACCCGACGTTAGGATGTTTCCATTTCTAATATTTGCAGAGATTGGGCTTTTGTCGACTCCTATTCTTGTGATCTGGGGACTTCTCATCAAGTTGGTTGGAATACTCCTTCCGAGGGGCTTCTCAAATTGAATTTTGATGGTAGTTGCATGCGAGAGCTTGATCTGGCTGGTTATGGAGGGATTATCCGCACCGACTCTGGGTCTTCTGTTTTTTCTTATGCTGGACCCATTCCTCATGGGTCAGTAATCGAAGCAGAATTAATGGCTTTATGGCGCGGTATTTTGGAATTGGAGGAGAAAGGGATTCATGGGTGTATGATAGAGGGAGATTCACAAGTTATTGTTAGTTGGGCTTTGGGTTCTATGTACCCGTGGAGATATTTGGACAAAATCGAAAGAATTCGGTTTATCATTGATTCCTTCGGTTTCAAGATCGATTGGGTTCATCGGTCAGCTAATTCGGCTGCAGATGAATTGGTTCGTCAGGGGTTAAGTTTAGATTCTGAAGTTGTTTCTCATTTCTTGTAATGTGGTTTCAGAAGGCCTTTCTCGGTCTTTCTTTTTGTTTTGTAATTCTTTTTGGAATTAATGAAGTTATCTTCCAAAAAAAAATAATTGTAAACTCAAAGTGGTGAACCACTTGAGTTTAAGAGGGAATGTTGAATATATTAGAATTAGTATCTAATTAGGATTCTTAGTTTGTGTTTATCTCTATTAAGAGATGTATTTAGATTAGAAGTGAAATAGCCTTAGGGTCGGCTAGAGGCTATATATATGTGTAATAGACCTTCTTAATGAATACAGTTTCTCAGTTTCTAACAAAGGCCACTGCCCCAAAACAGTTGGTAACTAATAAAGAGGCCAAGAGCATTATGGGTTTGATAACTATTCATTGCCTTGCACTTTGCTCCATAGAGCATTATGGGTTTGATAACTATTTTATTGAAGTACCCTTTTAAGTGATGTAGGATTCTTCCATAGTTTACATTTTGCCCACTTGCTCCCCATACCGTACCCCATCAACTCATAAGCCTAGATCCATAAAAGTACAGAATAAAAAGTAGGCGTTCATGCAATTGGTACATAAACTTATGGTGGTTTTGATCATGGGGTGGCTCATTAGATCAACTACTTGGCTCCATGCAAGTCCTATCCTAACATCAATTACCGCATGATATTGTTTCCTGAAAATTCTCCTTCCCCCTCTTTTTTCTTCAGCGTGTGTTTTAAAATGGGAATGTGACTTAAACCTGCCAACCTTTATAGTTTCTTACAAAGAAGTTGCAAACTGTGCTTTGAGAATCCAGTCATTTCCAGAAAATTCATTGCACACCTCTTATGTTATTCTGTTTTTGGCTCTGTAATTTGTACTTCACTTGGGTATCCTTGTTGTATTGAATGAAGGGTTCATGGCTCTGTTGTAGAAGGCCTCTGACAGTAATCTGTTGAATTACAGCTTGATTTTAGTTCGTTCAGCACTCATGATGAAGACTATAGAGGTTATGAGTATAGCCTCATTGGGGAGCTTTCAGAAGTGCGGATTGTATATTTGAACCGCTTTGTTCAGGAGGTACTAACTTGAACATGCATCTTCTCCTTTCCATTGCTACTCAAGTGCTCACTGTGCTGTGGAAGTTGTATTGCAGATTGCTAGTTACTTTATGGGCCTTGTTCCCAGCAATTCAAAAAGTGTTGTAAAACTTAAAGATCAGGTTACCAACTCAGAGAAGTGGTTTACTACAACTGAAATTGAAGGATCACCTGCTCTAAAGTTGGATCTTTCTCTTAGAAAGCCTATAATAGTGATGCCAAGAAACACGGACAGCCTTGAGTAAGTCTTTGTTATTGATCTCTAGCCTTCATTTTCTAGACCATTTTTATGACCAACCTACACTGCTTGGTTACCAGTCTTTTTTAGCTTCAAATGATAGTTGATGGTTAAACATTTTCGATTGCAGTTATTTGGAGCTTGACGTGCTTCATATAACTGTCCAAAATACATTTCAATGGCTTCACGGTGACAAGAATGTAATGGGTGCTGTCCACTTAGAAATAATGACCATTCAGGTATGATTCGTATGATGCTTACTTCTAGTGATACAAAGCCTCAAAATTGTGTTTTTGAATTTTTTCATCTACTAGAAAATTATGGTGCATGCTTAGCTATTTCTTATGACAATTTGGCAGATTTTTGGCTAACGTGGGTGTGGATAGTCCTGATCCATTTACTCATTCTTTGTAATTCTTTTGGGGCTTGTTATACAGTTACCATCTCCTATACTGATTTATATCTTTTTGTAATTCTTAAGTGAACTAGAACAACTGTTTGTTACTGGCTTGTGTCTCTGATGCAGTTGGTTGCTTTCTGGCTTATGAATTTACACATGGTCCATTGGACTCATGATCCCTACCAATCTTCTAAAACTTAATGTCCTGAAAACTACATTCCACGGTCTGTTGCAATATAAGTACTTTAGCCTTTCCTTGACAAACAGCACGAAAAGAAGACTGAACAAAGCGGATGTTGTAGAAAATCTACTCCTCTTTCCTTTAATAGTGGGTTCTCAGTGGATTACCTCCAGCCGTGATGCTGTCTATGAGAAGGGGGAATTTCTTTCGAACTGGAAGCTCGAAGGTTCTCAACTGAAGATGGGCAAGTAGCCCCTTAGTTTGTTGGCCAAGAGCCCATGGTACAGTTGGCAGGTGCTCACAACTGCATCCAAAAAAGTTGTGGGTCTGGACCAGTAACATCTCCCTGATCAAGCTAACAGGATGAGCCAGATGGTGGGTTGATATCTTGTGTGTGTGTATACCTTGTAAGCGATCTTAAGCCCATTAAGTCCATCATAACAATTCTCAGTGGTATGATTGTACTTGTGCAATGAGTGCATTACAAGGGATGCCAACTGATGCAGGACAAAGGATAGGGTAACTCTAAATGCCTAATGTGGTTCCCTAAAGATTAAGAGGGGATGAAAATAATACACCCTAAGTCTAATATGGCTGAAATTAAACAATCAATTAATATTAACAATTTAATAATATAAATCTATCACAAATAACCACACAAAAATCCTTGGAATCTGATGGAGAATATAAGGGTAGGGGAATTAAATGGGTTTATGCAAGGGTAAGGTAAGGTTTTAAATGAAATAGACATATAGGCTTAAAAGAAATGTGGTTTAAAGAAAGGAAATAAAAGGAGAGAGGACACGAATGGGAAAAAAAGGGGACAGATTCGATGCCTTTGTTTGGGCGGAAGACTTGCGATGGAAAAGGAGCTTTGCGGCAGCAAGATGGAGGACTTGGGAAGGAAACGGAGGCACGTGAAGGGATTTTAGGAAGTGGCGAAAACAACAATGGGGTCTAATGAAGGGCAACAGCAAATCTGGAACTAGTAGGGGCTGTTTGAAAAGGGTCGATGGCTTGAAAAGGGACCAAGAGGGTTTATGGAGAGGGATGAAGGCAGTAGGAAGGGGTTTGGGCTGTACGAAAACCTAGATTGGGTTAGGAAGGGGAAACGAAAAGAGTAGATGAGAAGTTCGGGGTTTATGGCAGATCTGGAGGGCTTAAAGGGGATGTGCGGCAGCAAGAAAAGGAAGTTTAGGGAAGGGCGAAACTGGTGAGATGGAGTTTAGGAGTAGGCGAAGGTGTTGGGAGGTGTTTGGACAAGGGGCGACAATCTTGGGAGGGTTTTGGAGATGGTGGCGAAAATCAGGGAAGAGCTTTGTGTTCATAGCAGCAGCGTATAGGTGTTTGGAGACAAGGGAAAAGAAGAAAGAAAGAGATAGGAAGAGAAGAAGAAGAAGGAGAGAGGATAGTAGATTGCTCTTATCAGAGAATGTAGAAAGGAGAGAGGAGAAAGAAGATGATAGGGAAGTGCTTCTGTTGGCTTCACACCAAACCCTCAAGGGGACAAGTCTTCACACCGTGTGCATGATTATGGCTAGGGGTTCACAAAGCTTTCATTATTCTTCATTCAATAATCGAGTAGCCCTAATGGGCTTACATTTCTTATATAACTTGCATGGAAAGAAAAGGACAAAAATACCCCTATTACATGGAAATTCCCAAAATACCTTGAAAGTAAACTCAAAATTACTAGACTAACACTGGAATAAAATAACTAAAAAAATACAATAATGCCAATAATAATTAAAATACTAAATATAGAATCTGCTCCGCATCACCAACTACCAGAATCCATCATAACAATTTTCAGTGTTATGATTGTATGGCAGCAATGAGTTCATTGCAAGGATTTCCAACTACCATATCCACGATCTCCTAAAATTAGGACTTGCCTCCAACCATTGCCAGCCCACTTACAGTGTTGTTGTTGTGATTTCCTTTTCGCCTTACCCCCTTGGTAGCACCCGGCATTCGCTGAAGTTGATGCAAATGAATCTACCAGTGCTCATCATACCATAGTCACGCAAGGTGAGGCCAAAATTGTGATAAATGAACTATAATGGTGGTGGCAACTTTTAACTCCTGGTTTAATATATTATCATAGAAGCCTCCCATCTATCATGTCACAAAGTTGAAGGAAAGCATGTGGCTTAATCAAACTTTCAAGGTTTTGTTTTGTGAACATCATGCCATCTTATTCTCCACCAAAAGCAACCATCCCTCTCATATATTAAGGAGAAATTCTAAGGGATGAGTGATAAATCACTTAACAAAAGGGGAAAAAAGCCAGATTTTTTACTTTAAAAAAAAAAAAAGAAGCCAGCTTTTTACCAATATCAGATAAAGAAAGAAAAGATGGAATCTGAGCTCAAAAGAGTTCCTAATCATCCAGGGGAAAGTCACAGAGATGGAATTTATTCAAAGATGAATCCATTTTAAAAATAATAATAATTTATATTCAAAGAGGAGTTCGTCGTATACTCCTTGATCCATATGGGACCCCATGTCTAACATTATGCCGATACTAGTTGTATGGATGCTGATGTTAGATGGTTGGTCATGTACAATAGATGGATCTTGATCCCTTTGTTAATGAAAAGGGAGAGAAAAAGAAGAAGGGAAGACGTTACCATTTCACCCCTGTGATTCTCATATGGATGATCTACAAGAATGAGAATATTGGTTACCGTTTGCCTTTTTTGAGCTGTAACAAATAGAAAAATTATATTAATGATGAAAATATACAAAGGATGGTATCAAAGGGTCTAAGACATAAACCCCACGATCGCCAAAAATAACAGAGCAAAGTGTAAAGAACAAAGTGCAAAAGTACAAATAATTTCCTCTAACAAAAGCAAAATCTCCATCTCTTAAAAGATCTCATAGATAAAACATGCCAGTATTCTTAGATTCCACCCCATTTTGGCTAAAAAGTCTGCGACCCCATGTGTATATCTCCTGACTGCCATGAAGGAGATCTCCCTTCCTGAACATAATGCTCTAATTTCTCCTACTATTGTGATCAATTTCCATTGGGGTCTTTTTAACCATGCCACCCACTTTATCACATTTGTAGAGTCCCATTCAATGATCAGTTTGCCCCTTTCCATTGAAGACTAAATGGTCAGCACTTTCCTAATATTGATAAGTTTTGCCTCATTAGAATCTCTCCGGCCCTATGGATTCTGAGAAAACTACCGACGTTCTTCTGTTCCAATCACGCAACACACCCCCTATACCGGTCGGGCCTGATTTTCCTCTGGCAGCCCCATCGACATTAGATTTAAAGATATCTGTTTGTGGGGGATGCCATGGACTTTGGACTCTGTGTTTCTTTGTCCCCCTGCTAAGACAACATTCCTAAGAGGAGAGGCAGTCTCTCTCTCTAAACCCTTCGAATTCTGCTCCGGACTATAACCATGTGTAAGCCTCCATTTAACTTTTTGGATAAGATTGTTTTCCTCTATTTCCTTTAGTTCGAATATCCTAACACTGTTGCTGGAATGGTATTCCAAATCGCCTTTATTTTGGGATTGGAATGCTGGAGATTCCATGAATGGACGATTCCTTCACATGTTCGATCCAACACCCATGATACCTCCACCATATCTATAAGGCTTGTTCACAACTTCCTAGCTACACGGCATTCATTGAACAAGTGATCTTTTTCCTCCTCCATGTGGCCGCAAAATATGCAGTGGAGATTGTTGTCCACCCCGAGTAACCCCCTTCCTTTATCATTTGCCTTTATCCCCTATTACTTTTTTTTTTGAATGGTTACCAATGAGATTTACATTAATAAATAAAGAATGTACAAAAGGGTCTATTGTGCAATAAACAGTTTTACATTTATTTTACTCGCAAGTGCACAGACCATTTATAATATAACGATTGAGTGCGAGGTTGAATCCAAAGGAATTAAAGAAAATATAGTCCAAGTATTTACACTTATTTATCAATTATTCAATTTAAAAGTTCTAATGGAAACTAGTGTTGGTTGATTAATTCAGAAAACACAGAAATAATTTAGATCTGACATAGATTTAATAAAAAATAGTTTATTTAATTTCAATCCTAGTTCACAATCGAGGTTTGGATTTTTGTATTTTTGGAGAACAATGAATAAAATAATTAAAAGAATTAAAGAATTAAAGAATCAAAGAATTGAGTCAAGTAATTTAAGTAAACAAACAAATCAAATAAACAGATAAATGAGTCAAATATTTTACATATGATACAAATGGAATTGACCTCAGGATATCAACATGACATTGATGTTCCATAATTTCAAAATAAAATTAAAGCCTAGACATGGAGCTCACGTAAATTAATCATAATTACATTCATTCATGTCTACATCCATAATTATTTCTAGAATTAAATCCATAGAGTTTGTTAAAATGCATCTTACAAAATCAGACCTTAGACTTGAATGATTATAATTGGCCCCTCTTTCAGCACTAAAAGGACATTGCACTCTTATGAATAAGAGCCTTAGCAACCAAAATTGGGGATCAGACAAGCTAAAAACGTTTCCATCCGATTTTGCAATCCACAAATTAAATCCGAACATAGAGTTTAATTAAGAAATTAAAATCAATGCACACAATCATAACATAACCATAAACTAATTGGAAAACCATAATCTAAAAGACATTGCACTTTGAACTTTATTCATAATCATGGAAATTGAATTACAATACTTGGAATTGAATAAAAGAAATTATTGGAAAATAACATAAAAATCAAACCATTAACCCTTTAAGCACACGATTTTCCTTTTCTTCTTTCTTCTCTTCCTTTGGTCCACGCCTATGCTTGATTTTCCTGAGAGTCAAATTCGAATTTCACTGTGTCTTGACCCCAATATTTATAGTGTAGAAATGGAGAGAGACTTGGGCGAATTTTGGAGGATTTTTCTCCATTAAATTCGAATTCTACTACTTGTAGATCTCCTGTTGACTCAACCTTCTTTCTTTGATAAATCCAGATCCAAAATTTTTCTCTTCTTTCTCCACAAGGTTCACACGAATTTGACATGTGTCCTTGCCTTGGGTGAATTTTCCATGTAGATCTCTAGGAGAGGTTTTCTCCACAAGTTTCTCCTCCAAATATTTTCTCCATCTTTCTCTCAGATCTAAATCTCCTTGATTTTCTCTCCATTTGAATTTATCCTCCATAGTGGCTAGATACATTGCAATATTTTCTCCCATAATCTCTCCATTCCACATCAGCATGACTTGCGCAACACTCCATAATCCATGTGAATTTTATCTACTATTTTTGGAGAGGACACTTGGCACTTTTCTGCTCCATGCGAATTTCACTGGGCCCCACCTTGAGCTTTTGGAATTTGACCCATGAACTTCAATTATGTAGGCTTGGACTTCAAACTGGATTAGAGGGCCCATTTTCCCTAAGTGTTGTGAATTTACTATTTTACAATGTAGCTCAAAAATTAATTATCTTAATCCAAACTCTCGTAGCTGGATTTGAATTAAGATAATTTTACAATAAATTCCAAAATGAATGGTAAATTACACACTTTCCAAAAATGACAATTATGGTCTACTTTAAGCAATTCTTTATATTTTTAGCTCAATTTCTTGTATTTCCCTATTTTTCCTACAAAACTCACAAATCATATTAATGCACCTAATATAGACATAATCAAAGGCTAACTAATCAAAGTAACAAGGGTAAAAATGTCATTTTTCATGTCTCAACAGGGTCTACAAGAATTAAACCCTGGTAGAATACATGAAGTAATATACAATAAGGAAAAAGCCAAACAAAGAAGCACTAAATCCTTTGATCCCAAGAAAGTGTCTCACCAACCAATATGTCTGTTCCCTATTTTGCTAAAAAGTTAGTGACTCGATTTGCCAATCTTCTGACATGAGAGAGAAATCTCCCTCCCGACGCACAAGGCACTATCTCCCTAGCTACTGTAACAAGTTTCCAAGGAGGTCTTATTCATCTTTTTTCAGTATGATCTTGCACAAGTCTTGTTGGTGTACAACACATAGAAACTTGGGAAATTTATAAGGGACACTGAACTTTTCATCTAGTAATCAGTCAATTACTACATTATATTATGTTTTAGATGGATCTGGGAATAAGTTGTGATGATGATGATGATGGATAAGGGGCGAGGTGCACAAATTAAAAAAACTTAAAAACAGCGAATTTCCCCACTGTGTAGGTTGACTCTCATGGAAATTCTGACTGCAAGGCAGCATACACCTAGACCAATCTCTTTGGTCTGCACTCCAAGTGATTGGGAAGTGGGAACACCCAAAACCAAAGAATTAAAAATTATGAAAAAATAAATCACTTGTCTCTACAAAGACTAAACTCCAAGAGTAATTGAATGAATACCTTCCTAGAACATGTATTTGTAGGCCTTAGGGTGTTCCAAGGTGTCTCCTTGGGTACCTTTCATGCGCTATGAATGCTTTATAGGGTGTGGCCGAAGTGGCTTTTCCTTTCATTTGGTTTAGGCGTTTGAACTCTCTCTCATCTATGTATCTATCTATCTGTCTTTCTTTCTTTATATATATATATATCTCTCACTTCCCTTTGTAAAGGAGCAAACATTTTGAGGTGACTATTAAATAGAAATTATTATACTTCATTATGTGTGTGTACAAGAGAGAGAGAGCATTTAGAGAGAGAGAGAGAGAGAGAGAGAGAGAGCATTTATAGTTGTACAAACTTTTTAACTTTGATTATACAAACTTAAAGGTCCCCTGTATGATGGTAAAGGTCTCTTAGCAAACTTTTTTAACTTTGACTATATGAACTCAAAGGTCTCCTGCACAATCTGTCCCTCTGCCTTAATGAAAGCCCTTATCATTACCCACCTCAACATGGATACTTGCCGATACACTAGCCCCACCTGTGACATTCAGTTGGAAAACTTAATCTTCACCCATTAGCTTTCAGATTGTCTGTGTTTAAGGACTAATCTTCACCCATTAGCTTTCAGATTGTCTGTGTTTAAGGACTTTTCACCCTTGGTCACTATCATAGTAGATCACCATCCCATAATTCAGATGTCAGAGGGTATTAAGCATTTATAGTTGGACAAACTTTTTAACTGGTAAAGGTCTCTTATCAAACTTTTTAACTTTGACTATATGAACTCAAAGGTCTCCTGCATGATGGTACAGGTTAAAGACATCAATTTGACTGTTGGGACTGGAACGAGTTCAGGTGAAAGTATAATTCATGATGTTGAAGGACTTTCTGTTGTTATACGGAGATCACTTCGGGATCTGTTACATCAAATTCCAACTACAGAGGCTGCAATCAAGGTTATATCATACACTTTCCATTGTATTGGTGGCAATGAACTTGTTGTATTGATTTTTTCATTCAAGAAATTTCCAATTACCGTTTCTTATTTCTTTTATCACCATTGAAAAAGAATATTCTTATTTCTTTTTCTCAAACGCCAGGTAGAAGAACTCAAAGCAGCTCTATCTAATAGAGAGTACCAGATTATTACAGATTGTGCACAATCTAATTTTTCTGAAACTCCACATACTGTGCCTCCATTGGAGCATGTTCCAGAAACTACTACAGATTATGTGGTGGAGCAACCTGTCCCTCTGCCTTCAGATGTGGTTGAATTCGAATCCCAGAACAGAGAAATATGGATCACCATGAAAGTCTCTGTTACAATAAATCTGGTAGAGCTGTCCCTGCATGCAGGGGTGACAAGAGATGCAGCTTTGTCCACTTTGCAGGTATTTGATTCTCCATGTAGTGCTATAATATTCCAGGTGTGCGTTTCTTTTCTGGTTACCCAATCCATGAATAAAATCAGTCGGGACAGAATGATCAACTTGAACTTGTGTTATTTAAAGCTAGAAATAAACTGAACAAAGGATGCACCTGTATTCATTTGATATGCGTGGCTTCAAATCCTAACATTTCCAATTAGGTACGTGGCCCACTTAATTGATTACATGCAACATGGGCTTTCATTAATTGATTGCGTTAACTTTGTAGCTAGACGTTTAAAAAGGGTGATATGTTTGTATTGTGTCTTTAAAATTTGTGTTATTATCATCCATATGGTATTGTGTACCATAACCTGGTATGTCACTTGTACTACATTCTTTTCCTTTTTAATTTGAGAAATTAATGCGAAACTTTGTATTAGTAACTAAAGAGAACTACAGTATAATAGATATCCTCAAAACAACAAATACCATGTCAAGAATCACAAAAAAACCAGAAACCCTTCCCACCTGTCTTAGTCATAAATTCTGCAACATCGTTAATTGAGCATGTTTGAGGGGAATATCTTTATTTCTGGCTACCTGCGATAGTTTCTCTAGCTCTGTGCAACCATTTCCAAGGGCCTTCTACTCCCGAAGCCCAGGTGAATAGGTGATGGCATTAGCTGAATATTCTTCCGCAATCAACTTACCTTCACTGTATGAGCCCCAGGTGATGAAGCCCAACAAATGCGCCTCATTAGAATCCTGAATCCCTAATGGATTTGAGAAAAACATGGTCAACTGTCTGCATCATTATGAAACACTCCCCCTCCTCCTCTCCCCCCCTCTTTAAATTCCGTCTTAATATCTCTTCATCCTTGTCTGTCTGCCCGTCTCCCAGTTCCTTGAATTAACAAGTCCCTCAGTTCTTTGAAAGGGCTATCTTTGGTCTTTAAAGCACCTGCCAGACCTTGAAAAGCATTGTTTTTCTCTTATATTGGAGCTACCCTTAGACTACCTTGTACATGTCTTTTCCTAATTCTGTTGTACCTTGCCCTTCACACATCCATCCTAGCATGTGCATCTTAGCTACATGGACTTCGTCTTCTTGCAGTGTGTACTCGATATCATATGACAATATTGGTCTGACTCCTGTTGTATGAAAGGTCATTCAATTTACATGCCACATGTTGATTACATAAGATTCCATTTGCGGGTCTCCACTTTGTCCATTTTGAACTAACATGAGCCCTCCATTTTAGTAGTTTCACCTGAAATAACCTATCTCATCGTGGAACTATATGGTCTTTACTTTTGGGTAGATCCCTCCTTGCTCCTCTCAAAGTAACATACTTGTGTTTCATGTATGTTGCCCTTGTTCTGCTAATTCTCAATCTGTTAGACTCAAAAGCCTTTCTCCAAAGTTACCTTGTAATTTGTTGGTACTCCATCATGTCCTGGACTTGGTGTAGATAGAGGATGAGAGCTGGGTGTCGGATATGCTGTTTGGCCCAAATATTTTTGTCATGCCTAATCTTAATTTAAGCACTGGGAGAATGTTTGTACTGAATCTCGGTGCAATCTTTATTCTTCTTGGGGACCTTGGTTAGTATGTAATTGCTTATATTTTGTGTATATAATCAGTTCTGCATTTCTTGTTTTGGGATTTCCCTTTATAGTGATAATATAGGTTCATGCAAATAGACTCTCTCTCTCTCTCTCTCTCTCTCTCTTTGGGAGCAATAACAATAAATTTTATTGAAGGGAAAAGAATACAAAAGCAAAAGGCAGCAACTAAGAAAACAAATACAAAAGGATCAGAATCATGCCCAGGAAAGGGAAACAATACTTCATTTATGAATGTTAATAGAAGTTCATGCAGATAGATTCTGGTGATAACCAAGGAAACTGTTAAACTTTCTCTCCGCCCCCCACACCCCCTCTTATGAAAAATCCTTTTCCCGGGTATGATTCTGATGTTCTAACAGTGTTTCCCCTTTTTGCAGGTTGCTGGTGCATGGCTTCTCTACAAATCTAGTTCATCAGGAGAGAGCTTCCTTTCAGCGACGCTTAAAGATTTCACTGTTATGGATGATCGAGAAGGAACAGAGCAAGAATTCAGGCTTGCAATAGGAAAACCCTACGAAATTGGACATGGTCCCCTTCATCATGTAATTGATGATCATAATCGACATGTATCTGATTCTCATGAAGGAAATATTGTGAAGGGCCAGGATTTGGAACCAACTCTGACAATGCTATTTCTTGAAGCCAAATTTAGCCAGTCATCAACTAATATATGTTTGTGTGTCCAGAGGCCCCAACTGCTTGTTGCACTCGACTTTTTATTGGCAATTGTTGAATTCTTTGTCCCTACAGTTCGCAGTATGCTGTCAAATGTGGAAGATAATGACCTTTTGAATATAGTTGGTGCAATCATTCTTGATCAACCAATTTATTGTCAGCCTTCTCCTGAGTTCTACATCTCGCCTCTGAGTCCACTCATTGCTGATGATTACAGATTTGACCATTTTATCTATGATGGGAAAGGTGGAAACCTTCATCTACAGGATAGGCAGGGAACTAATCTCTAATCATAGCCAGAACCCATAATTTTTGTAGGAAGTGGAAAGAAGCTTCAATTCAAGAATGTTCATATAAAGGTAAATGGTAGTCTAACCAACTGAGAAGTTATTCAAAGTTATCTAGATCCTTCTAATTTATCCATGTTCTAATAGAAAATTTCTTTTGCAGAATGGAGAGTTTTTGGATTCTTGTATTTTGCTAGGAAGTAACAGTAGCTATTCAGCGTCTGAAAATGACAATGTTTTCATAGAATGGGGGAATACAAGTCTTCTGCAGGATGCCCCAGAGGAAAGAATTTTGAGAGCATCAAATACTGAGGTTGATAGACTCACTGAATTTATCATCGAGATACAGGTCCTGTATGAACTTTCTGCTCTTATGCTGTTCAAAAATTGATTCAGTTTCTTAGTAAGGTTTCTTTACTTAAAATTAAATTCTTTATATCATTTATGTCACTTGGAGAGCACATCAGGCAATGGATATTGTGAAGAACGTGTTAAACTTGTTCCAAAAATTTGGCTTTGACCACATTGAGACAAATTTTGATGCAAAATGAAAGCTGCCTCTTGAAGAACTCATTTTACCATTTCGTGGGCTTAGAGGAAGAAAGCCCCTCTTGTGAAGCTTGTCCCAGTTTTCAGAGATGAGGCAGTTGTGTGTGCTTCTTTGGTGCATCCTTTGTGCATGTCCAAAGATCGGTGAATCTGTAGCTAACTTTCTTGCTCAACATGGCTTATTAAAAGAAAATTTGTTGGTTGATTACTCCATAGATAATTTTATTTGTTTTTTCCCCTTCCTTTCTTTATCTTTTGGGGTCCCTGTTGTGCCCATCTCGGTTGCTTCCCGTCCCCTTTCTTCCTTGTAGTATTTCCCCCTTTTTTTGGCAATACAAATTGAGTTTTTTTAAGAGAGAGAGTGATAAAATTGAGTTACTGTTAAAAAAGGAACTCATTTTAACCTGGAGTGAATCTTTTATTCATCTTTTACAGTTTACTTTAAAGTTGACCTAGGTTCACCTGTTGATATAACAGCCTATCCACATGAGCAATTCTGAACAAGGATATTTAATGCTTTCTATTCTTCTATCTAAATCGTAAAAATGCATTGAGATTTATGTATGGCTTTTCATACTTGTGAGGGGCACATTTTTTAACCATACCAAAAGTGTTCTGTTTTTTGTTCAATATGGGCTCTATATTTGGTTGTCAACAGCTTGAAAAATACTGAATCCAATAAATTAATTCACATTAGGTCATTTATGTTGCCTAGATGTGCCATCTTTTTATCCCTATGACGATTTATCCTTAAAAGTATTCCTGATATTTCACCATCAAACCCTTGACAGAGTCACAAGTTCACATTACTTGGGTGCTTAATGACCAAGAAAGGATATGCTACCATGGATCATATTATCTCCAATTGTGGTTACTACGGTATCAAAGGGATTATAGTAGTGTGTTAAACTTGAATGCGGCCCACTTCACTTCTGAAAAGATCAAAAATCTAGCAGTTGACTTGTTTCTGTTTTGCTTACATTTTTTTCCTGCACAAATTAGTTCTGCCTTAAAGAGATCAAGTTCAGCAGATTAGTGGATTCATTTGTTTCATCAAGTGTTCAAATGAATTTTGAGTCCACGGGAATTTTTGTGGAAGTTTCTTGCCAGCAAAATCTGTAGCTTTTTTACCTACAGAATTCGGAATGTTGCATCATTTTTGATATTGCATATTCTTTTTCAGGCTGTTGGTCCAGAACTTACATTTTGCAACACCTCAAAGGATGTTGGTGAATCAATGATACTCTCTACCAAGCAGTTGCATGCTCAATTAGATGTTTTCTGCAGGTACTCTCTCTCATGTTGTTCTCTTTCAAGGATGAAGTTCCATTTCCTCTGTTTTGTCTGCTGTTAATTAAAAATCTAATAATGGTAGTTTTAGGAAATTTGGTTCCATTTTTTCTATCTAACACCGAAATATACTAGGGAACTATTAGAGAGAGTAGTAGGGAAACACCGAAGCTTGTGTTTAGCAACTAGGAGAGTATAAAAAGGAGATTGAACGGTTGGTGTAGAAAATATTTGTCTTTGGGAGGGAGGGTTTCTCTTATCAAGTCAGTTTTATTGAATCTTCCAATTTATTTCTTCTCTCTTTTTGAAATGCCAAAAGGGGTGGTGGGAAAAATAGAGCAGCTACGGAGAAAATTTTTGTGGGGAGATAAGGATATGAAAAGGAAGGTTCATTTGGTGGCTTGGTCAGATGTTCTCAAACCCTAGTCCAAAGGGGGTTTGGTAATTGTGCAAATCCAGTCTCCTAGTACATTCCTTTTTACCTAGCAAGTATGATTATTTTTGGTTTTAAACATCATTTAATTGGTTGTTTGAGTTGATGCATAATTGCTAATTTCGTTGTTTGTAGTTGTAAAAAGGAATGAAGAAAAAGGAATCTGACAGTCAGCTCCTAACTTGCTATTATTGATTGCAGACTTGTTCTGAAGGGAGATGCTGTTGAAATGAGTGCTAATGCACTTGGGTTAACTATTGAAAGCAACGGAGTTAGAATCTTAGAGCCATTTGATACGCATATAAAATTTTCAAATGCCTCTGGGAAAACCAATATTCACTTAGCAGTATCTGATATATTCATGAATTTCTCGTTCAGCATACTGAGACTCTTCTTAGCAGTTGAGGAGGAAATTTTGACATTTCTGAGGATGACATCCAAGAAAGTGACAATTGTTTGCTCTCAATTTGACAACATTGGATCAATTCAGAGTATGCTAAGAATGGATTTCCATCTCTCTCTCTCTCTCTATATATATATATATTATTTTCCCCTTCTGCCCCCTGGCCCCCCCCCCCCCCGCTAGCACAGCTGATTCTAACTGCTTCTATGAAACCTTTTCTACTGTCAATGTTAGATCATCAGAGCGACCAAACATATAGCTTCTGGAGACCACGTGCACCACCTGGCTTCGCCGTTCTTGGGGACTGCCTAACCCCTTTGTCAGTATAGATACTGATGCGATAACTGTTATTTAAATCTAATAAATCCTTGACTTTCTTAAAGGTTATTTATGTTACCTTTCTGTATTGTAGGAATGTGCCACCTACAAAAGGAGTTATTGCTGTAAATACCAGTTTTGTGAGAGTCAAGAGACCTGTGTCTTTCAAGCTCATTTGGCCATCTTCAGTATCTGATGGTGTTTCTGATCCTGAAAGTTCCAGTAGCTCAATCAGGACTATACCAAATACTACTGGCAGTGGAAAAGATGATTGCTCAATTTGGTTCCCTGTAGCACCTCAAGGTTATGTAGCTCTAGGCTGTGTGGTTTCAACAGGAAGAACACAACCGCCATTATCTGCCTCTTTGTGCATCTTGGCGTCTTTAGTTTCTCCCTGTGCCCTTAAAGATTGTATTACACTAAGTTGTACAGAAGAGTAAGTACATCCCAACATTTCCTTTTTCCCTGTTCGGTTATTGGATTTTATGTATTAGCAATTTAGGCATGGCACGCTCTCTTGTTCTCTTCCACAGATGTTCAGATGTAGCACTCTGGCGTGTTGACAACTCCTTGGGATCCTTCTTGCCTGCAGATCCTATTAGTAAGAGTTTACTTGGAAAAGCATATGATCTGCGCCATATCATATTTGGGTTGTCAGAAGAAGTGCCTAGAGAACAGAAGGACTCAAATGCCCACAAGATTCCAACAGATCATGGTGATGACCTTCAATTGGAAAGGTCTGTAGTTGCAACATCTGGTCAGTTGTTTAAAGCCGTAGCTAATTTTAAACTAGTATGGTGGAATAAGGGCACAAACTCCAGTAAAACATTAAGCATATGGCGTCCAGTAGTTCCAGATGGAGCGGTCTATCTTGGTGATATTGCTGTTCAAGGGTAAATAATGTTCTAATTTTAGGTTTGTTTTAGTTTCAAGATTGTATTCTAAACTGTGCTTGACTTCATATTTTCACTTGAGTTTAGGTATGAGTCTCCTAATACATCCATTGTCCTTCATGATACTGGAGATGCTCTTATGAAATACCCACAAGATTTTAAATTGGTTGGACGAATAAAAAAACAGAAAGGAGTGGAAAACATTTCGTTCTGGTTACCCCAAGCTCCTCCTGGTTTTGTTGCCTTGGGATGTATTGCATGCAAGGGTTTACCAAAACAATCTGAGTTCGGCACATTAAGATGCATACGCACTGACTTGGTCACTGGAGATCAATTTCCTGAAGAAAGTTTGTGGGACATATCTGATGCTAAGCTTGCACCAGAACCATTTAGCATATGGCCGGTTGACAGTGAGGTGGGCACCTTTCTTGCCCGTGGTGGTTTGAGAAAGCCTCCAAAAAGATTTGCTTTGAAGCTTGCAGATCCAACTGCATCCAGCAGGTCAGATGATACCGTCATTGATGCTGAAGTTAGAACATTCTCTGCTGCACTTTTTGATGACTATGGTGGCTTGGTGAGGACTCTGTCAGCTTGAATATTTATTTTATGAATGATTCAAGTGCATATATCTCATTAATGAGTCTGAAGGCTCATAATTCCATAATCTTTTCTTATTAATTATTTCAGTAACTGTTTAGCTGGAATCTGGCAGATGGTCCCCCTGTTTAATGTCTCAGTATGTGGAGTTCGATTTGGTTTACATGGAAGATCAGACTACTTGAATTCAACTGTGAACTTCTCTTTGACTGCGAGATCATATAATGATAAGTATGATGCTTGGGAGCCGCTTGTTGAGCCATTGGATGGATTCTTGAGGTGAATACTTGAATGTACCATAAATATTTGTAGCATTTTTTCCCAATATATGTGGCAGAATCTGCTATTAGGTATTGTATACTAGGAATCCATGACGAGTTTTAGTGTTCAACAATTCTCTAGATCATCAGATGCAAGCCTTTATATGCTCAAGCTGTGTCTAGTTCTAGTAGGATTCCAAGCCATAATAGATGCTTATCATGAACCTTAGTAACATAACTAAATAATTAAAATCTTGATGTGGTATTTCTAGATTAATACTTAAAATCAGCTTCATCAGCAATCCTTAGTCATTTGCTCCAGGGCATTGATATAAATATGAACCCAAATCTCAGATTGAAATAATAACTGTGGCATTTGGACAATGTTTTTGGTAGGTGCCTAATTTACCGATCTCCTTTCTATCTGATAGGACCAATGGAACCCACCATATGCCAACATCTTAAGTTGCCATTATAGGAATTCTTGAAAAGACACACTCGGCAAATAGATAGACACTATGAGTTGAGACTTGGTTTAATCGCGATTAAAATAAGTACATGGCATCTCTAAATAGATAATTCCTTCACTTATTATTGCCCAGTCATACTTGTCTTGCATATTCCTGAATGAGTGTATTTCTTATTGTCCTCCAATTTAACTGCCTTAACACCCTTTTCATAGGCCTTTTCTAGTTCAGTAAAAGCAGATATAACGTCCATCATCCCTTTAAGTTTTCCATCATTTATCTCAATAGGGAAATTGCTTCTTGGATTTGTCTAACATAAACCAAACTTGTTCTCCATTCTATTGGTGTTCTAGTGCTCAAAATTTTGGAATAATCTGGTTTTTTGAAAAAAGTTCAACATATCAAGAGTTGTCTAGTGAGACACAATAAGCGAGACTCTAATGAAACATGCCATCAAATGGATCATAGGTCCCACATAATTGGGTTTATTTGATAGGTGATTACATGGATATGAAGTATATAAACCTTCACTATTAATTCAAAATCCAAGCCATAATTGGTTTTTTAAAGTTTAAAAACAAGGGATAGTATAATCAGATGGAGGTGAAACTTTATACAAAACCTACTCCTAGAGCCTTCTTTCATCACATCCAACTACGTAGGCTCTAAGATCCAATTATGGGATGTCTCATTAGAGAATGTCTTGGTAGAGTTTTCTATTTATCAAGTACTCTTATCTTTTCATCATATTTGAAAGATATACATATCATTTCTGTTTCCTTATTTCATATATATGCATACCAATTATCATCAGTTCTTTCTGAAAAAATAAAGAATCTGTTTTTAGTCTCCTTACAGCTTTCTTTGCATCTATGCTTGATAAGTTATACTCCAGGTCTTCTCTTTTTCAAAATGGTTACTAGTGTAATAGGGAAAAAGGCACCAGAGGTGCAAATACATAGCAAGCAATAGAAAAAAAAGAAAACAACCTGGCACCCCAGTACACCCACAAGAAACAAATTTAGTGCAGGACTTTATGCACTACCACTCTAGGTCTTCTATACTCATTTCTATATGCTTGTCCTTGAAAAAGAATTTTGTGGAAGTTGGTTTACGAACATCTTATCAAAAATCTTGTGCAGGTACCAATATGACTTGAACACATCAAGTACCGCCTCTCAGCTGCGTGTGGCCTCTACCAGGGATTTGAATGTTAATATTTCTGTATCTAATGCAAATATGATCCTTCAAGCGTATACTAGCTGGAATAATCTTAGTCATGCTCACGAGTTCTATGCAAAAAGAGTATGCCATTTCTTTTCATTTTCTCGTTCGATATAAATTTAGGAACCAAAGATGTTTGTCTTTATATTGTTTACTGTAAATTCTTTTCCTTCTTCTAAAAAATGTTAAGTTATATGCTTCCGTATTTAATGGCATTGCATTAAACAGGAAGCTGTGTCACCAACTTACAATGGAAGATCAGTTATTGGCATCCATCAGAGGAAAAATTATTTCATCATCCCAAAAAACATGCTTGGCCGGGACATATTTATACGAGCAACTGAAATTAGGGGTATGTCGAACATAATTAAGATGCCATCTGGAGATATTAAGCCTGTGAAGGTTCCAGTTTCAAAGAATATGATGGATTCTCACTTGAATGGCAACCTCAGCAGGACACTTCGAAGAATGGTGACAATCATTATTGCAGACGCTCAGGTATTTTTTTTCTTTCAGTTGGCTGAAATCATTTCAGATATGTCTTCTTATGTTGCATCTAACATTTCTAATGGTGCTTCCTAGAGTTCTTTTTTATTTTCTTCTTGAAGTTATGAAGAATGGAAATTTCATTTGTTGATTTTTCAAATGATCTCTGTTGCAACAGCACACACTTTCATAATTTTTCTAATTTGTGCAAAAGGATTTAATCTCTGAATGGATTTGTCTTCATCAATACCACAAAAGAACTTACAAAAGCTTTGCTATTGTATTAATTTACTTCTTCAAACAAACCAATGCATAATCCCTCATCCTTATTATCGCATGGAGGAATCACACATTTCATTGAAATCTGCAATTTTTTACTGTTAATCTGCAGATACCAAGTTATGAAGGATTAAGTACCCACCAGTATATGACAGCAATTCGCCTTTTTCCAACTGAATGCATCTCTAATGAGTCACCATTGCAGCAACGAAGTGCACGAACATGTGGTGTTGTCTCGGAACGTTCCTTACCTTCTGGGCTTGCCTTGGTGAATTGGAATGAAGCATTTTCCTTTAAAGTTGATTCTCCAGTATGTATAGACTTGGTTTAACTTTGCTATAAAGTTCATCAAAAGCCATTGCATTTAATGGGATCAATTTGTGAATTAATTAAAATGCATCCATGACCCCTCATTTCATGAATTATCAGGGGGAAAAAGCATAATTGATAACATATATAGTTTCTTTGTTTATCTGTGCATCATTCTTTGAAATAATACACCTGCTCACTCATCATTTACCGCCATTGTAATTGAAGCATTATCCCATTTATTTTGGGCCAGTTTTTTTAGTTATCCACTCAACCCTGGTGAAGGCTAATTCTCTAGATTCCCCAGAACAACCTGCCATTTCTTGTTACTTCATTCGAAGCTTTTATTGATCTAATTCTTCTTTCATTCTAAATCTTTAATCTTATTGTTGTCACCATTCTCCTAGTACCTTGAACTTTTGAGCTCTTAAATTGGATGTTGTTGACCATAGTTCTGTGGAGATGACAAAATCATCTCAGATCACATTTATTTCTTGATTTATCTTTTATTGGAGCTAGCCATAGTTTTCCTCTTTATGTCTTTGTACACGCATCTTAACACACACACCTTGGTGATGTGTATTTTGTCTTTTGTCATTTATTTGTTGCCAAACATTCAGCACAGTACAGGCTTGACAGTTTTTAAATAAAAGAACCTTAGTCGAATTGCACTATACCCATAATTGCTAAGCTCTAGCCAGCAAAGTTTGCGATAATAAAATCTATGATGTGTTCTCTAGTTCCATTGTTTTTTGATGGATAGCAAGCCATTAAACACTTTTTAACTAGGAGGTGTGGCTACTAGAAATGAATTCATGTCCTGAGGCATTAGAAAAACCAAAAGTTGTTCGTTTGCATACACTTTTTATCGGAAAGGTCAGCATAATTAGTTTCTTCTCTTTTTATCCCATTCTTTTGGTGGGTGTGTGTGTTCGCACGTGTTTAATGTGTGAGGTTTTTGGTTCAGCTATTTAAAATAGTTATTTGTTGCCTTCCAACAATTTATCATTTTGATTTTTCCAGGATTACTACATGGTGGAATTCCTTGTTACTGACATGGGAAAAGGTGTGTGTGTTCTGATGTTGCCTTCTGGCTTAGTAGAGTTACTTGACCATGTTTTTGCTTTCAGCCTTGCTTAATGTGCGAGTTGTTACTTTGCCATTAAAATAAACTTGTCTTATGCAGGTGAACCCATTGGATACTATTCAGCTCATCTCAATCAGATGGCAATTGAGTTTGATCCCAGTTCCAATTCATTTGATTCTGATCAACTTCGTTGGATTGATCTATCAGCAAAGGCAGTGGTAAATCCCTAATTTCAATGACTCATTTCGAAGTACTTATATTTCATGTGATGATAGGATAGAAAATGTATAATTCTGATCCTTGGTAACACCTTACTCATTTTCCACCAGAATGCACAAGGAGATGCATGCAACAAATCCTGTGGGAGGATAAGATGTGCCATACTCCTCTCACCCAGGTTTGATGCTGAAAATTACAGGCAGATTTCTACCGATGGCAGCAAAACCTGGATACATTCAGATCAGTCCTGCAAGAGAAGGACCTTGGACTACTGTACGATTAAATTATGCGGCACCTGCTGCTTGCTGGAGACTTGGCAATGATGTTGTTGCCAGTGAAGTAAGTGTTAAAGATGGTAACAAATACGTAACTATAAGGTCTCTGGTGTCCGTTAGCAACAATACAGAATTTGTAATTGATGTTTGCCTCATATCCAAAGTTCCCAGTGAAAAGCTTAAGTCTATAGATCATGAAAATATCCACCTTGAAGAGGAAGCAATTGAAGGTGACAGAATTGGGACAGATGAGTTTTTCGAAACGGAGAAATTCGATCCATCCATTGGCTGGGTTAGTTTATCCCTCATTCAACATCGTCAGATCAGTCTGGCACCCATCAGGTGAGCATTAATGCAATATTGAAGCAATGCTAATGTCTCTTGCACATTGTTGATTGTGGTGGTTCTCTTTAAACTTGTACTGTTCTGTTATGCGCCAAACGTAATCAATGTGGAAGAAAACCATTTAGCCTCAAGGCAAATACTCTATGGTGACTCGAATGTGTTTTTAATATAGATTACTTGATGCCATTAAAAGATGGTTTCCAGTGTCTGGTTATTTTTCGTTTCAGCAAACCTGGTGAACACAGTTCTGACCTTCATGACAATCATTTTCAGTGGCTAAGTTAATGAGCTTGATTTTTTGTATAATCTTAGTGCTTCAATGGCCTGAATTTACATCCCTGACATGATTTTTTTTTTCAAGTTTTATTATCTTTTACATGCTGATTAATTTTGTTTCCGAAATTTTATTTTGTAGTTACTTTATGTGTTAGCTAAGTACAATCTTTTTGTTTTAATATGAAAATAGTGAAATAGAAGTGATCAAATGGGCTAAGGGGCAAAAGTGCTGCCCTTGGAAACTGATCACTACGGTTAGGGAGATTAGAGCCTCGGTGACAAGGCTTGATGTTTCCTTCATTCATATGAGTCGTACAACTAATGGTGCGATAAACTACTTTGCTAAGTTGGAAGTTGATAACGGCTTCTCAGGAGTCTTCTTCCTTTGACTTTCCAGGACGACTGTTTGATTGCATATTGGACAGAGGGGATTTCTTATAGTTGTTATTGGTTTTTTCCTTGTGGTTGAATTTTTGCTTTCTTTTTCCTTTTCTTGTTTTTCTCTTTCTTTTAGGTCTATTACTTTTAGACCTATTTTCTTTGTTGTACTGGTACCTTTTTATCTTGAATGAATTACCATTGTTACTGCTAAAAAAAAAGTGATATTGAGGAAGGAGATGTACAGAACTTGTGAGCATGTACCTAAGGTTTTTCTCCATTCTATTTTACAGGGAATTCCCAATGTTGAGTTACCAGCAGGCTGGTTAGTGATTGAAGATTGGCATGTTGATAATACATCCGTAAAAACTGCTGATGGGTGGGTTTATGCACCAGATCCCGAACAACTGAAATGGCCTGATACATTCAATCATGTAAATTTTGTGAACTATGCACGGCAAAGGAGATGGATCAGGACTAGGAAACAAACCCTGGGGGATGTGAAGCGACAATTATCAGTTGGTCTGTTGAAACCTGGGGACAGTATTTCCCTCCCTTTGTCAAGCTTGACACATCCCGAACTATATTACATCTTACAGTTAAGACCAGTGAGTATAGGTGGTCAAAATGAGTATTCTTGGAGTTCAGTGATGGATAGGTATCCTGAATTTTCATTTTCTGATAAACCTGAGGAATGTTCAGAGATTTGTGTTTCAGCACTCACTGAGACTGAGAAGCTCCTGTGCTGTCCTCCAATGGCTGGAAACTCTTCAAAAATTGGCCAGGGCTTGTGGTTCTGTATGAACATACAAGCAACCGTGATTGGCAAAGATATCCATTCTGACCCTATTCAAGATTGGAAACTTGTGGTTACCTCTCCATTCTCTATCACTAATTTCCTTCCCCTTTCAGCAGAATATTGTATTCTTGAGAAGCAATCTAGTGGTCAGTTTTTTGCCTGCTCTCGAGGCATATTCCACCCTGGTAAGACTGCTAGGGTTTATAATGCTGATATAAGAAACCCTCTGTACTTCTCTTTGCTTCCACAAGGAGGATGGCAACCAATACATGTATGATTTTAATTTTACTTTTTGTCATATTATCAGTTTTCACATTATTATTCACATCAAATTTTTCGTTATAAACAAATTCTTTGTTTCTTTCACAGGAAGCTGTTCTTATATCACATCCAACCGATATGCCATCTAAGACAATTACTTTAAGTTCCACTTCTGGAAGGTTTCTCTCTCTCTCTCTCTCTCTCTCTCTCTCTCTCTCTCTCTCTCTCTCTCTCTCTGACATTTTAACATGTAAACTTGTGTTCTGTTCTAAGACTCAGATATTCCCCACTATCTATGCCGTGCAGGATTGTGGAAGTCATTTTGGAACAGACCCATGTCAAAGAACATCTTATAGCAAAGGTTGTTAGAGTCTATGCTCCTTATTGGATTGCAAGTGCAAGATGCCCACCCCTCGCTTACAGGTTTGTGGATATATCAGGGAGAAAAGGAAAAAGACGTTTCTCTATGTCTTTTCATTCGAACCAGAGCAACGAAAAGATCATTAGGCAGATAACTGAAGAGGAGTTTCTTGAAGGTTATACCATTGATTCTGCATTAGACTTCGGACTTTTGGGCCTCTCAGTATCGATAAGTAGAACTGAGGAGGTACACCTTGGGCCTGCCACTGACCTTTCTCCTCTTACTGTTATGGTATGTCCAATCTTGATTCATTTTTCGATACCTGTTATTTCAATAACCAGAAAAAGGTTTTAAACACTATCTTTTTTTCTTTAGGATGGCTCAATCGATATGTATGCTTATGATGCTGATAGTAAATGTTTCCGGCTTTTTGTTTCCTCAAAACCATGTCCATATCCATCTGTTCCTACGAAGGTAACTATGAATTTTCAAGCACATCAGAGTCAGTCTTCAAAGCAAGTTCAATATATATGTATATTTTTTCTCCCTCAGGTAATTTTGGTCCATCCATTCTTGACATTCACAAATAGAATTGGTCAAGACATCCTCATCAAGTTAAGCAGTGATGATCAGCCAAAGGTTTTACATGCATCGGATTTTAGAGTTTCCTTCATTTGTTGTAAAGTGGAAGGATCAGAAAAGCTTCAGGTAGATTTCATAATCTATGTTTCTTGTCAGTTTTAAAAGTTGAGCCACATCATTTTCTCTATTTATGCCTTTCCATATGTTTTGTCTCCATCTTTTGGCCTTTCAATTGTATCTTTTTAGTATGGCAAAGCCTACTGTTAGAATGAGGGTTAGGAATCAATCAATGTTATATAAGTGCCCCAGAGGTTTGGCAGGGAAGGGATGCTTTATGGAGAAAAATTCTTTTTGCTAGATATGGGTGGGGGATGAAGGTGTGGGATATAGGGAGCAAGGCAAGTAAGGAGGGTTCAATGGTTGTTGAATCCTTCTGCAAGATCGAGGAAGGAGATAGCAGGTCTAGAATTTTGGTAGGCAATGGGGTGATTTGTCAATAGGGAATAGGGCGCTCAAGGATATTTTTTCTTAAGCTTTATCGAGCTGCTAAGCAATGGGTAGCCAACAGGCTGAATGCCTGGAGCAAATCTCTCTCTCTGTTGGAGGTAGGGTGACTAATCAAATCAGTCTTGGTGAATCTCCCAACTTATTTTCTTTCCTTGTTTGAAATTCCCCAGGGTGTAGCAAAGAAGATAGAAAAACTTTAGAGAGACTTTCTGTGGGAGGGTAAGGGAGAGCTTAGGAGAATCCATTTGGTGAAGTGGGAAGAGGTCAAGGATATTAAGGAGAAAGATGTCCTGGGCATATATAACGTCAGAGATATGAATCATGTTTTTCTATGCAAATGGTTATATTCTCATCAGAAAAGGAAGCCTTGTGGAGAAAGGTGTTGATAGCTAGATATCGCAAGGAGGATCCAGGTTGATGGAGATAGGCCATAGGGCAGCTAGAGAGGGCTCCTTGGTGGTGAGGGTCTTAGTTAGGTGAGGGAACAATGAGGGAAGGATAGAAAAGGCCTTTCAAAATGGAATTTGAGTATTGGCGGGTAAGGGAGATAAAGTTCCATTTTGGAAGGGCATCTAGGCAGGAGAGAGACCCCTTATGGAAGTGTTGCCTAGGCTCTTTAGAGCAGCTCTGAATAGGGATGCCCTAGTTAATGAATACCATAATGAGACCAATGGTGTACTGCAATGGTCCATCTGATGAAGAGGAACTCCACCAAACTTTGGTAAGACTCCTAGGGGACCCAAGTTTAATGTGGATGTGGTAAACTTGGTCCACTAGTATTTGAGGACTAGTACACAATCAGGGGGTGAGATCATATTCTAGTTTTCGAAATCAGCAGGGCTTAGGGACCCCTGTGACGCTGAATTGCTTAGGATTAGCTTTGGAATTATTGACTAGGGTATGGTTAGGGAGCTAGTGCTTGAGGGAGATTTGGTGGAAGTTATTAATTAGGCCCTGTCTAATAATAATTCGTGTTCCCATAAATTCCTTTTATGTAAAGATGCTAGACCTATAATATTCTAAATAAAATTCCTAATGACTTGCCAATTAAGATATCTTAAAAGTTAAGGACTTCTAATATATAAAATAACAAAACAAAAATCTTAAAACAAGCTAGCAATGATATTGGGGTTTGATATCACTTCATGTAGCAGAAAATGGGTCACAAGTAGGCCTTGGGACCCTTCATTTGGACTGGACTTCATACATTATTGGGCTTGACTCACATGTATCTCTAGTGGAACATTTGGT
This sequence comes from Chimonanthus praecox, assembly GCA_022113865.1. Taxonomy (NCBI): domain Eukaryota; kingdom Viridiplantae; phylum Streptophyta; class Magnoliopsida; order Laurales; family Calycanthaceae; genus Chimonanthus; species Chimonanthus praecox. The sequence continues at coordinate 3,795,322 of CM039094.1, forward strand.
CTTTGTCCCTATCTTGGCTCTGTACAAACTTCTCCTACATCAGTTTGTTAGAAAGGTCTATGCTTGCATATGTTGCCTATTAAAGATCAACTTGATTGGATGATTATAGGTACCTTTTTTCAGCCCTAAGATCTATAGTAGATAAGGGTGCAATTTCATTAAGTTTTAACCAAATATTGCTTTATGGAATCCAATTAGGTATGGATCTAGTAGGCTGCAAATGGGTCCTGGGGTAGGCCTCCCATGAGTGCTCAGAACCGTGAGACCTCTTTGGACTTTCTAAATGTGAATGGCTTTGTCAAAATAGAGTTATCTATTGTTAAGTGATTATTTATCAGTTTTGCAAAATTAGGATTTCATATTTCTTACTGTTGTAGATAATGTTGAGCTGATTGGATTTGTGTCCATGGTTTTTAGGTACGCTTAGAGGATACAGATTGGTGCTTCCCTGTGGAAATTGTGAAGGAAGATACCATCAATTTGGTATTGAGAAAGCAAGATGGTAGCAGGAAATTTTTGAGAATGGAGATTCGTGGGTATGAGGAAGGATCACGTTTCTTAGTCATATTCCGTTTGGGGTCAGCTAATGGCCCTATCAGGTATTGTTTTGTTTCCATTTTAAGTAGAATCCCATTCTAGTCAGAGATACTTCTTTGGATGTGACTTACATGTAGTTGAGTATCTTGTTCGTCAGAAATTTTCTGTTAAACTACTTTATGTTTGTCAGAATTGAGAATAGAACAAGGAGTTTGATGATAAACTTTCGCCAGTCTGGTTTAAGTGATGATGCCTGGATCCAGTTGCAACCTCTTTCAACAACAAATTTCTCTTGGGATGTTCCATATGGTCAAAAGCTACTTGATGTTAGTATTGTCATTGGAAGTAACATTTCTGTCCAGAAATTTAATTTAGAAAGGACAGGGGAATTCTTCACAGATGGATGGGCACAAAGCATCAGGCTTCTTGTTGTAGAAGTGGGTGATGTTAAGATTGCTCGGTTCACTGATGTTCAAAGAACATTAGAGTTGCATTCAAATGAAAATGTTGATCTCCTGACATCTATTGGCAACTGGGATACTTCAACCATGCAGAGCAAGATGCAGAAAAACACTATGCCTTTAGAACTCATAGTTGAATTAGGGGTTGTAGGGATCTCTTTGATTGACCATAGACCAAGAGAGCTGTTATATCTATACTTGGAGAAGGTCTTTATTTCATTTTCAAGTGGTTATGATGGGGGCACTACAAGCAGGTACAATTTTTACTCTACAACGCGTATTATTGATCTCCATACAATTACTGTCACTCCATCCTTGTGTCTAAAGAAATTGGTCAACTTTTGTCTTTTATTTGTTGTATTTAGACTTGTCAAATATTTCTTTCTACCTGCTGCTTCCACGAACTTGGGAAAGTAGGATATCATGGTTGTGTTTGTTTATGACAGGTTCAAGGTCATATTGGGCTTTCTACAGCTTGATAACCAGCTTCCTCTAACGTCACTTCCTGTATTATTAGCTCCTGAGCATACGATCAATACACACCACCCAGTCTTCAAAATGACCATTACAATGACCAATGAGAACTCTGATGGCACTCTGGTGTACCCATATGTATATATCCGGGTAAGAATTTGTTTAGAACATGTGTATGATAATTATTTCTAAACCTTAGACATGAACTAGTAGCATCCTTTTGAGGTAATTGTCTCATTGGATTCTGTACTCAAAATGCCAGGCAACTGAAAAGAATTGGAGGGTTAGCATTCATGAACCAATTATTTGGGCATTGGTGGATTTCTACAATAATCTCCAGATAGATCGTATTCCGCATGGCTCAAATGTCACACAAGTTGACCCAGAGATACGAATAGAGTAAGAATGCATGTTTCATTTTCTAAAAGTATGATGTGTAAGCTGATATGCTCTTTAAGCTCTCATACTTAAACTCAGGTAGCGGTCTTCTATGAATATGTTAGGATACAGATTTTTTTTTCCCCTTGAACTTAATTAGTAGTTTTGTATGGATTTGTTTGGAATATATATATATATATATATATATGAGAACTAAGTCTCATTAGACTTTCATGAGAAATGCCGAAGGGAGCCACCTAGGCCCACATGGATGGGTGGAATTGAAAGGCCTCAGCTTGTATATGATTCATATAAAATTTAATCAAGTGGAGTGAAACCCCGCAGATTTTCTATAATTTGTAAAAAGCCCCAAACTTTTCTTAAGTTCATGGAAAAAACCCTCCTTGCTCATATTTAATACATGTTTCATGGATTTAAATCTATCTTTTCAAATTTGTTGATGGGAATAGTTGAATACCACATTCTACCATACAAAATGAAACTAGAGCTCTAAATTTACCCGAAGTACAAAATTTTCTTAAGTTCATGGAAAAACCCTCCTTGCTCATTACTTAATACATGTTTCATGGATTTAAATCTATCTTTTCAAATTTGTTGATGGGAATGGTTGAATACCACATTCTACCATACAAAATGAAACTAGAGCTCTAAATTTACCGAAGTACAAAAATTTAAAGGCATTTAATATTTTTAGTCATTTGATTTTCGAGCCTTCCATTATATGGCTAAAATTTTTGTATAAGGTTGAATTTTTAATATTTAGCTAAATTGGAGGTGCCCTTTAATTTTCTATATTTGGATGGAGCTAAAAACCCTAAAACTTAAATTTTTCTTTTCTTTTAAAAAAAGTTTTCTTCATGGATTTTAATCTTTTATTTAAAAAAATTATAGTTAGGTATAACTTTAACTTCATTAAACCACATAAATTGACAGGAAACCTTTAGATTTGTCAAAATACAATATTTTAAAGGCATATACTATTCCTAGCCTACATGGGATAGCCCAACTGGCAGGCACTCTAGCCCACAAACCAAAGGTTTCTACTTCGAGTTCGGTAGTAATCCAATACTCGTAGCTTGCAGGGGGCTACGTTCATCCAAAGTTTTACTCAATGCCCTCTTACTTGGGGAGAGGTGGGGGGTGTCGGGATTCTTTGCCATATATATATCTGGCCATTTGAATTTTCAATTGCAACTATTGACTTCGTTGCCTTAGATTAGATGGCTAAAAATTTATATGTTGTTGAATTTGATATTTAGTTTCTTTTATTTGGACGGGGCTAATTTTGAATATCATAGATGAAAATTGTATAACATAAGTTGAATTTGGGCAAAGAGGGTTTTGTCGAAGATGATGCAAGCCTAGGGTCGAATTCAGTGAGAACCCGCCAGTAGGCTTGTGGTGTCAGAGTAGCCACTGTAAAAAATTCTGAATTTTTTAACCTGTCTTGGTCGATCAAATGCTATCTGCAATCCGAAGGTGACTCACAGATCTGCTCTCAGAAAGGCAGTTTGTAAGAGTCCGATAGAACTGCAATATCTAGGGCTAGGAAGCTCGGTTTGAGGCAAATAAAATATTTCTAGAATCCTCTCAGAACGATCTATCTGCTATACAAATTTAAGAATTTTTGGAGTTTCCTAGTGATAGCCAAAAATTCTGCGACACAACGTTACTGCAGAGACTATGCTGAATTTTCAGATCTCAAATACACCGGCTTATAGCAACAATGTCTGGATAAAACTCAAAGTCCAGAAAAAATTTCGAAACAGAAATACAGAACTTGAATTAAATATTTGTGATTAAATGAGAAATAAGAATATCCGCAAACGAAGCTGATTTTCCCAACAATCTTGTTCTGATGCAATTAGAAACAATCTGAAGCTTTGATGACCAATTGATGCAGGCCTAGGGTCGAATTCGGTGAGAACCCGCCAGTAGGCTTTTGGTATCAGGGTCTGATCTTTGAAAGACCCACGTAGTCTATTACGAATCATAAAAGGATTCTGCCTTGGTAAGGAATTGCTTAAACAATATCCGAACCGATTGCACAAGTTTTCCATAAATTCATATTAGTCTATGGAATTCTCTAGATTAAGCCTCTTTTAATCGAATATGAATGTGAAGTGCGGAAACATAATGAAAAGAGAGTAATGGTGAATTCAAACATGGCACAACCTAATCTATGAGAAAACCAAAAGACCAATTGAATTGATTAGAACTGGTACTTACTTGTAAAGGTGATGTCTGGATCCCTGCCCAACCTTTAGAACACAACTCCAAAGAGTCACAAGAGAATCCTCTCTCAGAAGCAAATTTCAACCTTATTCCAATCTATGAAATTCGAATGGAGTACATCTATATTTTTAGAGAAAAAACTGCAAAAAGTCCTAATTGCCTTGGCGTTGGTCGACTACACCAAAGGAGGCAAATTCTCTCTCTAAAACCTAGAAAAAAAGGAGAAAATTCTAAAGAGGGATTGTAGCCTTATTTAGAACAATCCATCTCCACCCTACACATGCCATGGTGGCTTATTGAATGGCTAAGATTTAAGGAAAACAAAGGAAATGAACTAAGTAGGCAAAATTCGCCACCTACATTGTGCACCTACTCTTTCCACCTACATTCTCCACCCACTCTTCTCTACCTCCTTTCTCCACCTCTTTTATGTGCCACTTGCAAGGGAGAGCTATCTCTGGGGCTGCCATGTGTCCTTTGAGAAGAATGGATGAGGCTTGGACGAATTTGGACTTATTGGAGCTTGTGGGCATGGTTTTGGCTTGTTTATGCTTGGACTGCCTGGGCTGAGTCTTAACAGGTTGGCCTGGCTCATTTTGCGTAACTGGGCTTCGACTAATAAGGTTATCGGATTTATTAGATAGAGTCTAATTAGGATCACCTCGATCAAAATGGTCCATGTAAGCCATGGCAATCTGCTCTGTGGGATCAAGATCTACTTAAGAAGAGTTTGATTGTGGATCATTGGCCCGGATAGGCTGGATGCCCTTATCAGACAAACTTATGAAAAGTTTGGAGCTTTCTTCATAATATAGAAAAACCCGGCCCTTTATAGATTAAGCAAAAAGATCGGGGCTTCTTTCAAAATATCCCCAAAAAAGATCAGCTATGTACAGGCTCACCTTACCTATGGCGCCCATGTGTGGCCTACTTTGGCTCCATCTGATGCTTGAATTTGGAGCTCAAAAAAAATCACCTTGTTGAATTAAATAAAACATTTAAGGAGAGTCCTTTACAATTATCCAATGTGCCAAATGGAAGAGCTTCCCCTGACAGTTGTTAGACATGGTGGGAGTTCATTCGGAAAGTTACTTCACAGCAAGATTTTCATACATTACATTTCTCAAGTCTACAAATGGAAGGGTTGATGCTCTGGCTCAAGGAGGTTTAGCAATGGGTTTGGGTAGTCCTTAATGCTGTGTAATTTTGGGTTGTTCTGTTCATGTAACTCTGGTTTGTATGTGCCTTTTGTTTTGCGTTCTTATTTTGCTTTTCAATAAAAGGTAACCTTTTCAAGAAAAAAATCAATAAACATGATTTTTTTAAATGCAGTCTATTTACTTTTTTAATCCCCTAACTCTTGTGCCTTTTGAAGACAGCTTTATAGATCTGATGAAGATGATTTTTGGTGAATGTATATTCAGGCATTGACCTGTACAAGTCTCCATGGGTGGGTGAAAAATGGAGACACTCCTAAAACCCAGTCATCTAATGTTTTTTTCCTGGTCTTTCCAGCTTAATAGATGTTTCGGAAGTAAGGCTGAAACTATCATTGGAGACAGCACCAACTGAGAGACCACATGGTGTCCTTGGCATATGGAGTCCCATATTGTCTGCTGTTGGAAGCACATTCAAGATTCAGGTAAATGGGGGAAACTGTATAATGGAACAAACTGAAAATTTAAGATTAGTCTTCCTCTTTTTATCTTTCAAGGTGTCTTTTTTTTTTTGAAATAGTTCATAGCTTCATATATTAATAGATAAAGAGGCACCAGAGGTGCAAATACATAAAGATAAAATAGAAAAGGCAACAATTATTAAAAACTGAAAAGAAACTAAAGTCAACGGCCTTAAGCAAGATCAATACATTCTTTCCAAGCATGCAGAATGTCTGGCATAGATATGTTCTTGAATTCTTGTAAAGAAGCAGCCCACGAGGCACACTTAGTGAGGGCGTCCCAAGCATACGATAACTTAGCAATCGACGAAGGCATAACCCAATCCACACCAAATTGGTCCAAAACCGAGTACCAAGCTTCAGAAGAGAAGAGGCAGTGCAGGAGCAGATGATTCGACTCTTCAGAGGCTTGAAGACAAAAAGGGAAAGCTCTAACCAAGGTTCTTCCTCCTTTCCGTAAATTGTCCTGAGTCAAGATTTTCTCAAACCCGGTCATCCAAAGGAAACTAATTGCCCTCGGAGGAGCTTCGGAGGACCAAATCTTGGGATTAACAATAGTAGTTCCAGCGGGTAAAGAGTTCCAAGTGTAGAAAGACTAAACTGAAAACAAAGCAGAGGAGTCAGGCCACCAAACAAGACTGTCATCAGTAGAGGGCCGAATTCTACATGAAGAAATAGAACTGAGGAGATCTGAGAAGGCATCAGCTTCAGTGTCGGACAAGTTACGGCAAAAAGAATGTCCCACACTACTTGGTCACAAGTAATGGTGTAGAAATCAGAAACGGGCCCAAGCAGCCTAGGAGAGAGGCAGTAGAGAAGGAAACTGAGAGGCAAGAGTAGATCTATCACACCAAGTATCAGTCAAAACTTTGATTTTGTCGCCACGTCCAGCATTCAACCTGACACCTCCTTTGAATTTGTCAACATAGGCAGCAATCGCCGCCACATGCCAGACGCCCTACGCGGAGCAGGATTGATATCCCGATTAAGATTCCCCAATCTGTACTTACAAGAGCGCATAGCCTTCCAAGGTGTGTCACCATCAGAACCAAGTCTCCAAAGCCACTTAGTAAGAAAAGCAATATTGAGGGCCTTGATTGGGCACACCCCCAGACTCCCAGCAGCAATAAGGAGACAAACTTGAGCCCAACTGACCAGATGGTATTTCCTCAATTCCTCTTGGTCGCTCCGAAGCAAATTCCTCATAATCTTTTCCATTGACTGAATAACCTTGTTCGGGCAGCGGTAGGTAGACATGAAGTAGACCGGCAGGGCAATGAGGGTTGATTTGAGAAGAGTGATCCTTCCACCGAAAGACAAGTACTTTCCCCTCCACAAGGCCAGGTGCTTGCTAAACTTATGATGATGGGTTCCCACTAAGAACGACCAGGAGATCCAATGCAGAGAGGAAGCCCTAGATAAGTAGATGGAAGAGCAGAAGAAACATAACCTAACAACTCTGATAGGAACAAAATCTCAGTGTTCTTCAAATTAATGCTGAATACCTCACTTCTACAGTAATTAATCCGGAGAGAAGAAGACAGCTCAAACTGAGTAGGGAACAAAGATTCTTAACCGAGTCCTCATTAGCCTCACAGAAAATGACAGTGCCATCCACAAACTGTAAATGATGGATTTGCAATGAAGAGTCGCCAATTCTAAAACCTTGGAAAAGGTGGAAATCTGCAGCTTTAGACAGAAGAAAACTAAGAGACTCAACGACCATGATGAAAAGTGTTGGAAATAGAGGGTCACCTTGACGAATCCCCTTGGAGCTCTTTAAAAAAACCTTTAGATGATCCATTGAGGAGAACTGGGAAATGAGCTAAAGATACTCATTGGAACATCCATAGACACCATTTCTGATTGAAGCCCCTGCTTGAAAGTACAAATACAAGGAAGGTCCAATCCACCATATCATAGGCTTTTTCCAAATCCAACTTGCAAATAATACCCTTTCGTTTGGCCTTATGCTGAGAGTCAATACACTCATGAGTTGATATCACTGCATCCATAATTTGTCTCCCCTCAACCGCAGTGGATTGGGAATGAGAGATAAGCTTTGGAAGAAAAATATTGAGTCTGTTTGCTAAAACTTTGGCAAGAATCTTATAGAGGCTACCCAGAAGACTGATGGGCCTGAAATCATTGAGGAAGCGTTGTCCTTCTTAGGCACCAACAACACAAGGAAGGTAGCACCCAACTCCTTAGGAATATTCGCACTTTGGTGGAAATCTTCAATGAAAGCAATGAGATCAAACTTGACTGTCCCAAAACTATTTGAAGAAGGCAATGGGAAAATCATCCGGCCCAGGTGCATGATCCTCACTCAGGTCCCACACCGCATTCCTGATCTCATCCTCAGTAAACGACCGCTCAATGGATAAAGCATCAGAATGAGAAATAGATTTTGAAGGGTAGGCCCGGTAACAGCAATCTATCAAAGGGTTGGCTGAATATAACTCCATGAAGTGATCTAGCACAGTAGAGATGATGTCCTCCTTAGACGTCACTGCTTGATTACGAATGGTAAGGGATCTGATATTGTTTACTCTTCTATGAGCAAACACCATAGCATGGAAAAATCTAGTGTTTTTATCCCCTTCTTTAATCCACTTATCTCTAGATCTTTGCCTCCATTTAATGTCTTCTTGAATGCATTTGATTCGGTATTGATCTTGGAGGTCACGATGGAGAGCGACTTCATCCTCGGAAATGGAACCCACTTGCTCACTCTAGTCGTTCTAATTAATGCCGCTAAGAATGACAGAAAAGGATTCAGATAAAGATCCAAAGTTAGAAACACACTAATTTTTCAACTTGGCCTTCAACTGCTTCAATTTTAGGTGAAGAATGAACCTTTTTGCTACCAAAAATTAGGTCATCCACCCACCATTCAGCAATGAGGTCCCTGAAACCTTTCTCTTTTGCCCAACACAGTTCAAATCTAAATGGTGTGGGTCCCCAAGACTCCTCAAAGTAATCAAAGACCAAGGGCCAATGGTTGGAGACGGGCCGAGGGAAAAAGATGTGTGATTCTGGAAAAAGGTCAAGCCACTTGGTCGACACCAAAAATCTGTCAATGAATGAAAGAGACGGTCTCTCTTGGCCATTGGACCAAGTAAATTTGTCACCAGAAAGTGGAAGGTCTACCAACCCAAGAGAAGAGATACAGTCTGAAAAGCGTCGCATGATGGGAGTGACTCTTGTCACCCCAGTCTTCTCATGTAGGAACCTAATAAGATTAAAATCCCCACACAAGCACCACTTGTTAGACCATCTACCTCCAAGTGATTCATTCTCGGCAAGAAAGTTGTTCTTTCTAGATTCATCACACAGCCCATAGATAGAGCCATAGTGGTTAAAGTCCACTCACTACCAGTTGAGCGATCCTGAAGTTGCCAATGATGGAATCTAACTTGGTTAGCTTGCTAGAATCCCAATAGATGATGATACCGCTAGATCTGCCAAGTGACGGTTTTGCAACCTACTGGAAACAACAACCACCACTTTAGGAGCGGATAACAAAGTCTGATGGATCTTCTAGTTTAGAATCTTGAAAGCAAAGGATGGAGGGTTTAATAGGTTTGATGAAATTCTTTATAGTAGCTTGTTTTCCTGGGTCACCAAGACCCCTAGTATTCCATGAGATGATCTTCCTGGGTTACCTCGACTAGTTTGCAATTTTCTACTACGGTTGTAGTTCACAAATGAACTAAGTCTAGGAAGCTCACGGGAAGTCCTATCTTTTCTTTTAGAACCCTCCTGATCAAGATTCTTAATTGCTGCAAGAAAAGAGAGCAAATAGTCTTCCTAACCTTCAGAAATTAGGCCAAGCGTACGACCGACCATGAGTATCCTTTCATCAAACCAATTGGGATAAGAGGAGTCTCTCTGCTCTTCCTCTTCCCCCCTCTGATCATCTGAGCTCATAATCTTGCTGCACTGCAAAATATCTGGATCCAAAATCTCTCTCTGAACTGAACATGGGGGTTGTTGACGATTCATCTGAGCTAAGGAAGGAGAAAGAAAACCTTCTGGGCTAGCGGTGGCACAAGATGGTACAACTGTTGGGCCGACAGTTGAGGTTTGAATTGATGGCCAAACTCCAGGAAGGAGGAGGGATCTGATAGTCAAAGAAAAATCAGCAACATAAGGTTTCAGTGGAGACCCAGGTCCAACAGAAAACCTCCTAGAGGTCTTCAGAGGCTTGGAGGAAGGAGACTGGGAATAGGAGTTTTCTGGGGACAGAAGTGAAGATTGGTAGACTGGTGGCTACAAGGTAGGGCTTGTAAGCAAATCCAGAGTAGGATGAAGAGGGGTGGGACCTCTGCAAATAGGAAGTTGAATCACCGGCTAAGGACTCCAACATGTGAGAAGGGGACAAGCTATCTTTCTCGAGGTCCTCTAGAGATTCCAGAGGCTTAAATGCTGAAGGAGAAGAAAGAAAAAATTGAGTCGTAGGGTTCATGGGCCTGAGAAGGGGAGGGTCAGGCCGAGAAAGGTCTGTGTTTACATCAGAAACAGAGTTTAGATGGCCGACCTGAGGCCTGGGTTTGAACTTTGAAGAGAGGCTGAAGGGCCAAGGGAGTAGGTCTAGCCAAGGACTAGGCTTGGTTGGAGGGGCCATAGGCATCAAAAGACATACTCGGTCCAACAATGGAAGTTACAAGAAGCTTATGGCGCACGTGCAACTCAGGGCACGAAAGGGGTAAAAGGGGGTTAGGTTTGCAAACCACAGTAGAGGGCTTTCCAATCGAAGGCAAGAGGGTTATCAGAGGGGATGCAGCCGAGACGGAAGATGCGTGCTCGAGAGGAGAAACAAAAGGGCAGTGCAGCTGAGCAGACTCTTGGCGAGTGATCGTCTGCCACGTGGAGGAGGGAAGCCAGACCTATTGACCACTTTTCCACTCCTCAACTATCACCGGAGGATGTGATGATCTTGGTTTTTCGCCGGAGGAGGCCTGAGGAAACACTGATGCCAGAAAAGGAACTGCCGGAGGCAGCCCTTCTTCAACCTCCACACTCAGATCAGTCCAGGAATCCCCAGCTTTTAAAGGGATTTTTCATCGCCAAAAGGCTCGATTCCCATTGGACAAGGAACGGAGCAAAATAGAGTTCCTGCCGGAGGAGGTACAGGGGTCAACTTCAACAACCTTGTCAAGGAAATCGACAATTGCTTGGATAGACTCCAGGAACCTGGCACAAAGAGGAATTCCTGAAACATGCACCCAACAGATTTTCCGGTCCCAATCTTCCGACCAGAAACACAGCTTGGAGAAAGGAGTTCCAAGAAGAATTGGGATCTCAGTTAGAAGCCTATTTACTTCCTCATGCACAGCAAAGGTCAGCAGGGCATGTTGAGAGTCCAAACGATTGATCAATACCTGTCCAAGACAACTTCATCTAGGACAGATGGGACAAGGAAGGTGGCAATGAGACACCTCTTAAGAGCCTGAATCTTTTGGAGGACAGACCCTTTGCTCAAGATAATTGATTTTCCTTTGTCAGAGATGACTGTCCAAACCGGGGAGGCCACAATCTGGGCAGAGGTAGGCTGATCAGATCCCACAACAGCCCCAGGAAGGCCATTAGAGATCGATTGAAAAGGAGGTTGGAGGGGAGAAGAAGAAACACTGGGAGGTTTCGCCAGCTTGACTGAAAGCTTCTTGCCCTTAAAGCCTCTACCATTGACGTCGACAAAACCTCTCAACGCTTCCACCTCAGAGATGAATGGACGAAGGCAAAGCCACGATGTTTATGAGACTCCTTGGAAATAGGTATGAAGCTATCAACAACTCTCCCTGATTTGCTAAACAATGCAAAAATATCAAGTTTGGAAAAGTCATCTGGGAGATTGGAGATGAAAAGGGAAATAGAGTTCTTCCTTTTTTTTTTCCTCCCAATGGGTAGAGGAGAGAGGGATTGAAGCACTGCTGAGATAGGTAAGAGGGGGTTGGAGATTCAGGGTAAGAGTGTGGATGGTTTGAAGGGAAGGTTGGAGAGAGAGAGGGAAGGGGGGGGAGACGAGGGATCACCATTCTTTTTTCAGAGGCCTAGTTATAAGTTTTATAATTGCAAAATGTCAAAAATTATATGATCAAATTTTTAATTGATACTCATGAATGAAAAGAGGCCCTAGTTGAATTCTTATATCGACTTTTTCAGTTTTCTTATCTGTAAGGTGTTTTTGGCCATGCATTTTTCTTTCAAGGTGTCTTAGATACATTACTATTGTTTCTCAACTAGATTTGATGCCTTCATTTCAGGTTCATCTGAGGAAGGTCATGCACAGGAACCGATACATGCGGAAAAGCACCATCAGTGCTGCCATTTTAAATCGTATTTGGAGAGATCTGATTCACAACCCTTTACATTTGATATCTGCGGTTGATGTACTTGGAATGACAAGTTCAACTTTGGCTTCTCTTGGTAAAGGATTTGCTGAGCTCTCAACAGATGGGCAATTTTTAAAGTTACGCTCAAAGCAGGTAACTTCTTCCCCCTTTGAAATATAGAAATAGGGGGAACTCAAATAATAAAAAAAATAAAAACTTGATATCAGGTTTGGTCAAGGCGAATCACTGGCGTAAGCGATGGAATTCTTCAAGGAACTGAAGCTCTTGCGCAAGGTGTAGCTTTCGGAGTGTCTGGTGTTTTGACAAAGCCGGTGGAGAGTGCCAGACAAGAAGGTATCCTAGGGCTTGCTCATGGACTTGGAAGAGCATTCCTGGGATTCATAGTCCAACCTGTAAGTGGGGCATTGGATTTTTTTTCATTGACCATAGATGGCATTGGTGCAAGCTGTTCCAGATGCTTGGAGATCTTGACTAGCAAGGCAGCATGTCAAAGGATCCGCAACCCTCGTGCCATTCATGCAAGCGGTGTAGTGGAAGAGTATTCTGAGAAAGAAGCATTTGGGCAGGTAGAACCCCAATTCCATTTCTTTGCAGTTCTGAAAATGAAAGCCTCCATTATGTTGAAGAAACAATCCTATGTGAATTCACATATGATGTCATCTAGCTGCCCTTTATAATATATCTTGATTGTTGATGCAGTCTAGTGTACCTCCTTTTTTTTTTCTTTTTTTTGGAAACAGAGACTGAAAAGAGTTTCATTAATAGCAATATCTAAAAATATAATCGTGTAAATAGTCTAGTGTCCCCTCCAAGACTACAATTCAGATCTTAGGGTTTACAAGTGTTGGTACTTAATTTGCCAAATTTTCATCATTTTTTTCAAGGGGTAACAAGAGAATTTTTTATTAGAGAAAAATTCAGTACAAGAGAAAGGAGGGTCTAAAAGCTATAGACCCCACCAAAGCAAGAAAATACAAGAGAAAAGAGAGGGGAGAAAACTAAGTATGAAAATCTGATAGTAAAGGAGAGCAAAAGCTCCAAGAAACTCAATCGGTTTAACACAGTCCGAGACATCCAATTGGTGGGTCGGTCTCTATCCAAATCCAAAAGGTCCAATATAAGAAAGATCAGGTTGATTTGGACCTTTTACAGTTTGATCGATCAAAGGTAGCCCACATACATTTGAAAATGGCCTCAAAACTCAATCGAGATTATCTCAGATGAAAGGAAGTCATCAGATCCATTGGTTGTTGATCTGGTGTACGGATCCGAACAAAAAGACCACAATACAAACTACTATTCAACGTAGTGTGGGGCCCTCTGTCAATGACCAGATATCACAAATCGGATGTAATCTTGATGATCTTCAAATTAGCTTTTCAATGCAGCAAATATCTCAAGATCCTTGTTGGAATAAGGGTGATAAGACGTAAATAATCAAAGCCACATTTAACAACAAAACAAAACAAATTAGTTATGATACATCAAAAAACTAAGGTTGCATAGAATTAACTTGAACATGTGCAGCGGAATCCCAAGTTTGAACACACATTCAGACAAATCCTCCAGCCTCTCCAATGCCTTGTGGTCTATAAATACCTTTCTCCCTCATCTTTAGATAGACAAGTTTGATGTAAACTTTGGAAACTTTGAGAAAAAAAACTTGTTCTTCAATGTGGCTTTGATTATATATATTCACTGAAACACAGACAATATATTAGTATTAAAATGAAAAATTCAAAGTTACAGAGACAAATAAAGTAAGGGATAGAAAAAAAAAACAAAAACAAAAGAACAAACCCACCCACAAAGCTAATTACACTTCAACATTACAGGACAATAGAAAAATATTGAAGTGAAGACAAGGAAAGACAAGGAAGTAGCATCAGAAAAGCCTGGCTACACTAAAATACAATGATTCTAGTATCAAAATAATGGCTTTTCCACAAAAGACCGATTTGAAACCCTTTTGAACGGGTATGAAAATCAAGCACTCTTTACAAATTCATGAATACCATCAATATAAAAAATTGTTCCTAGTTTCTTGAGTCCAATGATATGACATCTTAGCAGGGTCTTAACTAAAATCCACTAAGGATACTTTTGGTATTTTGCAATCTCCAGTGGGGTCTCGGCAAACTTAGTACGCTTGTTTAGAAAATCTATAAATCTCCAAGTTCACAACAAGATGTGAACTTGAAGTAAGTACAAAACTCCAGATCAACGTGAAAGAGGAAATCCAAAGTGTCCATTGTACTCTGAGTCAATATGAAGATAGACCCAAATTGTGTTGTAGAACTCCAAATCTTCGTGAAAGAGGAAGATTCAAAATCTCTGTCCCAGGAGTTCAAGTAGGATGAATTTCTTGAGGTTTTTTCCATTGCCCAATGGTGAAATGGGGTATTTATAGGGATTATGCTGTTGAAGGCTTTTCAACACTGCTACTAAAGCCTTTTAGCAGTAGCGATGAAGTCCCTTTGGTGCTAACTCTTTCAGCATGAGTCATGAAGTCCTTTTAACACTACTCTTTCGGAACTAGTGATGAAATTTCTTGTAGCACTAGTGATGAAATTGTTTTCAACACTAGTGAGAAGTCCTTTCAACATTACCCTTTGCATTAGTGTTGAAGTACCTTTGAGTGTAAGGAGCCTTAATAACTTGATTCATCGTTGATTGTCAATAGGGTCTTGATGACTTGATCTACCATGGATACGTCTACCGGTGTCTTGATGACTTGATCTACCATGGATACATCTATCGATGTCTTGATGACTTTGATCTACCATCAGGTATGTCAATGGGAGGCCTTGATGGCCTAATCTACCATTGGATATGCCCAGTAGGGTCTAGATGACTTAATCTATCGTTGAATATGTCTGATAGGGTCTTGATGAGTTGATCTACCACTGAATGTGTTCGGTGGGGTCTTGATGACTTGATCTACCGTTAGTTATGTCTAGTAGTGTCTTGCTAACTTGGTCTATCGTTGAATATGTACAATAAGGTCTTAATTATTTGATCTACTGTTAAATATGTTCGGTAGGCTCTTGATGACTTGATCTACCATTGGATATGCTGATGGGAGGCCTTGATGGCTTGATTCATCATCAAATATGCTTGAAGACTTGATCTATCGTTGGATACATATAGTAGGTTCTTGAAGACTTGATCTATCGTCAATATGTTGATGGGATCCTTGATGGCTTGATTCATCATCAAAAATGCTTCTTGATGGCTTGATTCACTATTGGATATGTCGATGTGAGGCCTTGATGGCTTGATCCCCCATCAAATATGCCGGTAGGATCTTGATGACTTGATCTACCGTGAATATGTTGATGGGAGGCCTTGATGACTTGATCCACAATCGGATATGCCCGGTAGGGTCTCGATGTCCTGACTCTTGATCTGTCGTTGAATATGTCTAGTAGAGTCTTGATGACTTGATGTACCATTGGATACGTCCAGTAAGTTCTTAATGACTTGATCTACCGTTGATATGTACAGTAAGGTCTTGACGACTCAATCTACCTTTTGATACGTTTGTTAGGGTCTTGATGTACCGTTGAATATGTTAGCTAAGGTCAACGATCTACCATTGATTATGTTTGGCAGGGTCTTGATTACTTGATTTACCGTTGAATATGTTGATGGGAGGCCTTGATGGCTTGAACCACGATCGGATATGCTTGGTAGGGTCTCGATGTCCTGACTCTTGATCTATCGTTGAATATGTCTAGTGGAGTCTTGATGACTTGATGTACCATTGATTATGTTTGGCAGGGTCTTGATTACTTGATTTACCGTTGGACATGTCCGTTGGATACGTTTGGTAGGTTCTTGATGCTTCATCTACAATCGAACATGTCTATGTGAGGCCCTGATGGCTTAATTCACCATAATATTTTCTTTTGGTTGGCCTTGATGGCTTGAATCACTTTTGGATATGTCGATGGTAGGCCTTGATGGCTTGATTCACCTTCTAATAAGCTCAGTAGGGTCTTGATGACTTGATCTACTGTTGGATATTCCGGTAGAGTCTTGATAACTTGATCTCCCGTTGGATATGTCGATGGGAGGCCTTCATGGCTTGATTCACCATTGGATGTGTTCAAACAAGATATGCCTCAAGATCAGTAGTTGATCTAATCCGTTCACCATGATGATCCTTTTGATTTGAAAATTTAAGTTCATCAGAAGAAGAAGAAGACGAAAAGGTATTTTCATTGATCATCGTCGTCGGATTATCAAGAGGTAGGAAGAAGAAGGGAATCCACCCAAGGAACAGAAAAGAAACGAACAGGAAGTTGGAGAAGTTCCAACTTTCAAATTTTATTAATCGATTGTTTCTTTTCTATTCCCAAAAGGGGTTTTATACAGAGAAAAGGAAATCTCCGAGCGAATTTAGCGCGAGAGAAACCAAAGAAGAAAAAGAAATACAAAAAAAAAGAAAAAAGGAAAGTTGTTGTCTTGTTGTTTCTTCAAACCAACGAAACTCAAGGAATCAGGGACGGGTGTGAGTGGGTCATGTCGGTGCTGGCTTCGAACACGTGTGGCCTTGCATCAGCAAATAAGATAAACATTACTAAAATTAAAAACCTAAGATCTTTTTATTGATGTGGATCCACCTCTACTCCCTTTGGCTTCTTAAGGATCAAGTCATAGCAAATCCTTTTTTTTTTTTCAAAGCAATTTTCGTTACTTTTATTGCTAGCAATTTTATTGGGCCCTAAAGTCATGGAATCACATGGAGTTAAGGTGGAAAAGCCCCTGACCCATGTATATTGGATCTTCGCCCATTATTTCATCAATTTTAGCTCAAAAACTCATCAAATTAACAATTATTTGAGCTATTCATAAAATATAATTTTTTATACAACATATGGATCCATCTTTTATAGATGCGCCTGCATTACAGCTGATCTATGGACCCTTTAATGGGAGCGCAATGTCATGAGCCAGTTCAAGTATCAAAATGACAGATTGATTCATGGGGTGCTTGTTTAAATTTTTATTTTTATTTTTTTGATGACCAAGGTGTCCAGGGGTCTCACCTGTATTTGGATAGAGGACATTTTCACCCGACTAGTCCTTGGGGCATGTGCAAGCCTTCCAATCCCACATACACCAGATAAGCAACTACTGTAGTGCCCCAGAGGGGTGTTGAGCGTGAATCGAACTAGTCCTTGGGTGTTGAGCATGAGGGGAGCTTCTTGACCGTTAGGCCAACCCCCTCTTGGTTAAATTTTAAAAACCATTTGTTGTACATTTTGTGGATATTAGCAGATGTTGGCATCATTTTTTGGGATTGACATGTAGGTTGCAGTATTTTTCAAACCTTGGCTGCTTTGGAAGCCTAGATTTCATTAGGGCCTTCTTAACTGCTGTCACTTGTATGTTGGATTACTTTCTTCCCTATATTCTTTTTTTTTGTATAATAATTATTGTTACTTTAAAAAGGAATGGGGAGTTTTGGTTCAGATGGCCAGAGCCTAAAATACAACCACCCCTAAATATTGGTTCTACTTGTACTTGATTGCTAAAAGGGTTGAGTGTAAAAGTAAAATAAAAAAACTGACCTTAGATGGATTGATAATGACTTAGCTGTTGACGATGAATAGTGGAGCTAGGTTTCTTTTGAAGAACTTATCAATGTCCTTTCCATTTTTTTTATCGCAGATGATCCTTTTCCTAGCAGAGGCTACCAGACATTTTGGTTGTACAGAAATATTCAGAGAGCCTTCGAAATATGCTTGGTCAGATTATTATGAAGAACATTTCACTGTGCCTTATCAAAAGATTGTTCTGATAACAAACAAACGCATCATGCTGCTGCAGGTATTGTAAATGGAACTTCTTCTTAATTGTCATTATTGAGTTTGTTCGTTTGTTTGTTCCCCACCTATTTATTGTCTTTCTTCATTTCTCCCTTTTTCTTATAGTGCTTGGCTCCTGATAAGATGGATAAGAAACCCTGCAAGATCGTGTGGGATGTACCCTGGGAGGAACTCATGGCATTGGAGCTAGCAAAAGCTGGATACTCAAAGCCCTCTCACCTAATTCTCCATCTCAAAAATTTCACAAGGTCAGAGAACTTTGTACGATTAATCAAGTGCAGTGTTGAGGAAGAGGGCGAAGGACAACCCCAGGCTGTCCGAATATGTTTGGCAGTTCGTAAGATGTGGAAAGCTTATCAGATGAACTCCAAAAGTCTGACTTTAAAGGTCGTACCTGCTTTCAAGAGTTAGAAATTACAGACATAGCAATGCAATTGTTCTGATCAGGTGCCATCTCCCTATTCAATTTTTTTGACAAGCAGGTCCCTTTAAGCCAGAGGCATGTCCATTTTGCTTGGGATGAAGCCAGTGGTGGGGATTCCCGTAATCGAGTTAAGCCTATTATTAGGCCAAGAGACCTCTCTTCGTCCAGTTCCGTCTCTGATGGCAGAAGATTTGTTAAACACAGTATTAACTTCCAGAAGATTTGGAGTAGTGAGCAAGACTACAAAGGTCGATGCAGCTTGTGTCCAAAGCAGGTGTTGGATCTCTCTCTTTTTATTTATTAGATCTTAACTGGAATTTAATTATGGCATTAAACTTATAGTAATATCTATTATATGAATTTCCTTTTTTTTTGTTTTATTAGGTGGTGGACGATGGAAGAATCTGTAGCATTTGGAGACCAATTTGTCCTGATGGGTAATTAGCAATCTGTCTTTAGTTTCGTTTAAAATAATAATAATTATAAAAGAAAAAAAGAAAGAAAGAAAGAAAAAGAAAATATTCCTTAGTTTCCTTCTGCTTTTTTAAGAAATAACATAATTGCATTTGAAAGGAACAATGCAGCATATCCGTTGAGGGTGTTGTACACAATGCTTACAGAATAAATGTGTAAGTATCTGGATACACAATTAATCAAATATATCAAATGCTTCCATTTACAATGTGAACATTGAATAATTCACTTGTAGCAGCAAATAGAGTTTCATTTCATCTAAAGTGGACCACGTTCCTTGATGGCTGAGATCTGCTCGATTATGTCACCAATCCCCATCTTAACGATCTTTAAACCTTCAGCCATTATTAGGGACACACTAAAAGACCAGTAATAGTGGAGAATGGCTGAATACTTGCCCATTTCCTCTTGTCATTTGAACCAGCTATTGTATATTGTCGCTCTTCTTTAATAGATTCGCTACTGTTCTTTCAAAACAGACAACAAAAATTAAAATTGAAATACAATTTTAAAGCTTGGTATTCAGGAAATCATGAGTCAAGAGTTGTCTGTGATCTTTAGGCATGTAAAGAGAACAACTAATGAGGTAGCTGATTTCTTGGCAAAAGGTGGGGTTGATAGATAACTCTCTCTTTTTCGGTGTCATGTAATTGAGTTGTAACTGGGCATTTATAGTATGACTCTCACTTGTACTGTGATGCTTCTTTATATTATCAATAGAAGTATCACTGTTGAGAGAGAGAGAGAGAGATTCATTAAATCTTGTGTGCTTTTGGTCTGTGAGACCAAATGATGGATTCAGTCTTGCAGCACCAAGACAAAAGTAAAGGCAGACAGCTAAGATGGTTTTAGAAAATTATGGAAGTGAAAAGATATCTTCTCAGTCGCAAGCACATAACTATCAGTCTTGTGGTGAATGGTGCAACAGTTTCATGCTTTGTTGTTGGTTCGGAGAATGTGCAAATGATATGTATGTTGCCATCACTCAAAAACCAAACCAAACCAAACTGCTATTTACTAACCAAGTCTTTTGCTACTTAGTCTATATTGAGAATCAAATCTACCTCTACCATTAAAAATGAAACTTCTATATTTGTAGTACATAAAGTGTGAAAATAAAACTTCAATAATGACAAGATCCTGTAGCTTGATAAATGCTCATTGTCACAACCATGAAGCTTGTGGGTTCGATTCGTGTGACCATTTAACCAAAAACAATAAAGGAAAAAAATCTATATTTGTAGTGCATGAAGTGGAACCATTTATATGCTCCAAGTTCTTTATTGACTCGTAGATAATGAACATGGATTGGCTTGTTGCAGGTATGTTTCTGTTGGTGATATTGCTCGTGTAGGAACTCATCCTCCCAATGTTGCCGCTGTCTATCAGAACGTCAGTGGCCAGTTTGCAGTTCCAGTTGGTTATGACCTGGTAAGCAGGGTAAATTAGTTACCGAAAGAAATATAAGATCAGGGCCTCTGAAGTTTTTCTTTAAAAATTGTTATCTCAAAGAAAATGCTATTCCATTTCAGTATTTTAAAAAATAATTAATGAACTAAAAAGAAAAAGTGATTATGTTAATAAAGGCAAAAACAATTATATTTATCTGACCAAAACACATCATTTTGGTCAAAATGTACTTATTTTGTGTCCATTTCAGTTGAAACAGACCAAAATGACCCAAAAATGATACTAAAAGATTTGCATGTCGGTTTTTCTCTCCGGCCTGTCCTTTTTCTTTTGCTTTGTTCTGTATCTGTTTTTTTCTTTTTATTTATGATATTTCTTCTTTACCGCTCAAAAAAAAAAAAATTCCATTGCTTTTTTATAGGTTTGGAGGAATTGTGCAGAGGACTACATTCAACCCGTATCAATTTGGTATCCACGGGCACCAGAGGGTTTTGTATCAATTGGATGTGTGGCAGTAGCTGGTTTTACAGAGCCAGAACCCGATGCTGCATTCTGTGTGTGTGCAACGCTAGCCAAGGAGACCATGTTTGAGGAACAAATTATGTGGACCTCACCGGACTCATACCCATGGGCATGTTATGTTTATCAGGTTCAAAGCGAGGCCCTTCATTTTGTTGCACTGCGGCAACCAAAAGAAGAATCTGACTTGAAACCAATGAGGGTACTTGATCATACATCACCAGAAACTGCTGAAAGCTCAGGTAGCTGAAGACGATGGCGGCCAAGGTCAAAGATCTATATTTTCTTCCTGTTTTACTTACTCTTTTTGTAGGTCCTTTGAGTTGTAATTATTGCAGTGTACATAACTACAAAGCCAAATAGATTTTTAGGGTTATCAAGCCCTTGTGGTGAATTCAAGGTTCAGAAGGGTAGACGTCAGTTTTGAGAAACATGAATATTCATATTCAAATCATTTGATAGGGAAAATAAGTTTGTAAATCAAAATGAAAATTGGTAATGATAGCTAATGTCAGTTCTTATTACAATACTAAACTACTTCAGGGATCTAAGCTGCTTATCAACTAAGCCCCATTCTTCTGGGCATTGCTGTTTGAAACATTAAACGGGCATGTGGGATTGAAGGCCATATCCAGACTTCTTCCTTGAACAGGCATTTGAACCAGGGTCCGGGAACCATTGGTAGAGCTATATTTTATTGTGTCGTTAGATTAGATTATGATTATTCATGCTGTAGGTCTATTTTGCTCATTTCTCAAGGGAAATGGTGTAGAGATCATTTAAAAAATAAAAAGTAGTCATTTAGAAACCCTACTTTTCTTTTAAGAGATATCCGATTTCAAAATTTTATACAAAATTATTATTTTGTTCCTCAGTTTTATATAGAGGAATCATCTTTTTTTTAAAAACTGAAGGGCAAAATGCTAATTTTCACACAATTTTGAAATAGGCTGTTTCTTAAAAGAAAAGTCCGGTATCTAAATGGCCACCCAAAATAAATGAATTTTGAGTGAGGTCATATGAGTGCCTTGTCCTATGCTTATCTAGTTGTATATTAGAATTTGATCATTTGGAAGCTCAAGTTCAAAGATTTAAAACTTGCATTATGATCTCCACATGTTGAAATGTATCCTAGATCATTTTGGTCATTGAATTGTATCTTAAGTCATACTCCTTCTGTCCTATTTTAGTTGTCTCATTTGAAACATTTGTATTTTTTAAAGAAGTCTCTATATAAGACTAGCATTTCATGTACTACTCAATATGAATATGACAATTATTTTGGAAAAATTCAAAAATCCATATAAGACAACTAAATTGAGACAGAGGGAGTAAGATGTATGGTTTTCTCAAAAAGGGTAAAATATTTTAAAAGTACAAAATGTTAAAAAAAATAGTTCAAAATTTATGTGATTAGTATTCAAAAATTGATTAGTATGATGACAAATAAAATGCTGATAGTGTCATGTATAAGACTTAATTGTTGGTTATTAATATGGCCTACCAATTGTTTATGATCAATTGTAAAAGAAAATTCATGTTTGAATAAAAGTTTTAAACTAACAATCAAATAACGAAAATGATAAGGTTTTAAAAAAACTATATTCAGAAGTCATACCGTATTAAGTCCTGTTTGACTTCGTAGTAGCCTATAGATGTAGGATTAAAATGGATAGTATATTTTCACCATTGTGCCCAAATCATTAGCATCTTGATCCCATATTAAGAAGGCTTTGTTGGTTAATTCCCATTTGTAATTTGGTATAAACCAATCTGAATTGGCATATCAGGATTTCAGAAAAGTAGTCGTGTGAATTTAAACATAAATGTTAGCTAAAAATTAATGAAATAAATAGTTTGAAGATGGATGATATGATAAATATGAGAAAAGTAAATATAGTACACAGCCAACTCTTGCTTGGTATTTTAGAAATTTTTTTTTTTTTTTGGGAATAGAAGTTCCTCATTACAATCAATTATTTTCAAAATGTGATTACTATGCAGCAGTCAATTTTGAAATGAGAACACTGAAGTTGCATGGGAACTAATTATCACTTGTTTGGTACCTCGGAAATAGTGTCGTTTGTTTTTGCAAATGTTGATGACAATGATGGAACAATGTTTATCAAATTCTTTAAGAAAAAACTGAGTTGAACAAAATTCAAATATATTAAAAAAAAAATTAATGATTACATTTTTATAAAAAAATACCTTATTCACACTGATAAATTGTCTAAAAATAAGGGGGCATTTCTCGGGAACATCTTGCATTTTCATGAAATGAAAACATTAAATAAATTGACCAAAGTTTTCTATCAACTGATTCTTAATCAAATGTTAAAAATAAAAATTAAAGAAAAAAAAAAGACCTCTTGCTCTATAAGATTCAGTAACTGCTTGTGTTTCCAATCACAGGACCACACTTCCCATATTATTCTTCCGGTATTTAATTGCTAATATGTATACATATCATCATTAAACCTGTCAAAAGAATTGAAATTTTGAGAAATGATCAAGTGCAGGAGACCTGACAAAAATACTGTCAATTCCTATATCTTTACCATCTATTTCATGAAATTTGAAATTTTAAAACATGGGATTTTCAAAATCAGTGGTGGAGATAAAAAGAGTCTGACTGTATTACTTGTCCTATACCTGATCATTTCTCAACTTCCCTTGATAAAATCGGTCATTAGAGAAGAATATAGCCTTTTGATTTTCTCTGCATTGTTGTAAACCTTTGCCTGCCAACCACTGTTTGAATGCTGTCTCAGTTTAACAAAGCAAAGTATTCACTTTCTTGTACGTTTGGAGCCCTTGCCATGTTCCTGCTGCTTATCCATGTGTGATTTAGCCGCAGAAGATTCAACCTTTGCCACTTGAGAAGCCTCACTCTCTGAAATTTGGATTGCTTGCTTCAAACTCTCCACCACCTCGCTCATCATCGGACGCTCTTTCGGGTTCTTTGACAAGCAATTATCTGCCAACTTGGCAATCTTCCGAGCAGCATTGAGAGAGTACTGATTTCCAAGCTTCGGATCAATTATCATGTTGAATCTCCTACTGTCTGCAGGGAATTGTTTGACCCAATCCAAGAGCTTCGCCTCGCTTCTTGGACGGTTTTTATCCAACGATCGCCTGCCCGTCATGATCTCATACAGCACGACTCCGAAACTCCACACATCACTCTTGTTTGTGAGATGGCCAGTCTCAACGTAGTCTGGTGCTGCGTAGCCATAAGTACCTACAACCTGATTGTAGAGAATGGTCTCGTCAGCTTGGCAACTCTTATTGTGTTGTATTTTGTTAAGATTGATGCATTTGACTAAATGCTTCTTAAATCTACTATTGTGTGATTCATTATTCCAACATTTATTAGTGAATGGACTCAGTTTCAGTAGTCATTTAGGCAAGAAATACATACCGCTGTGGATACGTGACTTCGCCCTTCTGTTGGTCCTTCCCTGGCCATCCCAAAATCCGACAGCTTTGGCTTAAAATTCTCATCTAGCAACACATTGGATGCTTTAAAATCTCGAAATATTACCTGTAAAATTAGAGGCAAAAATGCAAAATACGTTAAGGAGAAAGAAGTTCACGACAGTTGAAAGAATCAGAGCTCGAATCTATCTTACAGCCAAAATCAACTTACATGGGGGTCTCTTCCTCCCTCTATGTCACCTAATTGCATTCACCAAACCCCCTTCAATAACCAGCCTACTTGCCCTATGTTTTGCCCACAAAAACAAAGCCCTCCTAATCTCTAACAATTCTCTCATTCAAATCCTTAATACCCACCAATTTTGAGAAGTAAGATATTTGACAAGAAAAGGTGAAAACTTACAAAGATAAAACAATTTCTCTCATAGAAAAAACAAAATCATGTTTGGTAAAATAAGTAGAAGGAAATTGTCATGTTTTCAAAGAAGATAACCGTTGGGCAGCAATGGCAAGAATGGGAGGGAAAAAAGGAGGAAGGAGGAGAACAGAATGAGAGAATAAACCCTTGTTTATACTTGCAATAGAGGCAACACATTTTTTTCACTTGAGTAGAAAAGAATCTAATGTGAAAATAGAAGAAACCCCACCTTCTACCCATTTCACCCAATCCAAACTTACCCGAGAGCAGAATCAGATTACATCTTTTTTTTTTCTTTTTCTTTTTTTGAAGACTAAGGTATTGGCATCCCACCTGACTTAGTCAGGTATCTCATTTGACTAATTCTTTGAGCATGTATAAACCTCCCTATCCTCACATGCCAAATACAAACTATGGGGAGTGACCCTTTTTGTGGTGAGAGGGGCTTGATCCCAAGACCTCCCAAAGTGGGAATTACATCTCTAATAGGAATAAAGACTGCAAAACGTATAAATATTAATAACTTAGTTGAAATTAGTTTAAGATGTCTCTAGCAACTTATGCACAAGTTACCTGAACTTCCAATCCTTCATGCAAATAAGCTAATCCTTGAGCTGCACCCAAGATAATGTGCAATCTTAAATTCCAAGGAATGACTGGCAATGTCCTGTTGAATAAATGATTTTCTAGGCTCTTATTTGACATATATTCATAAACCAATAGCCTTTGGATCCCCCTTTCATCATCTGCAGCACAATATCCCACAAGTTTTACAAGATTCGGATGCTCAACAACACCAAGAAACTGAACTTCTGCCATCCATTGTTTATGACCCTAAAAGAAAGAAAAAAAAATCATTAGAAACAATATCTTAATTAATAAAAGGACCATGAGACATCAGTAATGCATGTTTGAAACGATTGTGACTTGAGCCATAAGAAACAATAAATTCAAGTAAATTAAAAGATATTAAGAGATACTCTTCACTCAAACAGGTGGAAATCTGATTATATAACTGAAAAAAAAAAAAAAACCTTGGATGGAGCCCAATAATGTAAACATGAGACTTATACTAACATACCCATGTAGAATGGCTCTATGGCAAGTGAAATGATTACTTGCACACTTAAAGCGTATCAAATGGGATGGTGTAGGATCTATTGAAAATGTCTTTTCTTAAATATGTAGTTTATCTAAAATCATTTTGATGAAAATTATTTGTAATTTTCCATAGCATGAAAAGCATGAAAAATGAGATCTCTCTTCTTGTATACAGTAAAGACTCTTTGCCTAGAACACAAAAAAAAAAAAATATGAGACATTTCTCACTTCTTCCAAGAAATCCAGAAAATTTAATGAGAAAAAATGGGAGGCTTTCCTCACCGGTCAAGACAATGCATCCTTCATTTAACAAAAATAAAGCTATTGATGCAAACAATAGAAACAATGGGCTTTCATGACCCATCTTGAAGTCAGATTTTATATCACTTGTTGGATGATATGAATCAAACTTGAAAACATTTTTTCCCGCAGAATTGCTTTCCTGGAGGAAATAGAACAAAAAACATCTAACGTTGTTTCTCATTTTCTAGCTATGAAAAAAGAAGAGAACAGAAAATGATACATTTCTTCTTTTTAAAAATCTATTTTCCATAGAGGTAATTGGAAAATTTATTGAAGAATAGGTGGAGGTTTGCCTCACTTGACAAGACAACGTTTCATCCATTTATAATGGATATGAAGTCTTTTGACCAATGTTATCAGAACCGAACCGTGTAACGAACCGTCTTCGAGGAGGTCAGGGTTCAACTGGATCCGACCGGGGTCAAAGTAGGTAAAAGTCGGTCAAAGCCGGTCAAGTATTAAAATAATATAAATATTATATATAATATTAAGTAAGACATATTTTACTAATAATATTAATATAAATATTAAAAATAACATTCAAACTCTGAGTAATATACTAAAACGGTGAAATATATGGAATAAAAATAGTAATAAACTTTTATATTTCAAATATACAAATTTTTTAAGGGAAAAATTAAAAAAAAAATCAAATATATGAACCGCGGTTCATGGTTCCCGGTTTTGACAGCCAGCCGATTTTTTGGGTGGATCGAACCGCAGATCCAGTAGTCACGTTGTTCAGCCACAGTTCGATCCGGTTCTGATAACACTGCTTTTGACACAAATAACAAAAATGTCAAGTTTCCACATTCCAACACGAAGCCAAATTTCACAACACATGTTGGATGACAAAGATCGGACTTAAAAATATTTTTTCCACAAAATTAATTTGCCTTCAACCGTGACCAACCTTTGACCGTGCCTGACCGACTACACCCATTCAATTTCAATCCTGTTGCCCGATCCATCGTCCAGTATTTCATGTAAAGTATGAAAATTCTCAGGCATTTATAGATTTTTTATATATATCCTTCTCTTTTTATTAAATAAACACGGGCAATAAAATACTTTGGTAGTAAAACAGCATCTGCCACGCGTGAGAAAAGCTTTATTAAAATAAAAATTAAAGCATAAATATTTGAAGTTTTGAACACAATCATCTCTATCTTCTTCCATTTCTTTTTCTTTTAAAAAAGATGTCGGCAGGCATTGAGAAATATCTTTATAAAAAATACGAGATACGTAACCAAGTTGGTAAGCCTTTTTCAAGTCAAGGAAATGTGCTTCCTTTCACATGTACTGATAGAAGATTATCAAATCTTTACAGATTAGCCACCCTTTAGTAGAATCTTAAAAAAAACTCTGTTCGATTTCCGTTCAACTTCAACAATTGGATCACTTTTTGTAATGGTTTATCTCATGTGTAGGATTGGAAGGATTGCATGTTTCAAAGATTAGTCAGGTTAAAATTGTCTCTTGTATCGATGCATGTGGGTGAGACACCCAGACACCTTAATCATAAAAAACTTTGCTAAAAAATCTTCAATACGACTAATATTAAACAAAAAAGAGTTTTGGAGTTGCTTCAATCCTCCCTGGCTTAATTAGGATTTCAAAAATTCTAACAAACGATCAAAACTACTAACATGCATTCATCAGGAGATGCGGAAAAGGAACTGATTGTTCAATTTTCAATATACAACAGGGTATTCAGATAGACATGAGTACCTGCATACCATTCTTGTTGAGCTTTTTAATGGCGACGACAATCCGGTCACCTTCACCGTTGGGAGGATCGACGAAACCTCTGTATACGCTCCCAAATCCACCTTCGCCGATCTTGACCTGCGGGCTGAAATCATTGGTCGCCTTCTTGAGCTCTGGCAATGAAAAAGCACGCAAATTTTGCGCCTTCTCCTCGTATAATTCTGGTATACCTCGATGCGATGACGACGTGCCGGCCAAGGAACCTGTAGATTTGCTTCGACGTTCTGCTGGTGAGTTATCAGATTTTGCGCCCTGCATCTTTGCTGGCGCAGATTTTCTTTGGCCAGTCCATGACTTGTTCTTGAAGGAGAAGAAACACTTCATCTTTTTTCCCCCAAAAAAATAACAATGCTCACAATCCAATTTTTGTAAGTATCTGATACGTTGCGAACTCAAAACATTGTCAAAATTCAGCAATTTCTCTCCAATTAATGGAAAATTTACAAAAGAGGGAAATTCAGGAAGATAAGATGAAGAAAGAAATATGAATAGAAAAGAGAGAAATAGGTCTGGATTAGAGAAAAAAAAAAACCCAAATTAAGAAGAAGAGAAAATGGGAGAAATGAGGGTAATATAGAGAGAAAATGGTGAATTCGAGCTAAAAACGATCGAGAAAGAGGAAATAAGTACAACCCGAATGAGAAAACAAGATAAAAGAGTGAAGAAGTAGTGGAAGAAAGATCACAGAAGAAAAGAATGAGAGAGAGAGTAGAAGAAGGGGCGAAGATAAGAACAGAGACAAAAACAAAAAGGACAACCCAGATGGAACTATAGAAAGCCAAATATGAATTCAAGCTTGAATCAGTCAAATGACAAGAAAAAAAGGTAAAACCCAGATGAAATAAAAAATAAAAAAAGGAGTGAAGAAATAGTGGAAGAAAATCTCAGATGAAAAAAGAGAAAAACAAAACCATTAATGCAAAATGAGCAAAATATAGAAAGCTAAATGTGAATTCAACTTTGACGTAGTCAAAGACCAGGAAAGAAGTAAAACCCAGATTAGAAAACAAAGGAAAACCGTGTAGAATTGGTTGAAGAAAGAGATCTTTGATGGACAGAGAGACAGTGACAGAGACACAGACCAGTAGCCGGAAGGAAAGAGAGAAACGTTGAGCTGAGATATCCTGAGTCACAAACTTAATCTGAATTTATTAACATTTACAATAAATCAACATGCAGCTATCCTATAAAATCAAATAAATAAATTTATTATTTAAAAATTCAGAAAACTAGTCTTCATAAATATATATATATATATATATATATATGGTCACCGATTTTAACATTTTATTTTATTTTTCCATCAATATTCTTAAATTTATTTGATAAGTTTAGTATGTCAAATAAAATTAGAAATATTATGGGGAATAAAAACTAAATTACAATAAATTTTCTCTCATTTATGTCTCGAGAGAGAGAGAGAGAGAGAGAGGAGAGGGACTTTCTATTTTGATTTTGTCGACTTAGACTGCCACATTGAATTTAAGGAACAATAAATAAAAAAGAAAGAAAGAAAAAACTTTTGAATTCCTTCTTAGCTGTAAATAATTCAGTTGGGCGAAGGGTTGGATAAGAAATTGAAAGCTACCAACTCTCACAAACTTCTTGTCTGATTGATATTTCATTCAAAAGTCAAGTGATTGATATTTGAAAAAAGTCAAATAAATCCATACATGTTTGGAAGTTGAAATTAATGTTTAACATAATTAATCTCTCAAATACCATTCTCAATATATTATCGGCCAATGATAATATCGAACTCTTTTCAAAATGTTGAAGTTTTACCAAGTTATTATCAATCACTCCACTCTCTACTATATTTTTATAATTTTTTTCTCTTAAAAGTTTAATAATCTATATTATATTTTTATAATTTTTTTCTCTTAAAAGTTTAATAATCTATATTTTTATATGTATAATTTCTAATGAATCAACTCTATAGAATATAGATTAATAGAGTAGCGATCCTCCCACAGACATTTTATGTAATGAGATAAGGGATTTAAGGTATTATCCATTTTACCCTTCCACTTTAGTATATAAATCATTTAAAAAAAAATTAGTAATTCAATCAGTGATCCGATTTGCTATTATATATGAAAAAAATAGTCTCACTTAAATAAATTTTAGTTACCCGATCAGTGAGCCAATTTTTACCACAGTAGAAGAGTCAGTAATCCGACGAGCCAATTAAAAGGGTAAAATGAAAAATACAGTAAAATTCATATCAAATTATATAAAATACATGTGAGAAGATCGCTATTCAATTAATATCGTCTCTTATTTTTATAGTATAAATCACTTGAGTCTATGTGATTCACCCAAGAAAAGTATTTGCAACTGACCCGTTTGTCTGTACTCTAGTTTTTTTATTTCGGGTAACTCTTACTTGGGCAGTCTGCTTTGGCTGCATCAGACTATTCACGTGATGGACCTGCAGTTCCTTGTAATGGTCATGGAGGGACTGTTTTGGAGAGTAGAATCTCTCCGAGGAAGCCACGTGTTATGCTGATACAAATTCAGAGGGTTTAGTATATGCTTTATCAATACGTATTTTTTATATTATTTTGAACAAAAGTTATACTTTTTCATCTCTAAATATTTGTTCTATTTTAGACTTTTTACTTAAAAATCATTTTATAAAATATTATTTTTCTGATATTAATATTTTATTATTTAGACAATTCAAAGTTTATAAAAGAAGATCATCCTTCTATCACAATAAAATGCAATTTAGAGCTAAATATAAATGAATCAGACAAGTAATCTAAGGCAATTTCAAAATACAAATAGAAAATTATTTTGGGACGGAGGGAATAGTAAATAAAAAAAATAAAAATATAGTATAAGCACTTTTTTTAAAAGTAAACAGTCGAGTTTTTTGAAAGGCGCCCCACTCAGATATCCAGAAAATCTGTTGTAGACTCCCGATTTCAAATTTTTTTAGTGAAGTTACCATTTTGCCCTCCCGTATTTTATCATTCGAATAATTTTACAGTTCATTTTTCAAATCATTCGAATGATTCAGTCGTCCAAAGAAAAGAAAAATGGGTTATCGTCAGGATATTCAATTTGAGAAATTTTGGAAATAAACGGTGCTTAAAAAATAACTTTAAAATTTTAAAAGAGATTTTATTATTTAAATAATTTGTTACTGTAGCATTCTGCCCATTCATTTATTCGAAGGATCAAAGTGATCCTTAGAACAATTCGGCTTTGTAGCTGAATCCTCCGAAGGAACCCATTTTCCACTGATGTGTTATTTCGGATCACTGAATCATTCGAATCATCTGAAAAATGAACAGAATAATCATTCGAATGATAAAATACGGGAGGGTAAAATTGTAACTTCACCCGAAAATTTGAAATCAAGTGTCTACATACAGATTTTTCAGGTGTCTAAATGGGTGCCTTTTTGAAAATATAGTACATTCTAAAAAATGAAAAATGTATTAAAACTTTAGAAAATGTTTAAAAATTCTACAAAGAAAAAACCAACATAAAGAAAGTTGTATTACAATTCATGATTTTTTTATTGTAATTTTTTCTTAGTTTCATAAAAATATTATATAAAGATCAATCATTATTTAATTGTAGAAACATTTTTCTTTTGTATCATTTCATTCGTTTTTTTTACCAAGAAATTCGAAATGCTAAATATCTTAGAAATCTCGACCTTCATCAAATTTTCAGATAATTCTAAGAAAATTACACATATGTTTTAGAAATTATGTGAATGACATTAACACATTGTCATTGAATTCCATAAGCATTGAATATTATTTCACCAAATTATTGAAAAAAAAAAAACTTAAATTATGAGATTATCTTAAAGCCAAAATTCAAAAGGATTAATAAAAATAACTAAAAGTGAAAAAATGATGAAAATAATTCTAAAATTGAATAACTTAGATTTTCGAGCCCCCATGGCCTAATCTTGATGTGTCCTAGGGATAGTTGATTCACTTGTGGGGGTTTTACGCTGGGTATCCTACAGTTTCCCACACGTAAATTAAAAAACAAATTGAATAACTAAATTTTTAACATTTTTAAATTTTAAAAAATGGGTGAAAAAAACTCAAACATCAGTCGAAACTAATTAAAGAACTATCATCGGCCGATATGTATCGTCCAATAAAACCCGTATCAGCCAAATCTACCTTCTTGAAAACGATAAGCTACGTATCACCAATATGTATCAGCTGTTTTTTATAATATAAATATAATCAAGTCTCGTGATTTAACCATTTGGATCAAATGAAGTAACAAAATAGAAAAAAAAATTGTTGATGTGAGAATTAAAAATTAGTTTTAACACAGTTACTAAGTCAACTGTCAATTTTATTTACTTAATATTATTAAGCGATTTTTATAATTAAAATATTGATAGCTTCTAATTTATTTGGTTCACTCTCTAATAAATTAAAAAATGACTAAAATAAAACTAAGTCTCAATCAGTGATGTCATATTAGAAAAAAAAATATTATAATGGCATTTTTTTCACCAGTGGATTAATCCTCAATTGTGTCGAAATTTATATATCAAGATTCTTATGGCCTAAAAATGATAAATTTTCAACCGTTTTGAGTTCAGATTTTTTTATTTTTTATTTTAATGTTGAGCCCATTTCCATTTTAAACAATATTATTTTACAATATTTACATGTAGCCCCCTAAATGGCACAAAGTTCAACCAAATAACTGCTCATTAAATTCTGTAAAAAAAAAAATCATCATTTAAATTATTTATTTCATCCATTTGAAACTCACATTTATATTTAGATTTAACAAACTATAATTATGGTCCCACTGTCTAATTAACGCCCGCTTGATCTGTTCGGTACTTTCATAAAAAAATTAGCCCCTATGAAAAGCCATGATAACAGACATTTCATCTACCATTACTTTCATTATTATATCTAAAATTACTCAAAAAGTAAAAAATAAATTTAGGTATTTTAGCAAATCTACTAGTTAAAATTGGAGTAGTTGGATTCACGTTCAACTTTTTTCGTTATCCATCAACTAAACTAGTGTATATAGATTGGGAAGTACGTCATTTTCATGCATGCCATTGAGGATATCTACGGTAAAATAAAAATTGAATCATAAGAATTTTTTTTAAGTAGCATCGTGTCGTATACATCAGTTTTAGGGATCCACAGCTGTCTGAGAATCTAAAGTTCAATAGCTTGGTTGAGAAGACCTAACTGCTACCAGAGGACTGACTTTAAGGATGGATTGTCATTGATCAAGGTCAATGACTAATGGGAATTTAATTACCCAACCAATTTTCTGAAAGTATACCTAGGGCTGAAACTTGAGTTGCATAATAAAACTAGGGCTGAAACTTGAGTTGCATAATAAAGCTAACTTTATTCGTGTCAAAATTTTATTGAACTCAATCTTATCTGATCCAAATTGCTCACCTAAATTACTCAACTTGACTCAACTCAAATTATTGATCCAACTTGAGTGGTATGTTATAACTTGATGCACGTGGATCGAGTCAGATCAAATTGTATTAATTTTAAATTTCTCAACCTCCAACCCAAATTTCCTATGGATTTTCATTTTTCCAACCCGAAATATACAAATACATAATCCAAATCCATTGATTTCTCAAATCAAATCATATAGGTTAGATTAAAATCCGATCCAAGTTTCACCCTTAATTATACCAAGTTTACTCATTTATTGTCCCGACATGTATGTATTTTTCGCTCCTTATCTATCGAAAATAATGTTCTCCTTGACTAGAGAACCTAGCAAATACTATCTTCATATCATGCTTCATGAAATGAAGTCTTCAATTCAATTCACGCTCAATCGCAACGGACCACTCTCCATAGACTTAGATCTGTGTATGTGGATTAGAAGGTTTACACATGTATGTGGGATTAATCATAATCTCACCTCCAATACGGAGTGAAGATACCCATGTTATCACAAAAAAAAAAGTCAAGGAGGACCTGATGTGTGGGCCTATCAACATGGAATGCTCAGTCTTTTGTGATGAGACAGAGTTTTAACATATCAAAGCTCAAGAAAAAAAAAAAAAGGATAGATCACAAAATACTTTCTCGCTCCAATTCATTAAGTTGAATGAATAAACAAACAAATATGAAAGGGAAAGAAAATTATGGAAAAACTATTCAATCCACCAAGTTACCACTTGCCGATTATAAATTAAGAGATGAAAATAAGCAGATAGGAAATAAAGAAATGATTGTAGTGGCGTAAAAAAATATAACAGGAAGACCACTCCATCATTACAGCGGAAGATCCAGTAATGACCCAGAAGAGGATCACAGCATCTCCAATCAGATCTGAATTCATGAACTTTGGTGGTCAAGGAATCAGCTCATTTTTTTCTCTGTTGTTGAGGTGCCAAAGAAGTTTACGAGTTGGTGCTGGCGGGGCTAAGCCCGGAATATCCCGAATGTCCTTGTTATTTGGATTCACAAGCTGAAAATTCAAAAGCCCAGATGTCTTTTTGAGTATGAGATGGAATCCAAAATAGAGTGTATGAAGTCACAATGAAATCCTAGCATTATACCGTGAACCGATTATTAGTGAGTAAAATAACGCAAGTCAAAAGAAACTCAACCTTCACAATGATGATAGCTACCACTCCAATGACAATCAGGAAAAGCATGGCCATGATACAGCGGTCAGTTGCAACCTGAAAAATTGTAAGTGAATAAATAACACATTGTAAGAGAACAGTCACATAGTTCAGTAAAAGCAGAAAAATCAGTATCTGACAAAACTGACCTGTCTACCAATTTCCTTAACCAATTTAGAAGCCTTCTTGATCGAGAAATGGATTGAATCCAGCTCGTTGACAATCCTACTCATTTGTTCTGTCTGAGGGTAATAAATTATAAGATTTAATCAGCATAGATTACGTTAACAGGAAAAAAAATAAGACAATTGAAAAGAAGTCAATGGCCATGGAATCGAGATTGATAGGTGTCAAAAGGTAACACACCTGTGCTTTTAGAGCAGCTGATGTCTCTGCTCCAACATTTATAGTGTCCTCAACAACCTACAATGCATGGTAATATATATAAAGCTTGTCAACAAAACCCCAGAAAAATACAGGTGAGAGGTTCACATCAACAAAAATATTCGAGTTCTATCACAGAATTCAAGACTGCAACTTCTAGAAAGTTAAAAGGACTTAGTTTGAAAGAACAATGATGCTCCATGACAAAAGCCACATCCTAATATAAAGTCTGGTTTTTGGATCAAGAAATTGACCCTTTTTCTAATGGCGACTATCTTAAAAGAAAAAGGAGGCACCAGAGGTGTGCAAACAATGGAACAAAGCAAAGAAAAACAGGAAGGCCCATAACCCCATAAAGGAAATTGTTCTAATCTCCGAGAGACAAGTGTCAACATCAGCAAAAGGAAATTGCATGGCTTTGTCCTCACCATGACTGAGGAAGAGGTACCTTTTGGATTTGGAATCTCGGAAGAAGGCTCACCAGAGACACCACCGAAAGACGAGCTTTTGCAAATCCAACACAAAGAATTTGTAGGAGAAAGGAAATCGTCTTCAATCAATACTCCCAGCTCAAATAAGGGATGGTTTTCAAATACTAGAGGCTTGGTGACCAAACTACTCAAAATCTGGCAAAAAGGAAATGCCTCCTCGCAGTTGTGAAAGGATCCACCTCCACCACCTTACCGAGAAACTCACCAATGGCTCCGAGGGCTTCCGAAGACCAAGCACAAAGAGGGACCAAACACCCTAACCCAAACTGATCTTGTATGGAGATTTGCCGACAAAAATTCAAGATATCCAACTTCAAAAGAAGAACATGCAACTCCTTCAACAACTTCAAAAGAAGAGCAAGGAATGCAAATGATCGATCCTGCAAACAGAGACCTCGCCAATACAACCCCATTCAGATATCCAGGATTCTAAGGTTGGGATGCCGACCGAGGGATAGGGGAAAGTAGCAACGAGGCACTTCTTCAAGGAATTTGACCTCTTTTCAACAAGATTTTTTCCCAAAATGATGGATCTGCCTTTTGCAGAAATGAACATCCAAACCGGAGCTGAAACAACTTGGGAAAAAAAGGCAGGATTAGGAACTTGTGGAGCAGGTAAAGAATTGCCGCTAGCTCGAGGTTTAGGGCTGGCACAACACACCATTGCAACTTGAGACAGACCCCTTTGAACATGTGATCATTGACATTGATAATGGCAAGAGAGCCTCAACTTCCATGCTTCCCAGAGGATTTATCAGAACGGATGAAATTGTCAACAATTCTCCCAGATTTGCAGAACAAAAAGAAAATGTCGAGTGTGGAGAACTGGTCAAGTAAGTTAGAAATGAAGAAGAAAGAAGAACGGCGACAGTCGGACAAAGAGGATAAGGAAGAAAAGAGGGTCCTTCAGTCATTTGAGGCCCCAAAGTAGTTTCTAAAGAATTCAAATCAATCAAGAAACTAACCTTTTTGGACCGCTCAATGGCTTGATCAGTCTCATCCACCATTTGGTTGCCTCTATCAATTAATTGTTGATTGGTCATATCTGCACAACAAATGTATGTTTCAACATATATATAATAATATGAATAAAACTGACATCTTACTATTGTATTGATATGCAATTAGAAAGAAATAATAAGCACAAATCTAGAAAAAAAATATTTTGAAAGATGCATCAATGGAAAGAAATTCCTCCTGTAAGGTGGACTCTAATGGAAGAGAAATATCTAGGCTAAACAAGGTCCAGACAGAGATGCTTTTTGTGTATGATATATTTAGAATTTTCCCTTGGTTCTGTTATTTGGTGAAGTAGGTTTCTATAGAGTTATTTAAGATTTTATCATTATTATCATTGAAGCCATTTATCCCATCAATTTGAGGTTGGCATTAGCAATTGGATTCATATTTAATTTTGCATTCATATTTAAAGTTTCATATTCATATTTAATTTTGTAAATTCCTAAGCATATCTGTAATACATATAGCTGGTTGCTTTCTTGTATGTCTTTTTTGAATTAGAAATTGTATTACACTTAAAAAGTTCAGATATCACAAAATCAATAGCTGCAAATGGCTTTAGATCTGCAGTATGGAACCTTCAGTATTTTGGAGATCTGCAGTAAGTTTAATTAACACAATAGAAACCAATTCAGATTGGTCAGTGTGACGTGGATCCGATTCTGGGCTGATCCTTGGGCTCATCGTCATTCCCAGAGCAAACTGTGCCCTAGATTATTCCATATTTTAGCTGATCCAGAGATGGTGATCAGCAGGTGCTGGGACTGATCTATTACATGGTAATATAGGTGCCCTGTTTTGAGGCATCCACTAAAAGAAGGGGAGGCCATATTGTTCATTTAGATGATGCAGCTTCTCAATTAGATTTATGTCCCAATGGAGCAGCAGGATTACCAACCATGGTTATTATTTATGGGGAAAAAACACAGTTGAATCACCCAACTCAAAGCCAAAAACAAGTGAGGTAGACTTGGATGGTCTCATGAGTTTTTCACCTGACTCAGAAGATCGCCTGGGTGGAGATTCTCGTTTCAACACAGTTGCATCATGCATAAGGATGCAAATGCCATTTTAAGGGTTTTTTTGAGGGTATATAGGTATAAAACACATGGAAATCCCACCAAAATCATTGAAAAACATTAAGAAAAGGGTGTCAAAAGTAGTACTCTGATAAGGAGTTGTAAAATGGATGGGTCAAACACAAAAGTTTAGTAGATCCGACCAAAGGCATACTGTCTTAATTTTAATTAGGCTTGGGTTGGGCACTAGGAAAAGAATAACCACTCCAGTCTGGGTATAAATTAATTACTTGGGACCTTACGTTGACCCACATGACATGATTTCTTGGGTTGGATCAACAAGAACCAATTATCTTACATTCTTATCAAAGATGGTTGGTGGATGACAAGCCATGTCTTTGGAACAAAAGAAATAAAATGCCCCTGATTTAAGCTACCTGTGATTGATGGTCTTATGCATTGAAACTGCTTACACAGAGGAAAGTATTTCCAAATCTCAATGAAGGTAGAGGTGCTGACTGCTGTGTCATTTTCTTTTTTTGATGATGAAGAACCACAAGATCCCCACCTCTCTCCGAGGGGGATGCACACAACCCCCGCAAGCCACATGCATCGGGTTACTACGGGACTCAAACCTGGGACCTCTGGTTGACTGTTGTGTCATTTTCATCCAAAGAAATCTGGCATTGAGGCACTGAGGGGGTTTTTTTGAAAGGTGAATTACCGAGTGATGCAACTATATATGAAACCATAATTGACCAAAATCAACAAGGAAAGCAAATCAATGAAATAGAAATACAAGCAAACTGAGGGAGGAAAAAACAAAAGCCACATGCTTACTTGAAGCCAGCAGAACATTCTCTTCGCCAAACCCCTCTCCACCATTAGGTCCACCAAAAAGATCAACTTGTTTTTCAACATTACTTGCATGCCTGTTTAATGCCATTCACAAAAGCAGCATTCAGTAAAAAAACACATTATAATGAATTGAGGCATCATTCAAGAAGTTGGTCCATGTAAATGCACCTTTTGCTAAATCCTTTCATGAGTTCTATTTACAAATTTAAACCTATTACTAGATTGATTATGACAGGGTAGAATGACAAGTGTAACTCAAAAATCCAATACTCGACAGATGGGACAGTGGAAATTGATGATGGTGATCATGATTCATGTCTTACAGTACCGAAAGTACTTGAAAATGACAATAAACTCAAATATTGCATTAACATGACAAGATGCATAATAGCAGTCACAACAACAAAATTGCTAGCATAATGAGAAGAAATGAACCTTTTAAAAAATAAATGAATAAACTAGAGGAAATATATGTATATGAAATATTTCAAAAATTGTATGTGAACAAACATTAAAAGAACCAGCCACTTTTTTCTCACTTAAAGGGAAAATTTAATAATAATAACCAGCTATTCTTAAATTAAGTTCTACCATCTGTCATCACATGGGTAAAGACTAGCTATTTGCATAGTTCTTAAAATCTTAACGATTTACAATTTCAGTCTTACAATATGATACGATTTTTTAAACTTTCAAAAAAAAATATGATATGATTTTTAAAGAAGTGATTTAGATCTTATAATATGATACAATTTTTTTATGAGCTAACAATTTTTGTAAATTAAATGTCAGTTTTACCAAAACATGATTCTCCTCTATGAACCAAGTTAATTTTCAAAACATTAAGTCATAAAATTAGCAAGCCATATGCATGACTTTCTTTTTATAATCTTAAACAACACTTACATAAATGACAATCAAGTTATATATATAATACTTTCATCATTTTTTATTTTTTTTTGCATTTTACAAATAATGTTTTGGATACCAGGTGCTTAGAATATGAAAAACTTATTTTTTACTCTTTAAATATTTTTAAAAGATTTTACCTCTTTGGTAAAAATCATAAAAAATCTTATTATTTGCGATTCGATGCGATTTAGTGACTAGAACAATTTAAGATATGATTTCAATTTTCAAAACATTGGTTGTTTGTGTGTGTTTAAATTAATATGAGAAAGAATCATTAAGTCCCCGAATTTTACAACAAATAAAAGAAAAATATTAAAAACAAAAAAATAAAAATAAAAAGGGGTAAACATAAAAAAGGACCTCAGTACTTAAGAGAAGACCCAACGTTGGGTAGCTCAACTAGTTACTTCCCGTCTCATGAAGCGAGAGGTAGCTAATTCAAGTCCTGACAGCGTTAACCGGGGGTGTCCTGTGTGGGTGTGGGGCGTTCCCCCGAGGGGTTTATGGGGGCTCTTGCTTCGTGGTTCCCCTCAGTCATAAAAAAAAAAAGAAAAAAAGAGGACCTTAGTCAACGACCTTGAGCTTAGCACACAACATTTGTTTAAATTCTTTGGCCCAACATAAGCTACAAAGTATCAAAGATCCATCGGGACATGGTCTTTTTTCTTTTCCTTTTTCTTTTTTAATGAGACATGGTGAAAAGTCTCCTGTTTTATTTTCCAAGGAAAACTATCAAATCTTTTTTATACATCTGAAATAAGGCTTATCAGTGAGGACAGAGCAGTTGGGATTATTTTTCCTCTAAACAACCCATCATAAAAATACTCTAAGGCAATTAACTAGGCCTTTATGTCAGACAAAAACTGTTGTCGTAAACAATGTCTAAGTTATTCAATCAATAAATGAAACAATTCAAACTATACTATTCCTTTACCTTTTACACAGTTATCACACCTGCATGACACCTAAATTCCAAGATTACAGCTAGAGAGCTAGGGCAATATAAGCCAGTTTAACACTGATAGCTGAATTTAGAAATTAAAAATATTAAAGTAGCAAAGTTTAAAATTCTATGGATGCTTTCATGAATGTAAGCAAGGATGCACAAAATCCTACCATTCTCCATCTTTAAATAAAAGGATGAACACATCTAGTAGATAGCTCATAACTTACTGTTTCTTAAGAGCAACATAGGAATTCAACTCTTTAATCTGCAAAACAAAAAAAGGGGTTTAAGAATGTATGCATAAAGACAATTGGACTAAGATTATAATTAATAAACCACCAAAAAAGTGATTGCATTAGCACATTTTTAATAAAGAACTTAAGGAGTGAACAGTACCATTGATTGTTTTTTCTCATTGAGCATTCTATTGGTATCAGGTGTATTCCTGAATTCCTCTTCCTTAACTTCTCGCTCAAATTCTTTAATAAGCCTAGAAAAGGACAAATGACAACCAATAAAAAATGTCACAGATGAGATCTTTAATCTAAAATTCAGAATTCTCCATGATCACTTCCTTCAAATAACAAGTGCTTTGTGTGCAAAGGCCCTATTAAAAGCAATCAGGCCACTACCATTTAACCACAAAGCTGATATGCATGCCTAGATTACAGTTAGAAACACACTTAGAAGAGAAAAGAGTTCGGCTACCTCTTACATTCCCGCATCTTCCCGGTGAGTTCTTCCAATTGTCGACTCTGTCTATTAGAATCTTTAATTTTATCCAGTTTCTGGAATCCATTTCTGTACATAAAGCCATTGTGTGACTTTAGATATCATCATATAGAATAGTCAAACCCATTATTGGGCAAAAGCCTAAAAATAAAAAGAGTTATATCACTTTCCAAAAAAAAAATTGTAATATCTAAAGAAAAAAAAAATCATAATGACCCATACCAACCACAGTATGACACTTGTAACTTCTAAAAATAAATGAATAAATAAAAAATCAAATACAGTATGATTTTAAGCCGTTATGGACATCAATTACGCACTAAGGCTGTGTAAGAAAACCCCTGCAGCTCATCATCCAAATGTATAGAGCAACCACTAAAGCCAATTATCAGGTAATGACACAAACAAGGGAAATATTACAGTGTGGAACACCCACTGGCAAACCTTCGTATGGGTGAATCCATCACCACCCAATCAACATCAAAGAAAAAAGATGATAAGAAGTGGACCATGCTTGCTTTTAGGGTCTCTTGTGATTAGGCAGAAAAACTGAAACACTAGGGGAAATCATGGAGTCAGCTATTTGGATTTTAACTGTTGGGGAAATTTCCTCCAATTTCTCCTAAGTTGGGTGCTTCTTGAATCACACAAGACCACATTGATTTCATCTCCCCCACTTTTAGACCAGAAAATTTCTTCTATCAAGAATTGGTGATTGAGGCAGTATGACCGAGTGAGGCACTCTTCCCATACCAAGTCAACATTTGATGGGCACACTATGACATAGAGAAGAGTCTACATGCTCCTACTTTGCTACAAACAGCTTAGTTTTAAACATCACATTGGTCTATATGTAATTATGTATCTATTTTAACTTTCAAAAAAAAAAAAATTATGTATCTATTTTGGAAAATCAGTACCCATACTGTCAGCCTTCCTTTTCTACCATCCACAACATTTAAAACATGGTATATAGTGTTTTTTCCCCAGTTTCTTATCTTTTCTAATATTCCTTTCCTTTTTTTTTTTCCTTTTCTACTCTACCATCATATAAGTTGATACAGCGAAGCAAATTGGCTAATACATCATCTTAAAATATGATAAACAGATTAAAAAAATTGTTCTTTGAGCATTATCATCAGATATTGCAATAATTGGAAAAACATTCAAATCAATCCACCAGCATTTTGAAAATCAACATTTTCTCTAATAATTTACATCTAAACAAAATCAATTAGAACACTGAAAAATTTAGACAAAACTTCAATTGCAAAGGAACACAGCTATGTCTAAACTCAAAGGAGTATAGATTATTCAAAGGTCCTTACGACAAAGCTCGAAATATGTCATTGATCTGCCCTTCAATGTTGGCCAGCTCCTCGCTGATTGCAGACAGCGAATCCATCGCCGTAGAACAAATTCCACGCCAATCACAACCTCCTCCCTAATTCCAACGATCACGCGTTTGAAGCGGGACTCAAAATCCAAACATCAATAATGTCCAAACTGGATCCGAAAAACAGAATCTTAAATCCCGGAATTGATTCATACATCAAAAATACACTGACTCTACAGAAAGAAAACGCATTAAAACGCTCCAAATCGTCAATCAAATTGTTTAAATTGTCTTCCTTTTCAAAATGTTCCAGAATCAACTAGATCCAATCCGGGATCCGAAATCGGGATCCTAAACGTCCCGATTCGGATCTAGATGCGTTGGAATTGGGAGATTTCGAGGAATGTGGGGAAGGAAATCGATTGGATTAGGGTTTTGTGATGAATGCAGGATCGGATCCGGATCGATGGAGATGGAATCTAGGGTTTTATGAATTTGAGAGACAGCAAGAGAGAGAGAGAGAGAGAGAGACTCGGGTATTGACAATTACTGGCAGTTTTTCGTTTTAAGATATAACGATACAGTGGCCCGCGGGACAGGTAGTCAGATGGACCTTCGACGGACTACCGAGAAGTTCGGATTTTGGGAACATTGGTTGGAGGGTGGATTCCGTGTCGCATATGCCACACTTGATCCGTGTCGCAGATTTAAATTTCCTATTAAATACATGCGACGTGCACTTTAGAGGTTTTGGCCTTTTGGATCCGGTGTCTAAATTTATCATTTTATCCAAGTGACATTATCAATTCTGTAGAAATATTTATCATTGATTTAATTTTTTTAAGTTTTTTTAAATAATGATAAATATTGTTGATAATATCTAAGTCATTGCTATTTATACAATACTCAAAACTAACCTTTAATCAATCCTAATTTTGATGATGAAAATATTAAATTGTTTCTTACACATGTATTATTGTTTAAATATAAATTTAAAAATTTTATTATTATTTTTAATTTGAATTCAAGTAAAAATATAAACATTGACAATATCGATATTTTCTCAACGAATTAAAATTTGTTAAATTTTAAATATAATAAATATTTAGTTAAATTTTAATCACTTTCAAATATAGGTCGCATGGCTTATTTACAAATAATATAAATACAAATATGTCTCCCCTCTAAAAGGTAAAAAAAACTTTAATGGATCAAGAACTAAAAAATAGTTTAAACTTATTCATTTAAAAAAATAAATTAATAAATCTAAATAAAATATTTCAACACAAAAATGACTCAATAAACTCATTTGCAAATAGTTACACGCTCGTAACACACCCCATTTCATTCTTTATGAAAAAATATATATTAAAAAATAATAATTCAATGCGCTTGAGCTAACTAACTTTGATTAGACAAAATATAAATGAATTATAAGTCATTATTATTGTCAAGCCATGGATTTCACATATTTAAAGTTTTTTTATAAATTATTCTCTTGTATTCTATCTCTTTCTTTAAAAAAAAATCACCAACATAGTTTTCATCAATTATTCCACACCCCGAGACATGGGTCCTACTAAATGCGGCAATGATGGGTTGATTTGAAAAGACTTTCATTAAACATGTTGATTAATTGAGTTATATTTTTAATATTACATAATTTAAAGGTTAAAACCGCAAGCCGCGAACTGCGGTTGACTGAATTTAATTTTTT
The DNA here is from genome assembly GCA_022113865.1 of Chimonanthus praecox. Classification (NCBI taxonomy): domain Eukaryota; kingdom Viridiplantae; phylum Streptophyta; class Magnoliopsida; order Laurales; family Calycanthaceae; genus Chimonanthus; species Chimonanthus praecox. The sequence goes on from CM039094.1 coordinate 3,839,205, forward strand.
TTTTCAAACAAAAAAAATTTCCTTCAAAATATCAAAATTTAATATTAAAAAATGGATCTACTTGTGTTTTACCATTTCTATCCCACGTTTTTCACCATTACTTAAAATTTGAATATTAATGGTATTTGTAAAAAGTGTCTTACTAAATGATATTTATAATATATATAATATATTATTACTTGACAGTGACGGCAGTTGAACCCAAAATTCTTTAAAGAGAGTTAGTTAGGCAATCGTGTTCTGATAACATTGGTTTAATAGGCAACAATTGCAAGGTATATAGTAGTTCATACACAAAAATATAGGTTTGATAATATTAATTATCTTATTTGAAAATTATATAATTAAAATATAATATTTATGAGAAAAAATTAATTGAGTGGCATTATTTGTGTTTTGTTTTTTTGCACATCACAATTTAAACAATGAAATATATAAAAAAGTGCCATTTTTATTAAACTACAAGACAATATGTGCTTTATGATAATGATATGGGTCAAAATTTTATAGTGAAATTTGTAATTACAATTTTTTATAAAAATATATTTTTAGATACCTATGTAAAAAATGTTTGCCACATCATTCAAATTCACAATGTTTAATCATAAAATATCTTTGGCCAAATTTCACTAATTATTATTTTTTAAATAATAACATAATAAAGTTCTAACTCACTAAAAATAAATTTCCTTTTTTTTGGTCAAATTTTGATGTTCATGACCATCATCTGACTGATCAATTAAGATTTTTCGTGTTAATATAAACATAACGGTAACCTAAAAACTTAAAGTCCAATAAAGAAAAATACTAAGTATAAACATTCAATAATACCAACCACCAAACATCAATAATCAAAGGTTTCACACGAAGGCTAAAATTATTTGATATTATTATTTAATAAGAATTTAAGTTTTACCATAATTCATCCCATTTATGATACATTCTAATTCTAATTAAATGCAATAATTAATAAGATTTTGCTTTTCAACCTAAATCCAAAACTATTGGATAAAGTTGATTTATCAGTATCACACTTGGAACTAGTTAACCTAATTTCATTATTAAATATTCATTAAATGTTAATCTAAATAAGTGACCATATTACAAGTGTTAATCTTACTCAAAATTACCAATTCAATTCAAATCAAAAGTATGAATGAAATTAAAAAATACCTATAAATTTACTCTAGCATCATTGTTGCATGGAAACTTTATATGGGTGAGACCGACCATTGTGGCATGACTCATTAGGGTTCCAGAGCATTTAAGCTTCCTTGTAAAACAAAATAAAATATACATATTTTGATATCCTGACCCATGAGCCAGAGGCCAAGCCCTAGAGAGGTTGATTCAAGTGAAATTGGGCCATTTCGGTCAGACCAACAGTGTGGGCTGGTCGGATCCGACAAGCCCAGCAAGTGGGAGTGAATGTGGGAATTTTGGAGATTTGTAAGTAGTTGTCCCTCCTTAACTCAAGAGACGCGTTTTGGGCCTATTGGGTTGGGCTACGCCCAAAGGCAAAGCCGTGAGGGCTCATTTTTGAGCTTAAAGCGGACAATTTCTCATTGAGTTGGATCCTAAGCCTTGTTCACGGGTCGGGTCGTTACACACATAAATAAATACTAAGCAAGCTTTAAGTGTTTGACATTAGGGGTGCAACTTTGGTTGATATAACTTGAGCCCATATAGAAAAACCTAAAAAAATATGAATTTGTATTGGCATAGGCTTAGTTCTAGTCATTTTATTGGGCCCAAATTTCAAACCCAACTTAGAATTTGAGTCAAGTTGGGCCTCATATATGAAAGTTCAAGTTTGGATAAAAAGCCTATATTTAAGCCACATTTTATAGAATCTATTTTTTAATTAGATATTGTGTATAAATATAATATTCTAGGCCCAAAGAAACTTAAGCCTGGATAGACTTTCATATAAGTAGAGTTTGAAATCGGGCAAATACAATATGCCTAAATTTTTCTAATAAAGGTTAAATTGGGTACGCAGCTCAAGTTGGAGCCATTTAATTGCAATTCAGGCTTGGACTTGAGTAGATCCAAAAACTCACGCTCTCCCACTGGAGTTACATCCTTATTTGAGGGACTTCAATGGATTATTCCATGAGCTTGAGACTAATCTTGCCTATTTAGCTAAACAAGCTCAACGAGCTTGACCCGCCAAGCTATTTTGCATGTTCAAGTTGTTCTATTTATGTGATAAGAACCTACAATACAACTGGTAAAGGTTTATTGTTGCAACTAAGATTCAAGATTGTGAGTTTAAGTCTTATACTTGTAAAATAAGTAATTAGGTAGAGCTTGATAATAATGATGATGACGAAAATGATAAAGTCCATTAATTTGTAACGAGTTCAAGCTAGGTATCGGCCAGGCTCAGGCCCATGAACAAGCCCAAATAGGATGTCCCAAATTCCTATCATAGGATTACGACTTGGAGTGGACCAGTGGAGATCAGGATCAAAATCTCGGCTGATACTGTAGGTATCGGCCAGAGATAAAAAAATTTGACCTATTTTTTAATTTTTTTTAAATAAATATCGGTTGTGGACTCGGTCGATATATCGGCCGATATTCGTGTAATACAGATGAATATTGGCAGTTATTTATATTTATATTTTTTTATATAAAAAGACTTCCCTTTTTATTTTTTTAAAAGTTTTTTTTCAAAAAAAACCACCTAGACTTTTAAAAAACAAAACTTGAGGAGAGAGAAAAATCTCAAATATCGGCTGAAAATTCGGATGAGCCGAATTTTCAAACCCTGGTGCAGATGAGAGAGGAAACCTACTCCCCAGACCAAGGCCAACTTTCTTTTTTCCTCTTAAAATAAAAGGTCTCTCTCTCTCTCTCTTCAGAAATACACACGAGCTCTCACCCAAAGGAAGAAGAGAAAAAATACAGAGGCAAAAACAGTGATCAATCAAAAGCCCCACCAACACACTTCCACTCTCTCCCTCTCTCTTCCCATTGACGAAAGACTCAAAATTCGACTTTTTTTCTCCCTAATTTCCATCTCTCAATCCGTATTCATGATTCCCGCCACTCTCTTCAGTCCATCTCCTACCCTTTGAAAACCCTAATTCCCTTCTATCTCTCACTCTCTCGCATTCTCAGGTAATGAAAGAAACCCATCTTTCTCCAATTCCATCCTTCCATCCGCCCAAAATTGCCGTCTTTAGGGTTTCTGGGTCTTTTATTTATTTTGTAGGCTTGAATGTTTTCGTTGTGTTGATCGATGGATCTGATCTGTTTCTGTTTATGTTTTTTTTTTTTTTTTTTTTTTTTGGGGTTTTTGAATTGTTGTGGTGAAGATAAAAGAAGAGGGGAAAGAGGTTTGGATTTATGTCCCTCAATCAAGGAAGGGCGGAAAAGAGTGAAGCGTAATGAAGCCTGGTCGATCCGGGACGTCTTCACAGCAAAGGAGCTTCTCAGGCAGTGCAGGGAAGGGCGGTGGCGGCAGCGGAGGGACCGCCCCGACACCGTCTTCGGTTCCTTCCACTGCACCATCTCTTTCTAACATTAGAAGGTAATTCTCTTTTGATTTTTCCATCTTATCGATTGAATTGCTTATTGTTATGTTTGAATTCATGGTTTCAATTTTTTTTTTCAGACTGGGGTTTTTGTCAAATGATTCATATTTTATTGGTTGTTTGTAGCGTTAAAAAGTCTAATAATGGACAAGGTGGGCAGTCTAGGTCGGGGCCCATAAGTTCGAATTCTGAATCCAATGCTGCTGCTGCCACTGCCACTTTCCGTGTCACACAGAATGGTGCTCATGCACAAGCCCAAGTGCGCGGTAGGGAATTCATCTCTCTCTCTCTCTCTCTCTCTCTCTCTCTCTTTCTGGAAAAAAAATTTGTGTGTTTAAAAATTGTTTTTTAATGTTTTCTTTTTCTTTTTTCCCCTTCGACTTGGAATTGTATTGCATGATCAAATAGGGAATGGTGAGTGGAAATGACCATATTTTTTAATGGAATCTGTCACCATTTGATTCACTATTATTTGGTTTTGTTTGTGCCACAGATGGACCAGTATTGGGCACTGCCAAACAGATTGATTCATCTGTCTCCAGAAGTCCGAGGGTCCTTCCAAAGGCTCCATCTTCTCAATCCACTTCTGGAGCTTCAGATTCCCTGGCGCCTGCAACGTCATCAAAAGGTTGCAATTTGTCAATAATAATGTCAATACTTATTACTGGGTGTTTATGCTTCTTAAAAAAAGATGACATGGTGCATTTTTTGAAGCTTGCTTTTGGATAACTTCAAATTCAACTAGAAGTTGTACAAATGCCAATTTGAGGGTGGATATGTTTTCTTGTTGGAGTTTTGGTTTTTATCGCTATCTTCTCTTTTTATTTTTATTTTTATTTTTTAGGGGATGTGTACTGTTCTATTAATGGCAGAAGAATGCAAACCACCAAGCTTAAAAAAAAAATAGATAAAAAGAAAAAAAATTCTTGACATGACAACCCCAGTATAAAACCCGAAGAGTTCCTTTTGCATTTTTTTAAAATGCAACTTCACCTTATCCTGTTGTCAATTTTGGGTGAAATGTGTGCTGGTTCTGATGTAGAATTGTAGTTCATCTAAAAAGTTTATGCTCTAAAATGATGGCTGAATGGATTCCTATTCTTTTTTAAATCGATATTACACCAAAATTTTATTTGGTTTATATTGAAATAGGGCACTAGGTGATTGTTGAATTGTGCCATTTGTGGTTGACTAAATCACGTCATAGGGTTTTTTTTTTTTTTGAAATGATAGCTTCATAAAAGAGCGCAAGAAGTGCAGAAAGGTACAAGCAAGACAAAAAAGGGAGACAAAACCAACACCCCACCAAAAAGGAGAAAAATACAAACAAGGCTAGACCAATGGAAATGAGGCCAAATTAAATTAATTCACTCATTCTAGGCCTGAACTAAGTTGGAAATAGAAAAATCTTGAAACTCCTTGAGATAAGATGCCTACGTAGCACATTTAGCTTTGATTCTCGGACCAACTTCAAGAGAGGACTCAACTTTATGTCGGAAGACTCTATTGTTGCCTTCTCACCAAAGGCTCCAAATGGTAGCAAACATGGCCAATTGTCACATAACTGAGAATCTAGAAGGACCCTTATAGAACATCCATGCATATGAAGGAAAGCAATGGAGGAAGGCATTGTCCATTGTACATCAAAAAGGGAGAGAGTGATGTCCCAAACCACAAAAGAGAAAGAGCAATGAATGAGAGGTGATCAGTGTCTTCTGAGGCATGAAGGCAAAGAGGGAAAGCACTCACTGTGACTCTGTCTCTTGTGAATATTGTCTTGGGTGCGAATTTTCCCAAGACCTGCAATCAAGGTAACTGATAGCCTTCGAGGGAACTTTAGAAGGCCAAATAGTCGGGTCAAATAAAGGAACAATGTTGCATTGGATGCTCCATAAGAAGAAAGACTTCACCGAAAATGCTCCAGAAGACTCAAGCCACCAACAATGGGAATCTTCTTTTGAGGCGTAGATGCAAGTCTGGCTGAGAAGGAGAAGATGGAAGGTAAACTACCTTTCAAAAAAAGAAAGAAAAGATGGGAGGTAAACTCATTTGCTTCCTCATAGATAGGCTCCTCCGAAAATGAATACCCCACACAACTTGGTCTCCCAGTATGGAAAGACAATCAGCGATCCAAACGTTCGAAGGAGGAACTAGACGGAAGAGAGAAGGGAAGCGAAAAGCTAAAGGAGGAGTCACACCAAGAAATCAAGCCAAAAGAGGATTTTGTTGCCGCAACCAACCCTAAATCTTATGCCCACATTGAACTTTTCAACACATGCACAAATGACTCCACATTTTTTAAGCTATTATCTGGGTAGGGTTGATGTCTCAACCAGAGTTGCCAATGTTTTACTTCGCACATAGAAGAGATTTCCAGGGGGCTTCTTCATCGAACTCGATTCTCCAAAGCTATTTTGTAAGCAATGTTTGATTAGCCACATCCACAGGTCTCACTCCAAGCCACCAACTTGAACAAGAGGGCAAACTTGGAGCCAACTAACAAGATGATCCTTTTTGTATCAAGTGAGTTACCCCACATGAAGTCCCTTTCAGTTCTCTCCAACTCATTAATAACTTTCCTTGGGCATTTAAAGGCAGAGAGTAAGTAGATTGGGAGAGTAGTGAAGACAGATTTGAGAAGGGAAACTTTGCCACCAAAGGAAAGGTACTTTCCAGCCAAGATGTAATTCTCTTGCTAAACTTATCAATGATGGGCTCCCAAAGAGGGGGGGTGAGGGGTGCCAATGCATAAAGGTATACCCATGTCTAATGAGGTGAGAGAAGTTGGTTTGCATCCAAAAAGCTCATAAAGCGGGACACCTCCTCTTGATAAATATTGCTGCCAACATTTTTGGCCTTTTGATGATTGATTTTGAGAGACAAGGAGAGCTCAAACCATCTAAGCAATGCTCTAATGCTCCTGACGTTGTCTTCAACGGCTTTGTAGAAAATAATAATGTCATCTACAAACTGCATGTGGTGGAACTCCTGATAACTTTTGAGATGAGAGATTCAAAGCCTTCACAACAATAATAAAAAGGGTAGGAAGAAGAGGATCTCCTTGCCGAAGACATCTGGACCTACAAAAAATTCTTTGGGCGACCCATTGATGATAATAGAGAAGTGGGTCGAAGAGACACACTCACCAATCCAAGAGCACCATTTATTTCCAAAATCCATTATGGAGAGAGCAAGATGGAGGACGCCCCAATCAATCAAAGCATAAGCCTTTTTAAAGTCAAGCTTGCAAATGATTCTTTTCTTTTGAGATTTATGAGAGTTGATGCACACATATGCTGAAATCACCACATGTACAATGTATTTACCTTCAACCTCCATAGGCTCGAAAGGAGAGATGAGGGTCGGAAGAACACCTTGGTGGGGTTAGGGTCTTGTAGGAGTTGCCTAAAAGGCTGATAGTGATGTAGAACAGGTGGCCGACAAATTCTTGAAGACATACTCACGTCGGGTCGACAAGATGCCAGGCTCACATGCTTAATTGGGTCCATGCCCTACTATTTTAAATTGCTATTGTAATTTGTATGTTAATCCTATTTGGGTTAAATGTTGTTTTCCTATTTGGTTTTAAGTATTTGATTAGGATTAGAAGTCTTATGTAAAGTTTGGAAAGTTCCAAACTCGGTTTTAGGTCTATGTAATAGTCGGTTCTTTAGCTTATAAATAAGATACAAGAGGTGGAGAAAAGGACACACCTTATTTTTGAAAGAAATTAGAGTTAATCCGAGATTATCTTGTTACCTCTCCTCTGCCTTGTTGCAGGTTCGTCGTTTGCTGGCTAGTTCCAGCGTCTTCTTCTCCACCTTGGGCTTAATCCCAAGAGGATACCTTCACTGCAGTTTGGGCTTTATCCCAATACATCATCGCTGCAAGTCTTTCTTCTTCTGCTGCTACAGTTCTGCTCCTGCTGCTATAGTTCTGCTTCTGCATCTTCGATCTCCTCTTTTCAGCTTCGCCTTCCAACCATAAACCAGGTATTTCGATCCTTTCCTTCATCTTCTTCTTCTCCCCTTCGATCTCTCTCCTCTCTCCCACTTCCGCTGCTCCCCTTCTTCTCTTCCGCTGCCCTTTTCGTTTTTCCTCTGGCTTTCCAGTTGCCCATTCGTATCTCAGCCTTAACAGTAGCCCTAATTCCTCCATCCCATGTGACTTAAAGTCCCTCCACTTAAGTAAGAACTCGCACATGTGACTCAACCCACGTGTGTAACTCTTTTCGAGTCGGGTTTTGACTTAATTCGATTTTTATCCCCTCTTCCGTTACATTAGATAGGACGGAAGGTCTTTTAGGAGAGAAGCACCATCTTTCTTTGGAACTAGGGCAATAAAAGTAGCTCCTAACTCCTTGGCGAGCTTGTTGCGATGGTAGAATTCCTCAATGGAGGTCAATAAGTCACCTTTGACAACGTTCTAGAAAATCTTGAAGAAAGCAATAGGAAAAACATCCAGGGCAGGGGACTTGTCTTCGCAAAGATCCCAAACAATGTCTAATTTCTTCAAGAGCAAAGAGTCTTTCTAGGAAGGAAGTATATTGGTGAGAGAGACATGAAAGGAATCCTTGCAATAAGCAATTTGTCCCAGTATTAGTAGTGTATAAATCTTGGAAGAAACATAAAATGGAATATGATAATGTCTTTATCAACTACATGGGAATTCATCAATGGTAATGGACTTCATATGATTAATTCGCCTGTGAGCAGATGCAACAACATGGAAAAATTTAGTGTTTCTATCCCTTTCCCAAACCCATCTATCTCAAGATCTCTGCCTCCATTTGATCTCTTCTTGGATGCACTTAGATCCATATTGGTCTTGAAGATCCTGTTGGAGGGCAAGATCTTACTCAAAGGGAATATATTTGTTCGCTAATATCAACCTGATTAATACCATCAAGCAAGGTGGCCAGTGATTTTGAAAGAGACCCAAAACTAGCATGTCTCCAGCCCTTGAGCTTGCCCTTTAGTAATTTTAATTTATGGCAAGGATGAATTGTGCATTGGTTGAAAATTAATCTGAGGATCTTTATGCCGTCCAACAATGTTTTTGAGATGGTTTCATCTCTCAAACTCACGATCTTTATGGTTTCACCAAGTATCATTTGTGCTCAAGATGAAGGATTTCGTTGGTACTACTTCCCTTTTTTTTACCATTTGTTTCAGAGGTGGATCAATTTGTGTTTGTGATGCTCTCCGTTGCCTAAGATCAAGGTAGTGGTTGCTACATGCTCTTTGTAGCATCCCTTTACTAATGGCTCTTTGGTTAGCATTTCCTGATTCCATGGATTCTAATTTTGGAAGAGCTAGGTGTAGCGAGGGTAGGTGGGTTTGATACCAAGGTTGAGACTTGCAGATATGATCCCTCTCTTATCACTGATGGAGCACCACATCCTACGGTTGAAAACAAGTTCAACTCTAGGAAAAGTTTTAAGGAGACTTCGCTCTGACCAAAATAATTTGAATCAGTTCTCAACCCTAGCTCCTCATGCTTCTGACTTTGGCTTTTTTAAAATTTAATATGCTTTCTCTATTTGTTATTTGTCCAATGCCCTTTTCTTATGACCAAGGTGTCCAGGCCTCTTAGAACACTCGCCTAATCCTCGAGGCATGTGCAAGCCTCCCTACCCACATACACTGGGTAAACTATGGGGAGTGACCCTTTGGGGTGGAGTGGGAATCAAACTCAGGACTCCCACTTCCTGAGGTGGGTTCCTGGCCATCATTCCAACTTCTTTGGGTTATTTGTCAAGTGCCCTTGTGACCTAAAGAAGCTGTTTTTAATATGTAAGCCTTTCATTGAAATGATAGTTTGGGTGAAACATCATCATCGTCATCATTAAAGCCTCTAATCTCATCTTTTTGGGATCAGTTTTTTGAGTTCTTCTCTTTCAGTTAATTTGGCCCTTTCAAAACACTTCACTAATAAGAAATAAGTTCTACAAATTGATGAGATAAGTTGGCTTTTATGATAACGATGATCTGTCATCATTTAACACTACCATCGTTGTGGAGTGCAGTAACCGGTGTTCTCTTGTAACTCATTTTGGTATTTGGTTATGTGGTGCTGTAGTTGTTGTACTGATGTTTGATATCATCAAACTATTATGGTTCTTAGTGGCTATTTTGATGTTGCTACAGGGGATGCGTCCAGGTCATTTCCTTTTCAGTTTGGATCCTTAAGTCCAGGGTTCATGAATGGAATGCAGGTACAGATTTATTGTACAATTTACATTTATGCAATGCAATTTCTTTTCCCCCCTCTTATTGTTGGATGATGTTTGTCTTTAATCTTTCAAGCAACAATTGCATTGTGTGTGGATGTAGATTCCTGCCCGGACTAGCTCCGCTCCTCCGAATTTGGATGAACAAAAACGTGGCCAGGTTTGTGACTGCAGATTGAGTATATATGATTTTCATAATCTCAACAGTATGATACATGTTTTCTTCTTCTTTTCCCCCTACATCACCGTTGTTTTCATCCTTGACGTCATTGTATTCCCATGTTACCTGGACATTTAGTATCCAAAACTCGTGCTTATTGTTAATCCACTATTAACATCGTCTGAGAGCATTTATTGTTCTGATTAATAATAATGTAATGATAATCACTATTATTGTAATATTATAATTATAATCATAATATCAGGGTCTTCTGTGCATCTTCAATTGAATGGCAATGTGTAAACCCCATTTTAAACCCCATTTCACTTTCTCGAAGTAATGTATTTATGAGTTATTTTCTATCTTCATTATTGTTGTGTTCAATTGCCTTGCTCTAGATGATAGAATTCTTTGGTATGTTCTGTAGGCACGTCATGATTCTTTTAAAGCTGCACCCACGTTATCAATTCCTTCTGCTGCTCCAAAGCCACAACAATCAAAGAAGGATAATGTTAGCATCAAGCAATCCAGCACTGTAGAGACTAATCCGCCTTCACAGGCAAAGAGGGATGCACAAGTCCAAATTTCAGCTGCCCTGTTGCACAACCCAGAAGTCTTCTGTTGCCCCCATCAGTGGGATGTCTATGCCCACAACATATCAGCAACCACAAATTCCTTTACAGTTTGGTGGCTCCAGCCCACCGATTCAGTCGCAGGGTCACAGCTGGTTCATTGCAGAAGACAATGCCGTTGCCTATGGGAAATGCCAGCCAGGTTCAGCAGCAAGTTTTTGTACCAGGCCTACAATCTCATCCCTTACAACCTCAAGGAATGATACATCATGGATTTGCACCTCAAATGGGCCATCAGCTAGTACCTCAGTTGGGCAACCATGGAATTGGAATGGCCCCACAGTTTACTCAGCAAGCTGGGAAATTTGGTGCTCCTCGTAAAGCTGTCAAGATCACTCATCCAGAGACTCATGAGGAATTGAAGCTTTCCAAAAGGACAGATGCTCACTCGGATACTAGTTCCTTAGGATCAAAGTCTCATCCTAGTATGCCCCCACAATCCCAACCCATTCAGTCATTTTCACCTGCTCATCCAATGAGCTACTATGCGACCATCCAACCCAATTCATATAATGCTCCCTCTTTATTCTATCCAAATCCTACATCTCTTCCCCTGACAAGCACCCAAATGACTCCTGCTTCCTCAGCAGCAAGATACAATTATCCAGTTGGCCAAGGTGGGCCACCCATATCTTTTATTAACCCTTCTGTTCCTAATATCCTATCTAGTGGTAAGGCTGGGCCTCCTATGCATGGCGTTCCTGAACCTTCAAACTTGGAAAATGCACTTGATAGTCATGCGCCATCAGTTTCTGCTCAGTCAGCTTCAGTTAGGGTGACAGTGAAGCCAGCTGTTGCCCCACCCTCAGAAAAGATCATGACCTCAGTGACAGTGAGCCCAGCTGTTGGTAAAGGCGAATTGCCATTACTTAGACAGCCTGGTGAAGCTAGTGTTTCTATTCGGCAAACAGATAACAACATTGGTTTGGCTAGTCCTAAGCAGCCAAAAGTTGTACTGGAACCATTAGATGACGTACCTTTGCCTGGGGGCGTCAAAATCTCTAACCCTGCTTCTGCTTCTCTTTCTATGTTTGGATTGCAGTCGAGCATTTCATCAGTTTCCATTACTCCTGCTGAAGAGTCTACATCTGCTGTGGCGAGCTCTGCAGGGCGAAGAAGAGACCCTGTTCGAAGGTCTGACTCATTGAAGGATCAGCAGAGAAAGTCTACCAAAAAAGAACTTCAGCTTTCCCAGCAACAGCATCAGGTATTGCATGATGATATACCTGACCTAGAAATCTTTCTCCAATATTATGTGGTAGGGCTGTCAATGGGTGTGCTAGTACTCAACAGTCTTGGTCAAGTTCAACAGCTATCATTGGGCATGTCTGGATGGATAGACTTAGTTTAACTTCAAAGTCTGATACTAAATAGGTAAGGTTAGGACTGAACGTTGTTGAGTTTTTCCATCTGAGTCATGCCAGCTTATGAACATTGAACAGTTTCATCTGATATTGGACCGGGGTTTCAGTTCCTTGGGCTGAGTCTGACCTGATTCCAGGTCCAAGATACATCCCGAGCACAAGGGCTACTTTGAAGATATTAGATATTGATTAGATGTTGTAATATTTCAGTACGTCCTAATTTTCAGACATGGTATTACTCTGATGCAGGTGGATACTTCTGATTCTGCAGCTAGTTCGGATTTTTCTTTGTTAAAGTCATCTAATGACAGTAGTTCCTTGGATTTAAATGCCAGACAAGCGTCCAAAAATGTTCAGCCACCTTTAGTGAGGGTTGGCGAACCCACTGTTGTGTCAAGCATTCCTTCTCCCAAATTAGACTCTAGTACATTTTTTGTTCGTGAAACTGAAGAAGGTAAAGCTATCTCTTCTACTTCTGAAGCCCCTGAAGGTATAGTGGAAGTAACTGCTGAAGTATCACTGGATTCTCATTCAGGCAGTCATGGTGCATCTAGAACAGTTGTTGATTGTGATCCATCTAAATCTCCTGGCCCTGAAGCCTTTGGGATTCCATCTGAAGGGTCAGATGTTGCTCATCTTAAGAAGCAACCCAAGCAAGATGTTTTTGCTTTGTTGGATGGTGGGCTGAAACAAGAAACTGTGGTTACAGTAGAACACGTTAATGACATGCCTGGTGATAATACTGAAGTGCATACAAGAACTGTTGCAGAATCATTTGAAGGTGGTAAGCCAACTGACGTACCATTAGAATATGGGGCAATTGCAAGCAAAGCAGATGAAAAAGATGTTGTAAGCTATACTAGTTCAGGAAATGAAGTGTCAGATATGAATGCAGAGGTTGGCAGTAGCTCTGAAGTTGGAAGCATAGTGGGCAATGTGGCTATATCTTCTAGTGCATCTTCAGTCTCCAATGATGATAAAAAAGGCCCTTATAGTCATATTCCCACGACAGATGCTCTCAGATATGGGACTTTATCTGCAGATGTCTCCAGAAGTAGAAGTGAAGAAAGCATACCTACACAAGAAGTTTCCATAACAGAACCTGTTATACGAGGTCATGAGTCTGACATTGTTTCGCCTTCAGCTTTTCCTGAGAAGATCCAGAAACATGAAGGGAGAGAGGTGGAGAGCACCAGTAGTGGTCAAACATCTACTTTGTTGTCAGTATCCAAGGATAAGGTCTTTGTGGAACAGAATAGGACAAAGAGTTCAGCTGGAAAGAAGAAAAAGTGGAAGGAAAATCACACGAAAGAAGATGCTGCAGGGATAACTTCTGATTTGTATATGGCATATAAGAGTCCAGAGGAAAAAAATGAAACCTCAATTTCCACAGAGAGTATAAATGGTTCTGCCAAAGTCAAGCATGAGCATGTAGATGATACTGAGAGAGGTAGCATAGTGGTTGGGGATGGGCAAAGTAAAGCAGAAGTGGATGACTGGGAAGATGCAGCAGAGATTCCTACTCCAAAACTGAAAATGTCAGAAAACGGGGAGCTGATCCATGGTGGCAGCAAACATGGCGATGGATATGAAGCTGGAGTTACTGGTAAAAAGAAGTACACTAGAGATTTCCTTCTGACCTTTTCAGAGCTATGCAAAGTCCTTCCTACAGGTTTTGAGAATGGATCTGATATAGTGGATGCCCTAATGAGTGGTCCAGCAACGTCTCCTCATCTTGTTGACCGTGAGTCATATACAAGTTCTGGAAGGATTATAGATAGGCCAGCTGGGGGAGCTCGTCTAGATCGCCGTGTTATTGGTATTGTGGATGATGACAAATGGAGCAAAGCTCCTGGTCCTTTTGCTTCAGGACGAGATCCTCGTTTGGATGTTACTCATGGAGGTTCAGCTGTAAACTTCAGGCCTGGTCAAGCAGGCAGTCATGGGGTTCCAAGGAATCCACGTGGGCAGTCAACTGGTCAGTATGTTGGTGGGATTCTCTTTCCTCCAGGAGGGATGCGTAGCCCTGATGTGGACAGATGGCCACGTGGTACTGCTAGTCAGAAGGGCTTGATTCCCACACCTCCGACTCCTTTACAGGTAATGCACAAAGCTGAGAAAAAGTATGAAGTGGGTATAGTGTCTGACAAGGAGCAAGCCAAACAAAGACAACTCAAATCCATTCTAAACAAGTTGACACCTCAAAACTTCGAGAAACTTTTTGAGCAAGTCAAGGAAGTTAACATTGACAGTGCAGTCACACTTACTGGTGTAATCTCACAGATTTTTGACAAAGCTCTGATGGAACCAACTTTCTGCGAAATGTATGCTGACTTCTGTCTTCATCTGGCTGGTGAATTACCTGATTTCAGTGAGGATAATGAGAAGATCACTTTCAAAAGATTGCTTTTAAATAAGTGCCAGGAGGAGTTTGAGAGGGGGGAAAGAGAACAAGCTGAAGCTAACAGAGTTGAGGAGGGAGAAATTAAACAGTCCGATGAGGAAAGAGAGGAAAAGAGACTCAAGGCACGAAGGCGGATGCTGGGAAACATTCGCTTAATTGGAGAATTGTACAAGAAAAAGATGCTGACTGAAAGAATCATGCATGAGTGCATAAAGAAGTTGCTAGGTCAGAACCCGAATCATGATGAAGAAGATATTGAAGCCCTGTGCAAGTTAATGAGTACAATAGGAGAGATGATAGATCATCCTAAAGCCAAGGAACATATAGATGCATATTTTGACATGATGTTGAAGTTGTCAAACAACCAGAAACTATCTTCTAGATTGCGTTTCATGTTGAAGGATGCAATTGATCTAAGAAAGAATAGATGGCAACAGAGGAGGAAAGTTGAGGGGCCAAAAAAGATTGAGGAAGTTCACCGGGATGCAGCTCAAGAACGGCAATTGCAAACGAGTAGGTTGTCTCGAGTTGGCTCTGGTATTGGTTCAGCACGAAGGGGACAGGCTCTTGATTTTGGACCTCGAGGACCGACTGCTTTATCTTCTCCAAATGCACAGCAAATGAGTGGTCCCCGCAGTTTGGTACCTCAGCTTCGTGGATTTGGAGAGCAAGATGTTCGGCTGGTGGATAGACATCCTTCCGAAAGCAGGATGCTGTCAGTTCCCCTGCCGCAAAGGCCCATCGATGATGATTCTATTACTCTAGGCCCTCAGGGTGGCCTTGCAAGGGGAATGTCCTTCAGGGGACAGCCAATGATGCCAAGTGGTCCCTCGGCTGATGTTTCTCCTACCACTGGGGACCCTAGAAGAATGGTGTCTGGTCCAAATGGGTACAGTTCTTCATTAGATTTGGCACCGTATAACTCACGAGACGAAGTCACGCCTAGATACTCCTCAGAGGTTTACGGCAGCAGCTCCCCATGACCAAGCAAATACTCTAGAGCGAAATGCATCTTTTGGGAACAGGGATTTGCGAAATACAGACCGTTCAATTGATAGATCATTGGCAGCATTGCCAGCCACAAGCCGTCTACGAGGATCTTCAGGGGCTCAAAATCATCCTCCTGAACCTAAAATGTCTGAAGGTTGCTTGCGAGACATGTCCATAGCAGCCATCCGGGAATATTACAGGTAATATCTTGGTTCTTGATGCACATAGATTCTATTTTTCCATCTAACCTGTTCAATGCTTATTTGTCTAGAGAGGCTGATAATTTATCCAAGACAAAGACTGCTCAAGCAGTGGGTGTCTGTGAAAGGCATGGACAATATACAAGAGCAATCTAAATATGAAGTTCTATTGAAAACAACCCCAACCACCACCGACACCAACAAAGCTTTAGTCACCAAATCTTATGTGCCTTTATAATTTACTCCTTCCTTTATGGAACTTTGAGATTGATAGTCAGCTAAACTTGAGCAATCATGTTATGAAGTTCTGTTTTGGTTTCAACACACACACACACACAGAGACACCACACAGCTTTAGTCACAAAGCGTACACACCTTTGTAATTTATTCCATCTTTTATGGAACTCTGACACCCCTCCCCCAAAACAAAAAAAAAAAAAGGGAAAAAAATTGCAATCAATCATGCCCCAGCAATTGCATTGTTTGAAATATTCTTGGTTCCTCTTGTTCCAAACACAGAGAGCTATTATATGTAAAACCACCTTCATAAACTTTAACTCCTTCTGTCGGCCACTATTTATATGCTCCCAAATAACCCTGGTAGTATGAAAGTGAGTAGTCCACAGAAAGTGGACCATATGGGTTGTATAAAGGAACAGCGCAAGAAAAAAATGTGTAATGGACTCTCATGTGGACCAATAAAGAAAGCAAATATTTGGGTCTATTGACTTCCAAGTTTTGAAGTTGTCTGGAACTGAGACTTTTTGGTTGTGGCTGCAACTCATAAAGTGATATAAGGGCATCATTCACTAATAATTCATCATATTCATTCTATCCTAAAGATGAAACCAATTTTGCTCCCAATTGTTTCATGCAATCTCTAATTAGAATCTCTTTTTCTTAACAAGGGCATGTGGCATAGTTGGCAAGTTCTTTCTACCATAACAGTTGCAGGTTAAAGTCAAGTTACAATTTTAATATAAAAGAACTTCCTTTGGTTCCTTGATTAGCACCTCTACTTTGTCTTCTAATTCCATGATTTCTAATTTTGAGATGTTCTTCCATGCCTTAGAGCCAACCTCCACTCATCGGACTTCCTTCACCATACTTGAGTTTATTTGCCTCTGTTCACAAGCACCCTTTCCTCTCCAAATCTTCATCATAAATTAGCCAACAAAGGCCAATTCTCTCTCTCTCTCTCTCTCCAATACCAATCAGTTCTTTTTCCTCTCACTATTCCAAATACATTTTCCATGGATTATTTCACTGTTTTATACTTAATTGGATTGTTTCTTACAGTCCATCCTATCCCCATAGAATATCTCTAAGGATTCCTCTTCAAATCCTGCATCATGAATTAATCAATAAAGACCAATTAATTCTCATTCTCTCTCTAGAAGGACGATTAAGACCAAATCTTCTCACACCAATTATTCCTTCCTTCTCAATCCCCATGTTGATTTCACTGTTTTCCACTTCATAGATATTTCCTTTTTTGTAGTCCATCCCATCCCACAAGATACCTCTGAGATTTTTTTTGATGGAATAAAAATTCTAAAGCTAGTGTGCAACTTTAGTAGGAATCTTTCTTTTAAATGGTCACTTTTATTAATGATGCAAAGAAGATAACTGGCAGAGTACTGACAAGAAAGGGTTGAACGACCAGCAATGTGCAACAAACCTAACCTTCTAGATGGGGAGAAGTCTTAACAAAAAGAACACTTACACCCACCAAAGGCACGAAGGCTAAAATGCCACTTAAAGTTGCGAGGCTTTAGTTGGGATCTTAAATAGGGCCAAATTGTACATGGCTAATTTGGGTAAATTTGCTAGGGTTGCTTTGATGAGTGCCCCTCAGCCACCGAAAGGTAAAGTAACTAATCCTAAATATGTGTTTTTTTTTAATATGTGATTGTTCTACTCTTGCAATCAAGAATAGGAGATAATGATTCCCCCTTGCCTAAATGCTATTTGGCTAAGAAAGAAGCTTTTTGGACCTTCATTGGCTTTAGAAGTGAACTGAGGATACATTTTCTCCTTGAATTCCATTTGACACCAAAGTCTTTCTGGTTGAACATATATTACAAAAGGGACAAACCAATTAAAGAATAAACCTTCGTGCCGCTCCTGGTATTTGTGAGGCATGTTCTTGCTATCGAAATCCCACAACAATGTTCCTTCCAAAGGTGAAATGATATCCCAATTATCTCCTTCAACCTACTTGCAACTATGACTTTATATAGGCTAGCCACAAGGTTGATAGGTCTAATTTTAGCTAGTTTTGTCACCCTTGCATCTCCTATAAGTTAAGGTGTTTAAGTTGGAAACTTTATCAATGCAACAAACTTGTCAAAGACATGCAAAAGATCATCCTTGATCCATCACTTTTGGTAGAATGCCACCTCGAAGCCATTGAGTTTTGGTGCCTTGTCTTTTGTAATGTATTGTATCACACCAACAATTTCTATTTCAAGAATTTGAGTTTAAACCTGCCATTTCTTGGGGAATTCCTTGGAAGTAACACCGTCTCATGTAGGCCTAATTCATGCTTTAATTTTCTGATCTCTTTGTTGGTTCTATGTAAATTTTGTATATGTTCCTCAGTATATATCTCCTTTAGTTTGTAACTTATACCTGTTATTTTCTTTATATTAATAAAAAATCTGTTACTGTCTTAAAAAGGGTAAAAAGAAAGTACTTGATGGTTTTATTCTGGGCCTTGTCTTCTATCAGTGTGCAATGCACCTCCACTTTTGAACTATATTTGATTTTCCGCCTAAAGATGAAGAAGATTTGTTTTGTCTCCCTACCGCGACACACTTGATCTTTGTCTCCATGATATCTCTCCACATTGATTATTTCTTGCATTTTAGGCTAAAGTTATTCTGTATCAGCAATATCCTTTTTGAACAAGTTTTTTCTTTTCTATCTACTGGTATTGCCTTGAATAGATTTCCTTCTTTTCCACTTGATGTCTGAATTTATATACTGTTATGTTGGAGTTGATCATCATCATAAAAAGCCAATTGCTACCTGGGTTCAGATTCCTGTGTACTATGTTCCACTTCACATTATAAAAAATGATAATAAAAGAGAGAATTGAAAGGGTATTATTAAGAACCAAAACTAGTACTTGGAAGAAGTGGCTGAATCTTGCAAGGTTATGTATGTTCTCTGAGAATCAGAATTGTATGGTAAATTGTTTTAATGGTCAAATTGTTTCCAGTCTTAAATTGTAAGATTCTTTTTTTCTATTTGAAAGAAATGATATAATGTTATAACAATTTATCCATGCTGTCCAACCATTAATATGAATGCAACACGTGACTGTGTATAACCTACAAGACATGTATGAATCATGTGTAACTTTGCGACTTTGCAAGGTCCCTCTAAACCACAACCAAGAACAGGGGTCTCCATACAAATTTTCCGACATCGATGTATAATGGTCATTGATAATCATTAAACTTGAGATGTTATCAGTTTCCTACGGTGTGTTTGGACAATTATGATCCAACACTTTGCATCAGTAAGTGATGATTAGCCTAGGGTTTAGGCCAGAAACATTGCGTTATTTGTCATTGTCTGAGTATTGCAATTTTAGAACTTCTATGGGGCTGAAAACTCTAATATTGGTTGGGTGAAACCCAGCAAACTGGATTAGATGTCTTAACTTACTTTAAGTTTGCTAACATGCATCACTAGAGAAATTGGATCTACTTTACACCTCAATGTTAAAAAAATATATTGTAATGTTCTAATTTATGATGGAAATACTATTTTTTTTCAGTGCAAGAAACGAGGAAGAGGTTCGTTTATGTATCAAAGACCTGAACTCCCCAAGTTCCTATCCAGACATGGTTATGCTTTGGGTGACTGATTCCTTTGAGCGGAAAAGCGATATTGACAGGGATCTTTTGGCTAAGCTCCTTGTCAGACTCTGCGAACCTCAAGATAACTTGTTAAGTCAAGTACAGCTCATCAAAGGGTATGGATCTTTTAACAGTAAACTCTTTTGCTGTTATGATTTTTTTCGACAGAAGTTTGTATGTCTCAATTGCTATTTTTTTAGAAGTAAAAGAAGAGAGTGCCTGTCTCCTTGATGGCAGATCTCCTATCGTATGTTCTGGTGTCCAATATTACCCTCACAAAATGTGGATCTTTGGCTATTATGCCATTTTTAATCCACCAATGCTAGGATTTTATTTTATTTTTAGAGAAGACAGTAATTTGTTGAGGAAAACTTCACCAAGAGTCATAAATATACAATATTTGACAGGAGTCTATCTAGGCGACTCATTGAGGGTTGGCTATGTCCATTCGACCAAGTGAATCTCCCTCCTAGCAATGGATAATCAATAAGCTGACATAAATTAATACACTCTGAGACACAGATTATTACTCTCTTATTCTATATGACACCCTAGTACCCTACCATGATCTTGTCTGATGCCTTCCTTTTGAACAACCATCCATGTGCAATTAATTCTGCAAGCACCCTTTGGCATGGGGATCCCTGATGAAGGATCTAGATTGTTCATGCCTGTGCCCATATGAATCAATCACCATTTTCCAATTGTCATATTAATCTGAGGCAGAGATTCTTGTGAATCCCCATTCAATAAGTGAGCCCTAGATCCTCACAAAAAGAAATCATTCTAATATCTCATGATGGGATTCTTCAAGAAAAGAAAATACATTTCACTGTGGGGCTCAACAGATGAATACTTGTAGGTTTACTGTTTTTATCATTTAATTTCTTTCATTCCTGATCATGATCTTATCTAGACACTTTTTTTTTCAGGTTTGAGGCTGTGCTCTCTACCTTGGAGGATGCTGTTACAGATTCTCCCAAGGCTGCAGAGTATCTTGGTTGCCTCCTTGGTAGAGTGATCTACGAGAATGTTGTTCCTCTGAAAGAGGTTGGGAGATTAATTCTTGAAGGTGGTGAGGAGCCAGGTTGCCTTAAAGAGACTGGGCTTGCGTCTGATGTTCTTGTTAGCATTCTCGACATCATTAAACAAGAGAAAGGGGACACTATCTTAAATGAAATCCGAATGAGCAATCTACGGTTGGAGGATTTCGACCTCGAGATCCCATCAAGTCAAGGAAGTTGGATGCATTTATTTAGGAGGTGGTGATCTTATGGGGTAAGGGATTCATGTCTAGATCTAGGGTCAATGTGCGGGAATGTTCTCTTGTTCAGCTCTAATATATTGATTTATCTTTTGCCACCAATGGCTTATTCTATTATACACTGCAGAAAATGAGTTGAGAAGAATTGACTCAGGGTGAGAAGCATTTTTTCCCCATGTTGCCCCGGGTATTTCTGTCTATACCGTTCTTCTGTGTTACTTGCATTTTTTTCTCTTAAAAAAAAGGATGCCGTTGTGTATGGGATCAAATTCACTAAGGTGCTAGTTAAATATCACTCATTGAAGCTCACATCAGGTCCTCGACAATATAACTATTTGCATACAATGTGGCCCTGAAACGTAGAAAGAATGGTTAGGATGGAAATTTTGATTTATTTTTAGTGTTTGGTTTTGAATCTACAATCGAAACTATTGGTTTAATTTTCCTAGGCTGATGTAGACCAAGTGAGATCTGAGTTAGATCAACCGGGTAACGTGATTGGCGGTAATGTAAATATATCGTAGTCATCTATATTATTATCATATTGTAACAAATAATACAGAAATGCTAATGTTTGTATCTGCAGCAGTGTTGAGTTTGGATTATGATCTGAATGACATCTACAATCTGCTTAAGCCTCATCTGGTTGCAGTTCATTTTATGCTGTGGATACACACCATGTATTTTAACATTGGATGTTCATGCAGATACTCTCGAATATACCTTGGAATGACCTGTTTGCATCTCGATTCTTCTGTTCTGCATTGTGGTTGTCTCAAACCCCTCAGTTCTCATTGCATGTCAACCATGTTCCAAAAACATCCATTTTCAACCATGTTTGGTACTTCAGTGGCAAAAAATCTTTGCTAGAACTGGAATTTTGTAGAATTTATTATTAAAAAAATATATATTATTTATGAATTTTTTTTCCCAGTTTTGTTAAGGACTGGGATGGGCCAAATTTTCAGAATTTTGGTCAATTCTTAAAATAAATCAAGAAATTCTGAGCCAAAAATAGGTCAAAATACAGTTAAAACTTTTCGGCCCATCAGGAGCCCAAAATGTCATTTATTTTGTTCAAAATTTTAAACTCTTACTCGTCCGATAGCCCAAAACCTAGCTCGGCATTTCTAAAACCGGGTTAGTGGGTAACAGAACTTGGGTCAAGTAGTTTCCTTGTGTGATAAATAGTTCTTCCTTACTAAAAGAAATCAATCATTCCAACGAACTTGAAAAATATAATATAATGGCTGTAACATTTGATACTAGCAGTGGCATATATGCGTGGATGAAGGGAGGGGGTTGGAGATGTGGGCGTTAGCCTTATGAGATGTGATTCACAATACCTCAATTTCAAAGGCCAAAAGTAAATTGTTGGAAATGTTTGGATGGGAGATGGAAACAAAATTCACCACTGTATATCCTTTCATCAC
Source organism: Chimonanthus praecox (assembly GCA_022113865.1). NCBI lineage: Eukaryota > Viridiplantae > Streptophyta > Magnoliopsida > Laurales > Calycanthaceae > Chimonanthus > Chimonanthus praecox. Next base: position 3,861,301 of record CM039094.1, read on the forward strand.
TACTTAAGTTTTACCACTCTACAATCTAATATGGTATCGCAAAATAGCTCATGTTACAGAATTTTATTCTTAAATGTCAATGACTGCTAAATGAAAAAACTAGATCAACAGTAATTTGACCAGAAACAAGATAGTCATTTTCAGGGTATGTGAATCAAGTACATCCCAATCCAGAAATGTGGATGCAATTTGAACCCGATAAGGTGCAGAGAGAGAGAGAGCAAATCATTGGGAGAATGGCTTTGAATACACGTCGAATGGTTCACATGAAGTTAATTGTGGCTCCTGCACGATAAACAAAAAAAGGTTAACATTATTGCATAAAGGATAAGGTGAAAGGAATCGGCAAAGAGTTTATCCAATCATAGAGGTGGTAGACTTGAGAATTGATGGGGTCAAGTTAGGTCCAAATTGGGGTGAAAACCAGTCAAGACCAGGAAGAGAGATATACAGAGGGGTTAAGAGACTGGTATGCATGATACTACCCCACATACTTAAGCCGGTGCCCACTAAATAGGTGGTGATAAAGAGTCCATTTGGAAGTAGCTCTACTTGAGTATAAGGCCTATCATTTGGATCAATCAAGCCATATCTTGAAGGCAACAAAGTTTAAAGATTAAAAAACCAACTGAAGCTAATTACAATTTAGAGAGCTTAGAAAACCTTGCTTGATGGGTGATCCCTTTCTCACCCATTTTGACATCATGGTTGGGGATTCAATCTGATAAATACATGGTCGCCGAACTACGATTCAGCTCAATCGAGATCCCAGACCCACATGATCCAATGTGTGTGTGTGTGTGTGTGACATCTTCGAAGAGTCTTGGGAGTCAGTACCTGTCTCAAACCACCACTGATGCTGCCTCCTGTTAGAAGCATTGTGATTAGTGACGTTACTGGACCGCCGCCGATTTCATCACTGGCATTACGATTGAATTCAACATGCTCCCATATGTAGCCCCATTTCCATGCTCGATTGCTTGGATGAAACAGTAAGTCATGGCACCTGTTGAAGTGATTCTTGATAATGCCTGTCCACATGAAAAACAATTAGAAGTCATTTACATAATTGGGGCAAGTCTCAATGATTGAAATTGTCCCTTTTTTTTTATGAATTCTGTTTGTTGTTAGATTAAAACTGTTGAAACTCTTAATCACAGCTCTAATTTTACGTGAAAATGTCATTGAGTCTATAGAGAAAATGTTTTTCTTTCTTTTTCTTTTTTTTTTCCTGCTTATAACCATTACATCGAAAAAGTATTTGAGACTTAACTGAGGAGTCGGCAGAGGTTTGATCGTCATCACAGCCACTGAAAGAAATGGCCTCCCCACCGCTTGTTCCCTTCCATATCCCTGATCTAGGCCGATGGTCCTCCCACACATACTGCCCACTCCTACATATGTGAAGAAGACGCATATTAGCAAAAAAAAATTGACAATTGAACAAATTTTATATTTCTTTAATGAAAACATGTAATTGTTTTTGGAAGATGCAAACTGTTGAACAATTTAGCTTGCAATTATTCTATAATGAGAGAGAGAGAGAGAGAGTGAGGGGAACAGGAAGTATTGAGATAAAGCTTCATTTTTTGAATAAGTTGATATAAAAATTCATCACAAGTCCATGGTGAGAAGTATTATCTCCTTACTAATCCATGGAGCTTAGCACCAAAATAGATGATCGTGATACATGAACAGCAAGATTAAAGTCAAACTGGTCCTCAATTATTCTGGGATAATTGAGGACAGAATGCAGTACAGTAAAAAGAGCTCCGGTATTTGACTTATGTTTAAGCTGAATGTGAATTAGGAGGTGCCTAACTCCATTACAAGGGCATGTATGAGGAATCAATCTCTCTCTTTTTTTTGGGTCCAGTGAGGGGATGCCTGTACTCTGTTTTGTTTCATGTCCAGTATAGTCCTCTTATACTGTGAGATCCTTTTTTTCAGTATACTTGTTTTTGAGAATTCAAAGAAATTTTATTGTTAATGTTTCAAAAAAAATCCGACAATGAAACTGCAGTAAAAATAATAGTAGAAAATAGAAATATTAGTGCCATTATGGGATTTATGGATCTTCGTTTTTCTTTTCTCATTTAAGAAGAGACCGTTGTTTCTCTACTCATTTAAGAAAGGCAAGGTTAACGACTGCTATAACCTTTCTTTTAAATTAAATTTGGGCTAAAACAGTAACTTACAAAAAATAAAACAGGCATTTTTCAGAGGGGGAGGGGGGAAACAGGTATCCCTTGGTTGGGTTGTCTGGAACAACAAAGTTTTGGTCATTCTGGCCAGAAAGATTCAGCTATTACACATGAAACAGTCTGGAACACACTGGAATTCAAATGAAATGACATTCTTCACAATCCATTCCTCTCAAATGAAATGAGCAGAGAACATAAACGACTAACATAAACGAGGAACATTAACTTGTTTGCTACAATTCTGTGTAAAATCTGAGCTACAGATACGACAACTGTATCTGAGATTGCATTTATGTTCAGAGCTGCAAGTTAGGCTAGCTAATGAGAGGAAAGTTAAAGAATATATACAACACTAGATCCATTGAATTCAGTCATCAGATCATCGGGAACAATGTACCCAACAATGACAAAGTGTTTATTGTGAATCTTTTAACCAAAATAAAAAATAAATCCTAAAATCATGGAAATCATTGATGGAAATCTGCTTAATTCAATCAAACCAAAATGCACATCTCATCAGCGCATCTATAACAATGCACCAAACAAAGAAAAATGATTTATTTGTCAAATCATTCACAAAATTAACTGAATCCAAGAAAATGGGGAGAATCTATTTTTACCAGCTCATCTGTAATAATTAACCAGACAAGGAAAATGATATATTTATTGAATTACTACCAAAAAGTCACTGAATCCAATCCAACCTAGAACACAGTCATCAGTTCATCATAGTAAAGTATACCCAACAAAGAATATTGTTTTATTTGTCAAAGAAGATTGATTTATTTGTCAAAAAAGAAAGATAACCTTTTTTTACCGGAATTATTAACAAAATTAGTTTGCTGAATGAAATCAAATTCATGTGCAATGGCAGGAAATTTACCAATGAAACGATAAGAATCAACCAACCTTTTTTTGGATAACATGGGTATCCCCACCCCACATCTTCCTAAAACTTCAAGCTCCATTGGAAATAAAACAAGAAGACCTGAATTCAGTCATCAACTCATTGAAAATTAACAGAAAAAAGAAGAAGATGTATTTATCAAAATATTATTGAACATTTGTTCAATCCAAGTAAACCCAAAAACATGTCTTATGAGCTCATCGAAGATAATGATAACAAATAATCAAAATATTATTGAAAATTTGCTTAATCCAATGAAACACAGAAAACATATATCATCTCATCAATAATAATTAACACAACAAACACAAACAACTCATCTGTTGACCCTTCAGCAAATATTAGCTATATTTGATAACACCCAGAACACGAAATACAGGAAATTGAGTTTTGGGGGCTGGGGCCGTACCAGTGAGCATGAGGATTGAAGATTCAGGGAACTTGAAGCGATTGATGAGAAGGTAGCGCATGCACTTGGCATCGTTGATACAGCCCTTGAGCTCGTGGCGGGAGTAGCGGTACGAGATGCCACAGATGACAGCCCTCTTGCGGCCATAGGGAGATGGGGGAGGACCAGGAGGGGCGTGATTGTAGGGGGATGGAGCTGGAGGAGGGAGGGTAGCAGCAGCATAGTTGTAATTGTGTGAAGGAGAGGGAGCAAGGCCGCTGGGCTCAGCGATGCGGGTGATGGCATGGCAAATGGCACATCGAATGGACTTGGCTCCTGGAGGGAGCTGAAGAGGAGTCTGCAGTTGGAGCAGACCAGCATCATCATGGTAGAGACAAAGGAATGGACACAACTGCAGATGCTATGTAAGTTAGAAATGAAAGGCCCAAAACTTAGAAATTGCACACTGAGAGAAAGAGGGGGGGGCAGCTCAAAACTTAGAAATTGCAAAGAGAGAGAGACAAAAGGAACGCTCAAAACTTTGAAATTGCATAGCGAGAGAGAGGCATAAAATTTAGAAATGTAGAGAGAGAAATAGGCTGACAAAGGAGAGCTCAAAACTTAGAAATTGCAGAGAGAGAGAGAGAGAGAAAAGGAAGGCTCAAAACTTGGAAATTGCAGAGAGAGAGAGAGAGGCCTAAAATATGGAAGTTGCAGAGAGACCCCAAAACAGAGAAAATGTAGAGAGAGAAATAGGCTGACCAAGTTTTAGGAGTTGCAGAAAAGAGAGATAGAGAAAGGTCAAAATCTCAGAGAAAGATCAGACAAAGGGATTATATGAAGAAGAGTCAAAAAATATATTATTATAAGAACCTGTAATTTTGCATGGGAAGCCCAAACTTAGAAGCTGCAGAGAGAGAGAGAGAGAGAGAGATGGAGGTTGGGATGGTCAAAATCTCAAAGGAAGAAGATGAGAGAACCCGGCAATATCGTATAGGAATATAGGATGAATGAAGAAGTAGAGATGAGTATATCATATTTACATGAACGTGTATGAAAAGAACTTTCTTGAAACCAATATTGGAGGTTTGGTTTCATGGAATCAGAAGGAAAAAAGGAGAATTGGAATCATGACAGCACTTTCTATGAAAAAGGACTTCTTAGATGAATAATAAAATTAAACACAAACCTCGTTATTTGATTCTCATAATTTTATAAGATGAGTTATGAAAAAAATTATTGCTATAAGAATCAAATTTTCAAACTAAAATCATATAGTTAAAATGATCAAATGACAGTATCGACCGAGACTTATACTCCTCGTTTGGGCTCAATTTGTTATTGAAGGACTTGTGCCTGAGTTTGATTGACCAAATTTGTTCAAAGATTGAGTCTAGATCGACTTAATTTATATAATGCAAAATCTAAGTTCAATTACAAATTAAAAAAAAATATGAAGATGCTTATTTGGGCTCAAACTTTTTGGGCTAAAGATGAGTTTGTTTTCTTTATTTTATAAAATTATAAATTATAAAAACTATAAATTTTATATCTATACATAGATTTTGATTCTAATTTGAACTTTCAATTCAAACTTATGTTTTCTTGTGTTTATATAGTAGTACCTATTCAGTGATAAATTGGAACAATTGAATGTATTATTTCTATTAGATTTTTCAAAAAAAAAAAAAACTCATATAATTCATCTTCAACCATCTAATTTAAGGTCCTAAAATAATTAAAGTTAAAAATTAAATGACTAAATATAATATATCTTTGATTTTTTTCATTTTGACAAATCTAGATACTTAATTTCGTTTTATAGGGTACAATACTTAATTTCGTTTTATAGGGTACAATGAGTTATACTTTAAAATAATATGTAAAACCTTAAGTAACATATCTTAAATTAAGATAAAAAAAGTTATTTGTCAAATTAGGAATGCAAGTCACCTGCCACGTTGGATCCTAAGTCAATTCGTGTGAAGGCCTATTTCAATTATAGAGCCACAATTTAAATTCTCAATCTAAGATTTTAAATAATAAATAAAGATCTAAATGAACATTTGAGTTCTTTCTTTGTTTTTTAATTTTCATCTATTGGCTCTATTGGTAAAGGGCTGTCGGTTATGAGAACCCTTACGATATGAGGAGTCATAGAAAAAACTGATAAGAGGTCCTACTGGAGAGGTTCTAAAATCGGACCCTATTACAAGGTAATTTTTTAGACTTATTTTAGAGGGCGCCGCCACTTCCTAATACTACAACCCACTCTGATAAATGATCTTGAATACAAGAGAAGTTTATCAATACACAAACATATCTTTAATTTCAAAACCCATTCAGAGATGGGATGGAGGAGTGGTCGATTTGTGTCATTTATATTTAAGATTGAATTTAACTTTATAGTTGAATGATTAAGAATTTAAATTATTAAAATATAATTTATAATTTTTAGTTCTAATATTATAGTTGAATGTTTGAAATAAACACATAATATAAAATGACAATTTGTATAGGATGAGCTCTTATATTTAAGTTGAGTTTGAGTTTGAATTTAGATTACATTAGGTTGGTTTTTAACTTGTGAAGATTGTCGTGACGGTTAAGACCCTATTTGAAATGTTATAGTTTTGGATTAGTTATCTGCGTTAGATGGGACACCTTGGTTTTAAAAAAAAATAGATTGGGCCTTAAAATACAAGACTCGAGATGATTCAATTTTAAGTTGGATTTAGCTTAAAAAACCTTAACTTCTATAATTTGAATTTATGTTTTATTTTTTCTCAAATTGAGTTGGGCTAATGTAGGTTAGATCTAAGTTAAATTACACCTCTATTTTTAAAAATAAAAACTTTAAATTTTTAATAATATAAAAAAGAATAGAAAATTTTTTAAATTAAAAAATATTAGGACTTCTTGAGATATCTTTCTTTTCTAATTATGAAATATTAATGGCTTTCCAATTTTTTTAATAAATCCAGTGGAAACTGGAAAAGGCTCTCTTATAAAAAAAACAATACTCCGTATTATAAATACCCTAACATTAGCAGTTATTAGCGTCTAGCGAGGCATAATCAAGCATCGATTGGCCGAGGAAGAAACCCTAGAGAGGTCTTCTTCAAGGGCGAAAATGGTACGCATCACACACTGTCTCTCTCCACCGTTTTGGATGAATGTAAATGGAAGTACTTCATTGGAAATAACAATTTTTAGTCTAAAGTAGAGATGGTTTTAATCATTTTTGTCAGAATATGAACTCTGTTTGGATGGAGGAAATTGGAAGTACTTTTTTGAAAATAACAACTTGACCTCAAAGTTTAAATGGGTTTAATCATTTTGGTCAGAAAATGAACTCTTTTTGGATGAATGAAAATGGAAATATTTTCTTGGAAAATAACATTTTTTAACCTATAAGTAGAAATGGGTATACTATTATTTAGAAAATGTTCATTTTCCGGGAGAGCACATTCCTATCTTTGCATCCCACCTACGCCTGAAAATGGCAGAATCAAGCTGCTTATTATTTCCCCCCTAAGACGAGTGAATTCCAAATAACGAGATCAAAAGTGCCAAGGTATTGGATCTTCACCAACTAGCAAAGTGTGAAGAAACATTTGGAAGTAACCCAAATCACGGACCTTTCTAATGTCTCGACAAAACGTGTAATGAGTCTCTGGCTATGGGGTTATACCAAAGGAAAACTACATGGAGAATGATCCTAAAAAGTGATCTGAGGAGAGTTAAGCTAATGAGACTTTCGTAGTGACAATCTCTAACAAGAATTTCTATCAAGTAGATCATGTGGTATACATAGTTGGTTGTGTTCATAGACGACTAGAATGGATTTGAGGTGTGTAAAGTTTCACCACCAACTAATCATTCTATCCTTGTAATCTTGATCTTTTAAGTTTCTATGAATTTAAGCCATTGATATGTAAAAGTTTAAAATCAAGGGATAGAATGATTAGCAGATAACTAGAATGGATTTGGAGTGTGTAAAGTTTCATCATCAACTAATCGTTCTATCCATGTAATCTTGGTCTTTTAAGTTCCTATGAATCCATCATTGATATTTAAAAGTTTAAAATCAAGGGATAGTATGATTAGTAGATGACTAGAATGGATTTGGAATGTGTAAAGTTTCACCATCAACTAATCATTTTTATCCATGTAATCTTGGTCTTTTAAGTTCCAATAGATACAAGTCATTGGTATTTAAGAGTCTAGAATCAAGGAATAGGATGATTAGATGGGGGTGAAACTTTTTACATTCCGTATTCATTTAACCCTCTTCACATCACACCCAAACCGTAACCCAAGTACCTTTTCAAGGGCCGTTTCAATAGTCAATTCAAAATCTCATTAGAGTATTTTATTGGATAAGATATACACAAAATGATTTCCATAAAGTTTCACTCATTTGATCATCTTAACATTGTGATCTTGGTCCTTGAAATTTTCAATACCACATGCTGTTGATTGTTCTTGGCCCTATATATGAGGTAGGGTGATTAAATAGGAATGGGCATACATCCTCACCCTAACCATGTGGCCCATTTATCACTTTTAGGGCCATTCTCTTTATTTATTCTCCTTACTGATATTCTTCCTAGAGTTGCTTGATATTGATTTGAGATATCAAATAGGAGAAGTTGGGAAAATTGAAGCCCTTATTTTCAATCTGAATAGAGATTATAAGGTTCTGTTTGGATGTGTGGAAAATAGGGGTTGAGAAGCACTTTCACTAAGGCTAGGCAGTTTGCCCTTGTTTTATAAGCAGCTAATATGGAGAAAAATGGAGGCCACTTATCTGATTTGCTAGTGCAGAGGTTTGGACCTTTAGGGAGAGTTGATATCACTATTTACCGAAGGCGACCTTGCTTCTCACTTCATTATAAAAATCTGTTAAAAGGAAATTCTTTTAGTAATGTGTATGGGCCAAATCATGATGTCACCAAAGATCAGTTTTTGGAGGAAATTTCTTCGAGGAGAGGGCATGGCACTGCCTCTCTTCCATGGTGTGTGGGGGGGACTTCAATATAGTACGTCGAATGTCCAAGAGGAAAGGATGCAATAGAATTTCTCCCCAAATGCAAAGATTTAGCCATTGGATTGATGACATGGAATTGTTAGATTTACCGTTGGGTGGTGCATCCTTTACTTGGTCGAACATGTAGGAAAATTCGAGTCTTGCCCATGGACAAATTTTTGATCGATCCAGGTTGGGTGGACTGTTTTCATCATTCTTTGCAGCGTGTTGCTTCTAATCCAATTTCTGACCATGTCCCAATTATTCTTGATTCTACTCTGGATTCTTGGGGTCCTACACCGTTTCAGTTTGAGCTGGCTTGGCTGAAGGTGGACGGATTTTCGGAGATGGTTGAAAACTGGTGGAGGGAGACTACTCTAGAATAATAGACTCAAGATAAGAAAGAAAAGAGAATGGAGAAGAAATTCTCTGTATATTGTATTGATGTGTTCTCTAAATTGAAGGATTGTATATATAAATAGAATAAGGAGAGCCAACTTAGGTGGCTGAAATAGGAACAGAATAAAAGAGTCGTTATCTACAATCAATCATACAATTTAATAAGATGTCTTTCCAAAAGTAGATGATTTGGGTCAATTCTGTTTTGAAGTGAATCCCACAATACTCCCCCTCAAGTTGGTTCGAAGATGTCGAGTAATCCTAGCTTGCTAACAACTGAATTGAGTTGAGTTCGAAGAACTGACTTTGTGAAAATGTCCGCAAGCTGATCTTTAGACTTTATATGTATTAAGAGTCCCCAAGAAGGGGGATCCTATGCCCAAGCAGCTCAATTTTGTCACTAGTGGTCACATGTATCAACCTTAACATACTTGCAATTATTACCTTTCAAAAAAAAAAACATACATGCAATTATGATATATCTCTTTTTTTTCCGAAGATAAGTTGCATTTTCCCTGGTGGTTGATATACCTTTCTGCCATTCATTCTGTAGACCAAGCGAACAAAGAAGGCTGGGATTGTTGGGAAGTATGGTAAGTTGTTACGTGATAGTTGTGGTTGTTTTTCTCTCATGACATTGTACTGACTACCAAAGCTGCGTTGGTTGCACAGGCACAAGATATGGTGCTAGTCTGAGGAAGCAGATTAAGAAAATGGAAGTGAGTCAGCATTCAAAATACTTCTGCGAGTTCTGTGGGAAGGTATGTTTTCTATCCAATCTCATCACATTTGGTGTTTTTTATTAGTTCTTGACACAAATATGTCCAATGCCTATGTTGCAGTATGCAGTGAAGAGGAAGGCAGTTGGCATTTGGGGTTGCAAGGACTGTGGAAAAGTCAAAGCTGGTGGTGCCTACACATTGAAGTAATATTCCTGTTTTCTTTTCTTCTTCCCTTCTGATGCAAACGCAAGTAATGCAACATGTCCTGTTTATGTCTTTAATTATGGGTTATTGTGTTTTCAGTACTGCAAGTGCTGTTACCGTGAGGAGCACTATCCGACGGCTGAGGGAGCAAACAGAGGGATAGAACTGCAACTTGCTGCTTGTCCATTTCTTTAGTTTGTATGTTTGGAATTTACAGTTTTGGTTGCTAACATTCTTAGCTATTGAGTTGTGAGTTTGATTTGATAATTCAAAGTTAACGACTGCCATTACTCCCCAGAATTTTGCAAATGTTTTGAGTAATCTTTAGGCAGGTATACATTTGAGGTGACTGTCGGGTTTGTGCAAAACTTGCATGTTTAATATTCCATCTGTGATTCATTTGGTGTACGATTGATCCCTATGAATTTTCAGAGCAGGCCATCTGTCGGGTGCTCTTTGTTGGCTTCTAATTTCTTGAAAGATGATGGGTGGATTTATTTTGTACCCTCTCTCACTTGTGACACAGTTCTCATGAGTGGATTTAGGTTGCAAGCATTCGATGTCTTGCACTTAGTTACAAATTTAGGTCAAAATCAGTTTTTTGTTCTGTGGAGGGATCAAATGATTTTGACTGAATTTTTCAGTCATATCGACTATCTTGGCTGAAATTTGTAAATGGGCAAAATCACTGAAATTTAATCATTTTTTTTTTTTGAAATATGACCTAAATTTGACAAATAATAGCAGATACAGTTTCTCCAATAAGTTACCGATATTTCTGATATGTTTCCGCCCATATCAAAACTGAAAAGTCTGTTGGAACTTGGATTTCTGATGAAATTTGTAACGAAGGTCTTGTAGGGCGTGGGTTTAAATCTCAGGCAAGAAGCACAATTGTCTGATGTCCAAAACTGAAATTGGATTTAAACAGTTCAATTTTAGTTAAAATTATTTAGACTGCTTGACTACACTAAATGGAGTCTCTACAATTTTCAATCATGATGCTGTGCTGCACCTTTTGATTTGAAAGATGCAAAAGAAGATGGTTGCTAATGGCGGAATATAATACAAAAATTTGAGGACTTTCCGACAAAAAAAATTGTATTGCCATTCTTTATTTCTCTTAACTGCTGAAATTATAGTAGCAAACTGACATTTCAGCTAACACTTCAGTCTAAAACTTATTTCTGATTTTTTAATTAAAAATTTTGTACTAGCCTAAATGACCAATATGACTAAGATATCAGTGGTTATTTTTTCAGTTCCCTTAGGGACTGAAAAATCTGTATCGTCCAACATTTTAATTTAACTGTTGATTAGTGATGAATAACATATGTACTTGCAGCAATTAATTGTCTACCATTGCCGAATCCCCAGTAAACAAATATGAAAAAACAACATTGTTTCTTGTCTCATTAAGAAGAGAGGGAGATGAGATGACTAGCAATGCAGGTTCAGTCCTGCCATCTTACTATAGAAGCCTCAGTTGAAAATTCAAATACAAGAGAGGCTGGGCTTGAGGGTTTTTAACCTAGGCACCAGCACATAATAAAACAACTCACCCTATTCTTATCTTCACGTGCATCACTCATTCTATATTTACATGTAAATTTAACCAAGGGGGGCACTGACTTGCTCCACAATCAGCCATCGTCAACAGCCCGATGTAGTTCCAAGCAGGGACCGATCCATACTGCGACTACTCGTTAAAAGGGATAAAGAAAAATAAAAAACAAAAAGGGTAACATCAGTGGAAAATTTGGCTCGGTGTTCTTCCATCATCTCTTCCTCACATCATGCAAGCTTGTATCAGGGGTGTGCCAACTGCAGACAGAAGAACGACGTCAGACTATTGGAATTGGGAGGCCATCCTTGTCGATATTCATTCTCTTCTGAACAGCTTTCACGGCTGCAACTCTTGCTGAATTTGCTGCTTTATCCGCAGCAATTACTGCTTTGTTTACTCTATCATCCACTCTAGGCACAAGCAATGCTTTTTCTGCAGCTCGCCGTGCTTCCTGATGGTAATCATCACAATCAGCAACTGAGAAAAATGTCCCAACAGTTTTGTTCATAGAAAATATATAACTGATCTAGAGTTTGGTCACTCCAACAAATTGCTACTGCAGCCCTCAGAGGATGGGGTGTTCTACCAAATTTCTATCACACCATCAGATGATAATTAACCGTTTGGTCGAGGACTTTCACATGGGACTATTTCCTACTGTTGGTCATGGTTCACTCAATGAGGCAACCGACCATACTCCCATCTTTCATCAGGTTCGGAAAAAGAAAGCCATTTCTAGCAAATGGGTAGTATGTCATACCACTTTTGTTCATCATTTAATTTTCAATGTCAATTGAGAAATCAATTACTTACTACGAAGAATAGAAACTTTTCCCAACGTCTAAGGAAAAAAGAATTTACCTGAACTACATTTGGTACTTTGGAATGATTAACTGCAACAGGAAATCCACAATCAGTGGTGCTTGAACTCAAAATATCAAGCACACCATTTTGCCAGTGACCTGACTGTGGTTCACCAGTCCTAAATGTGTACATTCCAAGTCCTTGTCTTCTCCCTTCATGCCAAGCTCCCTCATACAGATGCCCATTAGAGAAACAGTATACACCAAATCCATGCATCTTATCTGCAAAATATTCTCCACAATATGTGTCCCCATTTCTGCATTCAGTTAGAAAATCAGTACTGAAGCAATGGATTCATGTTCTTGATTTATTACACATGCATGCATCAACAAATGCACACCATATAAATTGTAATGCTAGAGACAATTATCTGTCATAGCTGTAGTCCCAAATCCTGGATTTCTTACTATAGTAGAAAGAAGAGGGCACCAGCCACCAACTCAGTCAATAAGGAGGCTCAGTCAGATGAGTTGAAACAAGTTTTGACTGTCACAAGGAGAGCACGCATTGCCTGTATAACATTACCAAACTAATGGATCCCATACCACTCAAAAAAGGGGGGAAAAAGACTGACAAAAATATGCCAACATATCTACAACGTACTTAGTTTTGACTTCCATGGATGAGGATGAGGATGATCTACAAAGTTGGGAAACAAACAAGTTCCAATTAAGATACTAACAACAATGCTTCTGTCTTTAACCTCAAAATGAAAGGTGAAAACAACAAACAAAAGAAAATCATGCAGACACTAATTTAAACATATAAATAGTATTTCAGGTGGTTTGAGCATGAACAAAAAAGAACCAAAATAGGATTATGCTAGAAGATACTAGAAGAAGACGGAATCCATTGAAAACACTACTATAGGGTAAAAACAACATATGATAGGTTTTGGAGTGAGTGAAGGAGTGACAATGAACTTGATCATGATAGGGTTGTGTGGAAAACTAGAACTAAGAAAACCAACCCTTGAAAAATGAAAAAACGACTTTATGATGATGATCATTAAATGTCGTATAATCAAATCAAACATCCACCAGATTTTGTTCTTGTGAAAAGAAAAGAAAGCAGTAGGAATGTAAATGGATATTCGAAAATCCCAATCATCCAACCTGAAATAAATAGGTTTGAATGCAAATTTTATATCCGTTCAAAATGTTGGATCCAAACCCGAATCCAAATTTAACATCCATTTATATGCGGATGGGATATGGATCTAACCATATCCAAATATGATAACCTGTTAACTCGAATGACAAATGATGTAAAGAACATATTTATTATTAATATGCATGTTACTTACTAAACTATTTGAAGAAAAAACCTTAAAATTTACATTAATACTCCTTCCCATATAACCCATCAAATTTGGAATTATATTCCACCGTTTGAATTATAGATTTTTATTCTCTATCTTGACATTTTCTTTTGGCCGCCCATTTAGACACCACGTTTTTCTGCTAGGAGACACCAGTTTTTGGATTTTGAGGAGAAATTACGGTTTTGCCCTCCTGCGTTTTATCATTTGGACGATTTTTTAGTTTATTTTTCACTTCTTTCGAACGATTCACTGCGCAGTCGAATTGATCCCTTTTGCCCTCCCGCATTTTATCCTTCGAACGATTAGACTGTAAAGTTGAATCGTTCGAAGGATTTTTCAATTGATTTTTCAGTTCCTTCCAATCAATGTTTGCAGCAACAGTAACATCCTTTAAAAAAATTTAAACAGTAAAATGTCTTCTAAAATTTTAAAGTTATTTTTAAGCACTGTATTTTCAAAATTTCTAAAATTAAATATCCAGACTAAGTACGATAATCTGATAAAAATACCTTAAGACTTTAAGGTCGTTTGACATTCCCAAATACTTAAAACACAGTGTTTTACAAATAAGGGTATCCCTCAGCTGTATCAAAAATATATTTAGGAATGCCAAACGACCTTTAAGTCTTAAAGTATTTTTATCATGCTATCGTAATTAGTCCAGATATTCAATTTGAGAAATTTTAAAAATACACAGTGCTTAAAAAATAACTTTAAAGATTTAAAGGAGATTTTATTATTTAAAAAGTTATTTTTTAAGCACTGTGTATTTTTAAAATTTCTCAAATTGAATATCTGAACTAATTACGATAGCATGATAAAAATACTTTAAGGCTTTAAGGTCGTTTGGCATTCCTAAATATATTTTTGACACAGCTAAGGGATACCCTTATTTGTAAAACACTGAATTTTAAGTATTTAAGAATGTCAAACGACCTTAAAGTCTTAAAGTATTTTTATCAGATTATCGTAATTAGTCTGGATATTTAATTTTACAATTTTTGAAAATACACAGTGCTTAAAAAATAACTTTAAAATTTTATAAGATATTTTACTGTTTAAATTTTTTTAAAGGATTTTACTGTAGCGGCAAACATTGATTCGTCCTATTCCACTTCCACTGTGCAATCAGCTGAAAAATCCTTCGAACGATTCGACTGTCGTTCGAAGGAACTGAAAAATCAACTGAAAAATCGTTATTCAAAGGAAGTGAAAAATGAACTAAAAAGTCGTCCGAACGATAAAACGCAGGAGGGCAAAACCGTAATTTCTCTTCAAAATCCAAAAACTGTTGTCTCCTAACAGAAAAATCTGATGTCTAAATGGGCGGCCTTTCTTTTTTTGCATTTCTTTATTTCTTCGAGGCATTAAAGTAGTTTTTTGAAATTATTTTTTAGATGATTTCTTTTAATTTTCAATAATGAAATGTTTTATGGGACCTGAATTCTTTGTTAGGTATTGAAGTTTAACTATTTAATTAATTTTAATTTCTTTATCAACGAAAATGTCAAAGTTTTTAGTTCCGTGGATATCCGAATCCAAATTCGAATCCCACAATATTAAGAGGATGCAGATGTTACCTATATCCGATCCAAATCCAACCTGTTTACATCTCCAGAAAGCAGCGAAAAATAGAAAAAATATACTGCAATTATGTGCTTAAAATATGACAAGTACAAGACCAAAAAAAAAACTTTTCCATACTTTAATAAATAAAAAGAACCAATTCAAACCAATTCCCTCATATCAAATTCAAGCGCCTTACAACCGACTACACTCAATGGCTCAAACCCCAACCCCTCCTCCCAAAAATATAAAGCCTGTAAAACAAGATCATCATAATCATAAATGCCATTTACCCCCCATCTGGTTCGATATTTGCCCGATATCGGCTCGGACCTACCACCGAAACAAATTTTTTTTAAAACAAAATAGGTGAAAGCCAATATCGACAGATATTATTACTGTACGCCAGATACAATTCTCAGTCTATAAAACTCGAGATATATCGACTGATACGCCGAGATTTTCACCATTGAAACCAAGAACCATATCCATCACATTCAATACCTTAAATATTCCATCTCTAAAAACAGAAACTTATAAATACAAGGATCGAATATAAAATATTTACCTGAAATGGTAGTGGCCGAGGCCGTGCTTGACACCCCACTTGAATTCACCAAAATAGTGGCTCCCATCCTCGCAAGTATGAATGCCAAACCCATGGCTCTGCCCATTTGACCATTCCCCGACGTAAACATCCCCAGTATAGAATCTGTAAACCCCAAGCCCATGCCTCAGCCCCTTTCTGTACTGCCCACGGTACTGGCTGCCTCTCGCCCACGTCTCCACGCCGTACCCATGATACTTCTCATCAGCCCAATCCCCTTCGTACCTCCCACTCATGTAATAGTAATACACCCCGCTCCCAGAGCACTTTCCGTGGTGGAATTCGCCCTCATAGACATCCCCATTGCTGTAGACCTCAACCCAATTCCCCGAATTCACGAGCTTCTCCGACTTGGGCTTGGATCCGATAGACCAGAGAATGGGTTGGGTGGGTGGGGGGGGGAGGAGGAGAGCTTGAAGAGGGGGAAAGAGCGGCAGAGGGAAGGAAGGCGGGGGAGGGCAAGGTTGAGGGAGACGAGGAGGGCACCGGAGAAGGCAAATGCGGTTAAGAAATCTAACAGGAAAGAGCTATTGGGGTTGGAGCAGAAGGAGATTAGAGAGTGGAGAGAGAAGAGGAGGATGAACCGGAGATGGAGATGGAGCCGACGGAGGCGGTGAAAGATGAAGTACAAGCCTTTCAAAGCACAATAACAATAAGAAGCAGGATTATGAACATTTAAATGAGGATGATTCCGATGGGAAGAAGGTGAAGAGGACGAGGGGGGTGATAACCGAATGGAGTGGAGAGTTTGGGACCGGGACAGTGAGGGGTGGATGAGAGGCCTCTTGTGGGGTGTAGAGAGGAGAATTGGGGTGGTTGTGGGGTCACAGGGGGGATTTTGGATGTGAGCTAGATTTCGATCATCATCGGGCGGGATTTGGATTTGATGGTGAGCTGGGATTGAATCTTGTTGGAGATTCTTAATGGGAAGAAGGGGCGGTGTAGGATTGAAATCTGATGACACACCGCTGCTTTCCTTCTCAATCTGAAGCTCAGATTTCTTTTGATGCATTTACATCCCACACAAATCAATAAAAGCAACAGAAAACAAAAAATTAGAACACAAAATCAAAAGGGTATTCAGAATATCAAGGGAAAAAAAAAACCCAACAACAAACAGAGCAGAAAAATCAAACGAGTCTCAAGAAGAACCAGAGAAAACAACAAACAGAAACATAAAATGAAAAGGGTCTTGAGAAGAAGAAGATAAAAAAATTATTCTCTAAATCTCTCTCACAATCTCTCTCTCTCTGTATTGATATCTATACTTTGTGTTGATATCTTTGTCTGTTGATTGTCACTACCTCCTTTTATGCAATCTTTTGATTGTGAGTGAGAGAATGCCGAAATTCTATCTTCTACTTTTCCAAATTCTGCCTCGTTGTCTCATCTTTTTTCTGAATTTCTAATCTGATTTCTGGTATTTCTGACCGATGTTTTCGGGCCCTAAGACATACGTACTTGCGTAGAGAGAAGGGGGACAAGGAAGGTCAAGACAGAGAGCAATGAAAATGCCCCTCTATTCTTCTGTAATAAGGAAAAATGGCGTGATTTATTTGAGAAAAATCTCACCAACGGCGGTGATTCTGTACAAATATTTTCATATAAAATATTGTTTTTATGATTTAAATTTATAAATTTTGTTTTTCTACAAATATTAGTTTTTTTTTTTTTAATTTGGTGTAGCAAAAATAAGATGTAGGTTACAACTTAATTATAGCTAATTTTATATAATAATGATGATCAAAATTTTTAAATTTTAAGATCTAAACTAACTGTACATATTTGTATAATTTTTACATATTAAAAAATGATGTTTATATATTTAAAAAATACATATTTTTTAATCTTTAACAATTCAAACTTAATTATAATATATTATTAAGAAAACACACTTTCTTATCTTAAATCTTTTATCTAAAAAAACATTCTGCAAGATCTGTAAGATCGGGATTATCATGGAGCCATTTATCTTATTAATTTAATATTGACATTTATAATTAAATTTAAATCGTGGAGGAAATGTGATTACTTCTATTGCGGGAAACGAAAGACGACCCGTTCAGAAAACACCAACGGAAACGAATGGGCCAACCCCTCATCTCTTGCCACGTGGCATCATTGAGAAGCTGGACCGTTGATTTTTTTAGGCGATTGCTTATTCTTCATCGTCTTGTGAGCTCTGTACAGTTTGGTGGGCAGAAGACATTAAAGTTTAGCTATTTATGGAGAAAAGTAGTTTGACGAAATTTTTTAATTCAATTTATGTTATTTATGGATATTATAAAATTCGGTCTTATATAATTATATAGTGTTGTGAAAATATGACATTTTTGTTTTTCCCTAAAATTATGCTTTCTTCAAAAAAATGGAACTTTATCTTGACAAAGATGGTTTTTTTAATTAATTTTTTTATCTCAATGGATTTTTTGGGAAAAAAAAGGAAAAAGTCTATTTCTTTTTTTGTTATTGCAAAGTGACCTTATTCTATAGAATATGAGAGAAGGGGCTATTTTTTATATTTATTTTTATTAGAAGAATAATGACAAATAATATATAATTTTACGAAAAATTCCTCCGCTCGAAAATTATAATTTTGCTAGATAGAGTATATAAAATCAATTATTTATGATAATAAATATTTCAAAGTCCAAAATCATGAGATTAAAATAATATTGAATCAAAATTCATACTCATTAAACCAAAGGGGTTGGAGTTATGGTTAGGAACCTACCTCAAAAAGTGGGACACTGAAAATTCGATCCTCACTCCACCCCCAAAGGGCCTCTCTCTATAGAGTTATCTAATATGTATGGATATAGAGATTTGTACATCCCCAAAGAATTACTCAAGTGCTCTAAGAAGCCTACACACCTTGATCATAAAAAAAATAATGCAACCATTATCCTTATTATTTTTCACATATCTTTAACCAATTTCACTAGAACCAACTAATCCTAGTTTATTGATTTCTATCGTTAATTAATTTGACTAAAATTTAAGTTACACAATCTATTGATTTAATTCTATAAATTTCTACCATTAAATAAAATCGAATACTTTAGAATTATAAAAAATATGGATTTACTAAACGAACTAAGACGTTTGAATACCTTGATTTTTTTATAAAAAAATTGAGTTTCCCTTACCATTATGAGTCTTCCTTTTTTGCATATGGTATCGTCCAGGGGTCCGAATATCGACCAATACGAATCATATCGGCCGATATGATATGGTTTTAAAACATTATCATATCGGCCAATATACCGATATTAAAACATCATATCGGCTGATATCGGTGTTTTTTGTTAAAAAAAAAAAAAAGGAGAGAGAATTTTATCAGTCGATACCATTTTTACGACCCCTAGTACTATCACCACTCTCAGCATCCACTAATTTGAAAATAATGTAAAAGCCATTTTCCCCAAATGTTTTCATAATGCCCCTAATAACCAACAAATAACAAGCCTGTAGTAGTTGCTTATGACAAATTAACCTCTAAATTTGTCAATATAACATATGGTTATTGATGGCACAATAATTGTGTGGTGCCACTCAGAGGATCAAGTTCCACTCTTCCATTAATGCATCCTTCTAATAAGTAATCTCAACATTTCCTTAAAATGTCAAAATTATTATAGTAGGATGAAATTTTGAAAAAAAAAAAAATTGTCCATTCAACCCATTTTATCCCAATTTTGGTCCATTTAGAAAATTTCAATCGATCTTTCTAATGACTAAATTTTAGGTCAAATGTCTTAAAGCTCGGTTCTTAAAAATCAAAATATTGCCATTGGTACGAAATAAAAAAAAAATAATCATGACTTTTATGCCACTTGGAAAGCCAGGTCAAGTTTAAATTTATATGATTCAATTCATTTAGATAGGGAAGGACAAGAAATATTTTCTCCGTATCAAAATACTTGTCTTATATGTATTTTGAAATTGTCCTAAATTATTTGTTCGATTTATTTATTTTTAACTCCAAATCACATTCTAACGTGATGGAAATAATACCACCTTTTATAAAATTTTGACTTGTCCAAATAATAAAATACCAACATATGAAAAATAATATTTTATAAATTTGATCTTTAATAAATAAATAAAATCTGAAATGGGACCATTGGGAGTATAAAAGAGAGATGGATCTGATTGTGTGCCCTATTCTGCTTGATCTTATCCTCACTTTATCTATCCTTTTCAAGGTCATCTTCGTCCTTGTCATCATGTCCCCTTGATGCTACTTCATTCAAGGGTCATAGCATATACAGAGAGATCATTTAAGAGCAAACTTCGTAAGAAATCCTTTTTAATTGATGGAATTGACTTTTGCATAGTTCGTATTAACAGCTGCAAATGGGGTAAAAATTGTCAACAGAGCATCTGACTTGTTTTATCCAAAAAAAAGTACAACACACTAGATATAGTTATCCATGGCTGCCTACCATGCATGCCAATGGCCCATCTCACACGTAAGGCAACCAAATGGTGTGAACAGTTCATAATCATGACCTTACACACTGGGTGCCTGTTAAATTCCAACTGACAAATTCATATCGATGGATAGTTCACAAATATGAAGCTGCTTCTTGGTAGATGACTAATCAATAAACGATAAATGTTCCCTTCTCCCTGCCTGTACTAGAACCATTGTAATTCAAAGTGAACAGTCAGAATTTTGAAGGCATGATATGAATGATTTTGGTGGGGGAAATTGAGAAACCTGGAAGAGCAGTTCCATCATCTAGTGGAGAATGATGAGTTGATGACGATGGCCCATGCGAATCGCATACAGCAATCTGTTCATCTCCAACTAAGTGGCCAGCTGACAGTTATGCACTAGCATGCCATGGAAGTAAGAACAGTGAAGATGACAGTACATTTGAAATATTCAAATGACTAAAATAAAAAGGAAACATTTGAGTAAGTTTTTGGAGAAGCACCATTGCATCATTTACCAGACAAGACCAGATTATTGAATCTGCAAGGCATGAGTATAGATGGCCGACGCTGAAAAATGATGTGACACACATTTATCTGATGGAACTAAAACTCACAAGCATCACTGGAGGCAATCCCTTGTCAGACATAAAATGGATCCCCTGTGAAAAGAGGCTGCTGCCATGGCAACAGTCGGCACAATGTGTGAAGTAATCGTATCCTATGTATTGAATTGTACATGAACGAATGCCTAGTCCATCCAATCAACACAATATATCAACAGCAGTGAAGTAATAAAAGATCTACATATATTGTCTAATGTCTAATAATAGAACATGGGATAAGAAAAATGAAGAACAAACCCACAACTAGATTCTATCACCATACAGCCATTTTGTGGGGCACAGCCAAGGCATTTTACAAGGATGTCAAGAAAATAAAAATCTGAAATAATGAGCTGCTGCTGCACCAAACATATATAGAAGTTATTACCGTGGACAGATGCACAATGAGTACAACAATGGCAAGGCACTGATATTCTCAAGCATGAAAACCTTGCAGAGGCTCTCTACATACGGCTAAATTAGAAGAAATAACAGCTTGACAGATTGCTTTCAATCATTTCTCTTGTTCTCGGAGAAGCAAACAAGTGGCTAACTCAAGACATTTCGTTGACGTTGCAGAATTGATCTGAAAAGAAATTATTCCTTGTGCAAATGGAGAGCATCAGGGCTTGTGAACCTTGAAGCCAAATATTTTAGGAACATAGCTCTGTGACAGCTTCTGTGGTTTGAGGTGACCATAAGTCATCAGAAACAAGTGAGGAAATGTTGTACCAAAATAAGCTCCATCAATGTCTAGGGCATGGTCAAGAAAACTTTCATGAATAACGCATAATACATGTGCAATCGTGTAGAGGGCTGACAGCATGTGAGAAGGTTTAGTTCTAGTGCTGCCATTAGCGAGAACCCCTTCCTCAATATGTTTGGCAGCCAAATGTGGAGATTTACACACAAACTATATATATGCTGCCAGTACGCAGACTTCGGTCTGCATAAGGAGGCAGTTTTGGAGCTTTTGTAATTGGAGGCTTGTGTGTGCCTCTTATATGGTGTCTGGGGATTGGGGTGCTTGCATTTTAGTTTTGTTATGCATGTTTATTGATGTATATGATTGCTTTGTTTGTAGTTTTGCTTTGATCCTGATGGCGCTTGTATAGCTCTCTTATATGCAGTACGTAGATGATTTATTCTCATTTTCTCTAATGATAACTATTTCTGTCTGTTTCAAAAAAGGCGGACTCAGTCGAAAATCTTTCATAAATCACTAATGAAATGTGTGTAAATTTTTTACAACCAGGCCTGAAATGTGTTTAAATTTTTGTGCATATTGTCATGCATCTCTAGAAAGTACACAGTGAAAACAACTGCTTAGGATGCATTAGTATAAAAAAAATTGGTTAGCAATATGTTGCAATACAGCTATAGAGGATACTGCCTTGGTATTTGGATCTTGGATAATAAACATCCTCACATTTGGGGCAGTAGATTTTCACAGTACTGGAACGAGGAATATCTGATTGACCAACAGGAAGACAGGGTTGACCACAGCAGTATACTCTTGGGCATCGACCAAAATCATAGTTCCTGTACTTGTCCAGCTGCAGAAGTTCAAAGTTAAAACCCTCAAAAAGATCAGACTTCATTTTCATTAAAGGCAACAGAAAAAGTAGGAGTTGCAAGAGACACACCATTGCAGCCATCCCTCTGCCAGTTAATATATATCGAACATGAATAAGACCATATAGCATCTCTGCTGCAGATTCAACCAATTCATTTTGCTCCTCTGTAAACATATCACCTGTGCATATCCATTGTCCACACTATGATATAGATTACTTGCCCATAAGCCAAATCAGACATACAGTACACAAGGTAGAAAATTAGAATTGGCAATTGACATTTTTTTTTTGAAAGGTAACCATTTTATTCACAAGAAAGAACAAGAGCTTTACAAAAGAAAATCCACAAAGCTGGGCAAAACAGAGCCCGCCACCCCCAAAACCCCAAGAAAATACAACCATCTAATTACAAAATCACACGACAAATGAAGACCCTGCTTAGCCAAATAATCTTCTGCCACATTCGCTGCTCTTGGAGTCTGGACCGTGAAATGATTCAAAGAGATGTAATGCTGAATTCTTTCCAGTTTATCAAGAATCTCCATGGACATAAGCCTCCCAAAGCCCAACCCAGAATCACCCTGGAATCCCCTTCCAATATACTACTCCATGATGCACCCAATTCCTTCATCTCCAGAAACACTCTCGATAGGGCATGCAATTCTGCTTCGATCACAGAACAATTGGGAAGAGGACCAGTAAATGAGACCCGAACCTCCCCAGAATGCTCTCTAATTAGCCCACCATATCATCTAATTAGCAACTGACGTTTCAGACCAAAATTGACCAAATCAACTCTCTGATTCTTTATATGTGAAATGCCTTTATCATGGTACTAGAAATACACACCCTCATGTTAATAAAAGAATCCAAGAGAAACAGCCTATAAAAATCTACTTTGTAAGTGAGCTAATGTTTGTCCTCTTTATTGAAGGGACCAGATAACCTATATCCTCCCAAACTTATTCTAAACTAGAGAGGAAGAAAGCACATAAGAAAACAAAGAAGACAACAATGAAATCTTATCAGTCTGAATGGTTGCTGGGATTGAAAACAGAGAAAGTGACCAGAAAGATCCGATTTTGTGTGAAGGAGTTGTATAAGGTTAACTTTCTTCTTAATTCTTCTGTTAATTTCTTTTTAACTTCCTCCGTCGTTCTTTTTTAAGCAAAACACAGAGAACCCCAATCTTAACATCTTACTCAGAGTTAACTAAAATATAAGACACTAACCTTTTAATACTTGTAACTAAGGATGTAAAAAGGGACAACAAAACCCTTAAAATTGAGCCACCACCATATTATTTGAAAGGTAATCAACAAGTCAAATAAACAAGCATGATCAATAACATCATAAGTTATTGAAGCATTCAAAACAAAGTTAGATAAGCTAATGATACCTGCAGTCCAGGGTGAATGACATATGCCAAGCTCCCCCATGGAGATGGATTGGTTAGAAACAACTATGCATGAATATGGGGCCCCTTGAAAATCTCGTTTGGATTGATCAAACCATGGTTTTGAGAGCCATGAAATTTTGATCAGCGCTGAGCTCCCCTATGTGGGGCCCACTTGGAGCTATAGGGGTGGGTTGGTTTGAAAGCGACCCTAGACAAACTGACCTATCTACTATTAGAATCATTGGGACCTTAAAAATTATACCAAGATCAATCCCTTAGTACTCAGCCAAGGCACCCTCAAACCATCAACTCTTGAGTAGATTAGTCAATAAGAAGCAAATTTTGTTTCAAGGTCCTTCTTTGTGTATACTCTTGACAGTCTTCTCTTCATTGATGCCACTATTTTTTCTTTTAGGGATAACAAAGATCTATTGAAATAAAGAAGAATATACAATAGCTATCTTTACTCAAAAAGAGAGCAAAAACTTGAGCACCAATGGCATATAATGCAAGCGGATATGTACCTCTCCAAAATAATGTAGTCCAAAGACGAGATTCCCAAATTCTTGTAACATTCTCCTCCAAATGAGCCAATGATTTTATTTCATTTCCGCCGATGAACTCCTTATACAACCCATTAACAACATAAGCTTTTAGGATTTAAAGGTTTGTTTGAGCTCATACCTACAGACAACATAGGTGTGTTATACATATGTTCAACATTTTTTTTCTTCTTTTTTTTTTTTACTTTTTTTGGGAGCAAAAGACATGCAAGGGAAGAAATGATCAAAAGAACTAGAAAGAACAATCACAACTAGAACCAAGCCCAAAAGGACTGCACAAGTAAAAATTTCAAATATATTTCTGAAAAAATAAATTAAGTAGGCTGCAACAATAATCAAATCAATACACAAAAAGAAAGTATATCCACACATGTCCTCGAGAAAGGCATTTTTTAATAAAAAAGATGAAGATTTCAGTTGAAATTTCAACAACAATAATAATAATCAGCTCACCATGAGAGGATTCAACATCCAAGATCAAATCAAGGGCATAATCATAGTAAGGAACTTGACTGCTTAAACCACAAAGATTAAAATCATCTTGTATGTACTCGTCATCAAAGAATTCATTCCCTCTTAGATTGCAAAACCATGATATCCAAGATGTGTCATCCCCATCTGAACCACTAACATCTGATTCTTCACTATCTGTTTCAGACTCTTCTGCCAAATTTTTGAAAAAAAGGGCATAATCAACAACTCAGCAAGCACATTGGTTGTGTTTAAATGCAATAGAACCAGTGGTAAATAAAATATAACATGTGAAAGGATAAAATTAACTTCAAAGATCACAGAAACTTTGAACTACCTCGCATGTAAAGGAATATCAAGCATCTCCAACCCAGAATATCCTGTAACCACAAGATCCTCACACCTTACCCTAAAAACATAGGCTGCATCAGGATTTATTTATTTTGGGGGGAGTGGTGTTTAGGGGGTAGGATATCATGAGTCCTCCCTAGGTGCTTAATGGTAGGAGAACATGCTGACATAGCATTGTCCTAAAGAGTTACCATACAGGCTACTTGGGGGAAGCTTAAACCTTTCTCCACTGTTCTCACTATCCAAACTCAGCTTTAACAAGCACCCAGGTCCTTAATGCCACCCATAAAGCTGAAAATTCAAATTCCTAACGTTTCCTCCACTAGGGATTTATCTATTTACACATTTCGTAGGACTTTCTCCCAAAGCTCATTGAAGTTGGGATTAGTAGGATACCAGTCAACAAGGATCAGCAAGTTGTAAGTTGCAACAGGTCTAATGGCAAATGGAAGGTGATGCAAGTAATATATGAGATAGTAAAGGTAGCTTAAAAGTTTAAAAAGAAAAAAGAAAAAAAAAATGATTGCATCATTTACCTTAGTTCATTGAGTACCAATCGCTTCATAAAATGAACACATTCTTGGTAACAAAAAGGGAATCCAAAATAACCTTTCAAAAAAAAAAAAAAAAAAGGAAATCCAAAATAAGCATTCTTTATTTCAGCATTCTCAGAAGACGATATGGACAGCTCAATAGAGCAAGAATAACAAAGAATGTGCAATTCCCAACCCCATAGCAATACCAAAACTACAAAAAACTACACCATTCATACTCACAGTTACTATCTGAAGTCCACCGCATAACAATATCAATAACACCCAGAGGTTCTTAATTGAATCATAATTCTATGGATTTTCAAACTGCTTGTGCCAAGGAATTTAACAGAATTTAAACTTAAAATCACTATCCAAACTCCGCTTCATATCCTAACAATATCAATAGCCCCCATTATCTCTTAATGAAATCAGAATTCTAAGGATGTTTAAATTGTTTAAGGCATGCGATTCAACAGAATTCCAGTTACAGTAAGGAATTCCAAGCTACCAAAGAGGGAAAGGGACAATATCAAATTACTCAAAGCCCCAACCCATCATTTTTTTAAGGCACAAACGCACAAAAACACATCAAAAACAAAGAAAAAAGGGGGGAATGGCGTCGGAATCAAAGCGCATATATCATCAATTACCCAATTTTTTATTTGCCCGGGAGGAACAGAAAAATGGAGAATAGGCCTAAAAAGTGTAAAAAGAATTGCTTAGACAGGAAATTGCGAAATATTACCGCCAGAGCACTTGTTGTTGGAAAGGGAGGTGGACCGCTGGTCGCGGTCGTCTGGTGGCAACTTGCCGGCAGAGGTGGACGGCACAGAGAACCGGTCCTTGTCTTTGGCGTTCAGACCCTTGGATGTGGACGGCGAGGATCTCTCCAAGTGCTTGTCAAGGGCATCATTAATTCGCTTCCGATCAAGTGAACTGATCTCAATCTTCGATCCGCCGGCCCTATCTCTGTACATTTCTCCCCCACCCCTTGACCCAATTCTCCCTTTTTTTCGGAAAAAAAATCAATCCTCCCTTCTAAACATGGTCAGAGAAATTTAAGGGAAAAAAGAAAAATGGAATTTAAGGGGGAAAAAAACAAAAAAAAAAAAAGTGAAAAGAGAGAATTGGCAGAAGAAAATGACGAATCTTGATATTGAAATTCAATAAAAATTGAGAGGAGAGGAAGAGAAGAGAAACGGTTCTCTGTTTCGAGAGAGGCGGCGTAACTGGTTAAGTGATTTGAGTCCTGACTCGGAAAATAATCGAGTCAATTAACTCGGATGAGTTCTTTAACTCTATTGAAAAACTCGGTAATATTTATTGATTTGTTCGAATTAGAAAGCTTATAAAATCGAGCAAACTTAAATTAATCAACCTATGCTAAATGAGTATATATTTGAACATGTTAGGTGGTGGGAATTCTCAATTCTTATAGAAATTGAAATTTTATAGATTTTTAAAATATAATTTTAATTTATTATTTTTTACAATGATGTTAGCACTAGACATTCTGAAAATGCGATTAGCAAGTGGGTGAATTACATAATTAATGTATGTTGGCATTTTAGCGTTCCTCATTCTTTTTTCAATGCTTAAAAGTAAAAGAAAATTAGTCTCTTTGTTATGAATATTTAAATAAAAGTAATTGGTTAATTATCTATATTTCAAAAAAAAAAAAAAATTAGAATTAAGCTTAGTTAGTGGAACTTCCAACTGAGAAGACACGAAAACTTATGATAAAAAAAGGACATTCTATAATTTTAAAGTTTATAATACTTGATCTAAACTTAAATTAAATTAAAAATCTTGGATTCAACTCCTCTCATTTTTATCTAATACATGAGACTTGTGGATAGTTCTGTATATCCGTAGAATTAGTCTCATCTCTAATGTAGGATAGAGATACTCATATTAAAAAAGAGAATTTATTTTACTTTGATTGTAGTATTCATCAACTTAAATCAATGAATTCCTGCAAAGGTTTTATAGATTTCGGTAATCATTTCAAATTTCAAAATGACATTTATCTTACAAAACCTTATAGATCTTCATGTAATTACAAATTTGTAGAATTTCATAATTCTTACTCTAATTATAGAAGAACAATGACCTGATAATGTCCTATCAATTTTTTTTTTCAAGAATCAAAGATGCGATACACATACTTTAACCAAGTCAGCCAATGTAGATATTCTTGAGCTCCTAATCATTTAGATCATGTTCATCTATTTTTGAGTCTATTGAAATTATTGATTCCTCCATTTAAAAAAAAAAAAAACACCTCGATATTTTGTGTGACAGGCAAAAGGGTCCTTGTCAGACTGCTAAATTCAAACGGTCAAAAATGATACCCTCTTCACCTTTAGATCCAGTCATTTTATATGTCCATTCAATGGATCTTCATTGTTAGATTGATCACGATAGATAAAAATATTTATTCAATTATTTTTATCTTAAAAAAACAAAGGTCAAGACAATTGAAAAAATCAATATAATCTAGCCATCAGGAGGAAGTAACGAGGTAGCACCATAAATGTACTCACAATCAACGTGTCAACCAAAGAAACCAAAGACTTGCCTCATAATTCGGAAATACTCTCATGAGAAGCAAGTGTAGTAGAATAGCCTAAAAATTAAAAGAATATTGGCTAAGACAATTTTGACACACAGAACACCATAAGCAGCTATTGCATGAGGAGTCGAGGAGTTAAAAGTAATATGAGAATGAGAAAATCATTACAAAATGAGTTAGGCTGATGGAGTTGGGTCGAAGACTATAACTTGGAAACTTGACTCGAGATGATGACAGTGATAATCTCATTTAGTATTCCAGTGCAATTTGGGATGCATCCCTGGTGTGTGTAGAGAGATTTGAAGACGCTCCGGAGACTAGTTGCGTGCTCTAAGAGGCCTTGGACACCTTGGTCATTAAAAAAAATTGGGGCGTGTCCAAAGTCAGCAGTTAAATGTTTTCAACAGACAGCTGATCGCAGTTTCTACCAAATACCTAGCACAAAATACTTTAGAATATAAACATAAATACATCATCATACACAAAAATGTCAGAGAAGTATGGGAAAACTCTAGAATTTACTCTAGCTTCGCTCACTTAATCTTCATCAAAGTACTTCTCTTCAGCATCTTCGTTTACCTGCCTCAACCAGTGATCATCCAGTGTCTCATCATCATCTATTTTAGAATAGTCTAAATGTTCAGTGTCTTCTCCAGCCAAAAATTTCTGTTGCATCAATTGCATGAATTGATCCATTTGATCTTGCATCTCTGCAGCAGATATCAATTGCCCACAGGGTTCTGCATCGACATTCTGTGGACTCTCTGATTCTTCATCTACACGCACCTGCATTCATTTAACAGTTCTAATCAGAAACGGGCATCATGTTGAAAACTGGACAGCATAGATAAATTTCAATAAGCTCTACCAATCATGCGGGCAAACTTTTGGACACCCAAAGAACATTCCCTTCAGTTCTGATAAGCAACTCTTCCTACCAACGGAAGCACCAGTTCTATTTTCCATGCCTTCCCTATCAATGGGGGTGGTCTACTTCTATTCTCTTTTATTTTATTGGTGGTGGGGGGAGATTTCATCAAAGCAATTATCCCATCTATCTGTTGTTGGTTTTTTGAGTTCTAGTTTTTAAAGCCAAGTCTTTAATTGCCTTCCCCTATTGCAAGTCTTTAATCACCTCTCCCATCTCCCAGTACCTTCTACTGGTCATGGAAGTTTATTCAAAACTAAGCATTGAGAATTATTTTTTCCCTTCTTTGGGAAGACAGACAGAGGGGTGGGGTGGGGTGGGGTGGGAGGGGCGGGGTGTGCAGTTTGCACATTGTTTAACATTCAGTTGCTCTGGTTGAGAATAAAATAATGCTTGATCATCTCATCTACCTGTGAGTCAGCTTTTTTATTTCTATTCCCCCTCCCCCTCCCCCCTCTCTCTCTCTCTCTCTCTCTCTCTCTCTCTCTCTCTCACACACACACACACACACTTTTTTACCTGCTCTTTTGACTGGGAACAAGAAAAATGACCTGATCTTATGACAATATGACAATAGCAAGAGGAAAACATTTAAATGAACATTAAATAGTAAAAGATAATCTGGCATGCTATAAGCAACATAAATACTAAAAAAAGTAAAAATACTATTTTTTGTTAAATCTTTTTGAAAGGTTATTTTTTTCTTAAATTTAATACTATAAATACTTTACCCTAGTGGACTAAACACAAATGAGGCACAAAAGAGGTAAAATGAATGACTAAAGAGCCAGTACAATGACAAGTGCTCAAAGCACATTGTCACATGCTTCCCATACAACCTTAGAGATTCTGCATTCAAGTCATGTTACCATTGAAATAAAAATAACAAATAAAAACCTAAAGATCCTACCTTAGAATGTGAAGAGAGTATTCAGTTATTCACAGCATAAAGGAAGCGTTCATGTGCAAGATAAAATCCATTAATGAGGTGGAAATATAACCCCCATCTAAAAAAAGAAAAGAAAGCAAAACAGGTTGATCCATTAATGAGGTGGACCACATGCATATCAAATATATAGTGAATTGGAGACTGGCATTTTTATTAACATTGATATTTCTCAGACATGTAGTCCCTCAGATTATTGGGCAATCTTTATTTTTGAGCCTGGGCAAGTTCACGGTGGAACAGTGCATGTTCATGAATCAATCTCATACAAGTGCACCACAGCAACTTGTGTCTGCAGCTATCCTCATATATTGTCATGGCACAGTCTTATCATGAAATAGGGAATGTGGTGATTTGATATACAAAAGAAACGAAAAATGTAAGGAGAAGTAGCCCAAGAAATAAACAAATAACATTGATCATAGGTCACCTTAGACAAGTGAATGCCATCCTTTCCTTTCCCAGCATCTTCCTCTGCATCTCGGTCATCATCTTCCTCTTCCTCTTCCTCCTCTTCTTCCTCTTCTTCTTCTTCTTCTTCTTCTTCTTCTTCCACCTCCTCTACCTCATTACCCACCCAATCTTTCTTCTGTATACCTAACCTTTGTTGCTCTCCTCTAATCTTTGCAACTAACATAGCTTCTTCTGACCGTCGCATGAGAGTCTCAGACCAGCGTTCCCCAGGCCGAGAAAGACTCCTGCTAGTTGGGTCTTGGAACTGCCCAACATACTCATGATGCAGATATGGCTCCCTCTCCCTCATGGCCTCTTCTGAGAAGTACTGACCATCACGGATAAGCTTGTTCAAATAAGCATGCCGACGATTTTTAATTGTCACGGATCGAGAGTGTAACTCTTCTGTAGTTGGGCTAAGTAAGCTCCGAAGATGCTTCAAATGCCAATTTATTTCGTAATCATCTTTCAAGCTATCAAACTCCTTCAGCTCCACATCAGTTAACTGTGTACCATATCGTTCTGAAGGGACAAGCAATTACCGTTTCACACAGTAAGAATCAACATGAAGGAAAAATATAAACAATGCAAGGCAAAATTGTACTAGTAGCATGAAAGAGAACAAGGAGAAAGCAAAACTAAGCCAAATAAATAATAGACTCCATAAGCTACTATAAGGAACCCAGTTGCTTTTTTTTATTGAAAAAAAATGAGAGACCTAAAAAAAGATTGAATTGCAAAACAGCTAAAAAAATGTTTGCATGTGGCAGACACAAAGAAGTGTCTGCATTTCATATAAGTCATCTTTTGAAAAACAGGCACAGCGAAAGCTCATTCACGGCAAATTTTCATAATGGTCTGATAGAACTTCAAAAATGTCTCAATGTGGGCCCATGATCTCGTCATATACTAATGGTCTTTTTGGATGGGGCAAAATACATTTTTTCCTGGAAAAAATGAATTCAACAATATGGCAACTAAATAAGGATTCCAAAAAAAAATGGCAATTGAATTGCATGGTAAAAAATTCTTTCCATTTCCGCCTCATACAGTGATTCTTGAATTATATACAGTTATACACAATCAATCGATTTCACTTTTGGCTGGAAATTTTGCATCAGCAATCCCTACAGAATTGCCTGAAAATGTTTGTATGATCCAAATTTATCCCGAAAGATACAACATGGAAAAGCATCAGATTCCATCATCATCTAGTTCCTGTCAGCGATGACTGATGACAATTCATATATAACTCTTTGTGCAGCCTATATTCTAGGACTTCCTTTCATGGTCTGTTTGTGAACAAAATTCAACCAAAATGCCTCTTTCAACAGAGTTTGCCCCATTTATCATTCAGATTTTATCAATATTCCAGCAAATGAAGGTTGTGTTTGGACATGGGAAAGTAAAAATGGGCATGCTATTAAGAGAAGCTAAATCAAGGTGGAGGAAACCCCTACACTGCACAGAAACTATACATTGTACTTTGCATCTGTTTGTCTTCGTAGGTAAAAGTGAATGTTGGAGAAACAGTTATGTAACACAAAAATTCATCAAGCATTTGGAGAGAGAAAACAGGGAGAAGATTGATGGAGGAAAATGACAGTTTCACCCGTTCACAAAGGTGCAAATGTTTGCACCAAGAAGTGGGCTGAGCAGTCTACGTCTTTTTCCAGTCAGGCATACAACAAACTGGGGCAAACCCTAATACTCGTGAAAACATTTTCCTCACCCCTAGTCAACCCATATCCAAACACCAGTGCACCAACATAAGGTCTGGGTCTATGGACATGGAAAATTCTACCACTCACGACATTTTAGATGAAATTGGAATGATCGATGCATATAAAATGAGTAACTGATCACCAGTCCGTGTGGTGGGTTTTGATACATCATACAGAAGGTTCAGTGGGCTGCAATCGCCTGTGCTTGAACAATCAATCTACCAAAAATCAGTTTTACCAGATCGCTTCTGGTACTTTAGGTATTGTTTTAAGGCCACAAGAGATTCAGTCGATGGGATCAGATTCCTTGAAGCAAACCTTGATAGGGTTCTGGGTTTTGGGTCCTCATTGGCAATGGTTGGTTGGTGGGTTTGAATTATGGAAGGCCTTTGCTCAGACTAGAAGCAGAACAAAAGTCAAGTTGATTGGATAGGTCTAAGTTTTGTTTTAAAAGCCACAAAGATCAAATATCCAATAGGACATTAGCTTTAATTAAATGGTGAGTAATTAACAATGAGGTTGAATTGGGCAAAGATCCAATTCATAGGTGTGTGCCGGTGGGTAGGGGAGCAAATGGATTCCATTTGGCCTGGTACTAAACCAGTGGTGCGCCATAAGTGCTGCTCGGGTGATTAGTAACAATAAGAGTTATGCTCTTCTGTAAGGGAGACAGCTTTGCTTTAATCTTTATTTTTAAAAAAAAAAAATTACATAACAAAAAGGTACTTCATGAAATTCTTATAAAAGAGATAATTATGCAATTCGGAGGGCTAAAGATAGATGCATCCCTAGTTCTCATTTTCAGAGCACGCCCTACTTAAAATAGTAAAACAAAACCATACTTGATTATGTAACTACAAAATTATCCTCTTTTTCATCATTTTAGACAAGGGCTGCCTCCATCAATGGCTTATTTACTATTTAATCGAAACAGTTACTATCACCGTTCCCTTTATAAAAGAAGGGAAGCTCCCAACCCATCCCCTGTAATATTACATTATATATAGCAAAAGGAAGCGTGGTCGCTATTATTGTGGAATAAAGATGAAGAAGAAACAAAAACAGAGGAGACCCAAATTTTTGGAAATTTGGAAGCCAATAATCATTGCATTAGAATAGAATTAAAAAAAAAAAGGATGGGGGAGATGTGGGACTTGCGAATATTGAAAATTTTACCTAAGAAGACGGCAACGTCTCTAGAGAGAAGGTCGAGGAGAATTTCCTTTCGCTGGGAGGGCTGAGAAGCATCGTCTCGACGGGCTTGAGGGAAATAAAGCCCTTCTATCCATGAAAGCCTCTCTGATATTCCTTCCATCGCCTCACTACTCAACCCTCCTCTCTGCATCTCTCTCTCTCAGCAATGTCGGTTTTACAGTTTCATGAGGTTTGGATTTCCCCATTTAAAACTATGAAAGCACGAGACGAGAGACTCTTCAGATCCTCTCACGCGAGACGCGATTTGTTTTTTTTTTTTTTACTTAAGCTTTATTTAATAGAATTAATTTAATTTTAATTTTAATAGCATATTTTAGATTTGAAAAAATGAGTCCAATTTAAGCTCAATAAATCTGAACTTAATTTTCTTTATTTTCATGTAAACTCATAGTTAACCATAATTATACAACTGAGTTTTATTCATCTTAGGTTGTCTATCGGATATGCTTTTATTTTAAGAATATTCTAGAATGGAGACATTAATTAATACTCACGAATATACAAAATTATCTATTAATTATATATATTTAAATAAATTTAATTTAGAATTGAACTTAAAATCTTTAATCTACTCTTAAAAACTTGAGCTAACTAAGTTATTCATACAAATTAGATTGATTAATATTTTAAAACATATTTCTAATACAAAATATATACAATCCTTCATTTGAAAATTAACTAAATAAATTTGAATAAAATTAGTTTGGAAGTTTAAATATTTTGACAAGCTACTAAAAAATTAGACCATTGAATAGATATTCATTAAAGCTATAAAATTATTCAAAATAGAATTTATCAATTTATTCTATTTCTAAATATTTAAAATTATTAAATATTATTCAAATAGTTAAAATATATCGAAAAATTAAATTTAATGAAAAAGTAAGATAACTGCTTAAAGTGAAAATTATATATTTATTATAAGAAGGGCTCTACATGGTCAAGTGCAGCGAGGACTGTATAGATAATAGAAATTAAAAGTTAAAATCATATAACTGAGATATTTTAATAAAATTCAAATATTTAAAAATCTATATTTTTGTTATTCTCCGCAAAATTTCATAAATATATATTAGTTTACCAACGGCATGAGGCATGGAGCAAATCTCCCTAGAGTTTTCGGGTCCGTGTCCTCTGAGTTCTTCCGAGTCACCGGGTTCAACTCAACGAATCATACCAGAGTCAGAGTCCGAGTAACGTATTCCGGCACCTTTAAATCCCCATAGCCTCGATCAGAGCTTCCGATCAAAATCGAGTCGATCTTCTCAACTGTCGTTGCAGATCTTCTGCTGTTTCCCTCAAGAGAGAAAATGGACTTTTCCGAACAGGACGTCGATGTATTCGGAGAAGAATACGAGGAGGAAGAAGAGGCCCAGAATAAGGAAGAAGAAGGCGACGGAGACAGTCATGATTCCTCCTCCTCCTCCTCCTCTTCTTCTTCTTCCTCTTCATCCGCTGGGAGTGGAGGAGACACCAGCAGCGGAAGTGGAAGCGCCAGCAGCAGCGATGCTGAAGACGAAGACGAAGCTGACGGAGAAAGGGAAAGTGAAGAGAGAGATCTCTTTGGTTCTGATTATGAAGAGTACTCCAAGACTCCAGCTACCAGCCCCTTTTCTATTCCTGGTATGATTTCTGACATTTTTTTTTTTGAATTTTGGTTTTTGAGTTACATTTTTCAGCAATTTCATGTGTTTAAAGCTAGGATGATTTGATGTTTTTGCATTTCTGATAAGATTTCTGACATGGGACAAGTATATTTGGATTGTTTGGATTAACATAAACATGTCTGACAACTTTCGATTTGACTCACTGTCATGAATTACTTACAGGAGATACTGACAGAGTTATGCCTCTTTTATATTAGTTTCTTTTGGTCTTTTGGATTTTCTTTTTCTTTGTAGTGATTCCATGTTTTTAAAGCTAGGATGATTAAATCTGCCCCATTTCTTATATGGTTTCTCATATGAGTTCCTAATGTAGAACACATCACGGATGGCTATTTGGATAGTCGGATCAACATAAATGGGTCCTGAAGTCTAGACGAACAGCTTATCTTCAAATGGCCATAAGTTTCAATTCATCATCAGCGTTGCTTACATGAGATACTGACAGAATTGGCATAACCCTGTCGTATATAATTTTTTTTTACTTTCGGAATTTTGGTTCTGGGTCACTTTTTTTTTTTAAGCAACTTCTTGTGTTTAAAGCTCTTATACAGTTCTTGTTACATTTTTCTGACATGGGTTTCCTTTAAAAAAAAAAATTCTCATCCTAACTTAACGTGTTTACACTTTACAGCACTTCTTATGAATTTGATTGATATTTTGAGATGGTATGAGAATCTAAAGTTCAGTGTCTAGAAGTAGGAATTGCAAGTGTCATTCTGGTTTCAGCTGGAGAGGTTTGATATTAAAGGGAAAAGAGGTGCTTTCAATGTCTGATGCAAAACTATGTTGGCATTTCTAGCAACTCAACTAAAATTACCTGTTTTATCACTTCATTTTTTCTTTCCCACTTGATAGATGATTAGGCATCATAGTTGTCAAAGGTGTGCTCGCTCAAGACTTTGGGCCTTGAGCAGAAGGGTCACGCTTGTGATGTGTTAGTTTTGATTTTTATTAGGTTTTTTTTTTGTGAAAGATTTTATTCCTATTTAAGAATCAAATCATAAGAATCGTTATGGATTATTGTGAGTTGTCATGGATATATGATGCGGACATAGGACTCTTATTTAGTCGGTGTTTATTATTAGGGATTCCTAATTAGATAAGACTCTTATTTAGTAGGTGTTTATTATTAAGAGTTCTTAATTAAATACGACTCTTATTTAGTAGGTGTTTATTATTAAGAGTTCCTAATTAGATAGGACTCTTATACAGTAGGCGTTTATTATTAGGAGTTCCTAATTAGATAGGACTCTTATTTAGTAGGTGTTTATTATTAGGAGTTCCTAATTAGATAGGACTCTTATTTAGTAGGTGTTTTTATTTAAGGAATTGTAATAGCCAGTTTTGGGGGGAGATTATTTTGATTAATAAAATTGTTATTTTGTTTAGCAAAATGAAGGACTGTTTTGTAAAGATTCAAGTACAAAACGAAGTACTGTTTTGTGAAGATTCAAGTGCAAAACGAAAGACTGTTTCGTGAAGATTGAAGGGTTATTCAAGATATTATTCAAGCTTCCGCTATAATTTGAGGTTGGGTATTCTTAATCCTACCTAGCCTGCATCAGAGTGGTATTTAGAGCTTTTGAGTTAATTGAGACTCCGACATCGATCTTACCTGTTAGAGGCTTATTTTATCACTACTATTATTTGCTGCAAGACTCCTTTTGTTCTTTCCACTGAGTTATAGCATGGCGTTATAATTTTTGCCCTCGTCAAGCACGAACGGATGGCGAGATCCCTACAAATTCCGTTCCTCCGGTAAGAAGTGCTCCAGAAAGTGGCCCTACTCATCCGATGGGCAGTTCTTCAAGCAGTGGTCACCCAAGTCCGACTCAAAATAATAATCTAAATATGGATCAGATAGTTCAGATGATGGCTAATATGGCACAGGATATAGCATATTTGAAGAGGCCACGCAATCAGCGTACCCCTAGCATTCCTTCCATTGATAACAATCATTCATCATCGTCAAATGAGACACCACCTCGTTTTCCTCCTCCTCCTAGACGTCAACACAGATATGTAGGCAGACGTCCAGAATGAGAGAACAAAGCAAATCTTGATTCATATGGCATTCGAGTTGACATTCCAGACTATTCAGGCAGTACCGAGCATGATGAGTTCGTAGAATGGATCGAGGCAATTGAGAATGCTTTTGATTGCAGGGAAGTTCCTGATGACATGAAAGTTAAGTTGGTTTCTTCTAAATTTAAAGGCAGAGCTTTATCATGGTGGCAGATGATTAAGACTGACAGACAGAATCAAGGTAAGTAAAAAATCCGAGACTGGAATAAGATGAAGAAATTATTATTCAGTACCTTTCTACCAACCAACTATAGAAAAGAATTGTTTTCAAGGTTGCAAAACCTTACACAAGGTAGCAGGACCGTAGCAGAGTACACAGAGGAATTTAATCTCCTAGTATCTCGGAACAATCTATATGAGTCAGGGGAGCAGTTGGTCCAGCGATACATTGAAGGGCTTCAACCTTTCATAGGAGATGCTGTGATGGCTTTTGATCTTTTTTTTTTTTCTTTCTGACACTTTCAAAAAGGCAATACACTTTGAGAGAATTGAGCACCGGAAAAATAGATCCTATCAGGCTCCATTTAGCAAGCATGGAGGAAGCAGTTCAAGTACTCCAGATAATGGTACTTCATTCAAGGTTGTAGAGCAGCCTTCAACAAAGCCAGCACATATGAGTACAAGGCAAAGAACAAGCCAAAGTGTTTCAAGTGCAGTGGTTTTGGGCATATAGCTTCAGAGCGTCCTACTCGCGCTGTGAATTTGGCTCAAGTTGAGGACCCAGTTGTAGAAACCGAGTAAGAAGAGCCAAAGTCAATCCCAGAAGCAGAAGTTACGGGTGCAAAATTCGAAGCAGTTGACTCAAATTCCTTCAGTGAGGGAGAGATAAACTAAGGTGAGCCCGGAAAGTTTCTCGTGGTCCAACCCTCTATAGTTACTCCAAAGGACAAGATCAACAAGTTCGTGGAGACAGACTCTATGAAAGTGCAACTCTTGGCAATAGAACAAGAAGTTGAGATGGTGATACAGCAGCAGGTGGACAATCATGTTAGATCATATGTGGACCCCATGTGGGAAGAGCATGTGAACCAGTTAGCAACATCTAATCTATCACCACTTTTGGAGATTGATACACCCAAACACCAACTTGAGTCACAGTCTATTGAAAAGCAACATGAAGGTTCTACATACAGCGATTACAGTGATCAATTGGTACAGGTTCAAACATTGGGTGTGGGAGATGATCAACATCTTGTGGACTCAGACCACACCATCCGGTCATATGTTGACCCTATTTGGGAGAGCTATGTGACACAGTTTCCAACACCTAGTATTCTTTCTTTGTTAGTAGGTCCTGGGGCGATACCTCCTAGTGCGGCAATTTCACAAAGATGGGTTGCATATCAAGATGAACATTCGTGGCGGCGCGAGACACAAAGTATGATGCGACCTCACCCTTCATCTTTGCACCTCCTAAACTCGAGGACGAGTTTTTTCCAGGACGGGGAGAATGATGTGGACATAGGACTCTTATTTAGTCGGTGTTTATTATTAGGGATTCCTAATTAGATAAGACTCTTATTTAGTAGGTGTTTATTATTAAGAGTTCTTAATTAAATACGACTCTTATTTAGTAGGTGTTTATTATTAAGAGTTCCTAATTAGATAGGACTCTTATACAGTAGGTGTTTATTATTAGGAGTTCCTAATTAGATAGGACTCTTATTTAGTAGGTGTTTATTATTAGGAGTTCCTAATTAGATAGGACTCTTATTTAGTAGATGTTTTTATTTAAGGAATTGTAATAGCCAGTTTTGGGGGGAGATTATTTTGATCAATAAAATTGTTATTTTGTTTAGCAAAACGAAGGACTGTTTTGTGAAGATTCAAGTACAAAACGAAGGACTGTTTTGTGAAGATTTAAGTGCAAAACGAAGGACTGTTTTGTGAAGATTGAAGGGTTATTCAAGATATTATTCAAGCTTCCGCTATAATTTGAGGTTGGGTATTCTTAATCCTACCTAGCCTGCATCAATATATTACTGTTTTAAATGATAAAAATTCTATTTTAATATTTGTTTTATAAAGATACCAAAGAAGAATGTATTATATTTACGTGCTAAATTTAAAGAAGTGTGCAGAGCAAAATTAGAGCTGTACCTGGTAATGGATCTTCTCTTTAAGCTCCAGGATCCATTTCGGTGTAACTGGTGTAAGTGCATTTTGTCCATCGACCAGTTTGTTGGGTTTAAATTGCCAATTCTCTGTTTTTAATGCTCTTGTTAACAATGTCAGTTTCATGGCTTCACTGGTTAGATTCATTGATGTTTGTAAGGGTACTGTGAATAGTTAATTGAAAAGGGCATTTGGAGTACTGTGTGCTGGTCAATGCCCAGATGTTGTCCCCAACTGGGACTTTTAGTTTGTTTAGTCTGCTTTTAATTCAAATTCAGGGAATTAGGGGCTGAGATACTTTTGGTTCAAAGACTTTAATTCATTGAACATGGAGCAAGCATGCTATTTTCATTTACCACTTCACCCTTACTGGGTTAACAAAGTTTATCAGTTTGATGTATGTTCTGATGCTCAAAAGGGCCTATTGAGGCTTCTGTTTGACATCTGGGTATCATTCCTTGAAAAAAGAATTCTGGGATCCACACATATATTTTTTAATGATGGTGCTGCACTTAAATGGAATTTCTTTTACGCTTTATAATTTCCTCACTTTTCTTGATGCTTATGTGGCAGTGTTGCCTGCCATTCGAGTCAACAACAATCCAAATAGAGGAAATTTTGGACGTGGTCGGGGTCAGTTTGGTTTTTCAAATGACAGAGGTCCACCTCTCCTCCCACGACCTGGACCTTTTCAACATAGGCAGGCCTTTGGATTTGGTTCTAAATTTTCTCATCCGAACGGGCGTAATGATGAACGTTTTGTTTCTGAATTGAAGCTTTCGAAGAGTGAAGAGACTTTGTCACGGAAGCATATTCAATTTCAGGAGGTCTCTCTCTCTCTCTCTCTCACACACACACACACACACGCACATTCATGTTGCGTTGGGTTATGTTTGTATACTAATAAGTATCTTTCTCTTTCTTGTTGGCATGGTCCGAAAGCCTTGTGAGCTTGCATGCTATAGCCGTGTTGAGGGTGGAGATGTTTATTTCGATGACCGCAGCTTGGTATGACTAAAATCTTACTAATGCTCCTTTAATGTAAACATCTCTTTGCATTTAACCTCAAAGTTTGATCCAAGAGTTTTATCCAATGTTTGAGGCTTTCTTTAGTGACAATATGCTAATATTATGCATATTCATTATTCAAAATTTGTTTTTCATTATTTACATGACAAGATCAACATCTTGGTTGGTTTTAGAAAGTACATTCTGCTCTTACTGGGGATTGGAAAGTGCCACGGTTGATGATGATTCTGTTCTTATGGGTATTGCTTGTAGAGTGCATGATGCATATTCTAGGTTCTATCGATAAATTCTCTTGCTCATTGTAATTAATGGCAATTCTTGATTCACTTTATTTATACACTTCTCTTCTGTTGTTGCTATTAGAGACTCTTCAGGCGCCATGTCTGTGATGATGTTGGTGCCGATCTGAATGAAGGGTTTGAGTCATTTGTTGAGAAACGAGGTAGGTAAAATGTTTTATCTATTTTTGGTTGCTAATTTTCGTTGTCTTCTCATAAGAAAGTTCAGAAACATGGTTTGATTTTATTTGGAATTTTGCCATGCCCTTTATGCTATTGGTTCAGTTGTTTTATTCTCTCTCTATCTCTATCTGGTTGGAATGAGTATATAATATTGAATTATCTGTCATCACAATAAAGCAGGTTGATTTCTGTTTCAGATGTAAGGGAAGAGTTATTTGACATCACTTATATCATGCCTATGATTTCAAAGCATAATGTGTGAGAACCACAACATGATAACTTGAGACCACATTCAACATTCCATTGATCAAAGCACCACAGAAATAAAAAACAAAATGACATTTCTCTTGAAACCTTTTGACACCCAGGGTACAAAAACACACAAGACAAAAAACTACAGGTCAAGAAACTTTTTATCTCCTATATATATATATATATATAATATAATATATATATATATATGTTTTGTGTCAAAACATTCTATTGTTCTCGATATTAACTCCACAAATAACTTTATAAGGCTTCCATGTAGATGTTGTATATAATTTATTTATTTC
Organism: Chimonanthus praecox; assembly: GCA_022113865.1. Classification (NCBI taxonomy): domain Eukaryota; kingdom Viridiplantae; phylum Streptophyta; class Magnoliopsida; order Laurales; family Calycanthaceae; genus Chimonanthus; species Chimonanthus praecox. The sequence goes on from CM039094.1 coordinate 3,902,785, forward strand.
GAGATGGTAGCACCATGCAAACCTTCAACCATATGGTTGCAACAATTAGCAGGTGGCAACTCTGCTGGTTCATATAAATTTCAAGATTGCGTCCACTTTTATGGAAACACAATTTTGCTGCTGTGTCCATGCTATTTATTTCAATAATGGCACTCATTTGATTGTAAATTTGTAATACATAGAAAATAATGAATTGTCGAATAGCACCACGCATTGTTTGCACATTTGCAACCCTATTTAGGAGTACCATTCATTTCCAAACTTACCCCATCAGCTTGCGAATGTAGTTCCTGTCCATTTTGCCTTCTCTCTCATGTATGCCTGTGATATCTTCTACAATTACTTGTGATGGTGAATGACCTTGCAGTGGTCTGATTGTTGATGCTTATTTTTCCTATGGTTTGCCTTTTTTCTTCCATTCTGGGTTTAAAAAATTGCAGAATGCTTTCCAAGTTGAAAAGTTTTGCTGCATCAAATGCTATCATACAATGTGCATAAAAGTTTTGGACCAAAAGCATTATACCTGTATTTGAAAGACAAGCATGTAAAACAGTACTTTTCATATTATTTGGGAAGCCAACCTAGGTATGCAAGGTCTGATTGTTGATGCTTATTTTTCCTATGGTTTGCCTTTTTTCTTCCATTCTGGGTTTAAAAAATTGCAGAATGCTTTCCAAGTTGAAAAGTTTTGCTGCATCAAATGCTATCATACAATGTGCATAAAAGTTTTGGACCAAAAGCATTATACCTGTATTTGAAAGACAAGCATGTAAAACAGTACTTTTCATATTATTTGGGAAGCCAACCTAGGTATGCAATTTTTTCATATTATTTTGGAAGTCAGCCTAGGTGTATAATCTAAGAGGGGGATTCACATGAGCTTGTTGCACAGTTGGAGATGCTCACTGTCACAACCATGAAGGTAAAGGTCAGTGGGGGGATTTGGCAAGTTGTTCATATATTGGCAGATATTGAGACCTACAGTTTTAAGTTGTTTTGGAGGTCTTTCCATTGTTAATGTGACCTTATTTCCTTGATACCCCATTTTTATTTTTATTTTTATTTTGAAAAAAATTATATGGTAGTTGACTCGAACTTGCAAGATTTACAAGTGCAACAAAGAATACTTTCCAACTGAACTATTGGCTGTCCTCCCTTGTTTCTCCTTTTCTTTTGATAAAATTGTCATCATACAATGAATTGAAATGGTTTATAGTCTGAGTTCTAACAGGGCCACATTGTTTCTGTTAGGAATCAAGACAGTGCCTATTGTTTTGCTTTCTTATGCTTCTATCTGTGTTGTTTTGGTGCGAGTGTGTGTTCCAGATTGGGACATAAGTAGAGCTTCTTAACATATAAAAAATGATTCTGGATCTTTGTAGATGGAGGGTTCTTTCCCGCTAGCCCCTCTTAAGGAGTTTTAATTTATTTGCTTTTACAGCGGAGATAGATTACCCAATAGTCTAATAAACAAGAGAGCCCGATGGTAACCTTATTGTCGAAGGTGATTCGGCTAATGCCTTCTCCTGGACTGGTAACAAGAAGCCCGCTTCAACCCGCCACCCCCCCCCCCCCCCCCCCCCCCCCCTTGGAAATTGGTAAACATTGTTAGGGACATTAGGAGATTGAGCGGGAGGTGGCGAAGGTGGGAGTAAAAAACAAAGACCGACAATCGAGCTGTTCTGATGGTGGTCTTGATTTGGGTGTATAGGGTGATTGGGTTTTCTTATTGTATCTTATGTTGTCTGTGGAGCATTGTACATATAAAGATACCTTACTGACTCTAGTTGTCTTTCTTATGGCCTTGTATATCTCTCTATATTTGTTTGTATCTCATTTATATTTTTTATTTGAATTAATGAAATTATTTGTTACTGTTCCAAAAAAAAGGTCTAATAAACAACCCAGTGCATGAGCAGACTTTTAAGACTCTCTGTATATGTAATTCAGACTGTGTTAACATTGACCCGCATCTTCTATCTACTTTCATTTTTCTGTCTGTTGCTTTTTACTAGCTCATGGTAATTGGTTTGTCTGTGGTGTTTTTTTACATGTATCTTTGGCCATCATGCATGAGGCTGACTTTTTTCAGGCGTATCTGCATTGTTTTGTTTAAATCAGAACTGGGCTCTGAGGGTTTTGGTGATCTTCTTGCCTGCATTAGAAACAAAAATATTCCTCTCCAGAATCATATTCATTTTGTGGTAAGTGACCTTTCTTGGGTACATTGGAGTTTGTGATGTAAAATTTCATACTTTCTATGACAATACTGATACCATGTTTGCTGTTCCAGACTTTCCGTAACAACCTTAACAAGGTAATGGTTGACTTATCCATGATTTCAATTTCTTTTCATATGTGATAATCGCTGAGTGGCTCATTTGATGCTTTATTTAATTACTAGGCATTATCTGTTGTAAAGTTTTGACATCATGTTTAGAGTGGTCAAATTCACAAAATCCATTTGTGATTGTTGTTGATGTTTACTTTCATTGGAAGTAAAGAATCTTTTGCTGTAGTCACTGCTGAAAATGTTTTTTTTTGTCTCCATGCAGATAATGGCTACTGCATATAACAGGCATGAGCCCTGGGAAATGGGCGTGCACAAAAGAAATGGGGTTGTTTATCTTGATGTGCATAAACTTCCTGAAAGGAGACAAAGTGATCTAGATCGTCGAAGGTATTCCTGTATTCCTTCCTTATTATGTATCAATATTTTGTTTCCATCATGCATGAAATCATGTTTATAACAAATGGTTGTGTTGTATTCCATATCCTGCTGATGGACCCTTGAACTAATTTTGATTTTCATGATTGTAGCTAGAAACCCCTGCATATATGATTATGCTGTGTGATTTATCAGCTTAAAAGAACGAAATCTAGCATCATGCATGGAAGGAAAGGATGTCATTAGCCAGCCTTGAGTTCACGTTCTCCTTTCTTTGTGCTCCCAGGCTATGAGAGTTTGCTCTCTCTTGCTTGCAGGCCTTTGTAGCTAATTTTTTCAAGTGGATTCTTGGCTCTTTGCATTATGCAGTTTTGTGCCTCTGTCTTTCCAATAGAAGTTTCCATTTCAAAAGAAAGAAAAAAGGGAACCTAATTTAGCTCTATTTCATTAGATAGTGGTTGGCACCCAAGGTGCTGTGACAATCTTTTGAGTTAGAGCAGCAGTTGAGTTTAATTATTAAATTCATGATTGAAGTGTTGGGCTCATAGTTGTCACATACTCTGGAACCTGTTCCAATTGTCTCCACAATTGAATGTTCCAGCATTCCGGTCATTTCGGTGTTCTGTTTCGGAAAAGACGGCATAGAAATTTTTTAAAGGTAAAAAAAATATAACAAGATATAAAGACAATAATAAAATTTATTAATTATTTTCTTACATAAATTATCATCATATAACCACTTGTATTTATAATCTCAATTCATAATATCATAATTATCAATTACTAATTAAAAAATGTTTTGAATTTTACTCTAATAATAATCAAATACAAATTGAATCATACGTCCATAAAATACCTAATAAATAAATTTGAATTCTCATTTTATTCAAAATTAAAGGTCAAGACTTAAAACAAATAGGTACACCAAGTCCATTTCATTTTTTTTCTCAAATTTCGTCATATGCATTAAAAATAAACCATACGAATTAAAAATGTACTTAATGAATTACAAGTGGGCCAAATTTTAGTCACTTGATTTTAGTGGTCAAAGTCACAAGGAGTTTTTGAATTAAGGACGTCTAATGACTTTAACCACTAAGATCAAATGGCTTTAAATTGAACTTTAGGCTCAATTTTTTCCCACTTCTATCTCATGAAGTCTATTTTTCAGTTGTATGGGTGGATTTTATATGTATATCTAAAAAATTAAAAAAAATGAAATGGTAAAGTGGAATGGGTTGGGCCAAAACAAGCCATTTTGACCCGTTCCGGCTAGAGCAGCACCCAATACCAGACTTGAACCTGTTCCTCTCCATTTTTTGGTTGGATCCATAACTTTTCGGCCGTTCTGGTTTGAATGAACAAAATTGACAACTAAGGTTGGGCTCGTTGGTTAGCTTAATGGTTTATACTTACTAAATTCACTTGTTCCATCACAATTCATGGTAAGAATGATAGAATAATTTGAAATAACTCAACCTTGTAGGGTGGTCAGCGGTAGTATGCAAATAATATGCATAATTGCCTGTCAATAAACATCTATCAGTACTTTCATTTTGGGGTGTGGGACACCACCCGAAGGGGGGGTTTAGTAGAGTTGTGCTTGAGGTTCCCCCCCATCTGTCATAAAAAAACTATATATACATCTATCAATACTCTCCCTCAAGTTGGTGCGAAGATACCGACTAAGCCCAGCTTGGCAAAAGACTCCCTAAGTTGTGTTTGAGAAACAACCTTGATAAGCATATCAACCAATTGATCTTTGAACTTGATGTGTGGAGTGGATATTGTCCTCGAGGTGATATGATCCTGTTGGAAGTGCTAGTCAACCTCTATATGCTTAGTACGCTTGTGAAAGACGGGATTCGAGGTAATATGAATGGCAATTTGATTATCACATTGCATGTCATGTATTCTGGATGGATGTGAGAAACCGAACTCAAGAAGAAGATGCTTACGGGACAACAATTTAAAGTTGTATTAACCATGGCCCGGTATTCTTCCTTAGCATTAGAGTGGGCCACGACATTTTGTTTTTTGTTGCGCCATGAAATGAGATTACCACCCAAGATAGGAGAAGAAGTTACTGATGGGATGATTAGTGCAAGCACATTTACCTTTTGAAGAGCAGTTGAGACATCAAGATCAACAGGGGGAGCTTGCGCTGGAAAAGATATTCAATTAATGCAATAGCATGGGCCTTAAGCAAAAGAAAAGCACAGTTGAGATTGATGATGGTATTATAGAAATCACAAATGAAATATGGGGGCTTGGAAGTTTGTTTTAAGCATATGAAGATGTGGGTACAATGTGGTGGATTTTTTGGCAAAATTCTGCATGGAAGGGCAAGTTGCTTACTGGTGGTTGGGTGCTTGCTTCTCATCACATTGTAAAGAAATTTTCTTGTACGTGTGCACATTTAGCAATCTTATACTGTTTTGTACTCTTTTAATTCTCAAATTTTTTTTGTGAAGTCTCAAAAACTATAAATCATTTAAGGAAAAAATCTCGGTTTGAAGATTTATTAGAAAGAGGAAACTTTAAAAGCAGTTACTAAGAAAAATTGTCTCTGAGAAGGTAAGAAATACTCATCAATTACAATGGGAAAGAATGTCTTTATGCATTCTTCTTTAGTGTGTTTGCTCCCCTTGCATATTAGGTGCTTCAATGGATTCCGCCAGCAGTTTTGCACATGCACATGCATGATCAGATGAATGGTACTCTTAGTCACGTACAAACTGACTGGCACAATCACTGTTTAGGTGCTATTGGGGCTATGCTTTTGAGAGTTTGCCACTGAAGATTCAAGCATTGATGCTGATGGGTTGCGTCATGTTGACGCAAATGTCGAATATTGTTCCATGATTAAGACAAAATTGTGCTCACCGTATCATAATGGGTGCTGAAATGGACTGCTGTGATTCTACAGATGAAGGAAGGAGGTTCTATGTGGAAGTTGAAGACAAGTCGTGAGGTTTTTTATCTATTTCATATCAATCTTTATGCTGATTTTTTATCTAGAGATATTGAGCATTTATTCCATCATTTGATATATCTTACTACTAGCTAACTAACATTTTTTATTTGTAATTTTTTTTTCTTTTTATTTACAGTTGGACTATCATACAGAGGAACGATATGAAAGAGAGAAACTGCTGAAATTTTGGGTACTTCCCTTTCAATATTGAATATCCACGCTTTAGCGTGGCATTTTTTGAGAGATATTAGCATGATAGCCACTTTCTGATGCAATGGTTTTCTGATAATTTGATGAAATTACATGTTTTGTTAGTAGTTTTCTATATTATATTTTCTTGAAGAACTTCTGTATGATATCAATCTAATGGAAAAAATAATTTGCACTTTCTGCTGTTATTCTGCTATCAATAGAATGGATCAATATTGGGCCTCGACCATATTGATGTAGTTCATTCCATTCGAGCACACAAGTAAAAGGATAAGCTGCTTTTTTCTAATTAAAGGAGCTTGGCTATGGGTGCGAATATTGGATCACATATTCATATTAGCATGGAATGTGATTTGGAATTATATTTTGCTCTCTCCTAATTCAGTCAAAAGATCTATTGAAAATATTTTTATAAAGAAAAGATAGCATGTTTTAAACATTTTTATGTGTTGCTCCTTATCATGTTATCAGTAGACATGGAGAGGTCATATCTGAAGCTCGTACATCAGACAATTAACCTTTCATCTGGCGATTTTTTTAAATGAAATTATTTCTCTAGGATCCCAGATAGATGGTATTTTGACTGATGATGATTCTCTCTAGGATAACCAATTGCAAAACAAAGTTTTGATAGTGTACATATATCCCATGCAAAATTTATATTAAGCTAGAACCAGAAGTTTTGGTTCCTGCACCATCCACCACTTCCCCATCAATCAGGTGTTAGGGATCTGATCAATACGTCAAAAGCTTCAGATCTGATGGAATGCAGAAAATCTGGCCCTTTATCCTATCCCATGCTAGATTCGTCCAACTCAACACTTGTACTACAGGCCTCCTGATGGACCCTACTAGGCATGTGACAAGTCATCAATGAATCTCAACATTGGGTTTAGTATTTTGAAGTTTAATCTTTCATCTTCCTTAAAATAGGCTATAGCCTCTGTAGCTCCATAATGTATCATATGCTTTATCCCTTCTCTCTTGGTTTTGAACAATGTCCCTCTCCTCCATATACATGTGACTTGTCAATTTTTCATGTGAGCATTGCTCTAGTTGTTTAGATGTATTTGTCCAACCTCCTTCAATGGCTTTCGCTCATTTTCTCTTTTATTGGGGCCATTTTCAAGGTCTCCCTAATGTGTGGTTTCCAATTTTTCTTTTCAATGTTACTCTCTACATCTATGTTAGCATACACATATGTTATCTTTGCTTTGTCTACTTGTCTTTTTCTCATGCACAACACATGTCTATAAAGCATTATTGGTTTGATAGCTGTTTTTTTTAATCGACATGGTAAGTATTTTATTACACTTCATTAGTAGCTTGCCTACATTTAGCCCACCTCGTTCTCATTCTATTGGTTATGTTTGATCCTACATTTGATTCAATGGTTGGACGAAGCATCTAATCTTATACCTGGGTCATTTCCAATTTTAATTCTACCACCTCCCTATTCTCTATTCTATTAATTTTTGAGCTGTTTGTCTCCTAGATTTACTCCATTTATTCCAACTTTATATTTAAATGATTTTTTGTCTAACCAATTAGTACCATACCATATGTAAATTGCATACACCATGACACTTCATCTTGGATTTCTTATGTTTAGTTGTTTATTACTAAAGCAAATTCTTGGTGAAGTCCTCTCCATCTAGGAAGTTGTGTATATCAATCACACTGTTCTGACACGTAGTTGTTTTCCATATATATATTGTATAACCTCAATGTACTTGTTTGAGATGCATTTTCTATTTAACATTTGCCATATCAAAAAAGGAAGAAAAAAATAAAACTAATATGTTGCTCTCTGTTATTCTAATAATATCTTACTGACTTATTTATGATTCCAAAGCTTTTGGGTGCTGCACAACAGATAAGCTTATCAAAGTTTATGCCCACTTGGTGCATTGAAAGTACATCCAAGTGTGCTTTTTTTTTTTATTATTATTATTAAATTTATCGATTATTGGCTTGTGCATGCCATAATATCCTGTTCTCTTTTAATTTTTTTATTTCACATCAAGCTTGTCAGAGCCTTTTTGGTTCTCTTATTTCTTCCAGTGATGGCTTCTATTGAAATTGTTGTTTGTATGAAAAATGCTATACTATTGTTTGTTGAATGTGCCTTGCCATGTGCTGATATCAATACATGGTTGATGTCAATACCAAAAAGAATCCCTTCCATTGGTTATCTATACAAAAGGATTAGGAGCAACTGTTCAAACTGTCATTTGCACCACCGATTGGTTATGTGCTTTGATGTGATATTTGATACTTGTGATATTATTTTGTATGGTTAATTATTTGCAGTATGGTGTGCTATACACTAAATGGTTAACTTGCCACAAAGTTTGTATGAAGAAAAACATTGCTTACTTATAATCAATGGTTTTTCATAATTGTTTATTTATTTTTAATTTGTTTCTTTGATCTTATTATGCTTTGAGTTACTATGCTGTATTTTGACTTAGGGAGTTATGTATTATTGCAGATTCAGTCATTCCTAGCAGGTGTTTCCATACATTGTCATTGATTTTAGGTGATTTATTTCCTTTCCTACAATATCTTCTTGTTTCTCCTTTGAAGTTTTTTTATAGTATGCAGTCTCCAGCCTGAATATTTCATAGAACACTTCTACCCTCTGATACAAATTCCTTCCATTTAATGCCTAAGATGGTTTTTCCCTCCTTCTAGAGAACTATGTAACTAGAAGCCTGTATGTACTTTCTAAAGAGAAAAAAAGGTAAATGAATGAAGCTTTTGCTGAATCAATGTGTAGGAGACATGCCAACAATGCTTTTCTTAAAAAATATATATATTTCCTTTAATTTATAAGTTGTTTGGTAGTGCTGAATAGGTTCATTTACTCTGTCAATTGAAGGCCAATCACCAAGTTTTTTAAGATGAGGAGAACTGTGATAGATTCATACAATTTCTGTTATCGTGATTTACAGAATTCTCAAAGAGAGCTTGCTCTTTTATGTCATTCTTCTTGCTTTCTTTATTTATTCATATTTGTCGCAGTCTTGCATCATTCCCTATTTTGGACTTAAATGAGCCGGTATTTCTATACTCTGTCTGTCTGTGCTGTCCATACAAGTGATGATCTCACATCGTTCGGGAGATCCTGTGATTGCCATGTCTGATGGATGCCTTGTTGGCATTTGTCAATGGTGTGTCATTGTCTTATTATGTTGCATGATGCTTTGCATTCAACTCTTAATTCTGTGCCTTCAAAAAAAGAAAGTTCTGTTCTGTTGTATTATTTGCTGAATTCATCCATAACTCTGTAGTGCTTTTGACATATTCTCAAGCCAGGATGATACGGCCGATTAGTTCGTACTGAGAGGCTAAGGACCAAAGATATAACACAGAGAATAAAGATGAAGAATTATTGGCGGTCATGAAATTATTTTTTCCAGTAATAATGTTTTGCAAATGGCCTTAATTTGGAACGTGTCAATTACCTGGAATTTAATGATTACAACTATAGTCATGTTGTACACTGTAGATGTGAATGGAAATCTAGCCTGATACATTTTCCAACTCGTTGAGTTTTTGGATCTGAACCCAAATCCTAATTTTGTATCTGATGCGGATGTGGATGCCAATGCCGATCAAGCACCTTTGGTAGCACATCGACACACTAAATGATTTTTTAAGAATATAGTTATGCATACACCTACTTTTTTTATATAAAAGAAATTGAGATTATTTGGACCTCCAATCTTTAAAGGCATTCTTGCCGAATACATACATATCAATGTGGCCAAATAGACATCTGCACCTGAGTCTTCCCATCCCTGCCACACATGAATCTATACTCTTATTGTTTGGACTGAAAACTTTACCCAAATTGCTGCAGGGAGGAGTTTGTCTGCATTTGCCGATGAAGTGTTGTGCTGGCTTTATGGACTGTCAAAGAGAGTTGGTTCCACATTCCTTTAATTCTTTTTGATTCGTATCTGTAACTTATGATGAAATAGTGACATTTTAGAGTTCATGCATTGTGATTTCAGATGAAGATTACAGCCTGCAGTTTGCTCCACCTTTCCACCGGCTAGAGCTTCTACAAGCGTCTTCTTGCCCAGAGGTTATTACCAAACATGTGGAGCTCGTTTAGGCTAAGGAATTGTTCTTCCTCCTTTTTAATGCAGAAATCAAATATAATTAATAGTTTCAGATATGTCACTATACAATGAAGTTACCTATATAGGATACTATTGATTAAGCCCATTTCAATATTTTGGGGCCATTGTAATACAATTAAGAATTTAGTAATGAAACACAGAAATATCGTAAGCAAGTTCTTTTTCAAGAACCACCCTTCATATACTTGTTGATTTTTTTTAAATGCACATTGTGTGTTGTTTACTCATCATTCCGTTTTTACGATACATTGACTTTTTGCAAGCGAATATAAGATCTAAGCTAATCATGAATCAAGCTTTTTGAAGCAAGTGGATGATTTGTTAAAGAAGTCGGTCATTTTCTGTTTCTCATCAATTTTATTCCTCCTAATTTTTGGAAGAGATGACTATGACGTATCCCATCGACTTTATTCAAAAATCTCCAATGACGACTCCATCCCGAAGTCCAGCCCGGAATCACCTTGGAATCCCCTCTTAATTTTTCCATTATGTTTGTGCCAAGTGATTTTGCGACACATTGTGAGGTCAGTTGTGAGGTCAGTTTATAGATGGATAATTCAAAATCAACATTAACATAATTATCGTCATCATCAAAGTTATTTATATCATCTATTTGTTATAGCCATACACAAAATAGAGCTGCTCCAATCCTTAAAAAGAGGATCGTGGAGTAAATGGAATAAACTGTTACCGTAGATAAAATGGTCGAACCAATGCCATTTATCAACTCTTGCCTTAGATTTCCTTCTTCAGTTGTCTTTACCATCTAAACGCAGCAGTGCCAAAGAGTGTTTGGAGAAGTCCGAGCTTTCTTTGATCAATCCTTGATAATTTTAATAGTTGTATGAACGTTTTGCTTGAAATAATTTGAAACATTTCTAACATCTCTTTAATTATAAAATGCCATTTATTGCCATATAAATTTATTTCTAAATATCATAATTGAAGTTATTAAAAAAATTAAACTAAATTATCAATATTATAATTTAAAAACATTTAAAAAGTATCATTAACAATAATATCGTGATAATATCATATTTTGACAATAATAACGAAGGAAGTGGTAGAAACTTGATATTAATAAAAACGATATTTTTTCGATATCATCACAGTAAAAATAAGTATTTATTAATTGGTGAGATAATAGCTCAGAAATTGAAATGTGTTAAACTTAAAGGCAATAAAACGACAGCTTACTCTTTCTCTTTTGAATGATGACAAATTTTATCGACAATGAATACAAACTGCCCAAGAATCAACCAGAGGTAAGCAAGAGGAAATGTGAATAACTCATAAGAACCTCAAACACAATGCAATGCAAAATAGTTATGTCTATTCATTCCTCAAATCTAAGGAAACATGGCAAGGATTTGCCCAAGACACTCATGAAATAAATTGTCATTACAAATATTTATTACCTTTTTCAGAGAGATTTATTGCTCACAGACGATGTAGAAATTACAGGTTCCTTCATCACAGAAAAATCCTCAGTAGATGAAGTCTAGAACCGCACAATTGTTAAGAGAGGCTGAAATAAAAATTAAAAAAATAGAAAGGCAGAATAAAACAACAGATACAGCAAGGCTCAAATTTGGCATTTCTGATTTAGAGCTACACAAAGAGACATCTCACTGAAATTTAATGAGTCTGGGAAAACATATAAAGGAGCTGGCAAGAATGGAAAAGGAGCTACTGAAGCATATGCAACTGTGGCGTGCTACTGCTACAACAGGTTTCTTATTTGTGTGATAGGGTTCTCTCTTTGCACTGGTCTCTTGGGAAGTGAAAGACCAACAAGCATATCCGAGTCAGTTGTAGTAAGTTCCTGCTGGCTATTGGCAGCGGTGCAGAAGAAGTCCGGCCATAAATACAGGAAGGTATAACAGGCTGGAATGAAACATCCTTCTAGCATTTTTTGCAGTGGCGTTCCCGCAAAACAACAGTGCCCCAGCACTCATGAACAATGTAAAAGAGTGATGATTCAATGCAAAACCATTCTGAAGTGAGACCCCCCTGCATACAGTTCTTTAAACAATAAACACGAATAGTATAGATGATGGAGATAACCAAAACAAGGAACTACATCAACTTTGCATGGACCAATTTATTTACTGGGCCCAGAAGAATTTAGGAACTGTACAAATCCACATTCATGGAATGAAGGGTGCAACAGAAAAGTTGTCAAGCATATAATTGGACCCAGCTTTCAACCAGGCTTGAAAATCACAATGGCCCTCTATCACCGAAGCAAAAAACCTTGTCCTAGCTTATCCGGTGTATGGATAGAGAAGTTTGCACATGCCCTAAAGACTTAGTCAAGAGCTCTAAGAGGCTGGACTTACCATAAAAAACCTTGTCCCAGCAGTAGTTGGTCAAAAAGAAAAGTGAAAATTATCAGCCTAGCCACACATGCAACATGCTCACAAAGTCTCAATAATTATTCAAATCAATCTGAGCTTCAGAGTTGCAAGACTTCACTGATTAACATGACTAAATAATTCATGTGCAGGCTCTGTAGACTGGGGAGCGAACCAAGAACAGAACTTACAATTATAGGCAAGAAATCCCAAAGGAAGCAAGTATAGGCAGTTGCGCAAAGCCACGAAGGCTGTTCTCTGACCGAGGCATCAGCAAGAGAGAACATTTTAAAGCTGAAATAATGCAACCAACAACAGAAAATTAGCATGAACAATGAATGATTTTCAATTAAATTTGAAACCAAGAAGCATATATACCCCCCAGCAACGTAATCATTGCGGCACAAGTATGCAAGGGCCATAAAATGTGGTATTTGCCAAAAATATAGGGCAGCAGTAGGATCATCCCATTAAGCGAAACCAGAAGCAGCTGTCCATCTGAAAAGTCATGCCAATATATTGTAAGCATGGTTTCGAATGCAACATTTAAACCATAAAGACTTCCAATAAAAATGAAAGTTCACGGTGAAGAGCCCTCAAGATCCTAGCAAGTGATTATCATGAGTTGAATTTAAATTGTCAGTCCAAGCGACAAGCCACGGAATTGATAGAGGGTCTCATCACAAAAGAAATTGGGAACAAAAGCACAGCTACATTATTAGAAAGAAACATAGCAAGTAGAGATCTATAAATAAATGAACATCCACCTGAAAAAAAATCATATATTGGTTGTCTGCAGGCATTGTATTAATTAATTCTGAGTTTCTCAATTCAATTAACATTTTCAAGTTCACAATCTTCTCGATCAAACCTAAGAAGAGCTCATGAAACAAAGACCACCAAACAAACTAACAAACAAATAAGTTTCTCACCTAAGATGCGAGTGTTCCCTAATCAAGTGGTTTCTACTTGGTTGCTGATGATGATAATGATATGCCTTCTAAATTAATGCATCAATTTGACCGTTTATACCATTTCTCAATTCAAATTTTTGAAAAACCCTTATGGTCATTACATCAGTCATTCTTCCATATGGGGTCAACTTTTTTGTTCTAATTTCCAGTCTACCCTATCAGAAGTCATATCTTCAACCATCCATAATCGATCATGTTATTCCTTATGCCATCAGACCAAGTCATAAAAGTCTCCTTTTTCAAGTACTTTCCACTTGTAAACTTCAATTCTTACTAGAGTTGGAGGTTGTTTCGAGTCATCTACATATGCACCCAAACCATTAACACTTTCTCACCTTCTCATGTATTAGAGCTACCTCCAATTTCCTTTGACTTGAACATTTTCTAATTCTATCTTTTAATGTTACACCAAACACCCTTCCTGACATATGCATCTCTATTATCATTATCTAGTTGTCATCTTTTTACATAACCCAAAACAATTCAATACATCAAAGCCAATCTAATTGTCGTCTTATAGAGTCACCTTGCTAATTGACATGCTTATGTACATTCAACGTACCTAGCAACCACCCTACTAGCTATATCAAAATTAGATACTCTATTTGATTCTATAGTTACACCAGGTACCTAAGTTTATCACAATGTTTTACTAAGACATTTTAAATTTTAAACTGTTCATCCTCCCTAATCTCAAAGCCACTAAAGTTTCACTCAACTCATTTTCTCTTTGTTCAACCAATTCACAAACCATTTGTCTGAAAAGCTTTCCCCTACAATAGCAGTTTATTGTTTAACTTCCTTCTTTATCTCAGTAATACACAAACATCTATACCACAAAATCTCATCTTAGGTTTCTATTGTTAAGTTTTTTTTGTTGTAATGCTCTCTCTCTCCCCAAAACCGGGCTAGCCAGAAAGCCAGGCACCCCCAAAAAACACAAAAGTTACATCATTCTTTTTGCAGACTCAAAACGCTCCCCGAGACCCTGTTCAGCCATTACATCAGCAGCCGAATTTGCATTCGTAGCGACCCAAGAGACTCTAAAACTATTTAATAAAATAGAATGATGAATCCTTCCAAATTTATCTAGATATCTCCACCCAAAGTCCAACTCAAGATCACTTTGGAATCCCCTTCCAAAATGCCCCCAACAACTTCCAGAGCCTCCATCTCCAAAACCCCTCTCCAAAGAGCATGCAACACTGCTTCAATAGTCAAGCAGTTTCGAAGGGGACCAGCAAAAGCAGACCGAGTCACGCCAGCATGATCTTTGAATACACCACCAAACCATTCTTACACTTGTTGTGACCCATTACCAAATATCTCATACAATCTCAACATATCCATTAGAGATGCCTTTCCTTTTCAATGTTTACTAAATTAATTACCTCAGTACACCATATAATAGGTATTTTCTAAGTCGATATAAATCATGTGAATTTTTTTTTTTCTCACTACACTTATCCAAAAGTTGCCTCAACACAAAACTGGGTTCTCTTGAAGATCTACTTGGCATAAATCCAAAATGGTACTCCAAAATATTTGATTTTGCTATTATACATTGCTCTAATAGTCACTTCAAAAGTTTCAATTCAATATGTGGCTCACAATGATGCCCAAACACTGCATAGATATGGCAAGACACAAATTTTGAACATTAAATGAAGTATCCAACACAACACTGAATGGAATATTGCTTACTTAACACAATATTGTTTACCTCAATTATTGTCACAAATTTAGATATTTCAAAAATTCTTATAAACAGGGACCATAGTACTCTTTTCTCACTCTTCCAAAATTCTTTCTAAAGCCAAGATTTTATTAAACAGCTAGTTAACCAACAAATCCCAAATTTTTTTTTTTTTTTGAAAAATTATAAACAAATCCCAATTTCACCCAACAACATCCATGCTTCTATGCATATACCAGCTGGTACTAATGATCTATTTTTCTTCATTTTTTGTTATTGCTACATTTATTTCTACTTTGAATATTTTATTAATCATCAACTCATTTGTTTCTGCTTCCACATCAATGTCACTCACAAATTCCATATTTAATATCATCACCATATCACCATCGAAGCCTGTGTCCCATCTATATTCTGCATTTAATGGGTCTCTAGAATATCTTCCTCACCTATCCTTTATTTCTTTATCTTTCAATAAGATCCCATGACTTGTATCTTTTATACAAAATACATTTTTTTTTTAAATGTATACAAAATACATTATCGAGGTCTCTAGTTATCATCTCTCTTAATTTAACATCTTATAAATATTTTCCCCATACTCTGTTGAGAATTTGCATGTTGCCCACCCCCATTCCACCCACCCCACACACACATTAACACAAGAAATCTTCTAGTTCTACCCTAGTTGAAAACCAACCACATGTGCCAAAGGCTCTTGGCAGGCTTACCTATAATTTCCCTATAAAAAAATATTGAAATAGAGAAATAAAAATCCTTTAAAGATCAAGGGGCAGGGCAACTATAGCTGGTACAAATCGGTTCATATGTATCAGCCACATGCTCATAAGTCAGTTCATGAAAGTTTTTAGGTCACCCTTACACAAACCATCATATCATTAAGGGGACCCCAACTTATCCTATATGATGCCAAAGCTATTATACCTTCACAACGACATCTTTAATAAATATATAAAACTTTGATCGGAAGAAAGAATGCACCCAAAGAATCACCGAAAACAAAGCTAAAAAAACCTCAGCCAAGCTCATATTACATACAAGTCAACCTTAACAATTCAATGTAATTTTTTAATGTTCATTATAAATAATATCT
This sequence comes from Chimonanthus praecox, assembly GCA_022113865.1. NCBI lineage: Eukaryota > Viridiplantae > Streptophyta > Magnoliopsida > Laurales > Calycanthaceae > Chimonanthus > Chimonanthus praecox. Next base: position 3,918,935 of record CM039094.1, read on the forward strand.
ACTTCATATGTTGGTCCAAAAAATTGAAATGGATTTAAACGAAGAAATTATCAAGTTCATTGCAAATTTTTATTTTCCAAAGAGACATTTTAGTTCCATCAGCTAGTGCTTGGATCAAAGAACACTTTCCACAATACCACATGAAAAATTAATAAAAAAATAGAGTGGGTTTTGGACGCAACAATTTTTGAATATTATGTATCCTATGAAGTTAAGCACCATGCGTCATGGGCATAAAAAAGGATATATGCATGGCAAACCCAATTTCATCAACCTATAGAAATATGAAGTGGACCATTCTACAAAATTGTAGAAGCAAAATAAACTTCAAAAAAAAAAAGGTGAAAATTGAACTAAAAAGGAGAGAATTACCCAAGAAGAGGAGGAATAGCACCAACAATGGCTCCAACCCACGTATTCACAGGGTGTATTTGCTTTAAAGGGGTGTATACAAATGCATACAGACCAAGAGTAGAAGCTGCAAGTCCTGCTGTCAAGGCATTAGCCTGCAACAACCTTGCAATGAAACTTTCATTACCATTGGGTATTTAACTCAATTAGTGACAATAAGAAGAGTCGTGTAATTAGGGAAATTAAAAGCAATAGAAAAAAATTGTTTGGACACCTTCAATGCTAACAAAGTTGTGCCCGCAATCCCAACACTAGATGCCCACATTGTAGCATGGGGAACACTAATACGCCCAGAAGGAAGAGGTCTTTGCCTTGTTCTTTTCATTTTAGCATCATTATTTATCTCAAACACCTGGGACAAAACACATGGTTGAGTGATCTATGCTGATCTATGAGAAAAGAGAGAAACGTCAACATATAGCTGTAACATTAAAAAAAAAGTTAAAAGATACAAAAGACGTTGAAATCAATTAAGTGCTTCCAGTTTCATTCATTCAACAGTCTCTCTTCTTCTTCTTCTCCTTCTCCTTCTCCTTTTTCTTCTAATTCTTCTTCTTTGAAAGGTATTCCACAATTTCCACTTCAAATGCAAAAGATGGATGCACAACAGAACAGCAAAAACGTTTCAATTTCAAGCTTGACACCTTTTCTTCAGAGAACCCATAATTTATAAGAGAATAGTAATAATTAAAGAGCCACCTTTCTCCAAGCCTTATGGCACTATTGTGTGCAAATAATCATCATATTGGTTGTCATTGTGATAGCCGCTAATCCCATTTATTAGGGATAGGCTTTTTGAATTCTACTCTTCCACTCAACCCCATCAAAAACCATATCCTTTAACACCTTAAAATCTATTATATCCTTCTTTGTCCCTTCAAACTAGGTTTTCAATGGCCTCCCCTCTCATCCTTGTTCCTTCTATTTGTAACCTTTATCATATAATGGATGTTTGGCCTTATAAATACATGCCAAAACCACCTTAGACAGCTAGGGGTTATCACAGTACTGACCAAATGCTGCAAACAAACTGTTTAGCAGTTAATATGTCAGCTAATGAGTTTGTTTATGCAAAAAAAAAATATGAATGGTTTTTGTTTATCCAAAAATTGAGCCCTATAAGCCTCCAATAGGATTCAGAATTTTTCCTGATGCCTCTCTGAAGGATGACAGGATCCTGTTGGCGTAAGGACCTAAATATACTGCTAATAACTCATAAATTAACTACTTTATTTCAACCACAATAGAAGTATGTCGAGTTTACAAATAGGTGAGCCATGAAGAAGAAACACCAAGCACCTGTTATGGGAGCTGTTACTTTTCTATATTCATTTGATGAAGTGATGACTGTCATAAAAATGTGGAGTTTCAAGCCACTACAATGCTCAGTTGGCAGCTAATATGTCAGCTAATGAGTCTGTTTATCCAAAATTTGAGCCCCATAAGACTCCAATAGGGTTCAGAATTTTTCCTGATGCCTCAGCTATTTCTGAAGAATGACAGGATCCCGTTGGTCCAAGGACCAAAAGATACTGCTATCAACTCAATAACTTCTTTGTTTCAACCACAATAGAAGTATGTCGAGTTTACAAATAAGTGAGTCTTGAAGAAGAAACATCAAGTACCTGTTATGGGAGCTGATACTTTCCTATATTCATTTGATAAAGTGACGACTGCCATAAGACATGTAAGAGTTTCAAGCCACTACAATGATCAGTTGGCAGCTAATGAGTTTGTTTATCCAAAATTTGAGCCCCATAAGCCTCCAATAAGGTTCAGAATTTTTCCTGATGCCTCAGCTATCTCTGAAGGATTACAGGATCCCGTTGGCCCAAGGACCAAAAGATACTGCTAATAACTCGGTAACTTAACTTTGTTTCAACCACAATAGAAGTATGTCGAGTTTACAAATAAGTGAGTCTTGAAGAAGAAACATCAAGTACCTGTTATGGGAGCTGATACTTTCCTATATTCATTTGATAAAGTGACGACTGCCATAAGACATGTAAGAGTTTCAAGCCACTACAATGATCAGTTGGCAGCTAATGAGTTTGTTTATCCAAAATTTGAGCCCCATAAGCCTCCAATAAGGTTCAGAATTTTTCCTGATGCCTCAGCTATCTCTGAAGGATTACAGGATCCCGTTGGCCCAAGGACCAAAAGATACTGCTAATAACTCGGTAACTTAACTTTGTTTCAACCACAATAGAAGTATGTCGAGTTTACAAATAAGTGAGTCTTGAAGAAGAAACATCAAGTACCTGTTATGGGAGCTGATACTTTCCTATATTCATTTGATAAAGTGACGACTGCCATAAGACATGTAAGAGTTTCAAGCCACTACAATGATCAGTTGGCAGCTAATGAGTTTGTTTATCCAAAATTTGAGCCCCATAAGCCTCCAATAAGGTTCAGAATTTTTCCTGATGCCTCAGCTATCTCTGAAGGATTACAGGATCCCGTTGGCCCAAGGACCAAAAGATACTGCTAATAACTCGGTAACTTAACTTTGTTTCAACCACAATAGAAGTATGTCGAGTTTACAAACAAACGAGCCTTGAAGAAGAGGCATCAAGAACCTGTTATGGGAGCTGATACTTTTCCATATTCATTTGATAAAGTGACAACTGTCATAAGACATGCAAGAGTTTTAAGCCAATACAATGATCAGTTGGCTACATCAGACATCACTAAAAACATGACTAAATCACTATGTTGGATCCACAATTTAGAAGAGGATTCACCATGTGGACTGACTTTGATTCACCAAATTTGCCTGTTGGGAGTGTTTTGCTGCATGCAATGGAAATCAGAAAAGGAAAACTTATCTATTTTTTGTCTAAGAGGCCTTCTTGCCTGCACTCAGTAGTAGGACTCTCTTTCTCAAACAGGTCATTTGGGTAGGCCCCACTATTTGATGGTGATGACATAGAGGATGTAAATCAAATCACTTCGATGTTCTGCTTGCTAACCATTGAACCCATCTAATCATTGTAACACTTGATCTAAAGATTTAAAAATTTAACCACTTGATAATGAATATGTTAAATCCAATGGTAAAGGTCACTTCAATAGAAGCTTCAAAGGGTCTTCTTAACGATTCAAGGGATGGTAGGGTGTATGGAAGGTGGATTGGCAAAAAAGTGAGATCTACAACTCAAAGAGGTTGGAGTGATGGCCAGGAACCCACCTCAGGAAAGCGGAATCCTGAGTTCGATTCCCACTCCACCAGAAAGGGTCACTCCCCATAGAGTTACCCAATGTGCGTGGGTAGGGAAGCTTGCACATGCCCCAAGGATCAGTTGGGTGCTCTTAGAGGCCAAGACACCTTGGTGATAAAAACAAAAAATAAGTGGGATCCACCCTTTAAAATATGAATAAAATATATATTTTTGGATGTATGCAAGAAAAAAAAAAAGGACCAAAAGTATTTGTTTGCACATGACAAACAACAACAAACTACACAAATTTATTTCAGGATAAATTGAATTAAATAACACTTTATAATACTCAATTCCAAAAAAAAATAACTAGACAAAAAATGACAAATTTGAATAATTTTGTGACTCAGCACAAGCACTGCACCTGATTTAAGGAGTTAGCTGATGCTGCAACCATCATTGTACCAGCACAAGTCCAACAAAGCCCAGCAAAATCAATGGTGCCTCCACTCCCAAGGACAAAGCCCGCTCCAGAAGTTGCAACCACAAGCATGCTTTATACAAGTAATCATTAAAAACTCAGTTCCAACAAGATAACATCTAATGCATCCTATATCAGCAAATAATCAGTAGACATCAACAGGTTCAAATTACAGACAGCAGAAAGATTAGTAAAAGAACAATATATATCAGAACCACACCCTTTTAATCTCTAACTTCTAAATACAACAACAACAAAAAAAAATTTGAATGACTAAACTCAAGTAATGTCCTGGTGAAATTGGAACCTTTAAAAACCTGGATTGAAGTGATTTAAGGGAAAAAAAAGATATTGTAGATTGTGAAGTGACAAGAATATGATCTTTGATATAGTAGAGTGGAAATGCAGTACAGTCTTTTAAACATCACTGGTCTCTAACTTGATGTGAGCCTGAGTCGAGACCAAATCATATGGCCAAGTTCAAAAGAAATAGGCTGAAAAGTGACTGAGAATTGACAAACATGACTGAATCCTAACCACTAGGACTAAGTCATACCAATATCAAACGAGTCCAATTGTATTGGCCGATTTTAGTAACCTATGCAGCACCCAGGAATCCAGCTCAAGTAAGAAAATGGCTAGAATGATCTTGATTTCATTTCAAAAACTTCGAGACATTATAAGTGTGGAGTGACAAGAAAAAATGATTTTTGATAAGAGTGGGAATGTAACACCAGTGCTTGAATACCAGAAACCTTGGTTTCTGATTTGGTGTGACTGAGCCTGATTATAGTCCAAATCATTATTGGTTTAGTTGAAAACGAATGGGCCGAAAAGTGACTTGGAATTGATAAAAAAAAGGCTGAAAGGCTGAGTTCTAACTGATAGAATAGAGTCCAAGTCATATCAGTATCAACCGCGTCCAAGTTATATCGGCCAATTTTTAAAACCATGGAATAAGAAGAGAATATGATTTTAAATAGGGTAGAGTGGAAATGCAGCACTAGTGTTCTAAATATCCAAATCAATCACTAACTTGGTTTAAATGAGTTTTGAGTCTAGTCCAAGACATATTGGCCAAGCTGAAAAGTGACTGGGAATTGATAAAAATGTGGCCGAGTCTCAAGTCCCAACAGATATGACAGTGGAAGTGATATTGGTATCAACCCAGAGAAGAACTCCAGAAGCCAACTCCACGATGACGATAGCATTTCAAAAACCTAAGATATAAAATGATATTACAAAACCAAAGTAGCCTAAAAACCGATCACATCAACACATTATCCGCGTCGAAATTCAGTCTAATTCCGACAGAACTCAAGTAACAATTCATTTGAATTATCCAACTTAATATTTCAAGAAAAAATAAGAAGAAAGAAGCTTGAGATCTGACCTGAGCCGAGCTTTGGAGAGCTCCCAATAGCAACGCCCGTAATGCCGAAGAGTGTCAGTGAGCGCGGAAATCGAGGAAGGGCTGAGGACTGCTGCAGAAGAGGAGAGATCAAAGGCGGTGGTGACTGATGATTGGGATTTGTGGAGGCCTAATTTGAGAGAATCGAGAGGAGAAGGGATGGAGTGGATATGAGAAAAAAAGGGTGGGGAAAAGAAGACGGCGATTTCTCTTTCTCCACCTTTTCGGACGCCATGGATTGGAGAAAATGGAGCGGAAAGGGCGGAATTAGAGCGAGTATGGGAGAAAAGCTTAGAGGAGTTTCTCCACATGGTGATCGCCGGCGAAAGAGTGGTGAAAATTTTTGGGCAGAGAAGCCTGAGGGGGCTTGAGGGGTGGCGTTCAACACAGAGACCTAAAATTACTCAGCCTAAGCATTTATCTAAAAAAGGCAGATTTTATATTTATTTTAGATATAAAAATGTTTTTTAATTACACTAAATCATATTTAAATGTTAAGAGAGGAATTATAAAATGCTTATGGAGGAATATGCATTTTTTACTCTTCAACGATTATTAAATATTGATACTTGATACAACATTTATACAGATGTACATACATGAGAGAATACTTAAATATTTAATTTTTTTTAATCATGTGAAAAAAGATCTCAATTATAAATTTTGGTCAAAATTAATTTTTTCAGTCCTAGTATTTTGATTACATCAGTTATATTGGTCAAAATCTGAAAATGGGTCATTTCTCAATTTGGTCAAGATTTATTAAAATTTTAGTCAAAATTTGACAAATTTCCATTATTACAATTTTGACTAAATATTAATATTATTGATATTTATATTTGGACTTATATCCAAGAGAAAATTTACAACCTTGCATTACGTAAGTTTGAAATTTTTAGGCCAGATTATTTGTCTATAACATGTTGGCCTAATCTTAAAAATGTTGATTATTTTGTTGATTAATTTAAGATTAAAAATGTTCATTTTTTATTTTAGATCTAGGTCAATATTAGACTAATGTTTATTTGATACATCTTCACCATTAGATTGAATATCATATTAAAGTTATTTATTCAATGATTACTTTCATCTTAAAACTTAAAGCCAAGATAAAATAATGGACTCTATTTTAAATAATTTGATGATCTTCATGATTAATTATCTTAATTATATTCTTTTTATTATGAGGTAGTAGGATCCATGTGAAAAGCCATGTCAAACCACCTAAGAGCATCCAGTATGGTGATATGGCCACCATGTTTTAACTGTGTGGTGGTCGCCATAAGTAGGGCCCACATCAATGTTTGTTAAATGGCTCGCCACATGTAACACAAGTGTAGCCCGCTATTTAACATTCTCTCTCCTTCTTTTCTTTCTCTCTCCTTTATATATATATACACACACGGTTGTATATATAACTTGTATATATTTTTTTATTTTCTCTTTTAATTTATTTATTTGATTATTTTGGATTTTTTTTTTGGGTATAATTTGTATATTAGGCAAATAATTATTTTTTTCCTTACTTTATTATTTTATTTTTTATACAAAAAATAAAAAATAACTCTTTACCTTTTGATTTTTTTTCCTTTACATTTGTGAACAAAATATATGAGAAACAAAAAATTAAAATTATTCTATACAAAAAATTAAAATTATAGTTATTGAGAAACAAAAATTTTAAAAATAATATTTTATTTATCGCAAACAATATGAAAAATTACATTTCTAAAATTATTATCTGTAAACTTCTTCATTACCAAATTTATTCCACAAATGTTTCATGAGATCTCTCCTGAAATCCAGATTATTATCTGCATTGCGAATCCTGTTAAGCCGAGTGGAAATGTGTGCCGCTAAAAATGATCGGTCTTGATTGTAGTGTGGAAGACAAACTGGCTCATCTGTCGGAGGTGTCCATTCTTCGATGTTGGTATCGCGTTCATCTTCTATGATCATATTATGCAAAATGATGTACGTTTTCATTATCTTGCTAAGGTGTTCTTTTTTCCAATAATACATCGGTTCATGCGTTATAGGCCACCTTATTTGCAGCACGCGAAACGCCCATTCAACATCCTTCCTAATGTATGTTTTATTAATTTATTTAATTACTTGTGAAAAAATATGTAATGTCTTTATATTTATTTTCTTTTAAATTTGTTAAAAAAATGTACATAAAAAATAATAATAAAATATTAAAAAATAGTCATTCTAGTTAACACTATACTGTGTAATGCAACTGGCTAAAAATTATAACCAATCATGTCATCAAAAGAAATATTATTTAATTATATGACTAGCTAAATTATGTGACATAGCTAGCCACAATTATGTTCACCATACCGACTGCCCTAAGTGTTTAAGCTAGAGCATCTCTTAGACTTCCTCGACATATTACACCAACTTGAAAAAGTAAAACAAGTAGTATGAGTATGGCCCACCTATCTTGTTAAATAAATTAAAACCTTTTGTGTTTGATATAAAATTCAACATAATTCTAAATATGAGAACATGTTAGCATATAATAAAATCAGTGTCATTCAAGTAGTTGCCTCCCACTTCATAAAGTGGGAGATTACAGGTTCGAGTTTCCATCTTAACCATGATGTTCTCTAGAGATAGTGAGCTCACCTGTGAGAGTTTTAGTAAGACTATGCCAGACGTTTTCCCACATGTAAATTCAAGAAAAAAATAATAATCAACATTGATGCAAAGAATTTATATTCTATTGGTGATTGGGACTACGGAAAAAGGCAAACCTTTAAAGATTTGATTGAAGAGATAAAAAAAGGGCATGATAAAATATTAGGAGACAGACAATATAGCTTTTGATAAAATAAAATAGAAATGTAATAATAAAAAAAAAACAAATAAAAAAAGATAGGTCATCATCATCATTGTTTCATAATTTCTAGTTTTAGGGAAAGAATCATTATTCCATTTCTAACATTTAAATCAAATGGTATAAATTTAGAATGAAGCTGAATGCTTTTTACATAGTTAAATAAAAATGGTCCATTTCATTTGGCATCATAATCAGGCTCACAACTCTAACTCATGCTTCTTTTGAAGACTTCAAACAATTCGATGCAACATGTGTAATGTTGCAAAATTCTAACTCTTTTCAAGGTGTAAACAATATGAATTTGTCTATTTCATGATTTTATTACATCAAATTATTAGAAACATTGATAAGAGACTTTCACTTGGTAGAACCATTGAATTACATGACTATGCCATGTTATTTCTGATGGTGCACAACATAAAGAAAAAACAGGTAAAACATGACGACTTCTACATCTAGTGGGAAAATCTTCACTGGCCACTGTCATCACATTTAACAAAGGGGCCCAAACTGCTATGCTTCAGCATTGGAAAACAGTGGTCCCACTTCTGCAATGACACGCTCAGCTTCAACAATCTCAGGACCTTGCTGATTCGATTCCTTCACTTCTTCCTGAGATTATAATAATTAAAATAGAAAAAACCATGTTAAAGTCCATTTCACTAAATTTAAAAATAAAAAATCAGTTCAGTAAGCTAGACCATACCAGGGTTCCTTTTAAGTCAACAAGGGAAGCCTCCAGTCGTTTGTGGCAATCAGGAATCATCATCCTTGACTCAGCCAACACATTCTCCTATTTAAACCATTGAAACAATGAACTGGTAAGCATATTAACTATAATATCATAATTCAATTTGAAATGCATCAGTGTGCCTGACTCTCAATGGATTATCCTCTCTCTCTCTCTCTCTCTCTCTCTCTCTCTCTCATGGATGTATCTAAATACAAACAGGAGGAAACCATGATCAAATTGTGATTAACAAACAACAATACATGGAAGGACCTTTTCAAAAATAAATAAAATCATAGAGGAAGAGAGAGAGGGAGAGATTGATTAATCACATACAAAGGATTGTTCACTACATTTAGTCAAACGGTCAATATGGTGTGACCATTCAGAAGAAAAAAAAAGAAGTCAATATGGTGAGGCCCATTGTCAAAATGGGATCACACTAGTAACAAGGGCAAATCAAAGATGGTGAAGGGCGAATGGATAGAAAGGTGCCCACAGTTGGGCCCAACAAGCTAGTCTACATATAGTTAAGATGTAGACTTAATACATGTGTGGTTGGTGTTACTGAGGACAATGATCAAAGAGAAATTACCATATAGTGACAAAAGTACCGTAGCATTTGCTATTGACATCTGGGATTCATCATTTATTTCATATCCAACAATCATACCATAAATTCATCAGTCACTCTCTCTCTCTTTCTCTCTCTCTCTCTCTCTCTCTCTCTCTCTCTCTCTCTCCCCCTTCTTCTTCCAACACTCAATCCTCTATCTTCTTATCAAAAGCTCCAGTGCTTTTTTAATATTGTTTTCCAAGATGACTAAAATATTACAACACTATTCTCCTCTTATAACCGAATTAAAATATTGATATGTTTGTCATTTGATTATTTAGGATAAAACTAGTACATTATTTTCTACCCATGTTATTTTTGCATCTCATTTTCATTTAAAATAATTTTAGATTTACATATATTTAAAATATTTTAAATATAGAGCCATGTTCCTTGTGTCCTAGATTTCTTAGTTTGCTGAGTCCAACACCTCACACCCTTGTCGAACTCCAACACTCACATCCATACCCATGCAAGTTAGGGCACTTACAATTCCTTGGCATGATTTGGAGTTTGATTTTGTTTCCTTGGCATGATTTGAATCATTTTCTCCAATGAACTCCTGTAAGCTCTCTGTTTTTTTTTTTTAAAAAACAATATCATGGGTATCTTACTCAAGATTGGAGGTGAGACTAAACCCATGGATACACACCAGGGAGGGCCAAACCAAGACCTCTGTCTATTTCTAGAAGTTCAAGCTAACTAAGCTACACCTGTGTGGGCTGAAGTTCTCTAATCTGTGGATGTGGATGTTGGGTTTCCTTTTTTTAAATAAATCATGGGAATCCCCACCTCATGTTGGAGGTGAGACTAATCCCTTGGATACATGAAATCAGCCGCACGCCTCATGCATCGGGTAACTACATGGTCGAACTCGAGACCTCTAGTGTATTCCTAGAAGCTCAAGCCAACTGAGCTACACCCGTGATTTCTAGCTTTTATCGATCCTTGGGGTGAGATGGGTTTAAGCATGTAGTATACAATGTTTACATGTCTGAAGTGGATGGATTTAGTCTCAATGGGAATATGTAAGGCTAGCCACTGTCACCTAGTAATGGTTTTTTTCTCTTCTTCTGATAAACAAATGGTGTTGTTAATAAGACAGGAGCATTAGACAGCTAACCATGTAAATGCATTTAATCATAAATTCTTTTCACATTTCTTGCAATGCCTCTAGATCTGTGTACGCTGCTCAAAAAATGGATGTCTGCAGGTGAGATTAAGTTTAAGGGTTTGTGAAAGACCACAGCTCTCACCATTTCGTGATAAAGGCCATTATGAAACACCTTCAATTACAGCTGCAACAAATTAAGTAGCATTTTTCCAAAGGTAGATATAAACGTTAGCTGCTAAAGGTAGATATAAAGGGAGTTGGCATTTAATCATCGGAGGTTGGGATGATGCTGGATCTCATTCTCATGCAAAAGCCAAGAAGCTAATGGCTTGGATCCCTCCTCAGCATGGTTAGCTTAAGCTGCACTTTGATGGCAGCAGTAATAAGGATAGTGAGAAAGTGGGCTATGGAAGTGTCATTAACAATGATAATGAGGTGGCCATTCTGTCCTTCACAGGTCCTCTTTCGTTCTGCTTATCGAGTGAGGCTGATGTATGCATTATGGAGGGGAGAGAGGGAATTGGAAAGAAATGAGACCCAAGGTGATAGGAATTCTGTGCCACTGGAAAATGATGGATAAAGTTAAGGAAGTTAGGCATACTGTTGAAAAGAAGGGCTTTATAATTTCCCATGTGTTAAGGTCCGCAAACAGTAAGGCAGACATTTTGGAGAAGGAAGGTGCTGGCCAGAATGCTAAACTCGTTGTAAGGGGATTGGGATGAGAACTTGTATGTGGAGGTTCTAAAAGCAGGCCTGCTAGGTTCTTTGCTTTATTATGTAACGAGTTGGGTTGTATTTCTCCCCCACCCCAAACCCCCCTCCCCCAAACTTCATAAATTGGTTATCTTTCAAAATATATATATAAAATCACTAATTTCTAATGGAATGCACTTCTTACCGTCTTGCAAAGAACATCCGTCAGCTGTAAATGCTCCCGGAGCACTCAGAAACATGTTCCCATGCTACATATTACATCTGATATGTGTTTGTGTGGGTAGAGAAAGGGAATTCCAGATAAAGAAGAGAAAAAGAGGAGAGGAGGGGGGCATTGTGGGTGTTAAATTGGAAGGGGATGAGGCATGGGCTCGTTTACAAATGGGAGAGACGTTTTAGCATCAGAGAGAAAAATGAGAGCCCAATGACTGGTGAGGGTGCATTTTGGTGCTAAATTGAAAGGGGATGAGGTGAAGGCTGGCTTGGAGAGAGGAGATAGGTTTAAGCATCGGAGAGAAAACGGATAGCCCAAGTGACAGTTTCTTCCTCTTGACAAGAGAGCTCTGACCATTGAGTAGGAATTAAGTGGTAGATTCTCGAAATCGATACCAAATGTCATAATAAAAAAACTTGAAAGTCATACTCTACCTGGAATCCAATCTAATAACTTCAGGAACTTTACTCAGAAAAACATAGTACAAGAGTCTCTATCTCACTCAATTCAACGTGCAATTGAATTGAGCTGTCCTTGCGAGTCAACTGAGATTCCAAGCTTTAAGCTAAACCAGATGCTTAGTCTATCGATTTTAGTGTATGATCATTTCTTAAGATCAATTTTTGTGTAGAAACAATTCACAAGAAAGTAGTGGATGAGACAATGGTAGATGGAAAGGAGGGCCAGTTGGGCCCCAGAACTACTGCACACAACCTTAGGACATAGATTGGATGCGTACAAGAACCAGAATGCAAGACAGACAGAAAACATAAAGCCCATATCATATCAACACAAAAATCACATTAGTGCGCCAACAGTAAAATCACCATCATCATCATTGAATCCTTTCTCCATACTCCTTATAACACCAATCATATTCTCTATCACCCCACATTCCATATCATGTCTAACCAACTCAATACATGTCTTTAATGACCTCTCTCTTCTAACTGTAATCCTCAACCTCTTTGTACTCAAGATGTCTCTAGTCTTCTAGTCTTCTGCAGATACACCTGAAACATCTTGGTGTGTAAACAGTAAAATAAATAAATAAATAATGATACTAGTAAAATAAAATCATAATGTTTTAACAATGAAGATTAACAAAATAGTATTAATGAACCATATGGCTGTATTTGAAATAATAAGTGAAGCGTGCCCAAAGAAGGAACCAGGTGAAGCAACTTTATTTGTTTCGTATTTGATAGGTAAGGATAAAGTTCGACACCCTGACCTCAAAGGTTTAGGTATCCCACATGCAGCCAAACTAAACCTTGATAACAAATTAACCCATGCATGAGGAAGGATTTAGAAGACCAGTGTCAGCCTAAAATGAACTGCAACTCAAGTTGCACACTTGTAAAACATAAACTACACTTGTAAAACATAAACTGATAAATAAAAAAACTTCTACTAACTCAGTAGTGAATACGGCAGGTAAACAAAACAAACACTGAGAATCCAAATCAGCACATGACAAAACATTTAAAGTATCATTACAAACAAGAAATCCAATGGAAAAAATGAGAGAACGGAATATCCAATGACAAGAATTCTCCAAGATTTGGTCTTGGTGGACAAAGAACCCAATTCCTTTTCACACTTTTGGCCTCGGTGTGTTTTTTTGTCGTATCATTCTCTCTTTGCTTTTAAAATAAAATTTACCATCACCATCAGTAAAAAAAGAATTCTCCAAGATTTGCAGAGATAGACCTGTTGTTTAAGATCATAGGGATCAGCTCCTTTCTCCTTCATATCTGCAGTTTTTGCAGCTTCTTTCTCAACCTCTTTCTCATAAGAATGAAGCTCTTTAATAATGCGTTTGCAAGTACCAGTCTTGATTTTCAGATTTCTAAGAGCTGCCATGTCAACCTGCATCGAAAAGAGGCATTTATCAGCTTAAACACTATTCAAAACCATTCAAGAATCAAAAGGCTACTTATTCTTCCAACAGAACATAAATGTTACCTGCAATGTTCTTAAAGGTAATGCCATTTAAATGCATGCGTTGCATTGTCCGCACATTGTGCAGATTTGACATTTTCCCCTGCAATGTTGAATAAAAAGGCCTTGCCGGGGAAAATAATCTTATTCATTGGATGGAGGAATGATCCTTTCAGTGTGAAGGGAAGAGTGATGCAGAAGTGTGTCCCATATGCTTAGTTATGGGAATCCATTTGAAGGGGAACTAAAGTGCTTCTAAGGATAAGACATTAGAAAATTACAGAGTGACAAAGAAGTTACAGCCACTCTCTAGCCCGTTGGATTTTGTTGGATTTTTTGCTCAAAAGGCTTGATCAACCTTTTCGACCCAAGTCCAAATTCAGGCCCAGTTAGGTCCAGTCTTGTGACTTAGCCCACTTGTATATAATGTCTCTATGTTTTCCATAGGAAGGGAAAAACCAAAGAGAGAGAAGAGAGAGGGTTTTTGGATTTAATCCTTTGTAATGATTCCTCTTCTTAGTGGATTCGTGTTATACGCTCCGTGGACGTAGGCAAGATTGCCGAACCACGTATATCTCTGTGTTCATCTTTCTCCTCTTCATTTATGTGTGTGACTGTGATTTCTTTGTGGGCTTCATTGCACAACAAATACCAACGAATCTCCACCTTGGCGAAACAAGCCGAGTCCAATGAAGAATGATGTGTTGTGCTTGTAACTTCTCCACCCACTGAGAACTCCACCAACTCAGGAAATAACACGAAGTAGACTCATGTCCTACATCTACAGATCTCTGCATATCGGATATCGGCTGCTCTAGGCAATGCTCCACCTGCAGCTGCAATCCTCTGCATCTCTGTGTGAGATGCGCATCCCCAGGCTCTGGGATGCTCCACCCTCTTCTTCAACTAGAAGAATCGGCCAAGTCCAAGCCCCGCTTGAACTTGACTACCCATTTCATTGTTGAACCTTTTTCATTCTTCTCCGTGTGGGACATCGACGCTTTCATCTTTCCATCACTGCTCTCACCTGTATCATGGAAACTAACCAACCGATGTGTGCTTTCTGCCAAAAATTGTGCTCCCCAACAGTGTATACAGACCTCCTTGCCTCTTCCCCTTCATCACTATCATGGCTCCTTTAACCACTCTAAGAGCCCAATCTTTTGCTTTGAAGGTGAATCCCTAAGATTCAAGCATACCTGATGAAATTAAATTCATCTTCATGTTCGGGGCATAACGCACATTCTCAAGCGTCTTCACCACACCATAAAACATCTCGATTTTGATTGTCCCGGTCCCAATAATACTACTAATTGCCTCATTTGCCATTCAGGCAATTCCTCCATTGCATGGTTTGTAGGTGTCAAACCATTCTCTCCTCGGACACATGTGGTAGGAACACCCAGTATCTAAATCCATTGATTATTTAGATTGTACGTACCTGTGATGACTGTCAACACTCCAGCAACTCCAGGAAAAATCTCATCTGCTGAGGCACCATGTGTGTCGCTCGATTGATCCGAGTCTTGTGATCTGCCTTCCCGATCACGCTTCAGTTTGTTGTCCATTAAATAGCACTTGAACTCACCAACACTCTTCTCTCTTGATTTTGGCCGTGACGGCCTCATACTACCAGAGCTTTTGTCAAAACCTCTCCAATGGCGATGATCACCTGTAGCCACCAACCCCTCTGTACGATATGATCTGGAAGACTCACCCGATTCCTTCCTACGGATTTCTTCGCTTAGAATCAAATCCCGAATATCATCATATGTCAATTTCGTACTTCCTTTGGAGCTGCTCATAGCTGTAACAATAGCATTCCAACTTTCTGGTAGAGAGGACGGAAGAATCAATGCTCTGACCTCATCCTCAAAGTCAATCTTCACCGAATTCAACTGACTCGTGACTGAGTTGAACTCGTACAGATATTCAGCCACTGATGCACCTTCGGACATCTTGAGGTTGAATAACCGTCTCATCAGATGTACCTTGTTGGAGGCAGAGTTTCTCATACGTGTTTGCTAGGGTTAATCGAATAACGCCAACACCCGTCTGTCAAGGATTGTCCAATCTTCTGCCTTCATATCAGCTGACTTTGTTCCATCAAGTGGTTGGTGCATTTTCATCTGATACAGATAATCCTCGATTTGCATCTTCCAGAATGCAAAGTCTGAGCCATTGAATCTGTCAATCTTGGCTTTCACCTCTTTTGACATTGCTACCCACTGAGATTTCCTCACACGGCCGCTGTCAAATCCCCAAACTCCAAATCAGCACCGGTCACTGTGTAGATCCTGTCACTGCGAAAACACAGACGAAAACAGATCTGAATTCTGAGTCCGGATGACTCCAGAACTGCAAAACAGTCTTGATCGTCGATTTTTCTCTGCTAAAGGAGTATCTGAAACTGTGGTCCTGCGAGATCACCGAAAACTATAGTCCTGCAGACTGCCAGAAGCTGCAGTACAGTAGTCCAATGAGACTACCCGAATCTGCAGCGAGATTGAGAAGCAGATCTACTTACTTGGAGAAGCTTCCAAACCCAGCCAGATCTGAGAAGGAAAACCGCAAGCAACAGGTAGAAGGGTTGGTGAGTTTCTTCTCTTCAGCGTTCAAATCTGAGAAGGAAGTAGACAAATCTCGGCAGATCTGAGATGGTGGAGGCAGCTGTGGGCAATTGCAGAACCACCAAGACCCATTGCACCCAGCTGTGAGCAAGAGTCAAAGACCAGTAGCAGAAGTCGGAAGGGAGCAGATATGGGTGAAGTGCGCAGCAAGGCGGAGGCCAGAGAGAGGAGTGTCGACAAGAGGAAGGCCGAGCAATCATCAGATCTGAGACTTTCAGATCTGTACAGATCTGTCAAAAGGAGTCAACAACTAGCAGCCCAGATCGGTGTCAGGAGAAGAAGAAGAGGAAGCTGAAAACTACAGAGTCAAGATAGAAGATCTGTGTGTTTGCAAGGGCGGCATGCATCCGCCCATCTCTCACAGTAGAATCGGTGTTTGGGATTTTCACACTGCATACGAGAGTGTTGGACTCTGGGCAGAAGTGAAGATTTACCCCACCGCCAGTGCAGAGAGGAAGGCCGAGCAGCAGGGATTCCCAAATCAGCGCAGATCTGTGGATCTGCAAGAGGAGAGACAGCCAAGCAACAACTGGCAGTGAGGGGCTCAGGCTCAGAAAGCAGCGTCAGACGCAGCTGCAAGCGATAGTGAGTCGAGACCAATAGCAGAGGGTTCTTCAGATCTGATTTGGAAGAGGGCAGTTTGCTGAGAGAAAAGAGAAACCCAGACAGATCTGGTTTTTCGGCAGCAGCCAGCCGTAGGAGCAGTGGCAGGCGCCAGGAAGAGCGCCGGTGGAGCAGCAAAGGGGTGCCTCAGGTCTGATCTGGCAGAGGAGAAGAGGAGACTGACTCAGGTTTCACTTGGTTTTAGGTTAAAACCGAGTGGAAAGTTTTTAATTCAGGTAGTCTAACTGGACTACTGTACGGCAGCTTTTAGTAGTCTGCAGAACTACAGTTTCGGGTGATCTCGCAGGACCACAGTTTTAGATACTCCTTCAGCAGAGAAAAATCGACGGTCAAGACTGTTTTGTAGTTTCTGGAGTCATTCGGACTCGGAATTCAGATCCGTTTTCGTATGTGTGTTCGCAGTGACAGGATCTATACAGTGACCGGTGCTGATTTGGAGTTTGGGGATTTGACAATGGCACTGTGAGGAAATCTCAGTGGGTAGCAATGTCAAAAGAGGTGGAAGCCAAGATTGACAGATTCAATGGCTCAGACTTTGCATTCTGGAAGATGCAAATCGAGGATTATTTGTATCAGATGAAAATGCACCAACCTATTGATGGAACAAAGCCAGCTGATATGAAGGCAGAAGATTGGACACTTCTCGATAGACGGGTGTTGGGCGTTATTCGATTAACGTTGTCTCGAAATGTTGCCTTCAACATAGCAAAGGAGAAGACCACGAAAGGTCTGATGAATGCCCTAACAAACATGTATGAGAAACCTTCTGCCTCCAACAAGGTACATCTGACGAGACGGTTATTCAACCTCAAGATGTCCGAAGGTGCATCAGTGGCTAAACATCTGAACGAGTTCAACTCAGTCACGAGTCAGTTGAGTTCGGCGAAGATTGACTTTGAAGATGAGGTCAGAGCATTAATTCTTCTATCCTCTCTACCAGAAAGTTGGAATGCTACTGTCACAGCTGTGAGCAGCTCCAAAGGAAGTACGAAATTGAAATATGATGATATTCGGGATTTAATTCTAAGCGAAGAAATCCGTACGAAGGAATCGGGTGAGTCTTCGGGATCATATCGTACAGAGGGGTTGGTGGCTACAGGTGATCATCGTCGTGGGAGAGGTTTTGATAGAGGCTCTGGTAGTACGAGACCGTCACGGCCAAAATCAAGAGGGAAGAGTGTTGGTAAGTTCAAGTGCTATTACTGTGAGAAGGAAGGGCACAAGTTAATGGACTGCAACAAACTAAACCGTGATCGGGAAGACAGATCACAAGACTCGGATCAATCGAGCGACGCACATGGTGCCTCAGTAGAAGAGGTTTTTCTTAGAGTTGCTGGAGTGTTGACAGTCATCACAGGTACGGACAATCTAAATAATCAATGGATTTTAGATACTGGGTGTTCCTACCACATGTGTCCGAGGAGAGAATGGTTTGACACCTACAAACCATGCAATGGAGGAATTGCCCAAATGGCAAATGGGGCAATTAGCAGTATCATTGGGACCGGGACAATCAAAATCAAGATGTTTGATGGTATGGTGAAGACGCTTGAGAATGTGCGTCATGCCCCGGATATGAAGATGAATTTAATTTCATTAGGTATGCTCGAATATGAGGGATTCGCCTTCAAAGCAAAAGATGGGGCTCTTAGAGTGGTTAAAGGAGCCATGATAGTGATGAAGGGGAAGAGGCAAGGAGGTCTGTATACACTGCTGGGGAGCACAGTTTTTGGCAGACAACACATATCTTTTAGTCGGGCCACGGGTAGAAGGAGAAGAACCCACAAGACATCAGTGAAGAATGGCCTGAAGAACAAGGTGACTTTTACATTAGATGACTGTGATGGGTTGGTTGGTTTCCATGATACAGGTGAGAGCAGTGATGGAAAGATGAAAGCATCAACGTCCCACACAAAGAAGAATGCAAAAGGTTCAACAATGAAATGGGTAGTCAAGTTCAACCACGCCTTGGACTTGGCTGATTCTTCTAGTTGAAGAAGAGGGTGGAGCATCCCAGAGCATGGGGATGAGCATCTCACATAGAGATGCAAAGGATTGCAGCTGCAGGTGGAGCATTGCTGAGAGCAGCCGATATGCAGAGACCTGTAGATGCAGGACATGAGTCTACCTCAGGTTATTTCCCGAGTTGGTGGAGTTCGCTGCGGGTGGAGAAGTTACAAGCATAGCACATCATTCTTCATTGGACTCGGCTTTTTTCGCCAAGGTGGAGATTTATTGGATTTTTTGCTTAAAAGGCCTAATCAACCTTTTGGGCCCAAGTCCAAACTCAGGCCCAGTTAGGTCCAGTCTTGTGACTTAGCCCACTTGTATTAATATCTATGTTTTCCATTTAGGGTAAGGTTGTGAGTGTACTGTAGCAGCTGGGTGAGAAAAGAGAGAAAGGGAAAAACCAGAGAGAGAGGAGTGAGAGGGTTTTTGGATTTAATCCTTTGTAACGATTCCTCTTCCTAGTGGATTTGTGTTACACGCTCCGTGGACGTAGGCAAGGTTGCCGAACCACGTAAATGTGTTCATCTTTCTCCTCTTCATTTCTGTGTGTGATTATGTGATTTTGTGATTTCTTTGTGGGTATAATTGCACAACATAGCCAGCCGTTCTTCTATGTTTTTGGTAAAACTATGTGATATTCTAGCAGAGTATGCATAGTTCACAATCCTAACCACCAAGTTTTGGTGTCAACTGTGTTGATGGACAAGAAAAAACAATAATCCTTTCTTAAACATCTGACCAATGGATTTTTTATTTTTTTTTGAAAGATTCTGATCAATGGATATTCTTTTGGCCAATTCGGATTTTTTACCAATTTTATTTCAAAACATCCATTCTCTGAAACCAACTGAAACCTCAAATAACAAGTATTTAGGTCATCCAATTCCCAAGACTGTTATACCCTTCCAGCATATCATTTACACCATGTCCATGAAAGCACACATTCATGGCCAGAATGTATCCACAGTCTGAATGGGGGAATCATTCCATACTTGCATGGACCACATTTCAATAACCTAAAACACTCATATGGTGAGACCACTGGATGAAAAGAGCTCATCCACTGGAAATCTGTACCCATCTGCAGTTACAATAAAGTGACTGATATTTGATTTCAGCTGTAGAGGCACAGGCACAACCACACCTCTCTCTCTCAATGGATTATCCAAAGACAAAAAATCCTTTGTATGTTCAAAAACCATGTGGAAAGTCACCCATCTTTATTATCTAAAACTAAGTAAACGTGTATACTGATCATTACTTGTGATTGAGCCAAAAACCAATTGAAATTCAAAATTACAATTTTACAGGAAAAGGATTCAATGACCAGATATCAAAAAAAAAGAACGTAATTTTGACACAGCCATCAAACCAATTGAAGATCCATTAGAGAAAGATGGAACCCAATTTGACTCCACAAATGAGATTGCATATCAATTCCACTCAAGAATCGATGGAGGAAAGAGAGTGTTACAACCCTCCATCAGATGGTGGGACTTGTGGGATAGCAGCCCATGGGACATAGACCATGGTGCATCCAAGTGGATCAGGATGAATGATCGGACCCACCTACCTAGAAGTTACCGCTGACAAAAAATATCATACAATTCTACATGAGTTCATTGCTAAATAGCATATCAAAGTCAATTTTTTTTTTTCCCTTATATAAGCCGGGTCCATTTTGGGCTGGACTTACCCGTTCCTGTGATGTATTTACACCTCTGGTGTTGTTTTTTATCTATTAATATATTATATGAACCATTTTCACAAAAAAAAAAGGTCATCCAATATCAAAATACAAATATAAATATTAGAAAATAATAAACAAGTAAATGATATAAGGACTATACAAACAACTGACAATATAAATGTCATCCAATATTTCAGAAAAAATAATTACAGAAATAAAGAACATACCTCAAAGGAAGAAAGGCGCCAAGCCGAGTCGTGCAGCAGCAAGCCAGCAACAAAAAAACACTGAAAATAGAATAGAAGAGAAAGAGTTTAAGATTTGAATTGAAGAAAAAAAAGAGAAAAGGGAAGAATAAAAAATAATAAACGCTTAGAATGCATACAATTCGAAAGGAAGAAGGAAGTAGAAAATAAGGATGGGAGAAGATTAAGGAGACGAAGAGAGCAGCTGGCACCTGGCAGTGACGCTGGTAACGTGGATCAGAAGATGGAGGAGAGTCTCAGGCACGAGAAATGGCAACTGGAAAACAGAGGAAAAGAAGTCACATGTTGGCGAGGTAGATGAAGAAGAAGATGTAGAAGAATGTGATGAAAGAGGAAAATGGTGGGATCTGATGAATGCAAAATCGGACTCGGAGTCAGTAGAGGAAGGCGTGGAAGGCTGGCAGAAAACCGATAAGAAGAAACTGTGGACAATATTAGAAATTAGGGATTTTACCCTTTTTCCCAAATCCAGTTGCAGGGGAAAGAACGGACGGCGAGCAAGACCGATCAACCGAAAAAGGAAGAAGGAATTCAGGCCGGGATTTTGGATTCTCGACTGCGAGAACTCACAGGGATTCGTTAGGGAGTTAGGATTTTGGGGGTAAATGTTCGCTGGTGGGCGAGAGAGAGTGAGCGACTTCGAGGGTGAGTGAGAGGCACAGTGTGAGACTCGAGAGAGACGTTTGTGTTTTATTAAAAACGATTTCTTAACTCAATATTATTATTTCTCAATAAATAGTCATTTTTAATATGAAAATGGTATCTTTCCTTTAGAATCATCAACATCTGTTACATTTATTGTACGATCCACTTAATATCTGCTACCATTGATTTTAAACCCAAGCAGAAAGTATTAAGAACACTATGTTTTAGAGTGAGTTGAAATTTGAATTTCCACACTAAGTATAGAGCAAATACGATAGTGGTGATTTAAGAGACAATAATAATAAAAAATACTAAATTTTGATAATCCATTTAATAATTTATAGAGTTGAAAAAAAAAGTACTAAGTTTTGAGAATCCATTTAATGATTCTATCTTATCAAAAGATAGGAGAGTTAATTCAATAATAATTTTCAAATAATTTATTTGAATAATTGATGATTAAATGCATTTGAATATATATCACATATCACATAAATTCTCAAGCGTATCAGGAGATCATAATAAATCAAGAAAATGTATAGACATCGATACGTTTTTGAAAATTTATCACAAATACTAAATGAGTTCTCCAAACATTTAACGTGTTTAAAAACTACAATGAATCAAGGAAGATTTATAATAAAACTTGAGATTAGATTAAATCATGCACAATTGTTGAATTAAAATAACTCCCTAAATTATCAAACTTCCCCGCATTTTCGCAATAAAAGGTATGGAAATAATTAAACTCTTAAAAGGACAATAAACAACGTTTTAAATAAATTAAAATTAAATGCTCGTAAAACAAAACAAAACAATAAAATGCAAACGAATTACTTAATTAAATTAAAAAGGTAAAATGAAACAATGTTTAAGAAACCACATTCTGACGTAAGTGAAATGAAATTGACACACAAAAGAACACAAAAGAAAACACCTGCGAAACAAACAGAAGAAGGAAGAGATGCTACTGAGTCTCTCGCTGAAACAGAGAGTAGTCACGCCTGGGCTTGATGTGGTCCTCGCTGGCTGCTATCTGTCCCCTTTGCACCTCCTGAAAATGATGGCTGCTGTCACCAGCCAATCTCTCCAATGGTCGCTCAAGATAGATCAGATAGGTTCCACAGCCATATGATTGCTGCTGCCTTTTTCTGACTGCTCCTTCCACCGATGTCCCGTCCGTTCAATCCTCTCTTCTTTCTATTGAAAATCGACGCACAGATCTGATCTCTCTAATCGCTGCTCCGGCGTGCCACTTGCCGATCTGCTAGCTGCCCGAAGTTGATTCACTGGCCGCCTGTTGACTGCCCAGCCTCTGTCACCGACTGGGTCGCCGTCTGGCTCTGCTTCTGCTTGCCGTTCTCTTCACTGCACTAGCCGATCAAGACCTGTAGAAAAGAAAGTGGAAAAACAAAAGAGAAAAGACAAAGATCTCTAAAACCCAGCGACGGCTAATTTTCTCTCTCCATGCCAACGGCTCCTTCCATGTTTCCATTTTCGTGTTTCACAGCTCACATTTCTCAGCCTTCTCATCCTTTCCTTTCTTGTGTTTCTCAGCTCCAACGGCTACATTCCATTCTCATGCAATTGGGTAAATTAATAAGAACTTCCAACGTTATCTTTATAACTCGCTTTTACTTTTTCACGACTCCGATTTCGACTCACTTTATTAAATCTGCTTATTCCAGTCATCTGAAACAAAAATACATGTAAATCAATCTTTAATTAAATAAAACTCAAATATATCTATAAATTATGGAAAGAAAAATAAAATAATGTGATAATGCTCAATAATATTAAGATATAAAAGTAATTTTTAGCATTTATCATCAACTCAATTAATATTATTAGAAATGCATTTTCTGACCCAAAAGAGTTGGAGTGACGATTGAAAAATCATCTGAAAGTGAGAGTTATCCAATATATGAATAGGAAGGTTTGTATCTTCTTCGAAGATTACTCAACTACTCTCAAAATCTTAGACACACTGATTATTAAAAAAAAAAATTAAAAAAAAAACTCAAAATCTTAGACATGTCATATTATTCATCTATGGCATCTTTTTGAGCCAACCCTAGTATTTAACATTAATCAAAACCCTGTTCATTCTCTTCTTACCTTCCCAAACTTAAGTCTCAGAGAGCTATGCCCCTCTTGTAGGAAAGATTAAGTTGATTTGAGTCTCCATTGAATTCAGTTTGAGTCGGATTTATCTATTTATCTACTAATATGATATTTTTTAACGAGACATATATCAAGATTATCTTTTATATCGATATAAATCTCATATAGTTGTATGTGTATGGCAATAGTCAGGTCATCTTAGCTTTATTGTTTTGTAAAGTCTGATGTTTTGTTGATGGTCTCTATTATGTAATCTCTCTGTAGCTTTAGCTTCTATATGTACTCTTTTACACGATATTAAAAAATATAATATAAAGCTACTTGCCTACCAACTCTGCTATTAAATAAAGGCAGCGGGTCAAAATTTTACTTATTTCTAATAATTACTAATTGAGGAATGATTAGATTAAGTCGATCACATTTATATTGGAGCTCATTCTTCATCAAATAAAACTATTGAATTTCTAACATCTCAGCTCAATGGATAATAGACTGCAAAATAAACTAAGGAAATTCGTTTTCTATTGAATTTAGATAAATTTTAGTGTCTCTTAATCCAACATATATTATTGTGTATATCAATCCGACTGTGAATATTAACAATCACAGTAAGTTGTTGACATCCAAGAACTTTCTTTTATTAAAATAGATCCCACATTAAAGCTAACTCGACCTAATCTTATTGTGACTTGTCATGTGATAAACCTCATTTAATCATTTATTTTGGTTAAGTAATATGGCATCGAATAAGCTAACCTGCCTTAAGTGTCCCCCACTATGCAGCTAATCTGTGAATTTTGCATTCGTTCAGATTTTTGTTTTCTGCTAGAAAAACGGCATTATTAACACAATTCTCACAATCCTAGCTTACATCATTATCATCATTTTAAAAATCCCTTGTGGTAAGATAAATCCTATGGAGTTCTAAACTTCTAATAAGAGTAATGAGACAAATATGAAAATCTCTTGTGTGTAAGTTTGTTGACTGAATTTCAAAAGGAGTTATCTAATTAGATCTCTACGCCAATAAATAAATAAATACTATCACTTCAATAATGAATTATATCTATTTTGATGGACAATTATTAAAATAACTTATTTTTATTATATATTTATTATTAAATTTTAAATATTATATTTTTCTGCGAGATTTTCTCAATAAAACCCTCAAAATTTGTAAATATTTTAATATTACCAGTGGCAGGTAATATTCCGAGAATGATTGTGACATTGTCACGATTGGTAATCACTAATTTGGAATGCCTACTCTTGGACTTGAAAGTTATTATTTTTGTTTCTATAAAATGAGTTAACTGGATTATGATATTGAGGCGCCTCTTCTTTAGAGGCAAATGGGATTAGCCGGTTGGCTTGCAAAGAGTTTCCTGAAAATCTTTTGGATTCTGTGGCTCTTTTACATGATGGATTTGTCATGACTTTGTTTTCTGCTTTTGATTCCAAAAATAGGCCCCTGACCCAATCCGAGAAATCAATGGATATGAGTTATATTTTTGTATATCTCAGATCAGATCAGGTTGAGAAAAAATAAATCCGCATGAAAATCGAGTCTAGTTGAAATTTAAAAACAACTCGATCCAACCCAACCTGAGTTTATCAAATTATAAAACGGGCACTCGAGTTGAGTCGTGTCAAAGTTCAATAATTTTTGACATGAGTTAATTGGATTTATTGAAACTTAACCGGACCAAATTTCAGCCCTAACTGCATAATTAATTTCCCATGAAGGGGCATTGGAAAATAAATTCAGAAAATGTCATGTCAGGGGTCCGAATATTGGCCGATACGATTCGTATCAACTGATATCTCAGCCGCAACATATTGGTCGATATCACAATATTATCGGCCGTTTTTGTAAAAAAAATTAAGGAGAGAGAAAAATATCGGCTGATAACGAGATATCGGTCGATATATCAGCCGAGACCCTTTTTTCGACCCCTGGGTCATGTTTTGTTTTTCACATTTCATAGTATCATTTCTGCATTTCTAGCAGAAAGCAGCCACATTTGGGGAACGACAGAAAGGGTAGACCCAGCATCTTCTGTGAATTCCGGTAGACGGCGGCCGGCCAGCTGGGACATAGCTTGTCAGTGGAAGTGTGTGAAGGAGGAATCAGGTAAATGGTTTATGACGGTTGCACAGAATGTTTGTCCTCAAGTCTCATAATAGATGTATAAACCTAAGACAACATAAGCAGGCCAATACACATCAAAATATTATGAACAAAGACATGATATCGCAAATAAAAAAGTGCAACAGAATTGCAAGACTACAATTTACAAAAATGCCTATGGATGCAAGGCTCGTACAAGTACTCAACATATAATAATAACAATAAGAATAATAATAGAAGCAAATTTATTCTACAACAATAAAAACTGTGAGACCATAATAGATGGAAAAAAAAAAAAAAAAAATTTGTGAAGTATGTGAATGAAAGCATTGATAGGCACCCTCCTTTTGGTGGATAAGCCAACATGGCAACATCTGCAGTCCCTCAAACCCAGTTGCTTCGCCGAAAATAGACAAATACGATGAGGTTTAGGCAGAAAGAAATATCACAACATCGTAGGGCACTTGGCATCTAGGAACTCTCTGAGTGTCTTTGCAGCTTTCTGACCTCCCATCAGTTCTGCCAGCTTCTCAACTGGGAGAAGAGCGAGTTCCGCTAGGCTCTTACACCCATCCATCAAAGCCCTGTAGTTTGAATCAGTCACTCCTGGGAGACGCCTCAAGAATTCAATGGCAGATGTGTTGTAATTTTCAGCTCTGCAAACAACTTCCAAATATGGTTATCAAGCAAATTTCATAAAATGGATATCTAATCTATCACCCTATCCACTTTATTTCATGACAATTTCCAGATGATAATACTGATTCACCTACTCTTCCTTAAAAAGAAAAAAATGGAGGCAATTTCACCATACAGTTTTCTGTACCCCAACAGTAAAGTTTCCATTTCGACCAATTGTTTTAAAAGCCAGACTAGCTTGGCTGGTTGGAACCAGTTCAAACCAGAACTGGTGTCTGGCTCCGCTAAGTCCTGTCCCAAAACAGTGCAGTTTAGCTAGAGGTTACCAGTTTGATTACACCGTTCGAGCAGTTTTAATCACCTGATATATTTTTCAAATATTTAATTCTTTTCCATTCTTTGGCAATTTCAGTCAGTGCAGACCAATCCAAACCAATTTGCACCAAATAGTTGCCAAAACAGTTCTTTTCCATTCTTTGGCAAGTTCAGTCAGTGCAGACAAATCCAAACCAATTTGCACTATATAGTTTTTTTTTTTTTTTTTAATGGTTAATATATTAATAGAAAAGAGAGCACCGGCCAATACAAAAAGAATTTGCACCAAATAGTTGCCAAAACAGTTCAGTCACTGCTTCATTTTTTATAACATTTCTGAAGCCTACCCCTGAGGCCCTGACCCCTTTTCCACAAACAAGCAGAAAACCCCATATGGGATGCATGTGCAGCAGACAGAACCCCCAAAAATATGTATAAATGTAGAAAAACACAAGGCAGTAAAAATAGTGCCAACCATGAAAATTGAAGAGCTAGCAAACTAATAGTGTGCTGTTGCATGCTGTTTCCCACCTTACATCATTTTCTATAATGCCGTCTTCACTCGGGACACCCACTCTCATTGCCTTGTTTTCATCAGGTTCATCCTGATTTGCCTTCAGTGATGCAAATATTTCTGCTGTTGCATGCAGGCTCCGGGACCAGATGAGCCGCAGACGGGGAAAATGCAGAACAAGTAATGACAACTTAGATACTATACTTGTTGGAGTGACATCATCACCCATATCACTAGCAGACTACAAAAGGACAACACAAATATTAAAAATGATTGTGTTATGAAAAAATATTAAACATGATTGTCTTCTGAAAAGTAATTAATAAACATTTTCTTTTTTTGCAAATTACAAATACTAAACATGAAAGATGCGTTCAAATGTAAATATCAGGTAAAAAGTAAATAGCACCCAAATACCTGAAATGAGAAGCACTTATCCTGTGAGAACTCGATCAGAAGCACAGGTATACGATAGTAACGGGCCATAGTCTCTACTTGATTATAGAGACGGCCGGTTTTGAAGCTATTAAAAAGATCCCCAATACTCTTTCTTTCAACACAAATCAGAGGTGAAAGTACATAATCCCCAACTTCCAGCAGAACAGGTATAATCCGCATACCTTTCTGATGGAGAACATTTGGAAGGCTACTCATGAATTCTCTCATGTCTACTATCACCTGCAAAGAACACATTAATGCATGATTTCAAGCATTATGAGAAATCATTTGAATAACATCAGATGTCCAATTTGTGAGCTTCCCTATAGTACTGACCTGCATTTCTTTCTCTACTGCCTTCCTACCGCCTGCCTTCCTAGTTACTGAATTCTGAGAGATCAGTGATTGTGGCTCATTGGATGAACCTAATCCAAGACACCTCCCATCCTGGTAACGGACCAAATCAATTAGCCACTTGAAAGGGGTTAAAGATAAGTCCAATATTAAAAATTAAACCTAGATGAAATTCACCTACAGAAACACTAAATTGCATGGGCAAGAGCATGACACCTATTTTCTGCATTTCTCATGAGTCTCTTCTTCTTCATTGTACATGAGATATCAAACTTGTATATACACCATTTCAAAGGATAAATGATCCTAGAAACTTGAACACATCAAAGCTAGTTATCATCAATATGTGACATAATATAGACTTCACCTAGTTGGTTTTTCTTATTCACAACATACACTAAAAGTTAGGGGTGTTCTTCAGTTGGGCTCGGCTGGGCTTCACTGAAAAAGTCTCAAGTCCAATTACTTTTACAGAAGCCAGAGGCCGACTGAAGCACGACGGGCTTTGGAGGCCTAAGCCCAAACACATCAGATTAAGCCCGATTACTTTGCATCTGGTACCTTTCTTTTTAAATTGTTACGCAAATTAAAAATATAACTGTACCAATTGAAAATATTCTTGAATATCTACCATCAATTAACCTTTCAAAAAAATATCTACCATCAATTAAAAGTAATAGGACTTAACAATTTCTAGCCATTTGATCTTGATAGTCAAAGTTGTCAAACATCCTTGAAAAGATGATGCTTGGTGATTTTGACTGTTAAAATTGAGTGGCTAAAAATTGATTTCTAGCCCTACTAAAAGTGTCGGTATGACATGGCTATAGTAGAAGTTGGGTAAAATGAAATGCAATCAAGAAATCGTGTAATATATTTACATATATGTTTGAAATATCTATAATACAATATTTGCACTTCTAAGGATTTGCATGATGCTGAATTCAACAGTAACAATAGAAACAAACTGTGTATGAAATAATTCAAAACATGTGAAGAAATGGGCAGAAACACATCTACAGGTAGAAAAAAATCAAGGATATACAAACCAAAGAGAGATGAAGTGCCCAAGAAGAAAACCTGATCGACAGGGATCAACATCAATGACTTCTGCCTAATCAAAGATTCAAATGCTCCATTTTCACGGCGTATACTTGCCTCAAACTTTTGCACCTCTGTAGAGTCTTCATAAAACAAGAAATAAACTTTTAACTTCTTTGAGGGATTCTGAGCTTTATAAAATTCAATTTCTCTAACAAATGTCATGTCTGGATGGTAGACAATAATAGTTGAAGGCTTCAAGATATCAAGAATATGCTGGTCACTATCAAGTGCATAGAATTGCACAGGTGGGATTGGTTTAACATGCTTAATTTCTCTATTGTCAAACTCTTGATTATGCTTTTGAAGAATCCCCTTGTCTTTACTAGTTTGCAAATTTTCCTGAAAATCACATACATCCGTAGGATCAGTAGCAATTCCTTGGCCTTCATCTTTCAATTCAGATATATCAGATTTGTCTTTTACTGTTGGCTTAAATTTTGCAACAGTTCCAGAAGTTTTTATCCCCTTGACTCCTTTCCTGGTCCTCCCTCCTCTTCTTTCCCTTCCAGTTCCATGACCTCTGCCAGCATGAGTTCGAAAATCATCTCCAACAGTAACTTTGTCCTTTGCTACATTTTTTATCACTGATGCTGCTGCCATCAGGGCATCATGTTCCATCTTGTAAATGCTATTTGCTTCAGAAGTCTCCATAGGCACAGGTGGAACTTCCCCATTCAGTATACCAAAACCTTTTGGTTCCTTAGGTTTCTTCTTGCCACGTGTTTGAAAGCCATGCAACTCTACCTTGCCCAGTAAGTATTTCTCCCATTCTTCTCGCATAACCTACACCACAAAAATAAAGAAACCATTGTCACATGATCCTATGAAGAAAAGGATGGATGATACATATCATTGGATGAATAAAAATGTAGATAGGAAGCTTAAGTAATGATCTCATTTAGGCCAAGCAGCATATCTCATAACATCCTCAGACTAATCTTTTCTTTTCGAACAATATAAATCAAAGTAGAGGGGGAGAGAGAGTGATCCGATGGCATTAAATGAATGAAATATGTAGATAGAAAACTTAAACATCATCACCATCATCATTATCAATAGCAGCAGCAAGTATCCCATGTATCTAAGGTTGCCCTTATGAGTTCTTCTCCAATTAATCCTATCATATACCATGCCATCAGTCACTCCAGAGTCTAGCATGTCATTTTCTATCCCTAACCTCCAAGTTTTCAAAGGTCTCCCTCTCTTCCTAGTGCCTTCGATCTGTAGCTTCTGACATAGAAATCTTAAGCAATGATACTCATTTTGGCCAAGCATCATAGCTCGTAACATATGCAGTCTGATCTGTCTTTTGAACAATATAAATCAAAGGGGGAGAGAGAGAGAGAGTTCGCTTTGGTGATCAACATCAAGGTTCTAGCTCATAACATCCTCAGTCTGATCTTGTCTTTTTGAGAGAGGGAGAGAGAGGGAGAGAGAGGCCCCAGGAAGTCCAGAAAACAGTGTGTGCCCTTGCTCAGGACAGGGGCCAGGACAAGTTCCACGAATGACCAAATGCCATTTCCTGTTATGCAGGCTACAAAAGTGTAAGTTTGGTAATAGGTGCATTCTAACTTTTGCAAATGTGAAATATACTAAAGATGCCATATGTATTCAGTCTTGGGTCGTTCCATTGGTGAATAACTGCTTCAGGCTTTAAAAATATGAGTGAACATGATAGATTGTTCATGAATAATGAAGAAAATTAAAGACAATAAGAAGCAAGAAGTTAGGCATCCTTGCACAAGCAACAAAAGTAAGGGCCTATGGCAAGATATCTTGTCTTCCTCATTTTGCTAGCCAGTTTTTGGTGAGGATTCAATTGAAAATAAAGAAGTGACAAGCGCAGTATATTAACTAGGATATTTTGGGTAAACTGGAACGATACATCAATCACCAAAAAAAATAAAAAAGGATGGTGCAACAGAACTGCAGGGCTCTTCCTGTTCTTCATCAATACAACCAAAGTTCTAAAAAAAATCAATACGCATGAAAATTGCTGGTTTAGGTACTTACAGAAAGGAAAAGAATAAAGGGGGATCTGTAATACCCTGCCCCAAAAAGTCCCACATTGCTAGTGGCGTTGGAAATTCCCTGGTATATAAGTAGTAGCCTACCTCCTTCTAGCACAAGGCCTTTTGGGAGCAACAGTGGGTTGGCTCGCCAAAGCAAAACCGTGCGGGTCCGTGTGTAGGCCCAAAGCGGACAATATTGTGCTAGCGGGATGGGTCGTTACAAATGGTATCAGAGCATGGTTCAACTCTCTGCCTGAGGGTGTGGGCTTTAAGGGGGGTAGATTATAATACCCTGCCCCAAAAAGTCCCACATTGCTAGTGGCGCTAGAAATTCCCTGGTATATAAGTAGTAGCCGTCCTCCTTCTAGCAGAAGGCCTTTTGGGAGCAACAGTGGGTTGGCTCGCCAAAGCAAAGCCGTGCAGGTCCGTGTGTAGGCCCAAAGCGGACAATATTGTGCTAGCGGGACGAGTCGTTACAGGATCAATAAAACAATAGCAGGAAAAAAAACTGAAAAAATGAAATTGAAGAAGGAAATTCTCTAAAGACCTAACAGAAACAATATGGCAAGTTGAAAGGCATAAAGATACACCTTTTGCGGGCCCTTCATGATGCAATCTTCTAGTTGTATGCATGAGCGTTCATCTTTACAAGTTACCAAAACAATTCCACAATCATCATCAGCATCTTCTAATGCACAATCTCCTTCAGTTGACACGACTTGCTTCTGCCTTTCCTCCTCTATCTCTTCCAGTACTTCCTGCAGTAACAATACAACAACAAAAGCAACGAGTGATATAAAGGAATTAGAGGAAGGTTATGCCATTCAGATGATAAAAGAACTACTTAAGAAAATATTCAAAGTTAATGAACGACAAAGATGAAACTATAAGGAAATCAGAAGCACCAAAAGCATATATTAAAATAATCCATCTACAAAGCAAGTTGACATCTTCAAGAAATATATATATCACGTTCATCAATAAAACACTATTACATCATACGACAATCTGAAACTTGAGATCTAATAGCTTGAGGAATCAATTTCTTAACATTATCCAATGACAAGGTCCACAATGGAATAAACCATAATTAACTGAAACTCATTAAAAAATCATAATTAACTCAAATCAACACTGTCATCCAAATATGAAGACACTGCTCCAAATATTTCATAGAAAAGTAATGGAAGTCACTTACTTACACGTAAGACCTTCCACTTGGGTGCTTCCTCTAAAACTTCCTCCAAAACGACTCCATAACTTGTCTCTGTGTCCAACTTTCCATTACCCACTACATGTACCCACAAAGAGGAAAAGAAATCAACATTTGATATAATTCCAATATTACCAGACAAAAAAAATGGCCAGGATGCAAAGCCAAGAGGATGAATGAATAAAATGTTTAGGTATTTGATTTTATTCAGATTAAGGTGATCCTGAAAGATAGATGGCGAGAGCTTTGATGATGATTACAAGACAAATGAATTCAATTAATTTCTCTTTGTATCATTTTCATTCTAAATCTAATGAATCCATCCATACTTCAACAGTTGAATTACAATCCTGAGAGTAATAACTATACAATTATTATTATTATTATTTCAAAGATCGCCACCATACATTATTAATCCAAAGAAGTTAAAGAGAACAACACAAATAAGCAGAAGCTTCTAAAACCATCATCACCTTCTTTCTTGTTCTTGATAAGTTCCTTAACTTTTCTTCTCTTGCTTGCTCGGCTCTTACTATCCAGCTCCAACTTCCCACCTTCGGATGTCACCAATCGGTATATCCGTTTCTTTGCATACTCAAAAATCTTATGGCTTGAATCCGCAAAAATCCAAACAGAATGAACACCTTCTGAAACTCTCAGTGTATCCAAATACTTCAAGTAAGTCACAGCGTCATACCTATCCCAAACAAATCCACTTTCAGCTACATAAAGGTAAAATGAAGAGGTGACTATACAAATGGAGTCCGATCCTCCATTTATCCAGATCGTCCACCTGGCATGCCCACCATGGATGGGGGTGTGAAAAAGCCACCACTGCCTAGCAATGCTGGCACTGTATAGCTGGCATGCAATGAATGAACATAAAAGAAGTACATGCAACAGTCCATACATCATGATTTGGATCAAGAAGGGACATTTTTGAATCATTCCATCTATGAAACTGAGATGGATGAAAAATGAATGAACTTCTGTACCAATGTTGGGTACACGCCTCATAAAAAAAAATCCCAAAAAGAGAGAAATTGCCTCCGTTTGGATGCATGGAAAAGAAGTATTTGGGAAAAAAACCATCTTTTAGCAAAGGTAAAACCATTTCATATTTTATTAAAAACTGTTATCTTTCTAAGAAAGCATTTTCTCTTCCATGCATCCAGAGTCTAGAAATCAGAATTAACAGTTGCCTATTATGTACCCAGAAACAATTAATAAAAAATGACTATCAGCTAAAAAATAGTTTATTTTTCAAATAAGAAGTTTCCTTACTATGCATTAAATCAGAAACATGAGAATTCAGAACTAATATCCACCTGTGACATTTCCATCAAGAAGTCACCTTCAACAAAGAAATGGTTAAACCCACTTCTCTTTTTAGCTATTAGATGGTTATTTACCAAGAAAATAGTACTTCCCTTAAATAGAATCCAAATGGTGCATGTAGAACACCAGAACTGAAATTGGGGAGGGCATTACCGGACGAGATAGTCTAGTAACTTCCGAAGCGTCTTCAAATCAAAGACAAGCTGCTTTGTCTTCTTCCCAAGGGTATGCCATATGGGATCGAGCTGCCGCCTGACAATCTCATCGAAGGACTTGAACAGGCCATTCTCCAACGTCAAATCCTCTATATCAACCTTATTGGTCTTTCTTAGCTCCTTAAGGCATGCATCCATTGCCTCCACCACTGCCTTCTGTATCCCCTTCATGAGGGGAAAGAGAGGGATGCGGAGGTCAACAACGTCCGGTGGGGTGCGCTCCAACTCCTCGGAGATTAAAACGTGGAAGCGGGGCCAGAGGTGGAGGCGGCGGAGGAAGAGGCATTTCAAAATGCGCTCAGCCTTGGCGAAGGAGGAGAGCATCGCCTGGGGGCGGTCGGAAAAGGCATGGACGTATGCTGGTGAACGGTGGGAGCGGAGGATGCGGACGGCAAAGGCCTCAGTGGACGAATCGGAAAGAGTGTGGGCGTTGAGAATAATTAGACCGGCAAGACAGGAAGGGGGGAGCTTGGAGGTGAGGAGATCGACAATGAGGATGCGGGAAGTGACGAAGAAGATGGAACCGCTCGAGTACAGGACATGCCGCTGGTGGGGCAGGAGATCGGCGGAGATTTCAGATGGGTAGATAGTATCATTGGAAGCACTAGGGTCATTCGAGTCAGGATTCCAGTGAGTATTACTAGAATTAGGATCAATATTGTTGGTTTTAGGATCATTAGGGTTGGAATTAGGGTTATGGTTTATGAGGGAGAGGGAGAGGGAGCGGAGAATGCAGGATTTTTGTGAAGGGGACGCAGAGAGGATAAGGAGAGTTCCTTGAGAAGGTGAGTGGAGCTGGAGAAGAGAGGATATGAGGGAGTGGAGGGAGAGACCAGAAGACAGGATTACCAGGCCTCCATTCGGATCTTCAAGAAGATCCGAGATGATGTGTTCGTGAAACCTCACCATCTCTACCGCTTTCTTTTTCTCTCCCTCAATCAGACTTTATTTCTCTCTTCTTCTGCTACCTGCGGTGCGTTCGTGATGGTGGCGGCGGCCGTTGTGGTGGAGGAATTTGGGGGAAGGAAGAAGAAGAAGAAGAAGAAAGAGTGACGGCAGTCCGGCGCTTGACAGTCGAAAAGAGAATGGAGACGACGACGAAAATCATCACTAAACGAGGGAACGTTTAAGTTAGTTAGAATTATAATAACATGATGTTAATCGTTTTGTACGTGAGAAAATGGATTTTTCATTTTTACAATTTTATCCTTTCTCGATAATTCTCTAATAATCATTTTCTCCTAAAAAGTGTCAATATAGAATTTGATAAAATTGAAAAAATATAAAAATTGAATTTCTTACAATTCAGTGTTAGTAGAAACATCAGTATCCAAATCAAATAAATTCGTCACTTAAAATTAAGAAGTCTGTTAAACTTCAAAATTAAAATTTAGAGTAAAAAGCTTTTTTTATATATATATATTATGTTTAAATAATATCTAAATTAATAGTGAATTGCCTCCTAATTTTAAAATTTTAAATAGAATAGCTACTAATGACTTTGGTCTAAATTTTTCGTTAAAAGTAGTTCACAATCTCTTTTTATATGGTTAGATGAAAGAAGAACCGAAAAATGTATGTGTTTGGGCCGCTTGTGTTAGATTTTATGATTAAAATATTAGATGTTTCAATAAATTATGTTATAAGAAATATTTAACTATTCAAAATGAAATTTAGTAAAGCCTCCTATTTTTTTTAAGATCAAAATAAAATTATTAAATAAATATCTTTAACTATAATACTCAATTTAATGGTAAGAATGCATAATAGTTAAATTTAAATCTCAACAAGAAATAAAATTTAAATAATTTAAATTTATCATTGAAAAGACACGTAGCTCATGTCTCATGTCCAGTCAAACAACTTACATGCGCTGATTTTAATTTCGTCTAAAATGAAATGTGATGTAGTTGTCTTGTTGTATGAAAATTCATTTAATTTATTTTAAAATTTTAACTATTTTAATTTAAAACTTATAAAATGAATTATTTTACATGCTGATCCTGACCCTTCTAAAGTTTATATAATGGTCCATAGATACCCATATTAAGTAGAGGTGCCGCTTGCATTAGTTTAGCCCACATGAAAAAAATCTAAAAAAAATCTTAATTTCAGATTGGGCAGCCTTAGTTCAAGAAAGCTTAAGTGTAGCTAGAAAGCCTAAATTTGAGATGAATATTATACTCTCTCTGTCCCATTTTAGTAGTCTCATTTGAAAATTTTAAATTTTTTAACGATATAAAACTAACACTCCATGTGATCTCATCCATCTCAATAGACTTTATACTATTCCTATATAAATGAGCCAACTATTTTGGGACAATTTCAATATCCATATAACTAATTTGGGACATTGAGAGTAAATATTTAGTTTAACAAAATGTTATATAAAAATATAAAGATATAAAAATTATGTCATACACAATTTCTATTCTACAAAAATAATAAAAAAAAGAAGACTATTTTATGCACAAAAACCAGAGCCACATAAGCCAACATATGCATTTCACGGGCCTGACAAATACAAATTGATCTGGGCTCAGGTTAAAACTATTTTTGTCAAATTGGGTCTATTCTGATATCCGGCTTTTAAATTACAAATCAAGCCGAGATTTGATCGGCCCAAAACCCAGCCCAGCCCATATGAGTTGCAGCTCTGTATTAGGTGCCAGTTGCAGGAGCACAGAATCACTATAATGATCGGTGGTTCATGTCTATCTGTTGTCATTCCTCAGTACAAAGGTCAAATTGAACCATAAATGTGTCCCACTGTAGATACACAAATTCTAAAAAAATAGATGAATTTAATGAATTAGCCACCTCATAAATGGGAATTTCTTTGATGGATTGGGCCATTTGAAAATGCAAAATCCTGTAAGATCTAGCTTCAATTCAAAGAAACAATCTTTTCTCAGTGGTATGAGAATGTGATTTGATAATCGAAAGACATCTAGCTGTGTTTCAACAAAAATACAGAGATAAATTAATGTGTTGCTTTCCATGGGCATACCATACAAGTCAAATGTATATAAAAAATGAGTACTATACCTACCCTAAAAGGAACTGGCAATGGCAACCAATTTTCAGTTTTGATCTGTACATGTTTGCAATCTCAGTAAAAACTTGACTGCAGATTTTAAGTATACAATAGAGTACAAGAAGAACTAGAGAAGTCCCAAATCGGGAATGTATAAAATAATCATTTTATTTTTAAATTTATACAACACAACAGATCCTAGTAGAAATTAGAGACCCTTTTTTAATTCCCCCAATCATGTCGCCATCTTCCACAAAATTGCACAAAGATGACAGGCATCGATCACTTGTGGATGGGGAAGCAATGGCCATTAGTGTTATTTTGCTGTGACAGGTACCAATCTGCTAGATACTTCGAGTACCTGCAAATTGTGTTCATAACCTTTCAATAACTAGTACTTCACACAATAACTGCAGATAAGCCAAAGAACAAGCAAACAATATACCGATCACTGTTATTCTTTGCACTCCTGGATGCCCCAGGGATAGTTCGTGATGGTCCTGCCACCTGCAAGATACTAGCTCAATATAGATGTGGACAGACAGCTCTTCAACAAATGTCAGAATTTCACTGATGCAATGAAGATCGTGGATCCCATGGACAATAGTCATTCAGAAAGGTATGAGTGGCAAGTGATGGAAGCATGGACCAAACTCTGTTAATGTAGATTTGTAGAGCCGGTACATGTGGATGAAGTTTGATGGATATAATCTGATGTTTGCGTGACATGAAATTGGATCCATTAGATAAATAATTAGCTTACCTTTCCAATGAACCTAAGTTTGTGAAACTTTGTGGCCAATGGAAGAAATAATGACCTATTTTCTAGTTGAGTATACTAAGGAGATGAGTTAAGAGGTATTTTTGGGCCATCTCAATTTATGTTGATTTCAGATGGTTAAAATTATAATCGCAATCAATATTTAATAGCATGATCTGGGGCTTCTTCAGTATTGGAACAATATAGATATCACGAAAAGCCTGTTCTTTGATTTGCTGAATTGTTTATAGGCTTTTTGAGAAAAACCCAAGGGAGGAGACCATACAACTTTGTGGAAGGTCACTCCCAAACAACAACAATAATAAAAATTCAAAAGCTCCAAATATTGAAGAAAGGTAGTTTTATATCATGTTCATTTTCAGTCTAACCCAACATATCGAATATCGTTGATCCTCGTTAAAAAACGGGAAGAAAATCCAATGTAGGTGTATCCATTTATTATTTTGAAACTTGTAAAAAAATATAAAGTAAACCAAAAGGTAGGTATAGGAGGTCTAGTTAAAAACTTCGAGGCAAGGTCATCTCTTCCTTCTCTAGTCTTGCTCATGGGGATGACACAAAAACAATAAAGGTGAAAACTCTTCTTAACGGATGGAGGCTCCTTGAAATGCTTCAGGTTTCAAATGCTCTCATCGAAGGGATTCTAGAAGTGCTATATCATGCGCAAAACATAATTCACCCTACCTGTAAAGATTGGCAGTTTATATAGAAGAGCTTAGGAGCTTATGTTCTAGTCTTAATAGCATTAGGAGCATTATGTTCTTGAGACATCATTCTATTTCTCATATTCCCAGATAATTAGTTAATGGTGATGCAGTCTCTTTGGCTTGCTTTGGAATTCTCTTCACTTTATTCTGCTTTATAGCTTTGTCTTAGATTTTTTCCTCATTTGTTTAGATTTTTTCCTCACTTGTTTTAGGCTTTTTCTCTAAGACTATTTTCTCCTTTTTTGTCCTCTGAATTCTCTTCACTTTATTTTGCCTTTATAGATGTCTTAGATTTTTTCCTCACTTGTTTTAGGTTTTTTCCTCTCCTTCCACACACACACCAAGTCCTCGTGGTCTCACAATGGCTTTTTACAACGAATGTTGGAACACATTAAAAGTCAACATTATGTATGTTTTCAACAAATTCCACGAAGGATAGATTTCAAAAGGGGGTGATTGATTTAGGAGAAGCTTGGCCAATTAGTCTTGTGGTAAGTCTTTCACAAAGTTATTAAGAATCTTGGCTACTTTTCCAAGGGAAGGGACGCACAATGTCATCCACATTCCAAGGAGAATTTATCCATGGCCGGCAAATCATTCAATGGTGTGCTTATTGCAGCAAATGCATTGACTTGAGGGAGGGGTTGACAAACTAGCTTCTGAATGCATATTGAATTGGAGAAACCCCAAATGGATTGGTTTGTGTGTTTG
Source organism: Chimonanthus praecox (assembly GCA_022113865.1). NCBI lineage: Eukaryota > Viridiplantae > Streptophyta > Magnoliopsida > Laurales > Calycanthaceae > Chimonanthus > Chimonanthus praecox. Next base: position 3,958,077 of record CM039094.1, read on the forward strand.
TCTTTGGCCCAATTCTCCACAGAGAACACTTCTGTACAAGTTAAAGAGGTCCTTCATCGCAATCCTCTCTCACTTTGTTCTCTATGGTGGCATAGGGTCTTGGATGACCCTTCCTGCGAGCTCGCAAATTGGCATGGTTGAGGATGGGAAAATCCAACTTAGCAACTTCTCACCTCCATTTCGAAAATGATACTATTGTTTTCTCCAATACCACTCTTTCCCAAGTTCAAAATGTTTTCAGAACCCACAATGCTCTGAGGTGGTTTCCAACTTAAAGGTGAGTTCTATAAAGAGAGAATTTGCATGGGCTCTCATATCAGAATGAACAATCGTAAAGCTCTCTTCCTTGATTAGTTGTCAAAATGTAAGTTTCCTTTACATTATCTTGGCCTACCATGGGGGCAAATCCTAATCACCTTCATGTGCAATTGGATAGTTGAAAGATAAGATCCATCTTGTCAATTGGAAGAAGACTGTTAAGATGTCAATAGGGAGTGGTACATATCTTGAAGAAAATAGGGCATTATAGAAATATTTGGTAGAAAGAAACTTTGTAGAGGTGATAAATTGAAGAATGGGAAACAAGGATGATCTCGCATCATTAAAAGTATTTCAAAGATAGGAAAAATAGGTAGGAGAGATGGTAATTTCCATGTCACTCTTTTTGTATCTATCTGTCTAAATAAATAAACTAACAAAATGGAAGTACAAACATTGGTCAGTGTATGCAAAAAAATACTTACCAGATGTGTAGATACCTCACTGCTTCTTCCATGGAGCCGAAGGTATTCTTCATATGTCTGCAATATGAAAATGAACTAGGTTACACAAAATGTCAAACAAATTGAAGAAAACAGTTTTTCCTTATAGCTATTGAATTCCAATTTATTTTTAGTTGATACTTGTCCTCCTCTCTCTCTCTCTCTCTCTCTCTCTCTCTCTCTCTCTCTCTCTCTCTCTCTCTCTCTCTCCCCTCTCAATTTCCTTTTCTTTTTTGAGAGTTGATTCTCATCTTAGTGACTAGTAAGGCATTATCTGCAAACAACATGCACCAAGAAACCCAACTCGAAGTATGAACTTTGTCGCCTCTCCACACGCTATTCTTACACTTGGTGGCCCTCCATACACGTCCCATATAATATCAACCCATCCTTTTGGGATTCCTCTTTAACATTTCCCAGATTAAGTGTTTTCCAAACCCTATTGTAGGCTTTCTGAAAATCATTAAAAAGGACAGTAGTTGAGGCACTACCATATAAAAAATGAGAATGCCCAAATCAAAACCCCATGAGTCATCTCAATAGAATTCAACATTGTAATCATGAAAATGATAATACTTTTATATTATAAATTGCAGCATACTACTACATAATTCAAATGGCTATATGCATTTAAATGAATACAAATACTAAAGCATCTAAGCAGTGGAGCTATTAGAATTGAAGGAGGCATTGGAATTATTGAAGGAAAAGCACTATGGAAGCTTCTATCACTACGAATGGAATACAAAGCTATAGCAAGAACGATACAAAATCTGATTTCAGCATGTCACGCATTCAACCAATTGGATCATAAATATTCTAGCCAAATATGGGACAAATATACTTAGCTTAACCACAGGAAACTCACTATATTGAAGGACACATTGTGATTACACTTGTGGACAATGGTGTTATCATTCTTCGTAGAGTGGGGTGGCTTTTGTGCATCCAGACAGTATGGCACCCTTGCATTTCTTTTCCTCGTACACTTGTAACTATAACATGAGAATGGAAAATATCCAGGGTTTGGAAGGAGTGCATCAGATTGTCCTCATTGTATCCATTTTTATTCTGGAGGTTTTTTTCTTTTTTGGGTGTATTGTGGAAGAGGGCTTTCCATTTCCGGTGTTTGTCAGTGTAATAGGTCTCCAGGCTCTCTTTTTCTTTTTGCTTGATTGTTCTTGTTATCTTGAACTTCTGGTGCTTTTTTATTTTAATGTAGTAACCATTTCAAAAATAAAAAAATAGAACGGAAATTTTTCATTATCTTTCTTGGAAAAAAAGGCATCTATTGAAAAGCTTGCCTTTCTAGGTATTTGGTAAAGAACATATCCCCACTTAGCTATCAATTCACAAGCTCGATCAGAAGAATCCACCAACGTCCAAAGAAAATGGTTCACTTCCAACATCCAGACTGGGAAAGTGACAAAAGTCCCACATTGGTTAATTTGAGAAACCAATGACTCCATCTAACACTTGAGGCACCCTCCTCTCAACAGCTAGCTTTTGAGAGTGAGTTCTACTTCAAGAATGTTCTCAAGTCGTGGTTTTGTAACATGGTATCAGAGCAGGTTCCGTGTGTAGCCATAGGATCCAATTGCACGTGAGGGTCCATTTGCACGTGAAGGCGGGCCTGAAGTTTCTACATGCAGTTGCATGTGTGTGAAAGTTTCGACGTGCAGCCACAGGACACAACTGCACGTGAGGGCGGATGTGAAAGTAACAAAAGTCTCACATCAGTTAATTTGAGAAACCAATGACTCCATATAACACTTGAGGCACCCTCCTTTCAACAACTATCTTTTGAAAATGAGTTCTACATCAAGAATGTTATCAAGTTATGGTTTTCTAATACAAACCACCAGATTGGTTGAATCTCCTCCGCTAAAACACTTTTATGAAAATCATCTCTTTTTTTAATCCAATGTAGGTATTTTCCTTACTCTATGTCGGGAAGATCATGACATACTTCACACTTTAATTCCCAAGCAAGCAAACACTTATTATCTTCTTGCTCAAAAATTGTCTTTTTTCTTGGAAACAGTGACCCATTTTGCTTTACGTTATGGCTTTTAGCATCTCTACTGGCTATTTTGCAAAACCACCAGTTCAAATGGTCACATACTGGACCACATTTCCCTAATATAGCTTTGTTAAGGAGCCCATTGCAGATCATCATAGACAATATCTGCACCCATAATCTCTTTATGTGAACATTGTCATGCGTGTGCATGCGCGTGAGAGAGAGAGATTGTAGCACTTGCCCGTGATTTGAACAATCCATGACTCCCTTGCTCTGTGACAGATGACACAGTATACTGGGTTTCTTTCCAAAAGGTATGACAAAGTATATACAGTAATATTAAACATTATACATTGTAAACATCAAACAAGGACCAAATAATATCTTTATACGACTGGCATTCAAGACCCTGAATATGATCCAAACAAAGATCTCAATACAAGTAAATGACTGGCTCAATTCTCCAACAAATAAGAAAGTAGATAAGGAACGAAAATGTAAGATAGCCATAAAAGTCATCATCATCATTTAAGTCATTTATCTAATCAGAGTTGGCCTCTAAGATAACCATAAAAGTATAGTTAAAAAACTTGAAAGTTAAGACTCGGCTCGAGATCTCGACTCAAAATCTCACCGAGTTGATTAACTTGGATAAGTTTTTATATTTGACTCAGAAAAACTCATCAACTTGTTTCAATCAAAAACCTAACGAGTCGAGTCAAGCTCGTACTCAATTGTCCGTGTTTTTTCCAGTTTCTAAACTACGCATAAAACTACCCAAAAAATACACTATCAAGATCCAAGAAGAAATGAAACCAAACTGTCATCTTCACATGACAAAACAGTGCTCCAAAGTGGCATCAGAGTGAAAAACAGAAGTGAGAGAAGATTGCCTTACCATATCAAGAATATCTTCATCAGACAGGGAATCAGCAATGGGACTTCCATCATAACATTCCCTACCTGAATGAAAAAGCATATCCTTCTTCCCTTTATTATTAGTTAGATCACCATGAATATGAGAATGCTTCACCCCTGAATTGCCTGGCATCTCCATGTGGACAGGTAGATGTTCAGAAATTGCTCCTCCAGGCGATCGTCCATGTAGCATTTGAGCATTATGGGCATCAGCTAGGACAGCATGTTGGTATAGCAAAGAAGGATATACAATAGGTGGTCTGGCCCAGGCTATTTCATCTTGTAGTGAAACCGGAGACTCCCTACATGGCCTTTTTAAAAGGAACTCATCTCGAAAAGCATTGTTTCTGCATTAGTCTTCATGCAACTTAGAAAAGCATGGTGTTTAACTTTTATAAAACCGTATATCTAACATCAAAGTAAAGAAACTACAATAGTACCTCTTCAATTTCCCATCCACATCGATGTTTCCATCAATAAGTGCACAAAGCGCTTCACCAACATCTGGTGGTAACTCCTGTAACAAATGAGTGATCATATACCAAATGTTCAACTTATACTTTCTTCAACATACTAATGCAAAGAGGAATTAACAAAATCTTAATGTCCCAATCCATATACACTGTCCTAATCACCTCAGCCCACTGTTGGTGATTCAAATCATTAATATTATAAATCCCAGCAGGGCTAATGATTTCATAGATCATTCTGATTCAAAGATCCTATCCATCCAATAGATTCCCATTTCTCCTGATCATGTATGTATTTTCTTTATGTCGCTTGCTTTTTGTAGGCCAAAGATTGTCAAATCATGAATATTTTGAAGGCACTCCTCATTGTTGGAAGGGCCCCACAGCATTAAAGATTACAAACACTGGAAAGGGAAATTGATTTAAAACATTCCTGAAAATGAAAGTCCTGGAATGTCAATCCAGATTTTGGACTGACATGCAAATAACTTAAGATCACAATTCTTGAAAATTTTAGAACCCATGATTCAAAATACATGTATCTAAGGAAAGACCTGACTTTTTTTATGAGAGGAAAAACCTGACAATCTCGGCTAATTTTGACAGGCTTGAAATCATTTAATGGATTCTTGAGATGAAGAGTCTTTTGGAAGGGCAAGTTGTTTAATCGAAGCCATTTAACTTTGAAACTGCGGCCCCATGGATTACTTCCACCACTTGATTCACTCCAAACATTATCACGCCTCCAGCCAACAGATGACATCATTTGGGCATACCCTTGGAAGAAACCGCTCATGTTGACACTAAAAATAAGTATTACTCTATCTGAATTCTGCAGGAAAAGAAATGTCACTCTAAAAGTATAGACAATAGGATGGATGATCAGACAAGACTAATGAAACTCTTACGTGAAAGGCCTCCTCCAAAATTGGTTCATTCATGACTTGAGTAGCCCATATGCCCTTGTCAATTGAGAGCTGAATATTGTGGTGGTTCAAACTTTTGATTATGAAATATCTTGCCGTGTTCAGCTTTTCATTTCTTGGACTACTCAAACTTCTCACACCATTAAAATGATAATCATGTTCTTCTTCCTTTAAATGATAGCTTTCTTCATTTTCTTTGTAGCTCGAGCTTCCTGAGAAGAAAGCTCAAGCTCAATGACGCAACCTCAATATAAAACCTCAGAAAAAATAAAAATGTAATCGTAAATTTTTTAGAACACAGACAAGTAGAAATTTGATGCCATATTGAAGCACTAGCAGAATCAAAAGAACCAGAATAATTCAGGAATTAGAGATCTCACCCTAGTCATTGTCATGCATTTGTATTGTGCTGTAGCACTAAAGGCTATAAAAGGATCTCCCAAGCAAAAAAAAAAAAAGAACAAGGAAAAAAATCCAGTGAATTAATTTGAATTGAAAATGCTTGGGTGGAGTCATACACAGCTGCAGACCCAGGTCTATGCACAGAGATGACAAACTAGGGTTGGTTCAAATCGATTTAAGGGCATTTTTGGTATTTGTACTTCTTAGGTTATAATGGTCAATTATTAGCAATTGCCGATGTCTTATCGATCATGATTTTTTCTCAGTGAAGTTATCTTTTAAAAGCTTTATTAGAGATCGGGCTGCCACCCAGAGGGGTTCTCAATGGTTTGTAGGGCTTCTACTCAACGCTTTACTTTTTTTAAGAAATGGCAAGGGTTCATTGCTGTGCTGTGAAGACTTGCATATCAAATCTCACATGCTGGTGATTTTGCATGTTGCCTCTCAAATCAATATTCAACAATCAAGGGTAAAGAAGAACCCAGAGTTACCATGTGAAACAATTAATGTGGGAAGACATTCAGTTTGCACATGTCAAATGATAGGAACAACATATGGATAAGAGTTGTTCCAGACAGCTTCTGCATTGCATCTTTAAATTAGAATAAAATGAGGCCATTTGTTTCACCTTAGAACATGTAAATGCTCCAATAAACATTAGAGAAAACAGTTATACTGGCTTAGAGAACAATGTGCACTACTTTCAAGAAAAAAACAAGAGCACACTCGTATTTGAAAGTTGTGGCAGCGGGTGGATGGACTGCAACAAGAGGTCAATAAACTGTCTATAGGATTGTCGGTTGATGACATGGTTTGTTGACATGAGATAAGGAGCCATATGAACCAATATTGGTAGCTAAGGCCTGTCTTGTTATAACATATTTTATTGGCTACGATTTTCTGTTAAGTGGTGGCAATATATCAGAAAGAATTGATTGCTCACTTAGGGGCATGTTTGCATTTTTCATTGAAAGCAAGACTTTTAAATGAAAATGGGCTTTTGCAAAAAGAAAAAGAGAGTAGTTCTAACAAAAAGCAAAATGGTTTCAAACCCCATCTTTCCCATTCTTTCTAGAAGATGAAATTTTCAATGAAAATGTGCATTGATAAATGTGAAAAAAAAAGAGTAGATTTCCCTACCTAAAGGATCATTTTCAAGGAAATCACCTTCTTATAGTGGGGTAGGAAAGTTAGCTTTTCTCTCCACTTTCTTATGCACTGAAACACACAAACATGCCCGCCCTAAGGACTGAGTAGAGATTTTTCATGTACTTGATACCTGGTTGTGACTTGTGAGATACACTCATTGGAAAATCAAGGTTTCCATGATCTTGTTTGCATCATACATCCTAGAGCTGGGTGGTTTTAAATCTCCAAAACTGTTTTAAGGGATGAGCAGATCCATTAGAAGTCTTCTTCCTCTCTTTTCCCCTCTTCTTTTTGGTGGGGGTGGGGGATGAGGTTCATGAAAACATCAACTTCAAATGGATACTTGCCTCTGTCAATTATCTCAGGTGTGAGATGGGCAGGACTCATGCACAATTCAGCTCATCTTTTAGGAGATTTGGGAGGGGGTGGAGGGATAAGTTTTGTTTCCAATCCATTCCTGGCCTACTGCACAAAACTAGGATGATGGGATTGTGGAGTTTCCAAAGCATCCTTCCATCCATGTGGTCTGCAAACATACTCCACAACTACAAGCGACCCAACCCATTATGGATGGCCTGCCACCCTAGTAAAAATAACTACCTCTGCCTCCATATAGTTGCTTGACATAAAAACATGACTACATATCAGCATACAACTTTTTCTTTCATCGTCATTCAGTATACAACTATTTGAGTTATGACACTCTTTGAAAGGTTTTGGAGGGAAAATCTCCACTAAAAACACCATCTTCCACTCTTTCACTTAATAAAGTTTGAGCTTTTTAAAAGGGAGATGTTGGCAAAATCTAGCACTCTTTTGTAGGCAGCATGCATAAATCCTGTATGCTTACAGTTAAGAGTGTCATTAAAAAACACGAGCAATAATCTACACAATAAAGAATTTGTCAATTGTGTTCTAGTTAATTTTTAAATTAAAAAAAAAAAAGTAATATTTAAAGCGGAAAATACTTTTCTTTAAATATCTGGCAACTTAAGCTGAACCTTGATGGAAGTTATATGAGATCTGAAGAGAGTTGGGTTAGGGGGGCCCTCATATGCAATGACAAGAAGGAGGCTTTGCTCTCCTTTGCTGGTTGCGTGACTGTTCTGCCAATGAAGCTGAACTTCATGCTCTCTGGTGGGGTTTTAAGGAATTAGATAAGATTCGTTTCAAAGTGATTTAATTGAAGGAGATTGCTTTGTGGTAATTCAATGGGCCAAAGGTTCAGTGTACCCTTGGAGGCGGTTAGAAAAAGTGGAGCAGGTGAAGAAGACCATCAAAAGGATAAATTTTGAGGTGAAGCATATTCTTAGGTCCGCCAATGAAGAGGCAGATAAAAGAACTAAAGAAGGGGTGGGCTGGATTGTAATGTAATTAGTAGGTGATTTTTAGGGGCCGGTTGTTTCAGGTTGGGTTTGTTCCATCCCTGGGTGGCTGGTAGATGTTGGCCTCATAGCTTTTTTTTCTTGCTGCCTCCTCTGCTGTGTTGTTTCTTTCCTTAGCGAAAATAATGTCACCATTTCAAAAAAAAAAAAAAACTGCTAAAAAACTTCTTTTTAAATGGTAAACAATTTATTATTTAGGGGAGAACGGTAAAGCACAAGAAATGGAACAAAAGAAAAGGAACACAAACAGTGGCTATGAAATAAGGCCATGCATGCCTTACCACCTCAGCCAAGGTATCTGCCATGCTGCTAGATGAAGATCCAACCTCGAATTATTCTCCTTATCTCAAATACCCAACTAAATTTTCAACAGATAAGTGCTCCCTCCCACTCAACCATCAGATTATACAAAAAGAGTTACTGTTCAAAGATCACTCAAAAAAGGTCACCATTTAAAGAGAGAGCATTTATTTTACACAAGATCATGAAAATGGGAAAGAAAACACACACACACACATTTGATTGCATGAATAGGTTTTTCTCTTGAAATAAGACGAAGAAAAAGGATATGTTCATTACCTGGATCATCACAGATCTCTCTGTCTTGTTTAGATGCAGTCAAGGATGAATCGGCTATAGATGCATTTTCCTTGGTGGTATCAAGTGATAGGTCCTTCATTTTACTCCTATATTCGATACAAAGACCCCTTTTCAGTAAGAAGTTATGTCTAAAATCTTAGTGGAAAAGAATCTAGTAACTAAGATAATGGATGAAGAGAATTTTTTTTTGCATTCTAATTGTTCAAACATATTCAAAAGTTGGCACAATTGATGAGCACAGCACTTGGACACCTCAATAGGTAAATGGGTAAGATAATTCAAAGTAAAACTTGAGGAAAGATAGACCAATTCCATAGCGATCAGGAGTGATGCTCTTTATCACCAGTCAATTGATGGATATGAGGTAAGGGAGTTTGGAAACCTTTCAAAAAAAAAGGAGTTTGGAACTCAAGATAATGGATGTCTTGACAATGAGTTGAAAGTCCATATAACAAATTGGGGTGTTATCAAGCTCTTTAACATCAAAGTTCAAAATGCACCATATCATAATTTAATTAATAAGAAGGCACTAACATGATATCATCACCTATATATAATAATCATCATGTTGAAGCCTTATCTCATCTATCTAAGGCCAGCTTAATGAATTCTATCTCTCCAATTAATTTTGTTTCGGGCCAAATTCTTTGCAATACACCAATCTTTGGAGGGTTTTTTTTTTTTTAATTTAAGTGGTAACATGACCCAACCCACAACCTTTATAGTTGTGAGTGAGCACTTCCCCATTGTGCTACATGGGACTACTAAAACCTATAGTAGAACAGAACTCAAACTAAGATTGAATCTAAACGGTAACACATTAGCTTTAGAATCAATTTTAAAGGTAGAGATCATATGGGTGGGGAGGTAACTATCACAAACCCAGGTTCCAATCATCATCAGCAGTAATTGTTGCCATTTTCCCATTTATCTGGGGACATCTTTTTGAGTCTTACATTTCCATTTTACCTTATTAGAGACCATATCGTTTGTCACTCAACATTCTATCATGTCCTTTTACCCCTTTGAGTCTTTGACATTCTATCATGTCTTTTACCCCTTCTATCCAAGCCTTTGAATGTCTAACTCTCCTCCTAGTTCCTATCACCCGCAATTTATAAATTCTTCGTACCAAGGTTGTTTCTGATTATCTATGGACATGTCCAAAACACCTTACGCACCCTTCCCTCATCTTCTCACATATTAGGGCTACATTAAAGGTTTTCCTAATGTAGTTATTTCTATTTCTATCTTCAAATATAAACCCCCACTCATCCATCTTACCATGCACATCTCTATTGCTTGAACTTTTTCTAAATGTCTTTTTTTATTATCCAATACTCCGCACCAAAAGCATTCCCAACCTCAATAAATTTAGTTAGAAATTCCCAAAAATAATAATAATAACATTGTTGGCGTAATTGTTTTTTTATAGAATTTTCCGTTTAGTCTAGTTGTTACCCTATAATCACAAAAGAAACTAACTAGTTTGTCTACATTGTGCACACCATGCATCCAATCCACAAAATCTAATTCAGATCCTCTACCTACCTCTACCTTCAACCCAAAATATTTAAATTTACCTTACAGCTTTACTAGATCATTATCAATTTTTATAGGTTCCTCTATAGTCTCCATTCCACTAAAGCTGCACTCCACGTATTATGTGTTTGTCCTACTAATCTTCAAACCGCTCATCACCAAAGCTTTGCTCGACTATCTTAGTTCATTGTTTGACTCCTCATTTTGATAAGTAGTATCATATCTTCCACAAACAACATACACCATGTGGTCTCATCTTGGCTTATTGATGTAAACCTATCAACAACTAAAGCAAATAAATAAAGGCTCAACACAAACCCTTGGTGAAGTCAGCCCAATAAGGAACTCCAGATCTCTACGAACTGTTCTTACACATGTTGCCACTCTATCATTCACATCTTGTATAATTTCTACTTATTCATGAGGGATACATTTCCTTTTCAACATCTACCAAATTAATTTTCTCGATACCCTATCATAGGCCTTCTCTGAGTCAATAAAATGCATGTGTAAATGTTTCCTTATCTCTCTATACTTTTCCATAAATTGTCTTGATATAAAAATGTCTTCTATCTTGGACCTTCTTGGCATAATCACAAATTGGTTCTCCAATATACTAGATTCTTGTGTTAAACATTGTTCTATAATTATATTACTCTTTCCCAAAGTTTCATAGTATGACTCATAAGCTCAATCCCTCAAAAGTAGGCACAATTATATTTTCCATTTGTTTCTGTAAATGGGAATTATAGTGCTCTGTCTCTGTTCTTCAGGTCAAATCAATTATCCGCATTTGAGGCCAATACATAATGGAATAGCAACACATAGTAGAGTTTCATCAACCCACATTTAACATTACTACAAAACCCAACAAGGGACACGTTCAAAAGGCACAATCTGTCGTCCAAAGCAATCTCAAAGAGCTACTTGATTTATTTAGCAAGAAAAGGAATGTCGGTGACCCAAACCGTCAGCTGTCTGGACACAGCAGGGGAGCAGATGGGCAATTGCCATTACTTCCTAAAACGTCCATCAGATAAAACCCGGGATCTTGTGTTTTATGCTTTAAAGTTTTTCCTTTGCTCTAGGGGTTTTCTTCCAAAGCCAATTGGCCTACCGACAAATTACACTTGATTCTAAATTTCTAAATTTTGACGAGGGAATCAACTGGTGCAAACGTGTGAAAGAAGAAAATAAATTCCAGTGATTATGGTTGGAATTCGTGATAAACGAATTGGGAGAAAGCAAAAAGAAAGAAGGAGAAGAATAATAAGAAGAAGGACGAGGAACAAAGAGGAAGAGAAGGTAAAAGGACTATTTTAGCTTTTCTACGGTGAGAGGTGAAAAGGAAAGAGGAAAAAAAGAGGCAAAATGGAAAAGGGATGGTGAAATCCGTACCTAAAGAGAGAGGAGAGAAGAGAGTCGGGTCTGGAAGACGAGCCCTAGTTCTGTTGCAGACGGGAGAGGAACTGAGGAAGCGCCACTTGAGTTTAAAAAACTCGGGACTCACGTAATGTTCGAGTTACGATTCTCTGTGGCACATGTTACAACGACTTCAGTGTAGCCAATGTCACATATAGTTCTTAGAATATTATCTAGAGCATTGGGATATTTTAAAATTTTAAAGTTTTCATTGAAATTTTATTGAAAAATATTGTAAAATTATAATAACTAAAATAATAAAAATATATATTTAAAATTAAAATAATCATCAATAAACTTGCGATTAAAGTGCAGATATGCTATAAGAAATAATTTAGTTCGATAATAAGCTAACAAAATAAAGTATAATTTATTAAACATTTTTTGAACTATAAAATTCCATCTAATGTCACACATTGCATTGTTAAATATCATTATTGAAGGCAAAAAAAATCGAGTTACAAATGGGTATAACTTAAAAAATTTAAGATGCCATTAATATCGTGATATTATCAAATTTTCATGATATTATTGTTATAATATCAAATTTAATGAAAAGAATAAAAAATGTTAAAAATCCTATTGTTAATGAGAAACGGTTTTTTTCTTATATTTTTATGAGAAAAATAAGAATACTATCAATATTTGTTATATTGAGTGTAGCTTGAAGTGAAACCTGGGTTTTCAAAAATTTAATGAGAAAATATACTTAAAATGGAGAGAGTACATAAATCAAGTCAAATTATCGAGTTGAGTTGCATTCCGTTAAATTATGCTCAACTCATCCAAGTTTAAAACCTAGTGTAGCATTATGGTTTCTCGTGGTAAAAAAACATGATAATGCTTTATAACAATAAAAATCATTTTTATAATAAGTCTCATTACATTAAGGGAGCACTTACACACACCCAGAAAATCTGCATCTACACATCCGAAATCGAATTTTCGGGTGAAATTATGATTTTACCCCCATGTTTCCATTCATTCGAATGAATGCCCCGTTCATTTTGGCATTCATTCGAATGAATCCTCAAGTGTATTTTTAATTCATTCGAATGAATGGACTGAACAGTAACACGGAATACTGCTCAGCCCCATTCATTCGGATGAATGGATAATTCATTCGAATGAATAGTAAAAAAATGCCCACCCGTCCTTCCATTCATTCGAATGAAACGATCATTCATTCGAATGAATCGTTCATTCCAATTAGCTGAGAGCGGAACGTTGATTCGTTCCGTTGATTCCTTCGTTCGATTCATTCGAATGATTCCAATGAATGATTCAGTTCAGATTATATAATAATTTTTTTAAAAAAAAATTAAACTTATTTTTTTAGCATTGTGTATTTCTAAAAATTTTCAAATTGAATATCCAGACTAATTACGATAATCTGATCAAAATACTTTAAAACTTCAAGGTCTTTTGACACTCCTAAATATTTAAAACACAGTGTTTTACAAATAAGGGTATCCCTAGGGTGTGCCAAAAATACATTTAAGAGTGTCAAAAGACCTTTAAGTCTTAAAGTATTATTATCAAGTTATCGTAATTAGTCCGGATATTCAATTTGAGAAATTTTAGAAATACACAATGCTTAAAAAACAATGTGCATAATATATTAAATAATAAAATCTCCTTTAAAACTTTAAAGTTGTTTTTTAAGCACTGTGTATTTCGAAAATTTCTCAAATTGAATATCCGGACTAATTACGATAACCTGATAAAAATACTTTAAGACTTAAAGGTCTTTTGACACTCTTAAATGTATTTTTGGCACACCCTAGAGATACCCTTATTTGTAAAACACTGTGTTTTAAATATTTAGGAGTGTCAAAAAACCTTAAAGTCTTAAAGTATTTTGATCAGATTATCGTAATTAGTCTCGATATTCAATTTGAAAAATTTTAGAAATACACAATGCTAAAAAAATAAGTTTAATTTTTTTTTAAAAAAATTATTATGTAATCTGAACTGAATCATTCATTGGAATCATTCGAATCATTCGAATGAATGATTCAAATGAATCGAATGAAGGAATCAACGGAACGAATCAATGTTCCGCTCTCAGCTCATTCGAATGAATGATCATTTCATTCGAATGAATGGAAGGACGGGTGGGCATTTTTTTACTATTCATTCGAATGAATGGGGCTGAGCAGTATTCCGTGTTACTGTTCAACCCATTCATTCGAATGAATTGAAAATACACTTGAAGATTCATTCGAATGAATGATTCATTCGAATGAATGCCAAAATGAACTGAACATTCATTCGAATGAATGGAAACATGGGGACAAAATCGTAATTTCACCCGAAAATCCGATTTCGGGTGTGTAGAGGCAGATTTTCCAGGTGTGTGTAAGTGCTCCCTACATTAAATATATAATTGTAGAATACTTCTAAGACAAAATTTGAGATCAAAAGTGGTTGCCCGTCGTTTAATCAAAATGCATTGTTATCATTAACCATAATATCATTGTTTTTGTTGATATGATAACATTCTTAAGGTAGAACTTACTTTCAAAAGCTAATTTTTTAGAGCAGAATACCTCAAGTGTGATATGAAGTCATTGACTTCTTCACGTGGAAACTTGAGATTCACCCTGACATGCACTGGGCATGCGAAATCTGTTGTGAGATGTGGCACGTTAAACCTGTTGTGATACCTTATTAGAAAACCATGACATGATAATATTCTTCAGGTAGAAGTTACTCTAAAACTTAGTTGTTGAGAGGAGGATGCCTCAAAGTATTATATAGTCCATTGATTTCTTGGATTAACTGATGTGAAAGTTTTTTTTACTTTACAAATTTTAATGAATTCAAATCTAACTACTAAAATTAAAATTTGGTCCTATGTTCTAATTTCTTTAACTACACTATAACTTTAGGTTCATTGTGACAAGGCCCACTAGCTCAATAAACATCTTAAACATTTTCTGAAGGTAACATACAAGACTATTTATGAGCTCAAACCAGGTTCAATCTCGTTATAATGAAATATATGCATTGGACTAATCGGTCGAGCACAGGTTTAATTTTGAGCCAACGAACATACTATAAAATTATATGGGTGACTATTTAGACACAAGAATTTTTTTCCAGCAAATACAAGTTTTCAATTTTTAACTACAAATTACTATTTTGCTCTTCCGCTTTCACATCCGGACGTAACTTAAGAACATTTTTCATTCGTTCAGACCATTGAATTGTTCGAACTATTACTCATGCGTAAATTCCATTCGCCCAAAATGTCAATTCTTTTTCTCAAGAAACGTCGTAACGTTGTCCGAACGTTGGTTGGGCAATTTTTTTTAAAGAAACATCCGAACGAACGCGATCTCAGTTGCTGCTTCTTCTATTCTTCTAGTCTTCTTTATTTTATTTTCTTTTCTCCTTTTTCTTTGTTTTTTTGTCCAGGTCCTCTTTCCTTTGTTCTTCTTCTTTCCTCGCTCGTCTGAGCAGCAGCCAATCATCGTTCGATGCAGTCCTCCTTTCTCTCTTTTCGGATTTTCTTTTTGTCTTCTTCCATTTTTTCTCTTCTTTAGAATTTCTCTTCACTCCATCTCTAGATTTCCATCTGTTTTCTCGCTCGGCTGCAGCCTGCAGCATCATTCCGCCCTCGATATTTCATCCCCTTCCTTTCTACACGCTGGACTTCTTCTTCCTCACTGTTCAGTCTACTGGTTCCTTCCTTTTTTTCTTTTTTTTTTCGGGTTTCCTGATAGCACCGTTTCTCTCCTTTTTCTTACCTTAGATGGCTGTTTGGGACTATCTCAAGAGATTATTATAACATGGATGAATCGGAGGTGGCAAACAACCAGGTTCTGGTTTACTTGATAAGCCTTCTTACATTGATTTTTTGCTCAATTGCCTATTTATTAAATGGGTCTGTCCAACATTCCAGATAAACAGAGATGTGCCACTTTGGTCTCAACTCTCAAGGAGCATCAGGGCCCGATCTGGAAAGAAAGGGTCTGGAACAACACTGTATGTCCAGATCTAAGAGAAATTGGCGCAGTGGAGAAGAGAGAGATCGGTGACGAACACCGGTAGATCTGTAAGAGAGAACGCATATCGAAAGGCTGAGGCGATTTGGGGAAAGATGGATTTTTTTTTGTTTTGAATAAGGGACAGAATTTGGGATGAGAAAAAATAGTCTCTATAGTTGTGTCCCTTCCCTCTGCCAAAGAATCTCCTCCAGCAGAGGGAGAGAAGAGAGGCTCAAGATGAAAACTGCTAAGCAACGTTCACATCACATCCCCATCTCTTCCACGCTTGCAGTCAGGAACCGAGTACAAAGAAAAGAAACCTTCCTACGTCTCTTAAAATAAAAATTGACCCAGAAACGTTCGGACGAAACGCTTACCAAATCCCAAGCTTCCGTTCAAGTCTCCATTACTAAGAAACGTTCGGACATTTTTTAAGAAAAATAACGTAGACAATCGGGACGAATGGAATTTGCTGATGATAATAGTGGGAACGGTAGGGAAGCGGAATGTCAAAATAGTAATTTTCAGTAAAAATTTAAAAACTCGTGTCTACTGAAATAAAAATTCTGTGTCTAAATGACCACCTAATATTTATATAAATAATTATATTTTTAATGTATCGTTATTACTTTAGTTTTTCATATATATTTGCTCTCTCACTCAGAATAAAATTAACTCATCTCATTCATATTTGAAATGTAATCTTAAAATGGACTTCAAATTTATTTTATTCCTCTATAAATAGGTTTCAATGCATAGACTTTGAGAATATAAACTCAGCTTGCAAACATCCATAAAAAATAGGAGTGATTTAAATGAAAGAATACCATTTGATTGTTTGATTTATCTAAGGCAAAAATGAGTTTTATTATAAATTTTCAATCATTTCATATGTAATTTATAAAATGAATGTTTGATATTAAAATTATAAAATTTATAATTTTCAAGATTAATTTTAGCACAAAACATTTATTTTTCACTACAATATCAGATGTTTAAAATCTTAAAACGAGGCTGAAATTTTGCAAATGAATAATTGAGAATTTTCATTCCCACATGACATTTTGTAAATTTCCAAAGTCATGAAAATTCCCACATGACATTTTAAAATTAAACAATTAGCCTACTTCTTTCGTATTTTAGCTTCATTAAAAATAAAAAGTCATCATCGTCTTTTTCATCTAAGTCGTTTATCCCATTAATTTAGGATCGTCTTTTATATTTATATTAGACAAATTATTTTCATGAACCAACTCTCTATTCAATACCCATCAAATATAAAAAGTCATCTTACATAAATTTTCTTGCTATTCATTCTATCTTTACAACATCGACAATTAAATTTGAAATTTCTCCACTTTTATGCATGCAAATAAAATGTAGAACAATGATCCTATACTGCATTTTAATGGAAAGGACAACCGTAAATAATGAACACAAGTAAGTACTAAATAGTAGTATTTGAGTCATATGGAGATCATTTATAAAAATCTCGAGTACTCGAAGAATCTTATCATAATAGTAAGGATGACTTCAAATGGTGTTCTTTGAAATATGTAATGCCCATATCTTAAAAATTTAAATTATTCATTAATTTCTAAACACAAAAATCCAAATCCGAGATCCATTTAATCATTCAAATAGACCCAAATCACATTATATATATAGATATAACTTTGTGTAAACCACTTTCCATGGTTGAGCCCCATAGAGCAAGCACTATATAATATTGAATAGTGGACACTAGTGTCAGTTAGTGGTTCCTCCCTTTACAGAAGGGGATGTTCCTCTCTTTTTAGGGCTGTGCCCCTCAATCATGGGGCCTGTCATTTATATTTTACTAAACAAGGTTCATGAACCATCTAAGTTCATTTTGAATAGAAAACTAGAAACCAAATCAAATCAAATCAAATCTTCCAATTTGATTTGGTCTCAGATTCAAATGCAAAGGAACCCAACATGGCAATGAGTAGGAAACCTGTGTATTTCATATTTTTTTACTAAATTTTAGCCAGAATCATGGAAATGAAGTGAACCATCTTTATAGAAACTGGTATTATTTATTTCTTTTTATTTTGTAAAGTATTAGAAACCATTGATGCCGATCTTCTGTAATAGAAAGCATATCTACTCTAATTTTTTTATGAGAAAACTTTTTGTACAGAAATTCATCAAGATCTTGCCCGTACCATTATATGTAAATCATCTATACTAGGGAATCATTTATATTTAGACTTTAGTGGGAAAGATACTGGACTTGGTTTAATGGCAGACTCAGTTGACTCAAAGACTCAACTCGTTGTAAATTCATGTATGACATGACACATGAATTTTGCAATTTTTGATGTGAATATAGATGACGCTATACAACATATAGCTTCCGACTGATCTTCGGGGTATGTACAAGTCTCCCTAACCACATACACCGGATAAGTCTACAGGGAGTAGCCCAATCTTCTTTGCTTGAGTTTGTTTGATAACTTGAGTTCAAAATCAACCGAGTTTTGGTTGGTCTTTTTCAAAGTTCAAATGCAATAAACTTTAAAAAGTTATGCTTAAATTCTATATTTTGAGAAGTTGGGTTATGTTAATCTGGAGCATATAAAAGTTTTAAAATCAATAAAGGCACCAACCAATCTTAAATTTTTTAGACAATGCAACAAAATTCCTAAATAGTAAGAGAACAGGGGAAAAAAGAAGAAGAATAAGAACAAGAAGGAAGAAAGAATAGTCAAAACATCAGCTCATCTGTAAAGAAGGTTACAAAATTATCAGCAGAAACAAAGTTTCAGACGATTCTGAATTTCAAGCTTAGTAGCTTAAATCATGTAACATCTAAATATGTCTTGGAATGAAGAAAATATTTCATTAGTGAAAATTTATTAGTAAAAAGAAAATAGTTTGTGCTTAGAGTATTTACACAACTACTTCCACGGATCCCAATTACACCACCAATTATAGGTTTTAATTCTTGGAGACAACCATGTTAGGATTAGTGGTATCTTTGGATAACCGTGTGTTTATTTCGATAATCATGAGTTGAGAGTCGTTAGTATAATCATGCATCAGTTGCGTATATATATAAAGTTATGGAAATTGATAAGGACATTAACATTGTTTATAAAAAAGAACAGTCTTTTCATCACTAAAGTAATGATAGGTGAGCAAAAAAAAAAAGCGGGTATTCTTTGTTATAAAAAACCCCGGTGTCCCATCAATTATAATAGGAATACAAGCTACTCAAAGCATTTTCTCCAACCTTTTAACATGGGTGGTATTCTTGGGATAACCTTGAGTTTGCTTCAATAATTGAGAGCTGTTGTTGTAATTGTGTATAAATTGATAGTGCATGAGTTATATATATATATATAAACTCGATAAGAATACAAGCCAGTCAAGGCATTTTCTCCAATTTGTTTTTAACAAATTAGACATGAGAGCATCTTCAAATCTTATTTGCAATGATTTTTCACCTTTTCAAGAGTAAATAATCTATAATTTCATACGAATTTCCATTGATCATATGTAACTAGCTAAACTATAATGAGGGCAAACATTAGATAACAGCCTTCCCATTGCTTTGGCGTGAATAAAACTAAGATCAAATGAAACTCTAAGTGAGATGATCAACCCAATGATGGATATAAATTGGGTCACACATTGCACATACTCTAGAGCTCCTAAGAAGATCATAACTATCATTTTGTATCGGTCATAATAAGCCATATCTAAAAAAGAGGAAGATATGCCAATTGCCCTTCCAAAATTGATCTGCTCCCACAAAGTTTATGAAATAACTTGTTAAAGCTTAAGCAATAATGGTTGAAGTCTAGCTGTGAAATCTCTTTCATATCATGCATGGTGGAAGAATTGTTTTCAAATTGTTTCCCATCAATAGAATAAGGCAGGAGATCTTTTCCTGCTTTCAATATTGCTCAATACCAAGTACAATCAAGGCTATGAGATCAAGTAATAGAGGGTAAGGTCCAGAAATAGAGTTTAACATCTAGAAAGATAAGTTGCTTACTTCTAAAATCTAAATGGATGATCGGCCGTTCGGCCTTATTCTTTTTTTAGCCACTAATTGTGGCTGCTCTCTGTCTGACCCAGGCTGTGGGCTTTCTGAATATTTGAGCTTTGGGCTTTCTTTAAATGAAATACTAACCCATCATTAAAAAAAAATAAAGCCTACATGGATGATCGGCCAAAGTTACACCTTTCTTAATATTAACTTGTAGAATGTTATAACTATCATTTTAATGTCTTTTATTCTACAATGGTCCAAGCTATGGGGGTTTCATAAGGGGTAGCACCCTCCTATTAGGGAGTTTGGCATTCATTTATATCAAAAGAGACATGAAGAAGAGAGCATTATAATTCTATTTTCAAAGATAGTGAAATTGTTCCATCTCATGTAGATGTAAGCAAACTGAGAAATCACGTAGATCTCATGTATTTTAATGTGATTACTCGTATTTTCGATTTAATATAGTTTCTTTTATTTCCAAGAATAATCTCTTCTACACAACATACAAGTTTTCTTCTTCTCCTCCACCTCCTCTCTCTCTCATGATTATAGCTCTGGTATTTGAGCTAGTAACAAAGTCTACGTTCATATAGGATGCTTACAAAGTTTTGTGGAACAAAACTTTATTGATGTAAATGTCCACTTATTGAATTTAATTCAAAGAAGAAGAATTATGGAGTGAACCATAAAGCCTCTCTCTCGCACCAAAATAAACAATATTCATATACTAACAAAAGAATATTGTAGAATATTGTGTTTATTTTTCTTCTATAGAGTAGGCAAGACTAACTCTCTTTTTTCTAATATATGTAAGAGAATGATGAATTGGTAAATATTAACCTTAATTTTCAATATAAAATATTTCATGCATTGGTATTTTGTCATGATTCATTCCAAAGCCCAAAAATGGAATAGGGCTGCATCAAATAGAGAGTTCTAATAAAAATATGTTAAATCACAAATTGTGTTTTACTTCAATCTAACTTTCGGAAATCAAACACTAGATGGAATGGATAAGGCATCAATGATGACTCTGTGAAAAGAAATCTAACGTAAGGTCAAAATGACCAAAGTAAATAAACTATTCGCTCAAAGGGAGTTGCCATGAAGGTCAAGAAGCTCCCCTCATAAAATGAGGTCTTGGGTTCGATTCACACTCAAACTCCTCTAGGTTATTTCCCACAAGTTACTCCTCATCGATTTATCCAGTGTATGTAGATTGAGATGTTTACGTATGTTCATGCTGCAGACAATTATGTGAACAATTTCCAAGCATTTATTCTCAAAAATCATCATATGCTCATTCCCATTAGGTGCAGTTGATTATAGTTCCTATTGGAAGCCCACACAATGATGTAAATGAACAAAGGCATATACTGTTGAAATTAACAATTTCCATGAAAATAAGGCTAGCTCTATCATTTTTCATCACAAGGAAAGACAAAACAACTTTTTGCAGATAGTGCAGCATCCATAACAAGGTGTTTTGATCAAAGATTCAATACAAAGCCCCACACTGGTGCTATCTACAAGAGAGAGACAGAGAGTTGTCATACAATTAGGAAACCCTAATTAAAACAAGGACCCGGTGTTTGTGCTTTATAAGTAGGAAACCCTAACCCTAGAAAGGGACCATAGTGCTGGCTAAGATAGAGATTGAATATAGTAGTAGATTTATCAAGTACCTTGAAGATTCAATTCGACAGGCAAATTGAATCTCTCAGTTTCTGCTCTAGTCCCTTTGAGTCAACTTCTCTTGGATCATCAATCTGCAGTTAGAATTGCCATAATTGAGTTGTAAAAAAATTAAAATCAAATCTTATAATTGGAGGCTAGCAAAGATGGCTAATAGGAGAAAGTGTTCTACCTCACACTCAAGAGTGTATATTGGCTGCCCTTTGCTGTAACTTGAAACAGCAACAACATTGAGGCCTTCTTCTTCCAATGCTGCAATTGCCCTCGACAGTGGGACTTCAACCGTCGGCGAGCCAACGATGATTACTGCAGCTCCGGAGAAAGTAGTCCTGACTGTTATATGAGGATAAGAAGTGCTTCCTTTGAGGGGAGATTTAGTATCCGATGACGACGATATAACTCTTTTCAGTTGGTCTCGCTTCTCTTCAAGCTCTTGGATCTTCTTTTGTAGATGTTTTATGTAATTGGTTGCCTCATTCAAGTAGTCGGAGATCGCCCGCTTTCCCTGCAAACCATCCACAAAACCCAGCTAAAAAATTAGAAAAAAATCAGAAGGGAAGAAGCCAATAACAAACCATCCAAAGCACCCACCTCAATTTGTATAAAAACCTGAAGGGAGAAGAGGGATGAGGATAAGAAAACTTCAAAAGAGAAAGAAAGCAACAGCTATCCTTGCCTTGAGATATTCGAGTGGGAGGAGTGATCTCAGTGACATGTAGAGCACAGACATCCTTTCGCGGCGCTGTCTCTCAACATCCCGATGGATGATCTTCTTCTTCTTGCCACGGCAGTTCTGATCGTTGGCCGCATCATCTCCAGCAGCTGCCCTTGCCTTCTTGGGTCTTGCTTTCTTAAGCTTGCAATTGCTGTCGATGGACATGGCAGGATTTGCTGCTAGCCTGTCTTGGATCACATGGTGGAAATAGAAGTTGGGTGCAATATAATTCATTCTTGCCATTTCTGGGAGAAGATCTTCTTACTAAGAACAATATCTCTGATGGCCCAAGAGTCCCAATACCCTCCCTCTCCCTCCCTCCCTCCCTCTCACTCTCTATCAAGTTTTGGTTGTGGAAATCTTCACTGATCCAAAATCTCTCTCTGTGATTGTAGTTGAGGGAAGGAGTGACTCAGTGTTGATTGATAAGAAAGAATTTGAGTATGGTTGAGATTTCTGATACAGTGAGACTCCTAATGCAATTAGGACTCTTCTTTGTTTTTATAAATTCACAACAGCTGTAATTCTCAGATACAACACAATAATAAAATTCTCTCTTTCTCCATGGTTTTTTCTCATAGGGGTTTTTTCACGTTAATGTTCGTATTATACTGTGATATTTGCGTCACCTTTTCTTCCCTTAAGCAAGTCTTCTAAGGTGGGAGTCTATAGTCTTTGTTAATTAAAAAAAAATTGTAAAAACCCAAAAAGGAGAAGACAAAGAGAAGTGGCAGCAACAGTATCAAGCAAGAGATTGTGGGATACCCGGCATCACATCTTTCTTTTTTTTCTATTCTTTAGTTTTAAATGCCAATCTCCTCAGCTTCTATTGGGAGTTTGTCACCTTTGAACAAAGCATTTAAAAAAGAAAAGAGGATTAATCTGTTCCTTTATCTTGTTTCTTGTTTTTTTACTAGGTAAGCTCACCAAAACATGTTTAGCAATAAGACATTAGTTTGTTGAGTTTAATGTTAATAAATGATTACAAAAGCAGCAGGAAAGGAATGACTCGTGGTGTGTGAAATGGGAACAAAGTGCGGCGGTGGTGATAGGTTGTTAGCTTCGTCGAAACGTTTACCTCGCCTCTTGGGGACCCACCTTTTTTAACCTTGACCTAAGGGTTGATGACTTTGGGACTATTTATGTTTTAAAATTGTCACAATTTCTTTAAAGAAGAATGTGTTCAAGTGTCTCATCTGCCCACTGATCAATGTGACATGTGAAAACGTATCAATCTTACACACGGGAGAATGAGAATCTCCTAATCTCTACACATGGGGTACATGTGAAGACCATAGGTAGAGATATTGGCCGATATAATACGGGTTTTTAGTGTCTTATTATATCGATCATACACAGTAGTTACAGTAGTTCTCTGCCGATATGTCGGTCGATATTTATAATATCGGTCTTTTTTAAAAAAAAAAAAAAATCAAAACACTAGTGGGCCCGAGTTGATATCTCGAGTGATATTTTCGTTTTCATTTTTTTTTTAAAAAAAAAGGCTTCTTTTTGGATTTTTATTTATTTTTTAATTCAGAAAAAATAAAATAATAAACAAATACTGATACTTAAAAAAAAAAACACAAAAGACAGTTCCCTATTGAGTGGATATGAATTATTTGTGAAATTACCATCCAAACTTTCAGACATGAGATTCTTAAATGGAATAATAATGGATTTATATTGATAATTGATATAATTGTCATCATGGGAAGATATAGTATCAGGAAGAAGGGATAAAGAATCTAATCCTGAGATATGACACTACATAAATATGTTACAGCTAACAATTTGATTAAAAAAACTACAGAAACCAAACATGCCACCTCGTGAGGATCTCTTCTTGCCTTTGGCATTGTCCTTAACATGGAGGGATGCTGCTTTAGGGCATGTCCTACAAATCTCTCTCTTTATCCTCTTCTTTTTTTTTATTTATTTGAATATTTATATTTTGAAGTATTTCTTTCAGATCTCCTTGTCCTTGGCTGTATGTGGCTTATGACTCCTCTATCCAAAATGGAATCCATTGGAGGTAAGTTGTAAAAACATCTTAGTTCTCCCATTTTTTTCCTATCGAATTTGGATTGCTTGTGTTTTTCTTTTTCTTTAATGGTTGTAGTAGAAACAAATAAAAAAGTCTCAATACACATAATAAAATAAGGCAACACTTATAAACACCCGGAAAAACTATCTCTACACGTCCGATTCTAAATTTTCGTGACAAATTACCATTATACCTCCACATTTTTCTCATTCAAACGAAATATCCAGTTCATATTGGATTCATTCGAACGAATAACAAGTATAAATTTAGTTCGTTCGAATTGAATGAGGCTGAACAGTAACACGGAATATTATTTAGTCCATTCGTTCGAACGAATGGATGATTCATTCAAACCTTAATGTTACAGTGTATTATTTAAATAATAATTTTTATTTTAAAATTTTAAAGTTATTTTTTAAACACGGTGTATTTTCAAAATTTCTCAAATTGAATATCCCGACTAATTACGATAATCTGATAAAAATACTTTAAGACTTTAAGGTCTTTTGACACTCCCACATGCTTAAAATACAGTGTTTTACAAATAAGGGTATCCACCGGCTGTGCCAAAAACACATTTGGGAGTGTCAAAAGACCTTTAAGTGTTAAAGTATTTTATCAGGTTATCGTAATTAGTTTGAATATTTAATTTGAGAAATTTTAAAAATACACGGTGCTTAAAAAATAACTTTAAAATTTTAAAGGAGATTTTATTATTTAACTAATTCACTGTACATTACTGTAGCATCTGCTAAGATAAATTGATGATGATGAAGAAGAAGTATGACCATGATTTTTTTGTTAGTAGAGCATTTATATTTTTCATTTTCCATTTTTAGACTCAGTAATTTGTGAAACTCGATTCAGTATTTCGTACTTGGTGCTTCTTCCATGTAACATTTCAACTTTTTAAGACATCTGTCAAAATGGAAAGTCAACTGGAAAGAATCAACCAAAATACACAATGATAGAATGTTTTTGGATTTGCACGAGAAAGACCCTTCTATAGGAAATGATTTGTGCCCCCCTCATTTTTACCAAAGGTGCACTCTTTATGGGTGAAATATCAGTTTTGGGTAAAAATTTGGGTAAAAATAGAGGGTGCTTTATTAAGAAAAGATAAAAAAGTTGAAGGCAAAACTGGCATTTCACTGATGAAAAGTGCACCTTGGATAAAAATGGGGGATGCACCAATCATTTCTCCCCTTCTATACTTTCATTTTGGGGGCCCAACCATAAATATTATAGGTTAATTGTTCTTTCTTTTTCAATAATAACAACCCATCTCTAACGTTGTATAAATTTAAATTTTGTACAAGAAGCAAACAAAAATATACTGTCCTTTATGTGTATGTTCGTACATCTACAAATGCAAATTTTGACCAAGTCGACATCTCTTAATTTAAAAAATTATTAGTTTAATCAACAATCTAACTTGTGACTTGTACTTATTATGGCCCTACTAAGCTTCAATGTATGTATGAATTAGAAGGTTTTTAAAAGAACTCTATAAATTCTGCAACATCTACCTATTTTATAGAAGGCCGTTGATTATATAGTTGCAGCTATTTAATTTAATCATTCATTTGTTGGGCCTTAATTCATATTATGTTCAAAAAATGAACTTAGCTAAGTTATATATGTTTAATATTTACTTTTCTAGATTTGTGTGAGAGAATGTTGGAATCGAATGGGTTGAAAATTAATAAAAGTAAAATAAAATATATGAAATGTAATTTTGGTAGATTAGACGATAGCGAGGATAACTCAGTGTGTGTGGATAAAAAGGCTTGCACATGGTCCAAATATACTAATTTATATCGGAGTTAAGTGGCAACCATGTGAATTTGCCATCCCTTTCTATATATGAATTCATCTCAAAATTTTAATATAGTCACATGCAAGAATAGACTAATCTAAATAATCTACCTGAGTTGTACCAATTAACTTCCAAAAATAATAAAGATAATAATAATCTACATGAGTCTCACTTTTCTTGGTCAATTCATTTAACCAGATAATATCTAGTACCCAGTGTAAGTTTTCTGGTGCCTAGTTTCCAATTTCAGACATGGACTTCAGATACAATTTCAGATGGGAGTTTTTTTTTTTTTTTTTTTTATGACATTTCTAAATATTTTCAAAACATAGATTAATATTTCCAAAAAAAAAAATACATTTTGGCCCAGGCTCTGACTAACAAATTTCAGCCAAAATTAGTGACTGTGTATGGCTCATTCTACAGAAATTCATACCTTTAGAGCCTAAGGAAAAAATAAATATTGGCTCATATCAGCCAATATTTTTTGGATATTAGTTTTTATTGGAAAACACATGAAAACCAATGGGCCCGAAATTTGGGCTGAAATGGATCCGATTTTCGGCCCTTTTTGGCCGATATTCCACATTTCCACTATATTGGTCTTAAATAGTTTAAAAACCTAGGCACAAAACTGCCTGTATTTTGGTGTTGGCCCATTAAGGACTCAATACAACTATTTTGGTAGGCATTTAAATCTTAGAACAGACTAGCTTGTGTTTTTAAGAAGGTTTTTGGTCAAAAAAATTAAAAAAATGAGAACTTTTTTTTAAAAAAAAAATCTATATATGGAAAACCGCGGGATACCCAGTTAAAATCCCAACGGGTGGACCCCTACCTCTAAAGCACATTAAAGTTAGACCATGGAGGCTCGAATCCGTGACTTCCCACTTCCTTTAAAAAGTGAGCACTTTTCACTGTCTTCACAATCATGTTTATAAAACTCGATAGAGCATTTAAAAACAAAAATTGTGCATGTCATGAAGCAGCTGAGGAAGATATTTTTATTCCAAATAAAATCATAACTAGGCTTGAAGATTTTGTATAAAATTGTTGAATTGCCGAGTGTCTCAATCTCGTACCTAAACAACCAAATTATTTCATGATTGAAGCTGGAAACATTAGATTTCATTTGGTTGCGTGGAAGATGGAAGGATTGCATTTTTGAAAAATAGTTGTTTCTTATATTTGGCTCTTGCCCTTGTAATGTAGCACATTATATAACTCATCAATTTTCTATTTTACTTTCTTGCAAAATCTAAAATATACCGATTGCTTTATTTGTTTGAGTGTTTGGGTATTCTCATCTTGTATGGGAGATATTGTCCTCGAACCCTTGAAGCGCCTAACCTGATCCATGGTGTTTGTGAGTGGTGTAGTGGATCCTGGGTTTTACCTATGATCACCACGAAGTAAGGTCGGCAGGTTTCCACGTATTAAAAAAACAAAAAACAAAAAAAAAATCTAAAATATGCATTTTGTAGGACTACCAAAATGGCCATTTCAGCCCACATATTGAACTAATTGGGTCACGTCATGGACCATTCAGGCCCTAAATATGAGACCAGGGGTAGAAAAATCGGCCGGGCCGAGATCCCAGCCTATTTTTCATATCGGCCGATATATCGGTCGAACTTTTTCTCTAAAAATTACAGTAAATGCAAATAATTATGGGCTTATTGAAAATGTAATTATTTCATAAAATATCGGACATTTACATCTTCTAATATATTTTTGAAGTTACAATAGCGGGAAATTATATAATTAGTAATAAAATGGTGAAAATTACAAGGAAAAGGATATAAATAAGGAAAATTTGTAGAAATAATTTCATAATTTATTTTCTTAGTCAATGAGTGTTATTTTAAGTTATGAATTATAGAAATAAAAAATAAAAATAAAATGATTGAAAGTTACATAATAATGTAGAAAAAATATTAGAAAATGAAACTAAAGGGGTCGTAATCACTTGAACTGATAACCATACAAATGTCCTACATAATAATATAATATTTTTTTTTCATTTGAGAAAATAGATTTTATTTTTCATTAATAATAATTAGATAAATAAAATTATTAGATAAAATTATGAGCTATAGTTAATTATGTTAAATTGATATAATAAAAATAAAGAATACCTTGTAATAATAATGACAATGGTAAAAATATTATATGGCAAATATAATATTAAATTATTACAATAAAATAGATAAAAGAAAACACTATACTTCTTACTTTCAACATAAATAAATATTATATTTAAAATAAAATAAAAAAATATTAGAGTACATACAATGAGTTCCTTTTCAAAGAGGGTTCCACTTAGAAACCCTAATGCTCAAATTTTACCCTTCTTCTCTTTCACTCTCTCTATTAAACCCTAGTAGCCGCCGCTGCTCTCTGTATTTTTCCCGTCACCGAAGAAGACAAAGAAGAAGAAGGAAAGCTCTGAAAGGTGTAGCAATTTTTTTTCTTCAATCTTTTCTCCATATTTTCTTTTATTTCTTTCCATTCTTTCTCGTCCCATATTTCTAAAAAAAGGGGCTTTTTTTAAAAAATAAAATAACAAACAACCGATTTTTTAAAATTCGGCCGATATCATGACCGAATTATCATTGAAAAATTCGGTCATATCGGCCGAATTTTTTTTGTACGGTGATACTATACGTATCTGCCGATATAGATCGGTGGTCGAAAATCCGAATTAATTTGGCCAATACGCACAGTATCGACCAAATTTTTTACCCCTGGCGCAGACAAAGATAGAGAGGGAATTCCATAAACTATCAAAAATTCAAAAAATTAAAAAAAAATGAATAGAGTTATTAATTGTATGGATTAGAGAGATTTTTTTAATACAATAAGCTCGGAGATATCCACGTACACGTATGAAATATGAATATAAGATGCACACTACTCATGGATAGGTATGGTTGTTTCTTATATTTGGCTCTTAAGATAGAGCCAATGGTGTCATAGACACAACTTTGTAATTTTGCTCATCCAACTTTCTTTTTTTTTTAAATTAACAATGGAGTGCTTTGTGAAATTTATACTAGAATTAAATAAATACAACATTTCACAGAAGTTAGTGAGCAAATATTAATCTCCACTTCCAGGAAATAGGAAGTACCAAGTTCGAGCCCCCATAGCTTCACCTAGTGTATCCTACAAGCAGTGGATATCACCTGTAGGAATTTTACACTGAGTTTTCTGCAGTTTTCCACACGTAAATTCAAAAAAAAAAAACTATATTAAGAAAGAAATTCTAACTACCTTATTTCTACCAACTTCATTTCGTGTCATATGATTGAATCATATTTTGGAGTAGGGATCTCACATTGGGCATGTCAGCCCATTACTTGGCTAAAGTCCAACCATTAAGACTGTTATTCCTTGAAATGTAGCAGTCCAATGACCCATTTATAGAATTATCAGGTTGGTCCCGAGAAGGGGTATAAAATTCGGCTGATATATATCGTATTAACCATAGGAAACAAAAATCGGCCAATTTCTTATTTTTTTTAAAACAAATATCGATGGTAGACCCAGTCGATATCTTGGACAATATTTATATTTTTTTTTAAAAACACATCCTCTTATTTTTTAAATGAATTTTTTTCAAAACAAAGAGTTCCGAAAAAAAGTATTTTGAAGAGAGAAAAAAATTCAGTCAAGATCTCCACCGAATTTTTGACCCCTGGTCCAGAGTCAGACTCGAGCTGGACCCTGAACCATCAAAAGCCCTAACCAAAAGAAGCCGAAGATGAAAGTGCTCATTTAAACTCAGGCATTGTTAGGGATGCAACTCAGGTGGGCAACCAAACTTCTCGCGTCTCCAAGTTGGTAGCAGGGTTTGATTTACAGGGCACAAACACGAGTACGAAATTGGCCCATTCAGTCAAGCCCAAGTTCCAAGCTAATTCTTACTCCCTCCGTCCCATTTTAGTTGTTTCATTTGGAGCATTTATATTTTTTAAACAACTCTCTATATAAAACTATCACTCCATGTGATCTCATTTATTTTCAATACACTTTATGCTACTCCAATATAAATGAGACAAGTATTTTGAGATAATTCCAAAATCCATATAAGACAACTAAATTGAGACAGAAGGAGTATATCTATTGGCCATGGGCCTAGACTCATGCCTAGGTGAAAGATGTTATGAAATTTTAATTAATATCTTGCTTCTAGAATTAAAGTTGTAATCCAATGTATTAGATGGTCCGGTCAAGTATGATCAGAACTAATCTTGAAGTATGTGAGGTCCTATATGTACATCAAATTGTACCTTTTTACCCTAATACTGATGTACACAAGCTACAGTTGATTTGGCCTTCAACAGCAAGAAAAGAAAATGAAAGAAGATGCCACAATAGAGCAAGCAAAAACAATGGAACATCTCGATCTCCTTCACAAGACCAATAATACATAGACATCACTGTGTGAGCCAATAGGGTTGTGCCAAGAATTAGAAAATAATAATAAAACCTACAACGCAGACCGATTCCAATATGAGAATCCACATCAATTTCCAACACATATCTAAGAATTAAGTTCAAGAAACTCAAAAACCCAATGGTAGCATAAATTTCATCCCAGACTAATTTCAACCATTACTGTTAATAATTAGAGCTGCGGTAGAAGTCATACAAAATCACCAACCTTTTTTTTTTCCTTTACAGGAACTAGAGGAAAACTTCACGCCATAAATACATGCTAAGTGATATGGACAAAATGAACTTGCAAAGCTTTACAAGCTGGGTTGTGATACTTACAAGTAAAGCCATCATGGAAATCAACTTGGAACATAGGGCTCGAAGAGAGTGACATTAGGGTTGGGATCATATTGAAGTATATCTGCTGCCCGTTCAAATTCCTCCCTTAGAGTTTTTATGCTGTACTTGTCAACAACACGACCAAGATCATGATTAATCTCAAAAGGATCCTCTATGCATATCAAATGACGGTCATTCCCAACGCGCCTTGTCCAATCCTTGAATCTCTTGCTGTAAAATAAATAATTCTTTGATCAGTATCAAAAACCAATTCGGCACATAAAAATCAATAATAACAAAAGTATAGAAATTCATCCTCAATCAACATTGTAGACTTCTGAGACTCGCACATTAGAATTAGGCAATGCATGCATCCTTCATCTACACAGCAGATTGAGGGTACACCGAGCAATACCACAAAATGTACAACAGTGTGTCCTTCGAGGTATCTCAAACAATGACATGAAAACATGATCCAGGTGTTAACTGTCAAACCATGGAGGAAAAATCAGCCCATTCTTCATTTTCAACCATCAAATGGAAGGCAATAAGGCTAATATGGTTGAAATGAAATCATTAGAGCTGTCATTTTGTGTCCTTTAGATCAGATGGCTACGATTTTCTATTTGTGCCTTTATCAACAACCTCCCTGACTCTAGTTGGGTGGCTAGTGGTTATAGATGTGTCACACCATCCATTTCATCTCCAACTCCCCTGTAGTTGCAAGGACTTGACTAAGTCTCCTCAGTATCATTCAAGAGAACTAGGAACATCATGGAAGATGATCAGTCCCCGAAGAAAAAGAGATTTAAAAATCATGGGTGAAAATGAGTTCTTAAACACCCAAACTCCCATAATTTCAATAAACAAGCAAAATACCTTTTGAGTCACTCCGTTCTAACATGGGTAACCATCTTAACATTGTGCAGCCGAGAAAAGGCAATTCATGCTGCAGGGGCACCACAAATGCAATTAACATTATCAAGCTCACAGTTTAAAAGGGAGGCAGTGTCAGGCCGACAGGGAACATGCTTTAAAATAACTAAATTACCACCCAGTACAGGGGTTAATGTAACCATTCAAGAACTGAAAGGTTGACAAGTGAAAGATCTATAAGTTGCCTTATCTCCAACAAAGCCAATAATAATTCCAGAGGACCACGAAGAAAGGTATGGCACCATTGGAGGACACCATTCATGGAAAATGAGAATGCAGAAACAATAACATGAGCAACTAAGTGAGTCTTTTGATATAAACTCATACATAATTTTTTTGCCTTCTGGGCAGATTGCTAAGAGAAGAGGCAGTATGTAGTACAATTAGTTAATAAGTGACATGGAAATTAAATGCATATGTTAAGATTTGATGAGGCCCAAATCACAACAATTTGAATGCTTTGTCAAAAGTGGTCAAAGACAAGCAATTGACATAGCAAGAAAATGGCAGTAAAATTTGCCCAGGCATTGCTTGTGACACCCCAAAAGCCCAGCATAGCTTTGAATGAGGACATCCACATCAACCCTAAAGATGCAGCTCAAACAACAATAACCAAGCTTTTAAACATGCCAATTCAATAATAATAATATAGCAATGGAAATTGATAACTAACTATTCTGTGGAACAGCTCACCTGATAATAGCTCCAGTTCGAACAGATATGACAGCATTTGCATAATCATGACGATAGGCCCAATAATCAAAGAAAGCCCATAGGAGATATGCAATACTTTCCTTGTTCTGTGCACCAAAATCTATGAGGCACTCGACTCTGTCAAAGTATGCACATTGAACATCACCAACTTTTTCCTCATATGTTGCCTCCATTTCCTGGTATAGAAATAATGGTAAAGTTAGAAAGTGGACCTGCCACTCAATGCATCCACCACACAGCAGCAGAATACAGGTTCATTAAACAATAGAAATCAAGAGGGAAAATAGAAGAAAGGGCCACTCTCCACATAGACAACCACACTTACAAAACCCAGTAGGTCAGTTCCCCATGCTTAATTTCACCACCCTTCTACCCTACTTGAATCCACATTCCCCATTCATCAATGACGTGAATCAAACACATTCCCTGTATTTCAATTTCCTTTTCTAATGTATAAACAGATGCATTCTTGAGGAGCTCTGTTTATTTTAGATTTAATGCAACGTGATGGTTAAAAATTAGAAAGCTGACAGCTATTATCTTCATTCATGTCCTTGGCTTTTCCTCTCTCTTTCATTCTTCCTCTTTCTTTGGAGATTCTTTCATGTTCTTGTGGGATGTAGCATTGTATACCTTCCCTTTATACAATCACACATTACAAATTAGTTGAATTCTATTACCCTGACAAAAATGACGTCTGAATAGTGTGTAGTTCCAACTCCATCTTCAACAAATATGCAGCCAAACTTATTCAGTTTCTTCACAACCATTTGGTCCTAGTAAATATAGTTTCAGTATCTTAATGTCTGGATGGTGACCTCTAAACCAAGGAATCTATCAGAAGTTTTAACTTCATTGTGAAAGTGAAACAACATTACATTAGACCATTTGGGTAATTGAGGTATTAATCATGAAGTGTTCAAAGATAAAATACTCATATACCAATTTACAACCATAGTAGCCAAACATCAAGGCTTACAGAGGGGTCCTGGAAACTAAGGCGCAGTAGTAAGTGTAACTATAATTTCACCTAGATTCTCTCGTTTATATGTAATTTTTAGAATATATACAATAATTCTTTACTTCATCAATTTATAACAAATAATTAAGAAAAATAAATTTTATCATACAAAACACACATGGCATCACACAGCATCTAAACTCCATTTAAAAAAATGGTATCAAAACTGAAAATAAGGCATTGGCAGAAGTGTGAGCCTTTTAGAATGATGTGGAACCTAGGAATGATGAAGACTGGACCCCTTGGAACAGCCTAGGGGCTGCTTTGACTTACAATTGATTCTCAGTTGAGAAAAAAGGAATATGAAAAATACAAACCTGTAAGCAAGGAAGAATAGCTGGCTTGCGCAGCTGTAAGAAGTGAATGCACATTAGCACGTATCTGAAAAGCCATTAAAATTATTAGTGTATCTGAATTTTGGAAAAAAAAGGCTCAAGCAATTATAGATTGGCAAAGGATGAAAGGTTGTGCTCGCATCACACTCACGCATAACTAGATAGTGTTCCTTGATACGTTTCATTGACTCCCCTCAACTTGGCCCAATGCTTCACGATAAAAGCCATTTGCCGCAGTCGAACATCTATTTGTGCATAGTCTCTGAGGAGCTTTGTATTAGTAAGAGCTAATACATTATTTATGCAAATGTCACAGGAGAGTTTGGTGACTGGATCCATAAGCTTCACTATAGGTACTCTTGCACGAGTAAGTGCCTGTCAACATTTGGGCAATATTGATCATTCAAAAAATAAATAAATACTTTTGAAAAATAATATATATAAATAACTTCATCCTTCAGAGAACAAAAAAAAAGTAGAGACAATA
Organism: Chimonanthus praecox; assembly: GCA_022113865.1. NCBI lineage: Eukaryota > Viridiplantae > Streptophyta > Magnoliopsida > Laurales > Calycanthaceae > Chimonanthus > Chimonanthus praecox. The sequence continues at coordinate 3,992,248 of CM039094.1, forward strand.
TTAAGTGAAATAATTAAATCACTAAGCAAGAATTGATCTTCATCATGATTCAAGCCAGCTTGCATTTCAAAAAGGATGATCACCCACACATTGGTGTGTGACATATTATCCCGCATATGGGGCCCATCAAATACGGTAATGATAGGCCCGTTGGTAAGGTCTTTCCTTAAATATGTAGTCCACTAAAAATCACTTGATTGTATCAATCAGGTCACATTTTTAAGCTCTCCAAAATTTGATCGATTTAAATTATTTTTTTAATCTTCAAACTTTGTGGCCCTTAAAAAATGGCTTGGTTGATTCAATCAAAATGATTTTTGGGGGCCGCATATTTAAGAAAAGACATTTCCGACAAACCCATTACTATTCCCATTTGGTGGGCCCTATGCCTAGGTGTAGGATAACATGTTATACACCATTGTACAGATGATCTCACACATTTCAAAGGGGGAAAACAGTACTGCACATTAAATATTTAATTTTGTGTTATAGGGATTTAACCAGTGTTTGAAAAACCGGCCCGGCCCACGGTTCAACCGGCGGTTCCGCCGTGACTGGCTTGGGTACGGGCCGGTTTCCTCAAAAACCTTCCCGAGAATAAAACCGTAAAAAACCGGTCAAACTCACGGGTTTGACCAGTTTTCTTAAAAAACCGTGAACCCAACTCGGGAAAAACAGTTCAAAATTTATAAAATAAATTCTTGGTTTCTTTAGCTTGTATTTTTTATAAAAAAAGAAATGGAAAAAACGGGTTTCATTCGAGATAGCCTCAAACGGGATCGAGGAAGAGGAACAGAAGTTAGCAGTAGGAAATGTACCTGAACCGCAGACGTTGATTAGTGCGGATGGCCAGAGACTGGGGAAGTGGAGAAGAGATGGGTGTTGGGAAGTGGGACGGGAGCAGCTCTAGAGTCTAGAGACTTCTTCTGCAATGAATTCACTGTTTTGAGTGGGGGAACTTGGGAAGTGGTAAAAAACATGAGAAGTTTGCTTCCAACCGTGAGTACATTGTGGGCCACCCAACCTTCTTTCAATTTAGTTTTAGAAAGTAGAAATTACCTTTTTTTTCTTTTTTAATAGATATTTATTCATTTTAAAATTATTAAAATCATCAATTAAACGTTAGTTAATAATTTAATATTATTTATAATCTAATATTCATGGCACAGGTTTGACCGAGCTTGACCATGGTTGAATACCCTATTTAACCCAACCTTCCCATGAGACGGTTTAGTAGACGGGCCGTTTTTAAAACATTGGACTTAACTAATCTAACTACAATAAAAGAACAGTAGTCAATACAATATTGACATAACCAAAAAGTCAATCAAATTAAGCTTCAGTTCACAGCTTGTAACCAATGAGATGTCTCCTAAAGACCATCTCAGTCTTCCTCTTTTCTTTTTTTGAAGATAACAGAAAATATAACTAGAAGAGAGTAAAAATGGAGAAGAGGTGGGGTAGGATCCAAGATGGAAAACTACACAAGCCACAGACAACAAAGAGAATGAAAGAAAAACATATACAACTCAATCTACTTCATTCATGAAACTAAACAAGACACACAAAAAAACCATGTTACTGTTTGTTCACTCTTTTCATGAGATCAATTCATTTTGTACTTCCTAAGACTTTATTTTCATTATGAATTTGATGATCTACTTCATTCATTTCAGAGAAAAATAACTACACCCTTTAACAGCATCACCTACATCCAAAATGTTCACCGACAGCAGTTTCATGTTTTAAGTAAAATTACTAGTTTAACCAAGCAGCAAATTTAGCACTGAGAACACAAGACTGGATGTAAAAATGGCCAAATTAATTGATCTGGCAAGCTTAGTTTGGACAACCAAAAAAAGGCTGTTTGATTCACAAACAGGTTGATATGGTTCCAGCAGTACATTCATACCAATTTGACATATTGCTTGCATTTTAAATACTGGATAATTGGAAACTGGAAACTGGAAAGTATATCAGAATGCATGGGACTAAGCACTTCAACTCACCTGCACATTCTGAAGATTATTTGATTCCAAAATTTCAGCTAATTTCAATAACATCTCGGGCTTGCTTATATCATCATCATTTATAGCCAGACAAACATCGATGTCACTGTTAGAAACTCCAAATGAATTAGCACAAGATCCATAAATACGCAACTGAGCATTAGGCCATTCGTTGTTGACCAGTTTCTCTAATGATGCTCGAAGTTGTTCCTGCTTTGCCTTCTCTTCTTCTAGTGGTATCAGAGATTCATAGATTTTAAGGAAATAAGGGGTAAATCTGTCTATGTCACTGCGACATGCAATCTCCTTTCTACGATGCCTTATTCGCTGAACAGATACTAGCTGTCCTCTAGGCCTATCTGGCCTAAGGTCCTGGAAACGGGATAACAGAAAAAGATGTTACAGACAGTAGAGAATGGTCATCCAGATGTTAAAGGCATTCAACAAATCATGATAGCCAACAAAAATACCAGTTAAGTATAAAAGAACTCTGAGATCTCATTCACAGATTTAGTAAGATGTTCTAAAGGTTGATAAAATAAAGAGCTTCATTGTTGATATAGATATGTATGACACCAAATGCTTTTTAGTAAGCATTGATTGATAACCAAACAGTTGAAAAATCACAGGATGACAATTAAATGTTTTAAGAAGGGAGAAAGATGAAAGTCCTTGAAACAGGATCAACCAAGTCCAAGTGGAATACCATCGTGCCAAGTCAGCTTCAAAGTATAGAACTTAACCATTTCACTGATTTTCAATGACTTTCAGCCTGTTCCCATCCAACTTGTCAGTCCCTCCCAAGTCAAGAACAAGTCCAATATTTTATACCTTGGTTTGAAAGTTGAAACATACTTCGCTACGAGATAAAGACAGGCAGCTGTTGAAAAGAAAATAAATAGCAACTGTGTTCTCCATAGAGAGATACTACCATCACCTATGCCACCTCCAACATTAAATGGTGGAATTTCAAATTTTAAATTATCAAATTTTTTCACATGTATGGAAGAGATGCAGAACCTAACCTCATTATGGTCAAGTCTCCTACACATGATTATTTCTCGTATTTTAGGCCACATTTATTTGCACAAATTCTCTCAAGAAAATTTGATTTTCTTATGAAAGAAGATTTTTTCATGTTTATTTACACAAATTTTCCTAGGAATCTGAAACTTCAGGGCCAAATTTTCCCAGGTAAATTGTCCAAAAGTTTTCCCATCATGATTCACGACTCATGGAGAAAAATGCTTTCTTGAGAAAATTTATGAAGTTCACTTTGAGGGATTTAATAAATCTTAAACAGCTTGATTATATGCATACCTAAACTTGACCCATTCATTAATTGGGTTGATACAACCCAACTAAGCAATGAATTGATGTAACCTAACCCATTTATTAAATAGATTAACCTGGCCCAACTAAGAATTAATGGGTGACCCAACTTAGCTCATTTGCAAAATGGATTGACCCAACAAGTCCCAACCCATTTAATAAACGGGTCAACCCAATCCAAGTAGACAACCAAGATTCAATGGATTGACCCATTTCAGCTCATTTATTAAAAGCTCAACTCGACATGACTCATACTAAACTTGACCCACTTGTTAATTAGGTCAACTTAACCCAAACAACCATAAATAGGTTAATCCAACCAATACATGAACAAAATCTTTATTAAATGAGTTAACTAGATCCGAACCTGACAAAGCTTAAATGGGTTGGCCCAACGTCTGGCCATTTACTAAATGGTTGACCCAACCTAATTTGCACCTGACCCAAACCATTTATTAAGTGGGTCAAACCAACTAGAAACAACCCATTTATTAAACAAGTTGGTTCAACTCAAATAATCCTAAATTGATCAATCTCACCTATAGCTCGGGTAACTTATTTATTAGATAGGTTAACCCAACCTTAATACTTGACACAACTTAAATGGGTTGACCCACTTGGCCCATTTATTAAATGGTAGACCCACCAAGATACCTACCAATCTCGATCCATTTGTTAAATGAGTCAACCCAACCTGACTCAACCTATTTAACTATAGGAAAACTTTAAATTAGAAAGTGAATTCCTACCAAGCCATTTCCAAAGAAAATTTTCCCATCGGAATCCATTTTCCCCATTGGAATTCATTTTCTCAGGAACTATCAAGCTTCCCCTTAAAATGCATTCCCACCTATCCGTTATCTTTCACTAAAACCCACCCCATTTCATCTTTAATAGAGCTTCCATCATCAAGATCACCACTTTTCTTTTCTCATATCATAGGAAGCTTCCAGAGATCATTTTCCCCTTCCTTTGTTCACAATTGGTATAAAGTTAAATTGTCATAAGCTCCGTACTTGGCTTTCCCCATTAACTTTCTTCAGCAACTACTATTGTCATTCAATATCTTCGTACTACCTCATAACAGTGCAAAACTAAGTCATTTTCAATTAAAACCAACTCATCCTGCCCAACATTATTCCATTAAAGTTAAACTACATATATTATGTTTTTACCCTGCTAATTTTCATGTTGTAAACTTCAAAAATTCCTCTCTGCAATTTAAACTTGTTATTAGTTGACATCTCATTATCAGTACTACATTATCTACAAACAACATGTATGAGTTATGACAATAAGTTGTCATGCCACTAGAGCAGGAAAAAATGGTAAGCTGTCCAGCAGTTTACCTTACTAGGCGGACCATTACTACGCATCGTGCCATTTTTGCTACTCTCTCCATCACCAACCATCAGAAAGCTGACAAGCTGTTCAGACAGCGCATCCCGCTCAACATCCTCTACATCCGGACTGCTCGTCCTGTCCACCATCTGAGTCTGAGACCGCCGCCGGTCTGCAGCAACCTCACCATGCAAATTCTTCAAAGACTCCTCAATGTCAGCAGCTGGGACAGAACGACGATTGCTCCCCATTAGTGGGCCGGGTTTGTCGAGCTGAACACCAAGTGGTAGTTTACGAGGCGGCTGATTGACTGGCATCTCATCTTGCTTCTCCAAATTACGCTCTCCATCCTGCCTTCCATTCGCAGACACCCACCTCTCGAGCCCCTTGAGTCTCTGCGAGTGACCAACTGCTGATGATGCTGCTGCAGGTGAAATTCCAGCTCCTTTATCATGAGATCGAGTGTGTGGGCCCTTGGAGCTTCGGCCCACTGCAGGTGGTCGGACTGTGCGTCGGCTGGGAGCTTTGTGACAGTGGAATTCGGAGCATTGAGTGATCCGAATGTCAGGGATGCAACACTATCGGGAAACATTCCGTCTTTAGGCGGCGGCTGCAGCAGCGGGGGGATCATGTGGGAGGAACCGTTGCGGATAAAGCCTCCCCCTCCCATCGGGTGGAATCCGTTAGGGTTTGGAGGAGGAAAATTTGGTGGGGCCCGCAAATCGAATGAGGGGATGGGCCAAGGGTTTGGGAGAAGAGAGATTGGGCGGCGGAGGGAGGAAAGGGAAGAGAGAGGGGTCGGAGGGCCACGGACGGAAGGGATGGCTGGGGCCCACGGCGGCAACAGCTGGATCGTGGAGATGGAAAGGGAAGGAATCGGACGGTGGAGATGAAGCTGGCGGCTGGGGTTTGGAAGGGGGTTTTTGGAGAAGCTGGAGGAGAAACTCACCACCAGAAGGAGACGATTCGGGTAGGATTTTGACTCCCCGAGGCTCGGCGAAGGAGGGTTTACGGCCCCCGCCCATGATCCAATCGATCTGTACCGCTCGATTGATCTCGATGTATCTCGACCGTTGGATCGAGATCTCGAGATATAGATCGAGACGAAAAAAAAAAAGAATAAGAAAAAGACGGAGACGGAGAAGATGAAAGTCAGGACGCAGCGTCTGTAAAGAGCCTTGCAAGTTAAGTCTTAGTAAGATGGGCGCACGTGCTGTATGGCCCGTGTTCAAAAGCTCAAGTGTCATAACCTTAACTGTGGTTACTACGAAAAATAATCCTCAACTGCTAATCCAATGATAAAGATGATAAATTACAGTTAATAGTATCTATGGTGATGGATAGTCAACTTGTGAAAATTCTTTAATTAATAATTTTTGTTTTCATTGGGTCGGAATGAAAAAATAAATAAAAATCCATTCAAATGAAAATTGATTTGAGCACTAATATTTTTATCAACATTGAGCATTGTTTCATGATAAATTAATTCTTTTTCCATCTTGTCCTTTAATTTTTCACAAGTGAGAGAATAAAGTCGGTAAAAATCTAATTTATCGTGAGATAATACTTATATTAATAAAAACAACGGTGTCCATCCATTCTTATTGCCCTTTGTGTTTTAGTGTCTTTTCTTTTGATTTGCCATCTGATTTTGATGAAATAAGTAGATTTGGTTCATTCCAATCAATCTATATTTTTTATATATTCCTTTTGTAGTATGAGTATTCTAAGACTATTTTATATATTTTTATAAATTAATGTTAATGATAAAAATATTTAGTTTTACCTGTTCAAATACTCACATGATGTGATTTTGATATCTATTTAGTAATTAAATTATAAAATAAAATTGAAAAAATATTTTAAATTGAAGTATTTAGTCATCTCATCAAAATATTAATATGGATTGTTAAAGTTACTAATTTAATTTAAGTAATAAATATTTTCTTTTAAATTTAGTCATACAATTTTGCCTTTTGCATTCTTTTTAAAACTATTGATTTGATAAGGGTTGGCATCATGGGTATAACTCTCCTTTAAATGAACACTTTAATTATATCAATTAATATATTTTAAAAACATATATGTGATAGAATTATCTAAATTTGGGTTAGACTCCCTTGCATTTGGTTATTTTGTATTACTTCTAATGATTTTAATACCATGTAGAGAGTCCACAGTGATAGAGGGTCATTCCTCAACAAATGTTTTTTAAAGATAAAAAATTAAACATCATTGTACTTCAATAAGGCTTACCATAGATTATTAATACTATTAATATTTTAATTCAACATTCAATCTAAATGAATTAGAGTGATGCCAAAAATCCAGTTAAAAAAAGTGAAAGTCATAAATTCGACTTTCACTCTATTAACATATAATTAGGCCACGGGAGACTAATGCTCTAGAAACAATGGAGACATAGGTCATCAAAAATCTTAATTTTGATAGAATAAATTAGTCAACAATCATGATATTTAATTATTATTTTTTATTTTTTTTAAATTTAAATGTGAAAAATCATGAGATGCCCAAACTATAATCTTAGGAGTGCACCCACTACCTTTAGAGCACACCAAAATTAAACTTATCAAATCTTAAACTCACAACCTGCTATGTCAACTACACCGTTACTTCAACTACACTGGATAATTTCCGCCGTTAATTATCATCCTTTTCTATTCAGTTCTACCTCAATTCGCATTTCGCATTTCGCATTTCGCATTAACCTCTCATTCAACACTAACAATGACTACAAATCAAGGATTTCTTACTGACCGTGACTTTCGCATCATGATAAATCAGTGGGGCCCACAAAATCAACGGTCTTGATGGCTACACGCCTACACGCACCATTAACAAATCAAGGATTTCTTACTGACCGTGACTTTCGCATCATGATAAATCAGTGGGGCCCACAAAATCAATGGTCTTAATGGCTACATGCCTACACGTGCCGTTAACTATCATCCAGCTCTACCTCAATTCGCATTTCGCATTAACCGCTCATTAACCGCTCGTTCAACCTAACAATGACTACAAATCAAGGTTTTCTTAGTGACAGTGACTTTTGCATCACGATAAATCAGTGGAGCCAACAAAATCAACGGTCTCGATGGCTACACGCCAACACGTTTTGGCCTTTCTTTATCACAAGTAAAGTCAAAAGAACCAGTTCCCTCCAGATGCGTGACAGCCCATTAATCGTACACTCATTAGCTAGAAGTCCATTTACCTCTCTTGAGTAATCATAGTTACATATCGACCCACTTCTCGCAACCGTCCGATAAAAAAAAAAGAAAACCCGACGGCTCAGCTTCCTCCCTCTTACAATATATTCACAGAACAGTCCCACGCGCATGTAAACGACCGAGTGCGAGTCTACCACCACTATTCTTTGGGTTCTTTCTTCTTCCCCCTGCAAGCCATGGCAAAGCTTCTGCTTGCCGGCATTCTGCTCGCCGTGGTCTCCGCAGCGGCCGATTCCCTTCCGCCGTACACGAACCACACTGTCGGCGGCTCCGCCGGGTGGTTATTCGATGTCGCTACCAACTCCTCCTCCGCCAATTTCTCCCATTGGGCCGCCAATCAGACCTTCAATCTCGGCGACTTTCTCAGTAATCCCGATCTTCGAATTTCTCACTCTTTTTTTTCCATAACATATATCTGATTATACAAAAAGATTATATTTTTAAAAAACCTCGACGAACTTTATGGGTCTATGCTTCATTGCTTGATCGCTTCTATCTCTCCAATTGAAATTTGAAATTTCGTGGTGAATGTGGGTATTTTTTTTTTATTTATTTCTTCATTTTTTTTCAGGTGGGTTTGAATGTTTCCGGGTGAAGGAGGGGTAAAACCCAACTTTTTGCAGTTTCCAAGATTTCCACTTTTCCAGTGATGGAAGACTGACATTTGGGAGCGAATAAAAAATTAACGTTGTTTGAAAATTGAAATTTTATACTGTTTTCAAAGAAATTTGTCTATTTTAACTCATTTGAGCAGAAAATCTCGCCCATTTTTCACTTGAAATTTTCTAAATCTATGTCTTCAACTGAACTTAATTCAATGCAAAATCGTAGTTGATGAAAGTTATTATTTAAAAATCTGAACCCAACTATCTAGTTCCAGTATCCATAACTCTTCGATTTGATTTGTTCAAAAATTATTAAACTTTATTTATTTTATTTTCATACTTTTTTATATATAAATTATTAATAATTTTTAAGTGCATTTAGTTTTTAGATATCTTGTTTTTATTAATAATTTGGCCATATTATTCATTTATTTATTTTATTGTTTCCAGTATTCAACACGAACATGAATCAGACTGTGATCCAAACGTACAACGAGACGACGTACTCAAGCTGCAGCGCCGACGACGATTTCGGCAACTTAACGTCGGTCTACACCGGCGCGGTGGGCGTCGGAACATCGGTGACGTTAACCGTGCCGCTGACGATCAAGGGGAAGAACTATTACTTCTCGGATGCCGACGATGGAATCCAATGCGAGCAAGGGCTTAGATTCACCATCGACGTCGCACAAGGCCGCGGCCTTCCCCCCAGCCTCAACCAGCCTCCCCCTCCGCCCTACGCCGAGCCGCCGTCGGATTCGACGTCGGCGACTGCGACCACGAACCAAGGCGAGACCTTCCACAACGGAGCTCGTCTAGGAAAAGTGGTACGGACGAGATTGGCTGTTTGGATATTTCTTTTCTCGAATTTTGGATTTCTTCTCTTTTGAAAAAGTGGAGAATACGACCACTTTTCTTTTCCACTCTCTTCTTTTCCGGGATTTTACTTTCCTTGATTTTTTTTATTTTTAATTCCTTAGTCTGTGGGAACTTGTTTGGTAGCGATGTAAACGATTTACAGCTGTTTGTTGTATACTTTTTTAAAAAAAAATACTACTTTGACTATCGTGATCACGTGCTAAGCCTTTGTACTTAATATCAATTATTTTGAAATTTAGAAAAAGTTTGGCATCAGTGCGATTTAAATGAGTTGCCAGCGTCCATGATTAATCTTTAATCAAATATAATTGTATTCATGTATTAATATCAATTTCAATTTAAGATAAAATAAAATTGATAGTAGGATTAAATTCCATTTGTTTAAAAAAAATTATGTGTGGGAAACTACAGCAACAATGTAAAATCACTGGCGTAATACATGGGAACTCGAACTTGGCACTTCATGCTTTTTAAAGTACGGGAGAGGTTGGGAAATTAGATGAATAATAGTGTAAAGTTAAAAGAAATAGTTATTATTGGACAAATTTAGAAAAAAATATAAAATATAAATAGTCATTTAATTGAGATTATGTAAAATAAATGATTAAAGTGGAGCTAATTATTATCTGACATATTGTTTGAATTAACTGATAATAAATTATCTTTATAATTAATATATTTGCAATCTTTACTTTCATTATAAATACTAAAATATACATTTTTTCAAAATATTTTTTATATATAAACTTCTCCGTGCTTCTCTCATTTATTTAGTGTAATGCACTTTTTAAAATTTTTCAAAGTCTACAGTTGAATATGTTGGATAGTCGATATATGGAGATGGAGTGTGTAAAGCTGTGTAATTAATTGATGATTCAAATTATATAGTTTTAGCTTTTTAAATTTTAATAAAATTATAATCAAGTGTTTCTTATAAAAATAAAAATAAACAGATAATTGTAGAATATTTTATAGCAAAGATTGATATAAAAAAGTGTTATTAGTCATTCAATTTAAATGCATTAAAATCAATAAATGTTTTACTATTAATTTAAATGAATTTTTGATAACTAAAAATGGTCTTTCATCTCAAATTATATAGAATCCATACAATAACTTAAATAAAAATAAATTAATTATTTAACCATTTTTATGTTAACATTTTTGGTAGGAACCTAGAAGAAAAGCAAAAGGCAAAAAATAAAAAAGAATACTATTAAATTATAATACCAACTAAAGAGACTCTATTAAACCAAAAGCAACTTCTCCTTTTATCATTTCTCCTTCTCTACTCTCTTTTACTTTATAAGTTCTCTTTTTTATCCATTAAGAATATCAATAATCTAGAGTAATGGACTCCATCATGAACTTCTATCACCACTTGGGCTCATAAAATTTTAATTGTACGAAGATAGCAATATGTCAATTTTTTCCTACTCATATTTTTTAAGACTGGTCATGTAGACACCATATTTTTCTGCCAAATAAATACTAATTTTCATTTTTAGATGACAAATTACCATTTTATTTTTTCATTTTTTTGTCCGTACAAATAGAGAGTATATCCACGTTATATTTATGTAAGTAATTATGCATCCCATCAAATAATATAGTTCAACAACTATTTGTAGGAATCATTCTACGCATTCATTCATCTTGGAGTGTTGGATGAGAGGACCTCATAAGCGGGGTTTAAAAAACGCAAGCGGGGTTTAAAAAACGCCTCGGTCGATAATTTTATCTCTCATCCAATATCGGCATTTCTCTCTCCTCCGATATCGGAACCGTGAAAAAATCGCAAAAAGCCATAACGAACTGTGAAGAACTGCAAAAAACCGTGAAAGCAGTATCGGACGAACCGCAAAAAACTGTTAAAAACCGTGGAAAAACCATATCGGTGTTTTAAAAAAAATAAAAAATAAAAAATTTAAATGCCGATATTTATGAAATATCGGCCGATATTGTGACCGATATTTCGTGTAATACCCTGCCCTAGATTAGGCGAGTTTTAGCTCGTTAAAATTGTTTAACCGGTTAATCTCAGAGATTTTGGTTAGGGCTTTGAGGAAAGCCTAAGTTTGGCCCGATCTGAACCCGAAAACTCAGTGATTCAGCTCGTCGAGCTGGAGGGGCATTTTGGTAATTTACCACTTGTCGTGTATATTTTTATAATTTGTGTAATTTTGTAAATATTATTGGTGAATAATGTTCTCCTTAATGAAGGATTTATATTTCTGATTTTAAAATAAAATTATTTTCAGAAAATGATATTTAAATATCGCCCGTCAAAACCCCGAAAGGGAGTATTAATTATTTTAAAGGGTTTTGAAAATGAAATAAAATTTGAAATTTGTATTTTATGGTAGAGCATTTTAAGAATGGTCTAGATATTTCATTTCATCTCAAAATGATGTTTCTAAATTGTTTTTTTTAACAATTCTTTATTTAAGTAAATAGTGTAAATTTATGAATTTTATTTAAATAAATGGTTTTTAATAAGAGTTAAAATCCAAAATTTTTATGGTGATTAAGATTTTTAAAACCCAACCTATCTGTAAGGTTGGATTAAAATTTTGAGCTTTTAAAATTATTATTTTTAGTTAAAAATCCAATTTTTATCAAAATATGGCCCTTTTTGCAAATATTGGAACATAGGAGGGCTGATCTGCAAAAAAAAAAAATATTTCAGTAACCTGTATCAGCGACGTGCGGGCGTGCAGCGTCTCTGCTCGACCCGATTTTCCGGGGTCGTCCCGTCCCATCGTCACTGCCGGCGATGATGATTTTTCCCCGTCCCGTCCCATCGTCATTGCCGGCGATAATTACTTTTCCCCGTCCCGTCCCATCGTCGCTGCATACGCAGCGGGATTCCGGCCGTGTCGCTCCATGCGCAGCCAGATTTCCCGGCCTTTTCTCTATATAAACCGGCCTCCTTCGATCGGTTTTAACTCCTACAAAACCTTCTTCTCTTCTCTCTTCTCTCTCGTACAAAAAAAAAAAAAGAAAACCCAGTCAAAACCCGGCCGACTCTCTGTTCTTCCCTCTTTTTTTCAGACAGTAACTTAGAGGGAGATTTCAAAAGAAAATCCGGATTTCAGCGCAGAAACTCAATCAAAGGTAACCACTGCATTCCCCTTTCAATTTCGACCGATTTGGAATAAATTTTTTTTGGATTTGGCTCTGTTTTCATTGAGAAAAATGATTTCAAAATTTAGGGAAAATTCTAGGGTTCCTCGCGTCAGTGAGCTTCCGGTGTTAAGATCGGATGACTCACTGAGTTTCAAAGCTCCAAACCTCTTCTTGTGGAAAGAGGACTCCCGGAGGAATCCATCGGACCGGTCGGATGTAAAAATCGAGTCCAGAAAATAGCCCATTTCCCATTTTCGAGTTTACTGTTCACGGCCGCCGTTCACTGTCTGTTGCAGACAGTGAACGGGGAAGAAGAAGAAAAAAAATAAAATAAAAAATAATATTATTTTATTAAATGGTTGCTCATATTTTTAAATGTTTGTTCCCACCGAAGAAAAAAAAATGAATAAATAATTAAATATTATTATTTTATTCAAAAAAAAATATATATGTTTTTATTTGAGATTATAGTTGCTTATGGTTTTAAATGTTGGTTCCCATCGAAGAAAAAAAAATGAATAAATAATTAAATAATTAAATATTATTATTTTATTCAAAAAAATAAAATAAAAAATAATATTTTTTTTATACAAAAATTTTATTTGATCTATAACAATTAACATAATGTAGCATTTGAATACTAAAGGTTTCTCATCATTTAAAATAAATAAATAAACAATTTAGAGATAGTCATCCATTTAAGGATTGGAATTGGTGTAGATATAATCTTCCGTCTCAAACACACTTTCCTCTACCTTATCATTCTCCTCTTGCACTTCATTCCAATCTTCTTACAATCAATTTCCGCGCGTCTATGATCCACCAATAACCCATTTTACTCAAATTATTTAATCATGGAAAAAAAAAAAAAAGTTAAATTATAAGATCATTTAAAATAGATGATGGAGATTCAAGACTTAACTTTATTATAACAATATCATCTATACTTGATCCTTTCAATCAAAGGAATAAAACACTCCAAAAGTGTTTGGACTTTTTTATTTCTATTATTTTTAAAAAAACTCTAATTTTCAAGTTGAAGTAACGATTATTTTTTGTTTTTAAAATAATGGATATTGATTTTTTCACCACCATTCTTTTCTGAGAGTGTAAGAATGAAAGAGGGAATTTTCCTTTAAGAGTGATGCATTGTGAAAAAAGTGGTGGTGCAAAAATTTCTACCCAAAATAATAAATTCAATGAAAGTAAGTTCAAATAAAGATCAAGAGAGAGATCTTTATTTTGGTTTTTTTATTTCTATTATTTTTCAAAAACTTTTACTTAAAAGTAAATGAATCTTAAAGAAAATAAATGGAAAACTCACCCCATTTTGAGAATTAGCAGATCCCAGCACAAGTTGGTGCTTTTCTGCACAAACCAGTATGAAAAGAATTAAAAAATCTTTCCATGAAAAGCTCAGAGAGAGAGAGAGAGAGAGAGAGAGAGAGAGAGAGAGATGAAAGAGGCAAATGGGACTTCGGCACTTTGGTTCTTGTTTAGTTTTCAACCGTGGGTCATACGAGGGGTGCAAATCTCGGCGGCAATGCCTAGACCTGTGCCGATATGCAAATATCCGCCAATAAAATTCTCTCTCTTCTTTTATTTTTTTAATTAAAAAATAATAATTAATTAAAAAGGAAGTTTTTTTTAAAAAAATTGAAAACAAAAATATCGGCATGTACTGCACCCATGGGTTATATAAGTCACGATTGGAATGAGTCGAGTTGAGTTGGCTTAATTTATTTATTTTGAAATATATTTTTTATTTTAAAATTGACTTATTCAAAATAATTAGAATATTTTCATTTTGAGAATCAATTCAAATTGAGAAATGACACTCATACTCAAGAGATGCGATTTACTACATTTTGAAAATTGATCGGAATCAATAAATGAGTATTCATATTTAAGAGATGGAAATCTACTTATATAGTTCAAAATCTTTGATTTTTCTAAATATTTAATTCTAAGCTATTGTTTACGTAAAAATTAAATTAAAAATATAAGATTTTAGATTTTACTTGTGTGAAATTTTTACAGAGAGATGCTCTTACTACATGTGAAGACGGATATGAAGTGACAAAAAAAGTCTCACAATGGTTATTTTGTTAAACCAATAATTCTATATAACACTTTGAAGCACCATTCTCTTAACGGCTAGCTTTTAAGAGTAAATTGTATATTAAGACTGTTATCAAAGTCATCGTTTTCTATCAACTGAAATTACCTTAATAAATAGATCTCATATTTTAAATTTAGATATATAAATCGGCTCACTGAAATTTATCTAAATGAGACTATTTTTTCATATAAAATAACAAATCGGATCACTGAACTTTTTTTAAAATACTTTCGTATGTCACTAGAAGGCTAAAATGAGAAATACCCTAAATACCATGTCTCATTGCACAAAATACCCATAGAAGAATCTCTACCTTCAATTAAAGCTCACTTCCAATTTTCACATAACTTTTCTACTGTAGCAAAAAAATCTCTCCACCTGTTAATGATGAGGAACAAACAAAATCTTAATGTGAGTGGATTTCTTTATAATCTCTGAAACTTTAAAATCTTCTATTTCTAAATCCCCTTGCTAAACAAACCTTAAGTTAAAATATTTTATTCTCTGAAAGTTGAAAACTCTTGTGTCTTGAAATCTTTAATGGTCATAAGACAAATATTTTTTTTTCATAATATGAATAAATAAATCATTTTAAGACCAGATCTGAATCAGCTCATCCGGAGACTCAGTTTGGACTCATGCCGAAGAGTCAGGAAAGAGTTGAAGATTCTGGCCAAGGAAAGAATAAAAAAAAGAAAGAGAGAGAGAGAGTTGAGAGGTGTTGATCTGTCCATGTGAGTGAGATGAAGAGAGAGATTGTTGGGTGGCTTTGACCTGGCTGCTCATTCTACTGCAACATGCACAATCTTCAAGTTTTCTGCTTGGCTGCTCTGGTTTTTCTCATTAAAATAGCCAAGGAGACAAGGAGCCATTCTACGCACATCTCAATTAAGAAGCAAGTGGGCTGGACATGCAGTTTTGCATCACTTATCTGATCCTGTACGTTCCTTTGGTGGGCCATTCATCAATGGGTAGAGATTAACATTCCAATTTATTCCATAGTTTAGTCTATTCATTGGTACTTCAAACAAGATCCACATTGAAAATATAGAATGAAATCTCCTGTTAAAACTCCATTTCATGCTCATTCACTGAAAAAGATTGACGGGTCTCATCTTATTTAAATTTTAAATTGGTCATTATTTTTTGGCTTATGCAGAACAAAAAGTGCATGCTAATAGGACTTCATTTTAAGAATAATCTTTGTTTAGTAAGACATCCAATTATATTCAATTTTTATTTTTCTAAAAGAGTTGCCATTGTTGAATAATGAAATGATGGATCCTTGACATGTGATGAAAATGAGTTTTCTAAGAATCACAACAAAGATTGTCTCGCTGAAAAAGTCGAAAAGACTTTCTCTAGTAATACTTAATAGGAAGAATTCTCTTTAAATAGATTTTTTTTTTCACAATTAGATGTGATGTAAAAAAGAAATATACAAATAAAATATGTGTGGAATTTCAACGTCAGATCATTTGATTAGCTCTTAATTTAGTTATCCTATTTTCTGCAACAATTTTCAATAAATTTCCAATGGAAACATGTATTAAAAAAATTCAGTATTATACTTTTATAATAATTTTTCGATAATGATATTTTACAATGTCATGTATATAGAAGAAAATAAGCCCGACCAAAATCCGACGGCGCATTGCTTTAGTTTACCTTATGTACATAGTTGTCATTATTGTAAATCTCAAGGGCAAAAATGTCAAATGATATTTTCTGTCTGTCTCTTTCTCTCTTTTCAAAATTCCGATCACAGTCCAAAAACACAGGAAGGGAGCCCTCGCAGATTTGCACTGGTACCATTTCCATTTTTTTCTGCCAAAAACCCATCTTTTCCGGGGCCCGAATTCGAATCCGAACCCCAACCCAAGTACGAAACCGACTCCGAATAATCTTGTGTCAGAAATGGAGATGGGTTGATCTCGGATCGCAAAAGGCAGGACTGGATCGAGGCCGTCCATTGATGGAGGTGGATCATGGCGGCAATGATGGGAATGAGAGACGGAGTATCAGCAGCCGTTTATTCTCCGGCGAAGGAGAAGGCAGCGACAAGGGGCCCCTTCCACGGCCGTTCGCCGTTGTGGCGGACTCGTAAGCTGGTGGGCGTAGGCAGGGTGAAGCTGCTCCTTGCCTCCTCCCTTTTCTTGGCTTTTCTTCTCTTCTCCTCTCGGATTGGACCCTTCATGGGGTGGAACTTGCATCCCTCTTCTGCTGTCTCTTCTCCTTCCGGGTGCCTCCCCCTTTTATTTTACTGTTTTTCCTTAAATTTCTAATTTTCTTTCCTTCCCTTTTTATTTGGCTTTGTTGGATGCCCTGATCATCTTAATTGCTTCCAGTGTCTCTGCTAATTGGATGTACTCACTTTAAAAACTCAAAACTTGGACGCAACTCGAAATTTTAGTCACAGTCGAGGCGAATTCTTCAAACTGGACTAAAGACTTGCTAAACTCAAAACTTTACCCAGTCAAGCAAACTCGGATTCATTCATCTATGGTTTTGTTTTCTTTCCCTTTTTCAAAATTTTAAACCATGTATAAACAGATGTTGTATATGCATGTGAAAAAAATGTTCTGCTCTAAGATGTATTAAGTTAAAAAGTAGAGGCTACATGACAAGTTGTCTTTTTTTTAACAGGACCAACACTGATAGTATCTATAAAATTGAAATTTCATTACATTTTTCAATTATTTGTCATAAATTATTGCTAAGCAACGCAATAAACTATGACATTCTCATTTCATCGGAAAAAATATTGAAATTTCAGTTTTATGGAACCTATCATTGCCATTGCATTGAAAAGGAAACTTATTGTGTGTGCCCTATGCTTTGGATTCATACATCTCATAGTATATATGAATTTCTCTATAAATATATGGATTTATAATGCACAATAGAGACTCATTTAATTCAAGGAAAGGAAAAAATACATTTTTAGAGAGTAAATATCTTTTTTAATGATGGCTCGTCAACTTAGAACCTTTTAATTGCATAATAAGCACTTAAGCAGCAAGCGTTTAAGAAGAAAGTCACCATTTTAAACTAATGAGAAATGATTATGTTGTTGGTAAGTATGGTAACTATCATATTGTTGGTTCAAAATGTTGACTAAGATCCCAGTTTGGTCTCAATTTTACCTTGTATTTGCATCCTACTCTTTTTGTGTCTCTACATGATCCAGTCTAATTATAGTCCTTAATGTTAGATTAATAATATTAACCACTCATGCACTTCTTATCAATCTAATGGTGGAAACCGAAGTTGGATAAGATTTAAGTAGGGAGACGGGGACATAGACAGAGGGTAGGATGTGTGAATAGGAAGAATTGATTATATGGGTATCCAGTCAACAACTTGACCTGGCAACATGGTAGTTAGCATATGGCTGGTAATATTTGATCATCCCAACTAAAACAATTAGATTCATTTTTATTTTTTCTTAAAATGATTGTTTTTTAAAGAAAGTAATTTCCTTGCCATGCATCCAAAGGGAAAGGAAAGTATTCTTAGAAAATAACATTTTTTTATTCCTTAAATCCAAAGTATCATTCTTTTATCATTTTTTTGATTAAATTATCATGCTTTTCAAGAAGTACTTTCCTTTCCACAAGCATCTGTAACTATGGATTCATGGAAAAGTACTTCTCTTGAAAATAACTACCTTAAAAAAAAAAATCGGAAGAGTCAAACTCATTTCGAATTTCGACTAAAAATTATTATTTTTGAGAAAGTACTTACCCTTCTATGGAACCTTAGAATACATCTTTGCTTCCTTCCTCCACATTGAGTTCTTATGGCTGATGTGATTTCGAGTGAGTGGTGAATAAAGTAAGTGCTAGGTAGATTTACAGGAAACCCATTCCAAAATTGCATTTGGATGAGTCTAAACTGGTTGTATGATGTTTCAAGAGTGCCAAGAAAGTGAACTTTTTTTTTTTAACTGTTGGTGTCTTTGAGAGTGGTGATTTGCAGTTTCAATATAACCAAACAAGAAATAGTTATTCTCAAGGAAAGTAGATGCATATAACCACAAAACTTGTAATTTTTCTTAGGAGAATAGCATTTTTTCTTAAGAAAAGAGAAACAATCACATACAGGACCCAGTGACAATACCATCAGGCCTTGCATCTCCATCAGCCCTAATGTAGAATTTTAGATTATGGGATTTTGAAAATGTAGCACATCTAGTTCCACCATTGAGTTTGTCTAGAAGGTGGTTGCCAGCAAAGGTGGTGAACTGGTAATTGGAATGTCAAAGACTTGGTGACTGGAAATGTACTTCCTGCTCTTCTATATCTGATTGTCTCAAGGAACTAAGGATCTGAATAGGAGTTAGATGTTTTAGAATTTGGGTGTTAACAGTGGATGTTGTTAGGCTAAGCTGAATGCGCATATCTTTCGGTCATTGCTCTCTGCAGGCCTTTTTTTAGTTATCCTGCTGTTATCCATTTGACCTTATTGTCATGGGACTGGCCAATCTTTGCTTGATTCAATCCCGCTGGCACTCTCTCAAACAGTCCATCGCCAAGCGAGTCAACCTTACCACCAATATGTTCACTCTTTGGACGAATGTGATCAAACCAAACCACACACAAATTTGAACACAAAGTTGAGAGAGATGGAACACCAAGAATGTTCTTACTTGAATTGATGAACGCAAAGAAATACAAGGCTTTGGAGACTCAAGCTCTCACTCACACACTTAGCTAGAAGTCTTTGCTAGCACACAACCTTAAAGCTACTCAACAAGCTTCAACACTTGGGGAGTTCAACTCTTTCTCAAACACCACTGCTCTCTAGCTTGACTCCTCTCTCAAGCTCTATGTGAAGGAGCTTGTTTTTCAAATGAGCTCCCCACTTCCTTATATAGGTGAGGCCATGGACCAAGTGTGGTTGAAATTATGCCATGTGGCAACAATCCAATGTCCATGAAACTTCTAGACCTTGTTGTAGAATCCTTCATACAAAATATCCTAGTTGTTTTTCTACATGACTCCATACTACACTAGAATCTTCCACACACTACTACAAGACTCCACATCTCCATAGAGTTCTACAACATTCTATAGAATTCTACAAAACTCTACAATTTTCTACAATCTTCTAGGGAACTCCATAATTCTATAGCACCTTGTAGAGTCTTCTTAAACCATCTGGAACCTTCGACATTATTCTGGACTCTTTGTGCATTTCGGGTCATTCTCAAGCATTTCGAAAATCTCTCCTGTAACGACCCGTCCTGCTAGCACAATATTGTCCGCTTTGGACCTACACATGGACCCGCACGGCTTTGCTTTGGCGAGCCAACCTACTGTTGCTCCCAAAAGGCCTTGTGCTAGAAGGAGGAATGCCACTACTTATATACCAGGGAACTTCCAATGCCACTAGAAATGTGAGACTTTTTGGGGCAGGGTATTACAATCTACCACCTTTAAAGTCAGAGCCGTCCCCGGCTCTGCATACACAACAACCAAGCCCACACCCTCAGACAGAGAGGGGAACCATTCTCTGATACAATTTGTAACAACCCGTTCCACTAGCAAAATATTGTCTACTTTGGGCCTACACATGGACTCGTACGGCTTTGCTTTGGCGAGCCAACCCACTGTTGCTCCCAAAAGGTCTTGTGCTAGAAGGAGGAAGGCTACTACTTATATACCAGGGAACTTCCAATGCCACTAGCAATGTGAGACTTTTTGGGGCAGGGTATTACATCTCTACTATTGAAACCTCCATCTTTTAAGTTCGGCCATACCTTGTGCACAATTTTAGCACCAAAGCCGAATTTTGCGTATTCTCGTCTTGTCATGGAGTCTCGATCTGTGATATTATGTTTGTGTAACGACCCGACCCGAAAACAGGGCTTAAGGTCCAACTCAGTGTGATATTGTCTGCTCTGGGCCTCCCACACAAGCGAGCCCGCACGGATTTGCATTTGGGCCCAGGCCCACATGGCCCGGCCCAAAATGCATTACACAAGAGTTGTGGGGGGTGGCCTCAAATAAACCCCCACTCCAATCCATGAGTCCCACATCGGTGGTGTGTAGCTAGGGGCAGGGTATCACGATCACCACCCCCAAGGCCTCTAGCCGCCCTCGGCTCGACTCGGCGCAGCTTAACAACACCAGGGAAGGAGGAAAGCCCACATAATCCGAGTGTTGAACTCGGCTCTGATACCAATTTGTAACGACTCGACCCCGAAAATAGAGCTTAGGGTCCAACTCAGTATGATATTGTCCGCTCTAGGCCTCGCACACAAGCGAGCCCCTACGGATTTGCCTTTGGGCCCGGGCCCACATGGCCCGGCCCAAAATGCGTCACACAAGAGTTGTGGGGGCTGGCCTCAAATAAACCCCCACTCCAATCCATTCCAAACCGATGTGGGACTCTCCCACATCGGTGGTGTGTAGCTAGGGGCAGGGTATCACAGTTTGTCAATTGGGTGAATATCCAAAACACACCTAAAAGCCAATTTGGTAGTCATTAGTTCTTGTTTGGAATTTCAGTGATGTAGAAATTTACAAAATATCCCAAAATGTTTGGTGAAGTAGGGATTTGAAATCCACATATTCCAATTCAAGGGGATTTATAAATTTTGTGTGAAAGTGATATTTTGGAACTTTTAATGTTTCAATTTCTTAACTTAATGATTCCCTAATTAGAAGTAATAGCTTGAAGCCCTAACAAACACAAAACGCTAATGTATGAATTTTTGCGAGGAAAATGTGAACCTTACCCTTGAATTGTACCATTTTATTCCCCATGCTGATGTGGTAAGTGATTTGATTGTTTTTTTTTAATCGGTCAATCATTTGATTGGTATCATAGCTAACTCATGAAAGGCCAACCAATTGTGTTTTGCTATGTCAGCATGATGGTATGAAAGGGTATAATTTTACGGTAAGTGTAACATTTCCCTTTTTGAATTCTAAGATTAACAAATTTGTTAAATCCAGAATTTATGGAATTGTAAATCCTGCTGGAGTTTTCTACGAAACAAGTCTTAAGTTGTTGAGATCAACTTGAAAGATCTAGTAATATATAAGTCCCAAAGGTGGCAGCCAGTACCAATGTGCATATGTTAGTAGAAATGGGTTAACAACTTATCAATTGATGAGACTTCCATCATCTTATTTCGTTAACTGTTTTTTTAAACGGAGATAGAAATATTTCATTAATTAAAAGTGTGGTACAAGAGCATGAAGGGCTGTGTGTAAGAGATTTATACATGTCCCTCCAAAGAGAAAGTACAAAAGCAAGGACATAAAAACAAGAAATTTACTATTTTGGTAATAAGAGTGATTCCCAAATCCTTTACAACCCAAGAGATCCTAAAGGACATGGTCCGAGGGGAGATACTCAACCCTCAAACCCCTACTTCCTGTGGAGGTTGAAGAGGAAATACTTTTATTGCTGGTTGAGGTTTTTGTACTCCAACCTTGGCTAAGAAGTCAACAACATTGTTCGCTGAGTGGGCGGTAATGTACGAATTGGATGATTCCATTCCTAAACAATCTCCTAATGTTCCTAATAGCGTTGACTAGTTTCGGAGGGGAGGGGGGGGGGGCGTTGCGGGGGGTTAGCATAATCAGTTCTGATGATGAGGTTGTCATTCCCAAGACTAGCTCAAAGATGGGTCGCTCACCTAATTGGACTCCATTGCATCCTACCTTGTCACCATGAAGGCCGGCCTATCCCTGCTGGGCCCGATTTACCCCTTGCTGCGTCGTCGACATTTAACTTATAAAAACCTTCTTCAAGTTTCACCCATTTCACCTTAGTCTTTCTTATTTCGTTAACTTGGTTTATTTTATTTATTCAAAGAGATTTGTTAACTTGTTTATTGTTCCCACAAACCATCAGAGAATTACTAATCTTGAATTCAATGTTGGCTGTAAATGAACTCTAACTCACCTCTTCTTTGGTCCTTGTGTATACCTTCTCAATTAATCAATTTTTTTCTAACACATTGCTACAATTATTTGGGATCATACCTTCTGAGGCTTTGTTGTATTTTCTAGGGGTGGCTACACAGTGCTGATTAACACTTGGAAGCGCAATTCTCTTCTCAAGCATGCTGTGGCTCATTATGCATCTTGCAGTGGCACTGACACAATACGAGTAGTGTGGAGTGAAAGTGATCCACCGTCAGAAAGTCTGAAAGCATATCTTAGGAAAATTGTGTTGTCAAATCTCAAGTGCTCATAAACCTAACTTCAGGTTTGAACTAAATGAGGAGGATAATCTGAATAACAGATTTAAGCCAATAGACGACCTGAGAAACTGATGCTATCTTTTCAGTTGATGATGATGTGACTGTTCCTTGCCATACTCTGGATTTTGCATTTACTGTATGGCAAAGTGCTTCAGATACAATGGTGGGCTTTGTTCCACGCATGCATTGGTTGGATCAGAAGGTGAGTCATTTGCAGGTTATGTTGTTGTCATTGTATTGCCTTTGATGCCTTGCTTGTCAAAGCAGTAGTAACTGCAGTTTGAGTTGACATATATGATAACCTTTCCAGAACATGCTGCTTTGTGTTGGTTTTAGAGCGATTGGAAACCGCATCATGTTTCATATTTTTAAATTGTCTTTCCCTCAATGTCTAGCTGCTTCTTTTGTTTCTTCTTCTAATAAATTATTGCCTTCTGTCAGAAAGGAAGTTGTTATTCATCAATCCAGTTATTTCTTGTTAGGAAATTGGGTGTGTGCATTTTCCTAAGGTTGGAATTTCTATCGAGTCATTATTGTGGTTTAGAGTTTAGACAGACACATGTTAAACTTGTGATGAAAGACTTGCCTATGTGGATCTCACTGTTGATGTCTAACACCTGCACAATAATCTACCACGTGCGATCCCCCTCTGTTTCACACCAATACAAATTGAAATGCATGTAAGATGCACCATGGGTGTTCAAATTGTATAAGCTCACAAAAATTTTGGGCTTTGATGGGGGATGTTGATCTCATTGAACTCATTGAGGGGCTATGGGTCAGTTGTGGTTCTTATTCTAAGAGGAAGGATTGTCCCTGCTGAACTGGGATCCTCTAGTAGGAAGGCTGAAATTAATTTTGATGGCAGTTCTATGCCTGAAATTGGTAAATCAGGACTTGGTGGGCTCGTTTGCAATGTAGATTCGGAGGTAGCATTCTCCTTTTAGGGCCCTCTAGATCTTTGCCATGCAAATGTAGCTGAATTACATCCCTCTGGATGGGAGTAGAGGAGCTGCAGAAGATGGGCTAAGCTGGAGACATTATAGAGGGTGATTCCTTTCTGTTAACCCAATGGGTGAAAGGTGCTGATTGTCCGTGGACCCTCCTTGATAAAGTCGAAAAAGTTAAAGATATCATCAGCAGGAATGGTTTTTAAGTGCAGGCAGATGAATTATCACAAGAGGGGGCTACTTCAATCAATGTTTAGTCCTTAGCCTTTTGGCAGCTGGCTCTTACTAATTCTGTTTTTTTTTTTTAATACCAAGGTGTCCAGGCCTCTTAGAGCACCTGACTAATCGTTGGGGCATGTGTAACCCCCCCTATCCACACACACCGGCAACACTATGGGGAGTAGCCCTTTTGTATTGAGAGTGACTTGAACCCAAGACCTCCCACATCTCAGGCGGGTTCTTGACCGCCAAGCCAACCGTCACGGGTTTACTAATTCTGTTTTCTGTCTCTGGTTTTTTCTTCTCTTGTCTTATGAGAGTCCTCCTTTTGGTTGTATTCTTTCTTCTTTATCGATAAAATAGTAACCTTTTTGATGAAAACCTTTTTAGGGGTCTTCGAATTGATAGGGTTTTGATTCGGGATTTTAGGCCGAATCACGGATTTCGGTGAAGAAATCCAAAATGTTGTTCCCGGGCTCAAGTCCAGTATGAACGTGGAGAACCGTTCTCAGAGTTAAGTATGGTCTAAGTAGAGAACCTTCAAAGTTTGCATCAATAGCTGTTACTGGCATCATTTTATGGTAGAACATCCTCTTTTGGAAAAGGATCACTCGAAACTGTCATTCAATAATAACGTGGCTTGATGCTCTGTCGAAGAATCAATTGTTTGAAAGGCAATTGCCAAAACAATGTGTCTCATTATCTTGATCCCAAAATAATGCTCTCCTTATGCTCCTTATATTTTTTTTTTTTTTTAAAAAAAATTGTAGGTGCATGTGACCATGTGACATTTGAAGTTATTTTAGATAACAAAGCCTATGCTGTACCTTCATGCAGATGTTATCTCATGAAATTGTATTCACGTATTGCAGAGAGATGGGGTGCCGTACTACAGATATGGAGGTTGGTGGTCTGTGTGGTGGATGGGAACTTACAGTATGGTTCTCTCCAAAGCAGCATTTTTCCACCGGAAGTACTTGGATTTGTACACCTATAATATGCCCTCATCAATCCATGATTATGTAACACGAGAAAGGTATTGTTCTAGAAAACTTCTACTATTGGTGCTACTCCTACTCCAGCTTATAATCCCACTCTTGCCTCTTATGCTGTCTCCTTCGCTCCCGCTTCTGCTCATGAATCTCGATCCTTCTATCTGTTCCAATTTCTATCTGCTTGTTTCCATGAATGAATCTGATTGATCTACCATGCATGCTTTGTGAAAATAAGCTCAGAACATGTTCTGTATTTTTGCACTTTCATTTCTGTGATTTGATATTTCTCCTCTTGTGCACTTTTCCATCATTTCCGTGATTTGCAGAAACTGTGAAGACATTGCTATGTCTCTATTGGTTGCTAATGCCACCAATGCTCCTCCAATCTGGGTCAAAGGTACCTGCCTTTGTTAATTTTCCTGTTTCATATTTTTTCGAATGGTGTCATTTGAGGTTCATCATTGAAGCCCTTTTTTGAGGTTAATACCATTGTAACTATAACCCATTATATTGCAGTAATAATTTCAAGATCACTGTTTATTTTGCACCAAATACACTGTAACAAATCCAATTTTTTTTGTTACAATAACAAAAGAGTGCACTTATATTGTACAGGTAAGATATATGATGTTGGAGCCTCAGGCATCAGTAGCTTGAAAGGTCATAACACAAGAAGGAATAAATGTCTGAGTGATTTCATTTCCCTCTATGGTATGATGCCTCTGATTGCAACAAATCTTAAAGCTGTAGATGCTCGGCATGAATGGTTTTGGTAATGTACTACTTTTCTTCATGATTAGCTTAGCACCAAGAACTCAATGGGTCTTCTGAATACTTTCTATTCACATGCTTCCAGCCGATGTAGAATCCAGATTGTTTTTTTTCTCATGTACTTACACGTTTAGATCATGAGATGAACTCTGCAAAAACTCTTTCACCATGTGTATTTATGGGCTGAGTTAGTGGCTGCTTGATTCTTCTATTTATTAAAATATCCATGAGTAGGATTTGAGATGTACTTATAATATGTTTTTTTACGATCCGTAGTGTGATTTCCACGTTTCCATAGTATGGAGTTATTCAAATTTGGGATGCTTATCCATGTCAAATTTATGACAATGGGTGTGACATTCACTCTTTCAAACTTCTTTTCATTGACATTATTGTTCTACTGATCTGATGGTTATACTTTATTTATCTGAATTCAAAATAAATAAATAAATTATTTGATATTATTGTAATTTGCAGTCTAGTGACTTCTATATTTGTTTTTTGTTTTTTTGCTAACATGGGTATCTCTAACCCACATTAGAAGTGAGACTAAAAGAAAGTACGCTTTAAGCTCTGTTTTGATGCATGTAAAGTATGGTAGCATCTTGATAATTATTTTATTTAATAAAAATAAAATTAACTTATATATTTATTAAAATTAATTTTAAAAAATCTCTCCTTTAAATATATCCAATCTACACCTTACCCTATAATCCTATAAAAAGGGTTTTATAAAATATTATCTAATTACCAATTTACTAGGGCTGTTATTCGGGTCGGGCGGGTCGGGTTCCTTAAAATCCAACTTGAGTTGATATATATGGAATCCGACCCGACCTTAATGTTTAACCCAAATCTCACAACCCGACCCGACTCGAATTCTAACTCGAATTTTGACCTGACTTGTATTTTGAACCCATTTTAGACTAATTTTAGCCAGGTCGGGTCGGGTTAACTTATAAAATCCTCAATCCGACTCGACCTGAATTTTATGTGGGTTTTTATCTTCTCAACTCGACCCGACTCGCTGATCCGAAATTCACGACTCGACGCGGCTGATTTCTCGGGTCGGGTTTTGGCCCGACCCGAGTTGCAGCCCTACAATTTACCATTCTTCTCAACAAATATTGTATATTTTATTTTGTCCCCATTCATGACTCAGAATTCTCAATGCATTTTGCTGCCCTTGTTCAGTCCTTTTCTCCTCTGCTACATTATCTTTATATACATTCTCTGAAGTGGGAAGGACAGCACAAAAGGCCAAAGGCCCTAAAGTCACTGTATGAAGACAATATCGAATTAGAAAAAGAATATGCAATAAGACAAGAACAATAACTTCATCAATTAAAACAAGCTTATTTTTAGATTTTGCATTTTTTACACTTCTAGGTTTTATAAAATACTCAACAAGAGGTTAGAGCTAAAGAAAATTCGATTAAAATCCAATTATTTTGATCAAATTTTTTCAATTTTAAACCCATCAAACATGAACAAGTTTTTTTTAGAAGTACTTGAACCCCTTTAAACAAGTATTTTGGCTTATTTTGAAATCTTATTTTATATTTTGATCTTTAAAAAAATTATAATTCTTTATGATATGATTAATTAAAAGAGAAAAATTATAAGTATTTTTTTAGTAGTACTTTGAAAATTTCAACCCCTTTAAACAAGTATTTTGGCTTATCTTGAAATCTTATTTTATATTTTGATCTTTAAAAAAATTATAATTCTTTATGATATGATTAATTAAAAGAGAAAAATTTATAAAATCAACTTTAGATAGATGAGATATTTTACCATTCATAATTTAATCATGAGCCACTTTCGCATTGATGAATCATGACCCAAATCATGCATGATGAATTGTATGTATCTTTTCATTGGTGTGTATTTATAGCAATACATGGTTCATCAAAAAAATGGACCATGTACGAAAATAATAGGGACTAGAAGATCCATAACAGGGGACCGTTCTTTAATACTTGTCTTTGACTCTATTTGTAAACAGGATCACGTGTGGGGAGGCTAGAGACTACAAAAAAAAGTAGGTATCAATTTTTTTTGTAGGGTTTGCTTTTAATTTATTTTTAATTTACTTGTGTGAAACCGTAGCGCTAAAAATCCTATGAGTGATATCCATTGTTTTAGAGTATACCAAGTTACACCATAGGGACTCGAACCATGAAAAGACAAAAATATCAAAAATGTCTATAAAATCATAGTTTTTTGTTACGCTGAATTTGTCTAGGGTGTTTTTCTCATTTTAATGAAAATAAAGTAGCAGAAAATAGAAATGTTTCTTAGGTTGATGGAAAATGAGACCCTTCTTTCTTTATTTATTGAAGAAATGCTCTTTCTCAGTAACACAAGAATGAGATTTGTTTTTATTTTTTTTTCACTTTTTTGTAAAGAATCCATTTTCGATAAGAGAAGAAAAAAAATTAATAAGGAAAAAAAGAGATTTTCTTTATTTGTTAAGACAATGTTTATTCATTTTCAAAAAAAAAAAAATTTCAACACAAGATTAAAAAACATCATATTTTTCATAGCCCCATATTTGATTGGGTTTCATAACACTTGTTAGATGCCCCATATTTGATTGGGTTTCATAACACTTGTTAGATGATGAATATCGAACTCAAATATAAATTCTCTAACAAAATTAATTTCTTCAAAAAATTTGACAAACAATATCATGTTAAAGTCTTTCAGAACATCCGACTAATATTCAGGACATGTGCAAGTCTCTTCACCGGTACACTAGGTAAGTGAAGACAAACAACCTCATGCGAAAAAAAAAGGGATTACTATCAATCTCCATACAATTTTTCTCAAAAACAAATTAAAATATTTTTTACAGTTTTACAGTTTTACCCTGTTCAAAGCTTAGAACAAAGCCTTCACTTTTTTGCATTGAAAAAAATAAATAAAAAATAGCAGCTCAAAACAAAAGGGTCCCCCATGAGATTCCTCCAATGTTGCCATTATAACCTTGGTTATGAATATGATTGAACACTTGAATAGGCCAAACAATGGATGGATGGTGTCATACAACAATTCTGAGGTATTTAATGGGTTTGACCTACTCACTATCAAGTAACCCACACCACCAACAAACCCTCTTGGATTTTCTATAAACAAAATCGAAACCGACGATTTTGTACAGCGAATGATACATGACTTGATTCATTTATGAGGCTTCTATTTCTATGATCTAATTTCAAATAAAAAGTTTTATCTCATAATAATTTTATTTTTAATTTACGTGTGAAAAATCGTGGGATACTGAACTTAAAACTCCTATAAATGAGCCCACTACCTTTAGGGCACACCAAAGTTAGATTTAAAAATATAATTTATTTGATAAATTGATGAACTTTAAAATGTCATCTATCATATCAGTAAAGAAAAATCTAGACAAACTTAAAAGGAGATAGTGTTAATTTTCTTTATTTCAAATAACATAGATATCTTCACCTCGAATTAGAGGTGAAACTAATTCAATGAATATACAAAGAGAAGCTGGGAGTGTCCTTAATATCAATATTTTTCTCTCTTTCACCCTCACTACATGTAAAACTGCAAAGCGACTTTGATTGTAGGAAAAGTTTACTTAGAAAAAATTTATCGAGATTTTTTAATCATTTTTTCCACAATAGAAGTATAGATGGAGATTTAGAAATTTATAAAGACTTGCGTCACTCCACCTAATATGTTAGTCTTTTGGATTGGATATTCAGTTCTAATAAGTGGTATCAGAGTCAGATCTCACGGTGCCTCATGTGGACTCTGGAGACTTCCTCGTGTGAACGGAATGGCTGAGACAAATTGTTTAGTCCACCTTACATGCTAGTCTTTTGGACTTGATAATTAGATCCTAATAAATGTAGATGTAAAGTTTATAAAATTCTACAATAATTAATAAGTTTAGTTATATATTATTTTTAAATTTTAATAAATATAAATCATTATTATTTAAAAGTTTAAAAATTAAGAGATAAAAACATAGAAATTATATCCATTCTCTACTCATAAAGTCTATTTTACATTCTGCCGAGTTATAAAATCTAACATTAATTTAAAAGACTATCTTGATATCAAATCTTAATAAAAATATCTTGTTAATTTTTTTAATAAAGTGCTAATATTTTAGAATCACTCGTTTGCATGCTTCCCCATCTCACATGGCGCGAGTTTATGCGAGTCCAAACCGTCCAAATTGTGGGCCTAACTTGAAGTGGGTGTGGACTAAAATATCAACCACATGAACTACTCCCATTCTTTTCTTTGCTTTCATTTTCAACTCTTAAGATATTGCATAATAATAGGGGACAGACTAAAATTTTAATTATTTACAAAAAAAAATTGATTTTAGTCTAATATGACTGTATCTCAAAATGGGTTTAATTTGCTTTTAAATATATGTTAAATGATAATATTGAGAGAGAAGGGAAAAAGCTAATATTTTAAAAATCAAACTATCAATTGAACTTTCTTTGTCACAATTTAATTTAATTAGACTGAATAGTTGGATCAAGATTATGTGGTATTAGCATATCATAATAATAAATTATTTATTTTAAAAATAAACTTAAAATATAAAAATTAAAAATTACAGATAAACCATACCATATTAAGAATGAGATATCTTATTATTAAGTGATTAAACTTTATTAGCTCAAAGTGTATGATTCAATTTAGTTTTAAATACTGAGATTAGTTATTATTAATTATTCCAAGTTCAACGACAGACACTTTAACTCAAAAATCAGGAGTCTCATTCCGTAATTACTTGAGTTTCAAAATTTTATTAATACCATTATACTTAAAAGATTTGTGCAATGATATATTCATCAAAAATAGTTTCTCTTTATATCCTCACTTTATTTCCAACAAAATTGGATCTATAATCCATTATTGAATTAAACTCATAAATTTTTTAAAACCTATTAAATATATTTAAAATTTTAAAATGGTTTTTATAGACTTCAATCTTAACAAAAACATGCAAAGGGCACGCACATTTCCATTTTTATCTTTGACTAATCCATTTCCTTTTCCATTTCCAATTTTAGTTTCTGGTTCAGTTGCTCACTATCACTCTTCAATGGCAATTCCCTCGCTTTCTCTTACCAGAAGAAGATCAAAACTCTGAGCTCTCTCTCTCTCTTCTTCTCCTTCTTCTTGCTAGAACCAAAACTATCAGAAAATGAGATATCCATCCAAACGGTATTTCACATAAAAAAAGAATCTCTCTCAGAAAATATCAAAATCTTCTTTCATGAAAAGAAAAAACAATTTCTTCCGTGGGAATAAGAAGTGAGAGAAAATGCTTACAATTTTTTTTGCTATGTGATTGGATCTGTAGCTTCTCACTCTGTGTTACCAGTCAAAATGCAATCGCGCCAGCCATCACTTCCGCAGCCAACGCCGACTCCGCCGCCCGTCCTCCACCGTACTGGCCATACGACGCTTCTCACTCCGGTCGGTGCCACCGCGGCGGCGCTCTCGCTGCTCATCTTCCTGGCTGTGCTCTACCGGCGGCTATCGAGGAGCCGCACTGCGCCGGCGGATCTGAAGCAGCTGCGCCGCTTCTCCTACTCACGGCTGCGGCGCGCCACCTCCTCCTTCTCCCCGGAGCGTCGGCTCGGCCAGGGCGGCTTCGGCTCCGTCTACCGTGCCACTCTTCCGTCTGGCACCGACGTCGCCGTCAAGCTCATGGACGTCGGATCCCTCCAGGGCGAGCGCGAGTTCGAGAACGAGCTCTCACTGGCTAACCAGATCAGCGGCTCCGATCGTGTTGTGTCACTGATCGGATTTTGCTCCGACAGGCGTCGGCGTCGGCTCCTACTCGTGTACGAACTCATGCCCAATGGCAGCCTCCAGGATGCGCTCCTCGACCGCCGATGCCCAGAGCTCGCCGTGTGGGCCCGTCGGTTCTCGATTGCCGTTCAAATTGCTCAAGCGCTGGATTTTCTCCACGTGGCTTGCAATCCACCAATCATCCATGGCGATATTAAGCCCAGCAACATCCTTCTAGATTCCTCTTTCTCTGCCAAAATCGCAGATTTTGGCCTTGCCAGCGTTAAAAGTGATGATCAAATGGTTCAGATCAATCCTCCACCTTTTGATCTTAAATCCGGCAATCCAGCGGTTCAGGTTGATCCTCCCGGTCTCAAATCCGACGTGAAGTCTGAAGAATTGGCGGTCCAGATCGATCCCCCGTCGCCCGATCTGAAATCCGATGATCTGACGGTCCACGTTGATCTCTCTCCTTTCCACCGGGATTCCGCCGGAGGTGGCGGAGCATCACCGAAGGGAAAGGAGGCGGATCACGAGAATGGATCGATCACGGAAGAGGCGTCGGAGCTTTCGCCAGAGCGGTCTCCATATGCCGCTTCAGCATCGCCAGAGACGATGGTGACTGCAGCTTCGGCGTCTGACGGGTGCTTCGACCGTTTCAGCATCGAGAGTGGTGGCCAAAGAGGCGGCGCAAGGAAGAAGAGCGTTTCAGGTAAGGACTGGTGGTGGCGGCAGGACTTGAGTAATGAGGAGATCACTGATTCGTCTGGTGTCAAGGACTATGTTATGGAGTGGATTGGGTCGGAGATCAAGAAAGAACGGCCGAAGAGTGACTGGATCGTGTCGGACGACAATCTAAGCCGTCCATTGTAAGATCAGACAGTAGGAAGAAGCAGCAGAGGCGGTGGAATGGTGGGCTTCACTTGATGAAGGCCGGAGCTGGAAGAAGGATAAAACCCGGCCACCACGGGAATGGTGGCGGGAAGAGTTCTGCGAGGAATTGAGTAAGAAAGAAGAAACCCAAGTCATTGGGGGGTACGAATGCAGGTATTGCTGAGCAATGGTGGCGGAAAGATGACAATTTGGATGATAACCATGATACCAACCTGCAGGACCTAAAAAAGAAGAAGAAGAGGCGGAGTTGGAGCCGGAGCAGAGGCAGTAGGAGCAGCATTGATTGGTGGATGGATGGACTGAGTGGAGAATTCCGGTTCGGTCGGCGAGTAGTTTAGACTGGATGAGTGGCGACATCCCGAAGAGCGTTGGTGTCAGCAGCACTCCCAGCATGAGGGGCACAGTATGCTACATTGCTCCAGAGTATGGCGGGGGTGGGTCACTCTCAGAAAAATGCGATGTGTACAGCTTTGGTGTCCTGCTCTTGGTTTTGGTCTCTGGACGCCGTCCTCTTCAGGTGACTGCCTCACCCATGTCAGAATTTGAAAGGGCAAACCTCATCTCTTGGGCACGGCACCTTGCTCGCATTGGAAAGCTTCTGGATCTTGTCGACCCATCTATCCAATGTTTGGACAGTGAACAGGCGTTGCTCTGCATAACAGTCGCTCTGCTCTGCCTGCAGCGGTCGCCAGTGCACCGGCCCACCATCAAAGAAGCTCTGAGGATGCTTGCTGGAGAGTCGGAGCTGCCCCACCTTCCTGTAGATTTCTCACCTTCACCACGTTCTGGTTTTAAGTTCAAATCCCGCAAGAAGGGTCGGTGAGTTGTAGAATCTCATACCCTGCCGTATAATTTTCATGGGTGGCTTCACAATTGTTGTAGATCATGTTATTATTTTCCATCCATTTGAGATGATTCATGTATACAATTTAATTTCATGGATTGGGGTCCCCTTTTTCCTTGGTTTCGTTTGGACATGCCTGGCCTACAATGCAAAGTCACTTTTTCAGAACAGCCATGATTTCAGGCGAAAAAGAGATACAGACACCACTTTTGGTCATGTTGAATTTCATGAATTCCGGATATCGTTGTAAAGGAGATGGGTATTATGATACTCTAATCAATGAGATCTATTCATTCATGAGAAATTGATTGGACTTCTTCCTTTACATGTCTATAACTGTTGATTAGGTGTATATAAAAGTTGATGGCCATGAGCACTTTTCGTTGCCTTTTTTGGTTGTCCTGTAACTTTATTTTTCTTTGTAAACTTTTGAGAAGTTGGTCAACAACTTCTGGTCCCACTGAAAGTATCAGGTTGAAAAGCCAAAAGAGACTCTTGTTCCACTTTTTCTTTTGGATTCGCTTTAGATGTTGTTACAAGTCACGCTTCGTGTTCCAAGAAATGCTCTCTGTTGCTGGTGAAGTTGTGGGTACTACGCTCCTGTTGTGCAGAGTCTTCAGCATTTCTTCCGTTGAAAATTAAACTTCCTTGCCAGTCCTAACTTGTTAAGCAGTAACTTCAAAGAACCAAATGCTGTGAAGGGTGAGGAACTCTGTTTGTCAGCACATTGAATAGAAACACTTGCACCCTCTCTGTCATTTCAGACTCATTCATATGAAAGTGACATTGAAAATGGGTGACTTGTAAAGGATCAATGGTGAAGAATGGAGATCTAAATGGCGCCATTAAAGCTTCTGTACTTTGATAGGAATGTATTCAGTTTTCTCATCCTTCGCCTTGCAAAGAAGAATCCATGCATTTGAGGGAGCCATGTTAATATACACCTTTGAATTCACTCTCTTACCTTTTGATTGTAGCCATTTCCATAGTAATTCTGTTAGAAAATGGCAAAGAAACTCAGAAGACATGTTCCTTTAGTCCAACTTTATTACTACTGATATCAAAGTCAAATTTGAAATGGACATCATAATTTGGGTGGGAGAAGAAGAAAATAAGTAAATCTGACCTCATATACCCCAACCTATCTGATTGGATGGACACTCATTCTGCCAAAATATACAAAGTGATAGCTGGTTCCTGTACCCGAGCTAAACTGTTAGTGTTATCTACAGAATGTAGATGCATATCGCCTTTCTTATGCCATTTATGTTGTAAAGCTGCCCTATGTTACTCATAAAAGTCTTTTAACAGGTATTGTCACTAAACTACTTGGTCTTTGTACCTTGAAAGTTCAAAAAACCACCCAATGCTTTGCTTTCAAAATTGGAAGTAAAATTTATCAGCGTTGAATGTCCAAAGTAAATTACTATCAGGGTAAAATGTGAAGCAAATTATTGTAAATGGGTCAGGTTGGACAAACCAATTGCACCTCGGGATTGAGTTCATGCTAGTTTGATTTTGTTTGGGGTTAAGGATCCAATTCTCCAAGGTCAATAGATCAAAATAATATAATGACTGGAACCCAACTGGCCAGCCCAGACCCAAGGATCTTGAAAAGCTTGAAACAAGAGGCTCTTTTCAGAGGTAATATACCCCATGTCTTTGTTAGATGACCACGCTGGATTATGCTCCAGTGTGTTTGTGGTGGGCAAGCATGAAGTAAGTAGGAAGAAACCATGGCTATGATCTATTTTAAAAAAGCAAAAAAAGAAGAAGAAACCACACCTATCTCTTCTACTCTTTTTTTAATGACTAAGGTGGCCCTTTGGGGTGGACTGGGAATCAAACTTAGGACTCCCACTTCCTGAGGCGGGTTCCTGGCCATCACTCCAACCCCTTTGAGTTATGCTACATATCACATTGATGTCTATTTTCTTAAGCTTTTTATAATAATATCGTTCATAGCATTGCTTTTGTATGTATCTTATGACAATAGTGTAAAAAAACCATTAAAGCATTTTTTGTGATCCTAAAAGTATCAGGGTATCCGACGGAGGTATGGGTGTTTGACATAATATGTTGACCATATACAATTGTCTGGGCATCCTTGACACTAACCATTAGAACTGGAATTTCTTGCCCCAAGTAAAAAT
Source organism: Chimonanthus praecox (assembly GCA_022113865.1). NCBI lineage: Eukaryota > Viridiplantae > Streptophyta > Magnoliopsida > Laurales > Calycanthaceae > Chimonanthus > Chimonanthus praecox. The sequence continues at coordinate 4,027,768 of CM039094.1, forward strand.
CTCCAAACATGCATCTAGGTGCAACTAGGGGTTACAGCTTAAGTTGTGTTCAACCTGAATTTGTATGACAAAGCCTGATTTTGTGTTGAAGTTCCTTGGTTTAGGGCTGGTTAGATTGGGAAATCAAGGCTAGATTACAAATCAGGTTAGGTTCTGAATGAAGGGCCACGTTGAACCCTGCTTAGTCCAACCTACCTATGTATATTATGTCCATGCATGTTTATTAAAATGATTACGGTAACTCCACACTCACACCCCTCGCCCCCAACCCAACCTGGTTCAACCTGACACAAGAACCTGATTTTGCAAATTGGGTTGGGTTTGATCTTGTTGGATTCAATGAAATGTTCTGGTTATGGGCTTTCTGGATTGGGATTTGTGTTTATGTGGGTTCAGGATAAGAGTCTTTGGCAGGTTTTCTTTGGTTGGAGCTATACGCAGCACAAACTGACCTAAGTTGCACCAAGATGCTGCCCAGTGTTGTATGCAGGAGGATTTACCCAGTTGCTATTGAAGTGTTTCTAGAAGTGGAGTCTAACAGAGAAGACCAAGGTCTTTGGTATGTTCTCTTACAGCTCCTCAAACTTGTTCCTTACCAAAACTCAAGTGCTGGTCTCCATTGGCCAATTCATTGTTGGACCATTCATCAAGACTATGCCTACAAACACTTGGCGTGACTATCAAAACCCAAGCTACATGGAGATATCCAACACCCTTGCCGCATCAAAAGGAATTTCCTGGTGATTCCCTACCTGGACCAGAGATCATCTTGAAGAACTTATATTTGGAAGCGCTTTGTGAAAGCTCCGTGAGGTTCTGGGAGTACTTCTTGTATGGTTTTTCTTTTTTGCTCTTCTTATCTAGAAATGATGCAGAATGCACTAACTGAATCTATGAACCTTGGTCTTGGCCTACCTCTGGTCACTGAAACCCCCACCAATCAACCCACCTTCTATGAATTTATGAAGATAGATTAGAGTTCTCTGTTGGATTAGGAGTCCAGTTTGTGCCCAAGAATTTGAGTTTATCTAGAATTATTGTATGTGTCTATATGTTGAATGTTTCTTAATGAATGAGAACATCACAAGTTTGTTTCCAGCCTTTTATGGATGTGTCCAAACCATTTTAAATGACATTCTCCCATTCTTTTAGATGGGATTCTCGCTAATGACGATGATGATGGTTCTCCTGATCTTTTATTGGAGCAACCTTTAGGTTTTCTTTAATGCACTTATTTTGAATTCTATATTTTGTTGTTACATTACACGTCTTGACATATGATCACTTAATATCTTCATCCTCACCACTCTCAGATCTACTGAATTTTATTCCTCAAGGTCTATTTCTGTCCCGTTGATATTCAAATCGTTTGTCTCAAAAGCTTTTCTCTACATTTCCAACTTTTTATATAGTTGATGCTTTCTCTCTAATTGGCACATTGTCACCTATAAAAAATATACACGAAGGGACTTCATCTTGGATTTCTAATTTTATGTTTTCCATAACCAATGGCAAACATGGACCATAGATAAAGTAAAAGGGAACTCCAAATAACAAATATGTGAACTTGGTCTCCAACAATGGAACCGTCTTTACTTGATCTAATATGTATCATTTTTAGCATTTTTCTTGAGTGGTAATACATTTGCTTTGTTTTTTCCTAAAATAGGATTAAGGTACTAAAGCTACTATACAGTGAAAATTATATATTTTATAAGATAAAACATCATGTGATTGCAAATTTGCAAGAGTGCCTTTTGAATTACAACTGTGCTACATGTTGCAGATGGCATTTTTGGTGTAACTGAAACAAGAAAAGTCGACTACTTTGGAATGCATTTTTCTCATTGGGAAACAGGTATGCCCCAACCATCTTGACTTTTTAATTGTTGGATTGCTTTGATAATGATGATATTTAACTATGTAAAATGATCACCCGTACACTGGTCTGGGTGGTATTACCCCGCACCCCGATGCATGGGGTCCACCCAACAGGGTGGTGATGGGTCCGTTGGAAACATCTTTCTTTGAATATGTGGTTCACTAAAAATCACATTCATTAAACCAATCAAGCCAGGTTTTTAATCTCTCCTAAATCTGATATAGCTTAAATGAGTCGATTAAAGTGATTTTTGATGGGCCTCATACTCGAGCAAAACCCATTCTGACTGATCAATTGCCACCCTATTTGGTGGCCCCATGCCTAGGTGTGTGGGTAGTCATCCTTTTTAAACTATTAGGATGACTTCAAAATAGGAACTCACTTTCAATGAAGGTAAATCTAGACAGAGTGTTTTAAAACACATGCACTTTTCCTATTTCTGTTACAAACTGGTTCACTGCAACGACTTGGGTTAAGTTCCATTGAAAAGGAGTTCAGTGGAGCTGAGCTGTGGGCAATAAAGATCGCATTGGAGTTGTGGTGGGATCTAAGTTAAATTAGATCTCCGATTCAGGTCGGGCCAATTCAGGACTTGGCTTAAAAAGAAGAAGATTGAGCCGAGTTGGGTCAGGGAAAAAAATGTTATTAGATACAACCAAACAGTGCTTTAGGCCAACTAGGGCCGCCGCCTAGGACCTCCAATGTGAGCAATGGGCTGTAGAGCCTCTACAGCCCTGAGATTTCAGAGCCAGTACTGCAATCAAATCATCCCCTACTCAACCTATCCCAACCCATTGATGCTCCTATCATCAATTGATTATCACTTTTAAGCGTACCCAATTCATTACCAGCTTGACTTAATCAAATTGATTAACTTCAAAATTGAATCTTAATTTCAAAAACTTAAAGTACAACGACACAAACAAATCTTCTTCAGGGTTCCACTGATATACAGATTTAAAAAGGTAAAAGTAAATAGAATAAGAAATGGAAAAGAGAACATTGTAAAAAAGTAAGAAGTATATAAAATGCAAATAATCTATTAAAAATTTCAGTTCACATCTTAAGTTTGAGTTTTTTTTTTTTTTTGAATTTATGTGAGAAATCACAGGAAACTCCGTATAAAACCCTCATAGGTGTAGCTCAGCTGGTTACCTCCTACCTCAGGAAGCGAGAGGTCTAATCTTGATGTGCCTTAGGGGTAGGGGTCCACCCGTGGGGGTTTTATGCTGGGTATCCTGCGGTTTCCCCACACATAAATTCAAAAAAAAAAAAAGCACGGAAAACTCCACGTAAAATCCCCACAAGTGATATCCACGGTCTTTAAGGTACACCAGGAGACTCGAATCTAGCACCGTTTTTTTCTTCTTTCATGACTTGATTCGATTCGAAAGAATCTTACATCTTCAAAATAATCAATAAGCTTGATTTTATGAAATCAATAAACTTTAAAATTGAATCCTAATTTCAAAATTTTAAACTATGGCACTAACAGATGTTAATAGTTCCACTAAACTATGTCACAGGTGATCATTGTTTTAAACTAATGATTGAAATTAAGATCTTCAAAAGTTGCAATTTTTTCAAAAAAGTTTCTATTTCCAATAATAAAATGCACTTCTTTTTTGACCGAAGAGATGATGAAATGGTAAAGAATATGATTAAACAAATTGGATCTCAGCACTAGACACGTAAACAGTAAATAACAAAAAGATCTTCTTAGGTTGATAAAGTCATCTATTTGATTATAAAGTTTATTTTATTAATGGGGGTTTCTTTTGATGGTCACATGGATGGTTAATATGAAAATTTATTTTTTCTTTTCTGTCACCTGATTCCATCTCTTTTACAAGATACCATTTGTCTGCACTTGTCTGAACTTTGGCTAAGGTCATGTGCCCTACATTTTGGGACAACCAAAACCACTTTTAAAGATGATTTAAAATTCTGATTGTAATTCATAATTTTGATGGGATTTAAGGGTTTTTTTTTTTCTAATGTTATGTGAAAGTGATATTTTAGTTATTAAAAAATATTTTAGTTTCTTATGCATTTTATAATGAATATTTATGTTGTTAAAAGAAAAATGAATTGAAAGTGTGTTTTTTTAAAATGCATATTTTAAAATTTAATTAAATTATATTATTAAAGTTGTATTGTATCAAACGATTTTTTTAAAATCATTTGTCCTAGCTCAAAAATCACTTTAATTGGTTGTCTCTTACATCGAAAAGTGAGAGATTATAGGTTTGAACTCCCATGGTCTAATCTTGATGTACTCTAAGATTAGTGAGTTCACCCGTGAGAGTTTTATGCCAGGTGTCCAACAATTTCCTACACAAAAATTTAAAAAAAAAAAAAACACCACTCTAATCTTTGCCCCAAGTTTGGGGTGATGGAAAGAATGATGTTCAAACAAAATCTTGAGTGAATAGGGTGTCTACTGCAAAACTAGGAGGTCCTTTCTCCTTACATCATCATTTGTCAAAATTCAGAGCCCAATAATTTCCATCTTGAAGAGGCCAAGGATAGACAGATCTAATAATAGTGTGCTAGAATTTAGTTTGAAATGAGTGCGATAGATGTCAGTCCTGCCCATCATTCAAAACCACTCTCTTTATTTTTGATAATTCAAAAATTGAATATAAATTAAGAACACCAATTTAAATGATAATGTTAAATCTTTAATTCTGTCAAACTTAATTTCTCATTAACTTAAAGAGTTTGGAGTTATGGTAAAAAATCCGTCTCATGAAGCATGAGTTTTAAGTTCCATCTTTATTCTATCAGTCTATCTCAAAGGACTAATTCTGATAGAATTACACAATGTGTATTGATAAAAAAATTACGTATATTTCATGGATTAGTGAGATACTCTAAATACCTGAATACCTTTCTCATAAAAAAAAACTTAATGTATTACTTATCTTATTTTACTGTTACATGTACAAATCCCTTTGCCATCTAAACAAAGGCAGGCAAGGGTGTTTTGATAAGCGGGCCTACTCTATGTCAAAATAATTTGATGAGGGTACATTATCATAAGAAGTATAAATTAAAAAAAAAATATCCACTCCCATTTTCTCTAATGTGCATCACTTTAAAAAGAATTTTTAAATTTGCTCTTGTCTTTAGGAAAAAGAAAAAAAGAGGGGAAGAGAGAAATAAGAGTAAATTTGGAAATTCTTTTTAAATAAATATACTATAGGAGAAAATAGGGGTGCAAAAATCATTACCTCTCTTGATAAATAAATTTTAATTTGATGACGATGATAAATTATCACAGAGACTATCAAACTATTTAAAATAGAGTCATCAAATCATTTTAACTCTTGAATTTTAAGATCATAAAATAAATTAAAAAAATATTTTTTTTTTTGAATTTACGTATGGAAAACCGCAGAATATTCAGCATAAAACTCTTACAGGTGAGCCAATCTAACGTTAAGATACATCAAATAAGGATCCAAATTTAAAAGATAAAATAATATTTTAATCTAAAATTCCAATAAAGTGAGTCTTATGTAGCACTCATGTGCTCAACACACAAATCGCCTTAATATTTGTTAGAAGAAAGACTTTTGATTCAATTTTATACATATAAATAAAAATTAGAAAACATCAATGACTCACTAACTCAAATATAAATATCTGCTTCGAGCTTAAACATAAATATCTACTATAAAATTATTTTTGTAAAAAAACTGAATTGACCGAAATTTATCAAATTTTAGCCTAAATTTTGGTAATTTTCAATCCTCGATTGATTTTACTGATATAATTGATAATACCCATGCACAAATTTTGACCATTGGCTATAATTATAGTTAATATGACAAAATTATTAGTTAATTTTTTTCATACAATATATGTCAAAAATTTAATATAATTGTATGATGTAGAATAAAATGTTGACTATAGGTTTATTAGAGTTTTTGCCTTTATATATAAATAAATTAAAAGACGATAATCTACACTAAACTAAGGTAGACAACCTTGGCATGTCCTTAATGATAAATTCCGGTTACTACTTATTGATCTGACTTATATTTTATTATTTTCTTACTGAACTCATTTTTAAAATTATGATTTTTTTTTAATTTTTTTTTTTTTTGAAATCGCGGGAAACTCAGCTGTTGTGTTGAATGGAGCCTATATTTTTATTTTTATTTTTATTTTAACAAGCTATTTATAATCAATTTAAGTCAACCTGCATAATTAAATAAAATTGAGCCTCATTGTGTTGAATGGAGCCTATATCGATCACATAGAGCCAATTGACATGACAACTCAGTAAAGGACCAGTCCTTTGTTGCACCGAATTTTTAATCCCTAATTTATCTATAGTAATTGTATCTGCCTGAGCTCATTTTTGGAGCTCCATTGCAATGAATTCAATTTTAGAGCATCCAAAGCGGGTTAGCAGCCAGGAGGGAGGACAAGGGAGTCAGGTCTGTGTTTGCACCAATTGGGTGCACCAACTCATGAGCCATGGCTCTGTTTGATGACAGAATCCATAGGACATAAGAGTACACTTCTCTACCAAACAAGCACCAATTCCTAAAATCACATTACATCCAAAGAAGTGGGCCCCAAAATCACATTCTTCCTCTTTTTCTCATTTTGTATTTTCATTTTAATTTTATTATTTAAAAAACATTTTTTTAGTATTTTAAATTAACCGAGCAGTTAAGTGAAAAACAGAACAAAACAATACTTCTTCATCATCTTCAAATATCAAAATTTCATGTACAGTAATGCAGTACTGTATAAATAGTAGAGAAACTTACAAGAGAAGAAAAGGAAGGAAAGTAGAAGGGTAAAATAGGAAGAAATTTCTCCAAATTTCCACGTGGAAAAATCAGCTCCCTTAAACTAACTTAATTTAATGAAAATGCAGTGGTGAGAATCCAGTGACATTTTCATTTAACATATGGCTGGACTTCTCTGCCCTCACAAATTCCAACTCTTTTATCCACAACTTCTGTTCCCTCATTCACATGGGACCCACTTCACATGATTGGGACCCACATCACATGCTCTGCATAACTTAGTGGCCCCATCTTATCTGAGCTTTTCCAAAGTTTTAAAAAACTCCGGCTTTATGCCATTTGTCCACATTCCAAATAATATCCATCTATAACTCACAAAATTCCAATGTAAACTGATTTTGAAAATTAGAATTGGAGAGGAAGGTTTCCCTAAAAAGTTAAAAGTATTACATTTACTTTAAATTTTGACTGAAGCAGATAATTGGATTTTAAGTGGGTTAAGATCTTTGGTTAAAAATATTGATTATTTTACTCTACGTTCAGTTTAGTTTTTTTAATTTCAAAAAGTAAAAACCATTTTTTTTTTTAATTGAATCTAACTCTGTGATTTGATTTGATTGGACCTGAACCCATTTTTAAAACAGTTCATCTTTAATACAGCTCGATTTGTTAAAAACTATTATAATTATTTTTCTCTCTTTTTTTTTCACTAAAATGCCATCTTCCAGTGTTTGTGATACGGTATTATAGTTGCCATATGAATTTTATTTTTTATTTTTAAATAATTATATGATTATCATATTATACTGATATCATAAGTTAAAAACAAATCAAATTTATTTGACCTTGCAGTTGAACTTAATTGAATGATTATCTTTGGTACATTAAATTTATGTAAAATGTTCATTTTATTTAATAAATAAAAAAAGAAAAAAAAGAGATTAAAGAAAATTTAAAGAAGATAAATATTTTATATAAATTTAATGTACTAAAAATAAACTTTCTTTAAATTCGTCCATAAAAAAAATGGATTTTTGGCGAAAATCAATCTGATTCTGAAGTATTTTTCTTGCTGGTTGATGGAATGAGTTTCTGGAAAGGTCCTTTTCATGCGTGTGGTAACGGCGTCAAGTACGCTGGTGACTCTCAATTCCATGTGGTGTCAACCACAGATTAGTGGGTGGAGGAATCCTCTGACGCTGCGGCAACAGAGATCTAGATTCGAATAGACTAGGGTTAGGCGTTCAATCTGTGCTCCACAAGATTACACTGGTCTTAATTCAAAATAGACAATTTTTAAAAATATCAGCCAGTAATAATTTTGCAAATATATGTTTTAATCTAAATTTAAATTTGAACAAGACAGAACAATTTTGCCACTATTTTGAATGAGGTATTTTACGAAAATACTTCAAAATTTGAAAAATAATGAGTAATAAAGAAGGAGGGCTAATTTATCGAGTCCAACCTATATAAATGGACTTTGTTGAATCTCATTTATTTATGTCGAAGTTAGGTTCTGACTTTTATTTAAAGTCCGTCGAGGCCTGTTGAGCTCGCACTTAACTATATTCAGCTTAAAAGATAAATGGATTTAAAATCCTGAGCTTGACTCGTCGAACAAAAACTCTTTGTCGAAGCCTATTTATTTAAGTCGGACTTTAACTAAGACCTATCGAGGCCCATTAGACTAATGCTTAACTGTGCTTGGACTTAAAAAATTAACAGGTTTAAAAGCCTGAACAACCCGCTGAACAATTTTTTTGTCGAAGCTCGTTTATTTAGGTCGTGACTGGGCTTGGACTTTTATTTAATGCCTTGTTGTGGCCCGTTGGGCTCGAACTTAATTGTACTTTGATTTAAAAAATACACAAATTTAAAAGCCTCAACTTGACCCATCGAAGATAAATCTTTGATGAAACTTATTTATTTAGGTCGGACTCAAATAAATGAACACAATTTAATTATTACTCATTTAAAAAAGAATCATCAACAAGATTTAAACCAAATTCATTTACACGAGAAATGAGTAGCTCTTATTGTAGTATAGTGGTAAAAATACTTGTTTCTCTATGAGTGCTGCATATAAGTAGAAGTACTTGTTTTTACAGATGCAATAATTTTGAAAAAAAAAACTCTGAGTTGTCTTTGATGCGGATGGAGACAATTTCATCCAAAAAAATATTTGACCGGAAGTACGAGACATCTAATACAATATTTTTTTTGAAATTACAATAATTCAAAATCTAATTTTCAATGTATTTCTCTTAAAAACATCCCATTTTGAATTTGGGCCGCAAGTCGTAAGTGAGCCCGTGAAAAACACAAAAGCAGGCGTGAGAGTGATTAGTTAAAGAAAGTAGTAAAATAGAGAGAGCAGGAGTCGGAGGTGGGGAGGATGTGGGCCCCTTTTCTTTAGCTTTGTTTTGGGGAGCGTGAGATACTGAAATGGGAGCGCAGTCTTCTATCGTCATCTTCTTCCTTTCTTTCTACATCTCTATTTCCAATGCCACCTTGCCCTCACATAAAACCAACCAAGTTTTGCTGCTCGAGATCTTCTTCCTCACCTTTTCCCTTTCCCTTTCTCTCATACCTTAGCTTTCTTCTTCCTTCTTTTTCCACTCCCATTTCTTCTTTTTGGAGGTGAGATTGTTGGTATGCAATGGGGAGAGAGTGGTACTGGAGCCGAACCTTTAGAAGGGGTGGTGACAAGGAGAGTGTCGGGTGCATGACCGGCCTCCTTCACTTCTTTGATTTTCACCAGCCTCACTTCTCCACCCACCACCACCACCACCACCACCAGAAGTTTCCAAATGATTGTAAGCAAGACTCAACTCGAGGTAGAAATTACCATCTATTCAGCATTTTTTTTAAGCTATTAATGGTTTGTATTGCATTTGTTTGTTCACACCTTTTTTTTTATAAACATGTTGACTAGAACTAGAACCAGAGAAAAAACTTGCAGTCGAATTTAGTCAATTTTTTTTCAGATTCTTTTTTATTACCATACTTTTTCATTATAGATTATTTTTTCAGAAACTCAACAGACGTGCCTTGAAGAAAAAATGGGTGGGTGGATGTTTAGATAACTCAGGAGTGGAAGCACCAAGAAACAGCTTGGAATTGGATGCTGATGCTGAAATTCTTTCCACTGAAGTAGATTTTAAAGAAGATATTCCGGTAAGCAGAAAGCAAAATTCCATTTGCTTCTTTACTTGCTTTGATATATGTTTTCTGCCCAAGTTTAAAAATTCAAGAATTAGTCTTGATTTGATATCTTATACAAGTTGAGTAATTTAGATAAAATTTATCATATGGTTATTAACGGTATGATTTAAAATGTAACTGAGTGAAGTTAGACCAACTCATCCAATTTTTATTTAAAAAAAATTAAGCCATATATATTTCTTTCTTTTTTTTCAACGTAGATTGGAATTCAAGTGCAACCAAGACTTTCAAGAGGTGTAGACGAGGACTCAACATCAGAAACCAGAAGCTTGCAGGGATCAAAGACTCCGAATCTCGTCGCTCGGTTGATGGGTCTTGATCTCCTTGCCGACCAAATTTCTTCCCCACTAACACAAACCCGACCCTGTTCTTCTCAATCGAGATCAATTCAAAGAAGAGACAGAACACTCACCGTAAACGACTCGGGCAGCCGATCTTTGCCCGGTACCCCGAGAATATCGTCAGCGAGAAGATCAGATGTAGATCCAAGGTTCTCTCTGCAACTCAACAAAGAAAACATTGAAATTTGCGAGTTCAATTGCTCACCATTTTCGTCGAGAAGGACGAGAGGTAGAGAAGGAAAACATGGAGATGAAAACAAGAGCCCAAGTTCTTATGCAAGAGAGATTGTGAAGCAGATGAAAGAAAGCGTCAGCAGAAGAAGATTTGGAATGGATATCACCAATGCCATCACCACCGGCAGTAAAAACAGGTGAAGTAATTGATTTTATGTATTTTATTTTCTTTCCTGAAGTGATAAAAAGTTTCACATCTATTCACTCTATGTAACACTTGAGTCAAGTGAATTCTACTTAAAAAAATGTCATCATCTAATAATTTTCTAATATGATATCAGAATATATTCTTTTTGAAAGACTAATTTATTTGATATAATGACCAGGGACGAGGGATCGAGTTCAAAGAAGGCGAAGAGTGTTTCGAAATCAAGTGAAGAATCGATTTCGTGCTCTCCTCGATTCAGGTTCTTGGAGGCCAAGATCAAACGAGTGGAGAACAAGGATTTTATCTCCATCTGCAACTCTCCAACTCCATCTTCTTCATCAAGAAGTTCACCTCCTTTTCCACCATCGATAACTCTTAAGAAAGACGAAAAATCCAAGTCCAAACCAGTTCCAAAGTCCATATCCAAGTGCAAAAAGGCCAGCTGCGAACGCTTCACACAACGACCAAATCAGCCTCCGACCACTGCCCACAATGCTCTTCGAATGAAATGCAAGACACCATTATCGAACGACCTTCTCCTACAAATCCAACGTTCCTCAAACACTAGTCAGCATACTCCAGTGAGTAATTTCTTTTCTAATCTCTCTCTCATATTTTTCAAATTAATACCTCTCTAACCAAAATCTCAGTAAAAATTATAGATATTTGAAAAAAAAAAAAAATCTCGGTCTTCGTTTTAAAGTTTTTTTTAAAATTAATATCTTCATATTCTGTACAATTGTCGGAACTAAAAACCTTAATTTTGACTTTAAATTGAGTAGTTATCCTATCACGAAAATCTTGATTCTCTCATTGTTTATTATTATTATTATTTTTAATCTGGGCTTTTACTTTTGGGAGACGCAGAAGGTCGTTAATCCGCCGTTATCTAGTGGCACGAGCCAGAAATTGCAGAAGTACGAACTACAACAACAGCCGCAGCCAAATCCGCCGCTCGACGACCGAGACGAAAGGGCTGAGCTTAGGTACGTGAAAGCAATTCTCCAACGAATTGGCATCGACAGGGATACCGCCATTTCCTTCGCCAGATGGTTCTCTCCATCCCACCCAATCAACCCAACTCTGTTCTCCGACCTGGAGTTTTCCGTTCAACCGCCCATCTCCGGCCTACTCACCCGACGCTGCAACCGGCGGCTCTTATTCCATCTCATCGACCAACTCCTCCGCGAATCTCTCAATCCCCACTTGGGTCTGAAGCCATGGTTGCAAAAGAGGAGAATGAATCTTCTTTCCGTCTCTTGGAGACAGAAAACAGGGGAGCAGCTCCTCCAGCAGCTGCTCTTGCGGCTGAGTTGCTTCCCTTCGGCCAAGTGCGAGACGCTGGAGGACATAGACGAGCTGGTGGGACCCGATCTACCCGAATTCAACGTGGCAAGAAATGGGTCCCTCTCGGAGGACGTGGAGGAGACCGAGTCGGTGGCGTTCGAGTTGGAGAGGCAGATATTTGACTCAGTCGTGGAAGAAGCGGTGCACGAGCTCATTTCACTGGACTCTGTTCTGTGCAATCGGAGAGGGAAGATCTCACACGTGTGGCATTATTACAGATTACATCGACTCTGCTAAGTGCCAACTGTAAAAAATAATAATGACAATAAAAACTGTTAGATTAGCTTTTAATCACATTTACAGTGTATAGCCAACTTCTCAAAAATTACAAAATAAATCCCTTTCTATTTTCTATTTTATTGTCCCTCCCTCTTTATTAGAATAAATTTTAAGAACTTTTAAATAATTTATGTTTCAATTTTTTAGTATTGTCTTCATTATGACCAATTTATCATATTTAGAAGAGGACTTTTCAACCATGTAAAAATTCTCTCGTGATGATCAATTCACTTTTAAATTAATACATGCAATGATTTTTTTTTTACACCATAACTTGAAATAATTATATTTATTACTTTATCGGTTAAACTAAATCTTGATCTAAAAACTCATTTACTTCATTGTATTGTTTGATAAAGTTTGATATGAATATATATTTAATAATTTAAATTTAATGTTAGAAAGTTAAAAGTGAAAATAATTTAATGAGACTTTTTAAATAGTTTTAGAATACATGAAATTTTATAGTTATCCATCACAAAACTCATCGAGAACGAATTCTACCCTCCAACATAGATTATCAAATATAAGGTTTTAAACAATAAACTAATCTCTAACTCACTCAAAATGAAGTTTAAGTCATGTTTATTGAGTTAGATAAAAATTAATTATAAATCACTCAAAATTAAATAAAAATGATCAAATTTAATTAAAACAAGTCAATCAATATTTAAAATACTAAACAACAAAAACTAAATTGTTGATGCCCAGAATTTGTCTATTTTGAAGGAAACATAATAAAATATTTGGAATAATATTTATTTAGAATATTTTTATCATTAAATTAATCATGATAGAAAGAAATATTTTATAAATTTTTAAAATTTAAAACTAAAATAGTTCAATAAATTTCTCTTTTTTTTTTTTAATTAAACAATGATAATTCATTCATCTATATAACTTTTGTGATTATAAAGTAAAACTTCATAGTAGGTAATAGACAGCCTTGTCACAAATATCGGTGATATTTTCAAATTTATCGCATTTTTATCGGCAAAATATCATTATCGCGTTAAAAACGCGTTTTTATCGCCACGGTCATAAGTTTCTGGTAAATTCCAGATAAAATCGTGTTAAAAACGCAATAAACGTTAATAACGCGATAATATCCCAGTAAATTTTCGATAAATTCCCTGTAAATTCTCTATACCATTTTTATTTCATTAATTTTTTTTATTCTATTTTTTTATTTTTTAATTATTATAATTTCCACGATATTTTCCTGGTAAAAATTCGAGAATTTAAAAATATCCCGTTATTACCCGTTAATATCTCGAGAACGGTATTTGTCATAATGATAGACAGGCGCTAATTTAATGAAAATTAATAAATAAATATTTTATAAATTATTTTAAAATTGCAAAAGAAGTCCGAGCCATTCACGATCACACACGGAATGGTTAGTCGAGTTGCGCGCTACGGGCGACAGGTTAAGTGGGATGACGCAATCTCAGCCGTTCCGTACGATAACGGCTCTTAGCAATGAGTGGTGAGATTCGTTAGAGAATCACATGGGAATTCACGTGACAAGATGCCGTATTCATTGAAAGAAGGAGATGTTCCTGCCACGTGTAGGTTGGTCAACTGGTCATACCGACAACTCCTTCAGCTCTCTCTGCATCAGCCCTTTCCAAGTTCCACAGGAAGTTTCCTGGAAACCATCTCTCTACTCGACACGTGGCATCTAATCCCGCTTATTTTTGAAGTACGTTGGATCCATTCCACTGACTTAATTATAGAACGACTTCCTAACCGTTTAAGTGTAAGAATTATAAAATTAAGTCGTTCATATAAACACCACACTTTTCTTTAATTACTTCTTTGATTCTAAAATTTTAGAAGAGAAAAAAAGATTACATGATCATATTAATAAGAACTAAGGACATTCTATAAAACTCTTTGACCTCTAAATCTAGAATATCTTATTTTCATGTGATTAATGGAGTTTAAAAAAAATATCTATTTTTGTGATAGAGGGCCAGTGATGCTTGTAATATTATATAAATAATCAAAATATTCTCAAAAGAAAATTCACCTCTTTTTTATATTCATAGATTAAATTAGATCTAAAAATATTATATTAAAAGAATTTTTTTCATTCAAATTTAATAGATTGATTGTTTCGTTCCTGCATAAAGTTAGGAATGAGGGGTGGTATGATGATCAATGAAGGAAGCATGTGAATGAATGTTTAGTACTAAGAGAGTAAAGAGCCTTGGGACTTGTGTTTGGTCCATGCCTTTGGTTATTGGGTCTAATGTGGTCTTGTTGGGCTGTCTCCTCTTCTCTCGTCCTTAATGATGAGGTTGAGACCATTATTAGTGGAGCCTAAAGTTTACTCTTCAAAAATCAAAATTAAAATTAAGTCTCCTATTCATTGCTTTAACTTCACCATAGAATCATACTCTTTGTGGTCACAATTGACAACATAGTTTAATTCAAAGGAATTTGAATGATGGTCAGAAACTCAATTCAAATTAATCATTCTATTGAGAAAAAGAAAGGCTCGGCATGTAGACACCGCATTATTTTGTTACCGGACACCGCATTTCAAATTTTGAGTGGAAATTACGTTTCTGTCCTTCCGCGCGAAATCAACCGATCGATTCTGCAGTGCATTTTTGCTTGTTTCGATCGATTTGAGGCGTATACGATCTATTGATCGATCAGACAGTTTATTTTCGAATCGATCAATTGATCCTTACACTTATCGTGCGATCGAATGAATCTCGTGTTAGGATCAATTGATCGATTAGAAAATGAAATATCTGATCGATCGATCATTTGTAAACGCCTCAAATCGATCGATCAAAGCGAAAATGCGTTGCATAATCGATCGGTCAATTTCGTGCGGAAGGGCAGAAGCGTAATTTCCACTCAAAATTTGAAATGCGGTGTCTGGTAATAGAAATGCAAGGTGTCTAAATGCTGAGCCAAAAGAAATATGTTATTTTGATGTCCACACGAAACCATTAGAAATAGACCCTTTAGGTTAATCATTAATTACCACGTATAGACCCTTTAACCAAAATATATGATTTTATATCTAAAATTAATATCTATAAAAAATGGCCTACTTGATTATGTGACATTATAAAAATCTATAATTTATATATTATATATGATCAATTTAACCATGTATTGATGTTTGCGGTATTACCATACATATTTAATTAAGTATTGGAAAGATCTTTATTTGCATAAGAGCTCTACTCAGGATTATTTTGATCAGATCAATCGATCTATGTTTTAAAAATAATTTAAACTAATAAAATTTTGAAGAGATTAAAAATGTGTCTTGACTTATTTAATCAATGTGTTTTTTGTGGGCCATGTAATTAAGGAATAGTCTTTCTAGTGGACCCATCACCATCTCATTTGGTAGATCAGCTCAATGGTGCAAAACAATTAATGTGTATGTGCCTCCATATATGGAATTGTCCATGGTTAAAGATACAATAAAAAATAAAATTTATTAGGATTTTAATTCACTCCAAAAATCTAAGGAGGTGTCAGTCAAATTACCCACCATTTTTATTACTTGATGGATGCCCCTTGTGGTCCAAAAGGGCCTAGAGTCAAGGTTGGTCCCATACAATTAGGTGTACATTTAAGGCTTTAAATTTGGATGCCATTCAAATCCAAAAGGTACAATTCCTCTCAATAATGTAAAAAATCAAACAAAACCGATAAAAACTGGCCAATATTTTGGTAGCTAACATTTGTAAAACTAATATTTATTTTTTCAACTGATCATCATTATTATCAAATGCCAAAAATCCAATCTATCTGTAGTTGAGTTTTCAAATCTTACTTTTCAATTTGACCCTATCATAAATCGTCCAGCCAAAAAATATGGAGATGAAAAGAGAAACAAAAAGGGAAGGTATGGGCCAAAATAAGCAAATGTAGGTCAAAATTTGGCAGAAACTTTAGCAAAAAAATTAAACTATTCTCAGCCAAAAAATGGCCACGTTTTCCTACAACTGTAGTTGTCTTGCCAACTCAAATTGCATTGTAGTGTAGTGATCAAAGGCTTGCAATCAGGTACTGCTTAAAAAAGAAAAACTGATTTAGTAGGGACTATTAGTAGGGACTAGGGATAGTCACCTGCATGATTTAGTGATGGTACAGTTTGGTAATGCATTGTATATGATGCCTGACAAGAAAAATGTCCAGAATCTAATCAAATTCAAAATTTGAAATTCCAAGCAAATTCAATTAAAAGTATAACCTACATTATGGAATTCAAACTTTGTGAACATCCCCAATGATTGGACCACCTGCAAAAATAAATTGCCCAAATACATGGCAATTGCTTTTCATACACTTTATTTACAACCAAAACTGATTTGAATTCACACAAATGATCAAAATGTGAGTTTCCCGGTAAATACAAGAAATTGGCAGAGGAAAATACATCATTTACAGTAAATGCGGTTCTTCACATTACAGCACACTTGTCTTTTGACTTGGCATCCTGCTTGGGAGAATTATTGTTGCTGCCGCCGCTTGGTCTCTGCGTAAGGCATTTTTTCAGGTAAACCCAATCTAACATCATTCATTTGTAAACTTTCACTTTTGTTTAACATGAAATCAAAGGAATAAGATATTGACACAATAGTAGATTCTATAACAGAAAAAATTAAAAAGAAAAAAACAACCGCACCACCTCCAACAACAGCAAATCAGGCAACCGGCAACTGGTAACATGCAACAATTATAGTATGGCATTCAAGGATATGTCAAAAGATAATAATAGATAGTAATAAAATAAAGTAATATAAATATTTGCAAGTACAAAGATGAAAGATAATAAAAAAATTATCATCATCACAGCTATTTTCACATTGATCTAGGTTGGCCATGTGCAAGGAAGAGATGAATGAAAAAGGTGTATGTAGTTTGATGCTTGCATTGTATACTTGGATAAGTGAATGAGAAGGGCCACTGAGAAACATTATATATTAATATATCATCATCATCACATAGAACTGTGATCCTTAACCCAGAGTGGGCACTAAAGAATTTTATCTGATGTGTCATGAAATTCAACAAGAAAACATTTGTCCCTACAATTTCATTTCATTCCTAGGGGTTGAGTTGAATCATTGATTCCCAATGCCTAAAAATCAGTTTTGGTTTAATTAATAAATTTCTACCATCAGATTTATTTAGCACAATCAATACCATCATATAGGTGCAAAAGATGTAAGATCAAAACACCAACATTAGGCACAGATCATGATATCTCAAAATTATAACTTATGATCTTGATCGTAGATCGTACCCCTAATCTTGACCACAAGGATGGGAGAATTTGGTGCAAGGAATAGGTGGGATATTTTACGTAATTCCACCTTCTTCTAAAACCTTCCCCTCCGTCTCCTTTCCATTTCAAATCCATTTGGAAGCCCGTTGCTCCCTCTAAAGTCAAGGCATCTCGTTATGTCGCCTACCTTAGCGAAATCCTTATCCATGATATCCTTCAAGCAAGGAAATATGCTTTGCACAGTATTTTTGTCCTAAGTGGAAAACATGAAAAATCCCTTCGTCACCTTTCCTCAGTCGCCCTCCTGTCCAATATTTGGTCTTCCTTTTCCAGCTGGCTTTCCTGAGCTCATGTGGATGGATGGTGGGTAGGGTCGCCTCCTAAGAAAGGCCAACTCCTCTGGAGATGTGTGGCCTTTGACTAACTCGTGAAGCATGTGAATGAGCATACGAGAATCTTTGAAGACAATGACTTCTAGGAATGTCATGGTGCAAACAATCAAATCTTGCATCACTCAGTGAGCCTTGGGTTCTAATGATCTTGGGACCTTCACTTAGGCCCATTTTGGAGAATATCATGGTGCAAAAATCAAATCTTGCATCACTTAGTGAGCCTTGGGTTCTAATGATCTTGGGGCCTTCACTTGGAACCATTTTGGAGGATTGTTGGGAAGGAGTTTCTGGATTATTTTCATTTATGACTATCCAGGTGTAGTTTGTTCTGTCTATCATTTTTGTTTTCTTGTGGCAGCTTCTGTCTCCCCCAGAATGTCTTCGAGTGTTTCCTGTTTCGTTCCTTCTAGTGGGTAATAAAAAAATTCATTATCTTTCAAAAAATATATAGAGACCATTCCAATGAATAGTCCAGCTATGCTCTATGAAGCAGATTATTGGGCTATGAAGAAAAGTCAAACTAACAAAGTAGGAGAGATGGGCATGTTACAATGGATGAGTGGTTTAATTCTAAAGGATATAATTAGAAATGATAAGGGACAACACAAAAAAAATGCATCAATAAAGGTGGTTTGGCCATGTAAGTAGAAGACTGGAGACGGCCCCAATACATAGAGTGGAAAAGGTAGCAAATAGAGAGGCAGACCACTTAAAACGTGAAGGGAAGGGATTAAATAGTGGGGTGGCTGGTGATATGGTTTATAATAGGGTCAAATGAAGAAGTAGAACTTGAAAAGACAACACAAGATGGATGGGATTTTGGCAGCATGGTGATGATGATGATTCCAATGAGCTCATCCCCATGTTCCTACACATAGGGGTGTACACTCAGTGCATAGGTGATCTGGGCTCGAAATAGTGAACATTACTTGAATCCACAATCTTTACAGTTGCTACAGGCAATAGTCATGTCTTCAATAATAAACTAGTTTTCTGAAATAGTTTGGGGAAAAAAAAGGTTAGTACAGTGTTTTCCTAAGATTCAATTGGTGTGAAGGAGTCAATTGGAGCAGAATAGTGGGCAAACAAAAGGGCCTTGGAGTTGGGATAGGATATTGGGATTGGGAACTAAATTGTGGGGAGAGAGACAGTGAATGCAATATACTGGGTGCAAGAGCAAGAGAAATTTCCTTTGAGATTGGTGGCAATATATAGGGATACTAGGAGGCTGTCAAAAGGTATGGATGTTACTTTCAAACATGTCAGACACGCAGTAAATGGAATTGTAGGTGGCTACAGTGGGGTGGATAGATTTGTTAGCTTTTGTAATTTTGCTTTGCTCTACTTTGTTCAGTATAGAGCACCCATCCTTTCTGAAGTAATATAAAACTTACTGCTAAAAAAATAAATAAATAAATTGAACTTTATGCTATCAAGTGAATTAACAAACCACATCAATATGGTAAAGAAAAAGATATAGGCTAAATTATATCAACACCATTGTTGCTGCACTTTTCATTCAGCATCATCAAAACCTTGCCACATCTATCTGGAGTAGGTTTGAAAGGAGAGAACAGTGAACTGTATGACAAACATGGATCATGGCCATGACAGTTCCGAATTCTATTTATTTATTTAGTGGGTGGGGTGGGAGGAAGAGAGTCGATCGTTCCAGAAATAATTATGACATCATGATGATTTTTTTTTCAAAATCAGAGGAAATATAAAGGTAAACTCCCACATATTTATAGTTGAAACCGAAACATGGAAGATATTTGCAATCCACCACTTGCAACCAACAAGACCACTATGATACTATCACAATCCGTTTACAAATGAGCACTACATATGCAAGGTAATCCTAGGTTGGATGAAATTGCAAAAACAATGTAGGAACTAGATCTGAATAAACATGGGAGGGTGAATATCATTCAGCAGCAGGAAGATGTAAAGAAGTAAGGCTTGGATCACTGGTTATTGTGATGGATGTGTGGGCCAAAGAGATTCATGCAAGCCAATTACCACGAGACAACAAGCATTTGTAGCATCTCACCAATGTAGAAATCTAAACATGAAAACTGAAGGTAAGGAAAAAAGAGAAAAACTTTAATATCGGGTCTTTTGAAATAACCAAAACCATTCCACTAGCTCGGAGGAAGGGGGCGTTTGGAAAAAAAATCAAATATAGCCACCACAGATGCTGCTTGCTGAAGAAATCAAAACATGAAAACTGAAGGTAAGGAAAAAAGAGAAAAACTTTAATGTCGGGTCTTTTGAAATAACCAAAACCATTCCACCAGCTGGGAGGAAGGGGGTGTTTGGAAGAAAAAAAATAAAATATAGCCACCACATATGCTGATTGCTGAAGAAATAACTCCGAAACGTACAGAAGTGATCACACTTTGTTAGATCCAAGGTCAAAGGATACGCCCAGAGGAATGTTATTTATTTTTTTAAATAAGCTAAATGCTAAAATGATAAATGGGTTTGGGTTTGTGTCAAATGAATGGGTCAACCCATTGCGTTAATTGGGTAAATGGGTTTGGATAGATCCAACTTGTTTATTTTTTAAGGGGTTTGTGTTTAGGGGAGTGACCCATTTAATAAATGAGAAATGGATGGAGGGGTCGGAGACCCCACCCGAAATGCGAACCGACCTGACTTGACTCATTGCCAAGTCTCTCTAAGTAGAGTTCAAAAGAAATTCATGTAGATCCTCCCTCCCAGGTAAGCATGGTGGAAAAGATTTTGAAGCTTACTCTATTTCCCCGACATCAAGAATGGCAGCTCGTCAGGGTAAGAAGTCTCACAAGCTCCATTCCTTCCTGAACGGCGGCTTGTTAGGGTAAGAAGTTTCGCCTTACTCCATTCCTTCCTTATGTCAGGAATGGCGCCAAGGTAAAGCAACTAATGTTTCTCTGTAGGGAAGACGAACAAGCGTTTGCTTGATAAGGTAATAATCAATTGTCTGCTTTTCACAATCTAACTCAGAGATGGGGTATACTCTTACGGAAGGAAAAGAAGACATAAACTTATTCTCATGAATTTAATAGATTATACACAAGAATCAATAGTATTCTTAAAATACAGCCTTACCTGTGGACCTGTGACCAGCCTTGAATGCCCTCCAAGGGAAGACTGTTGTGAGTTTTGCGCACTTTGACGTTGAGGTTGTTGTTCAAACTCTTGTTGTTGTAGAGCAATTGCTAGTTGGAGATCAGAACTATTAAAGTGACAGAAACACAAAAGGACACCATCACTAAAGATGCACAAAAGTTGGCCAGTAAAAAATTAAATCCCAATGAAAAAGTAATGTGAACCATTTACAGACATTAATTTTGAGCAGAGAAAATCTATATATAATGGAGATAAAGCACTCAAAATTATGTGCCATAACATCATTGATCTCAACAGGAGGAGAAAAGAAAATTAGGAAACGATGGGAATCAATCAATACCAACAAATAAATAAAATAGAAAAAATGTATCCATTGCAAATTTAACTCAATTGACTGGAAAGAAATCTAAAAACTACAGAACCAAGTTGGAATTGGGCATCAGTAGACTAAGCATGGTTCTAATACAGATAGTTGGTCGCCTTTTCTCCTTGCACCAGTGTTTGCATCAAGGAACTACGTTTTTAGCTAGCAAAGGCAATTGCATATAATCCTGAAAAGATGCATGGGTCAATAAGCACTACTTTTCAGTTTCCAAGATCACACAGAGCAAGCACCTCCTACTAGGGAGTTGGTTTTGGTTCCTCTTTGCAAAGAAGAATAAGTAGAAGAATATGGGTTCATGAAAATACCATCATATAAAGCTTATCATTTGGCATAAAAGATGCATAGAGCTTATTATTTGGACCTGAACAACACAGATGAGGCATTCCAAGTGTCTTTTCATGATAATCATGGTTAACGAAGTACACCTCTAATGAAATAATAATAATAAATCACTGCATAGTCAATCCAAATCACCCAGAAGATGCATATATGAAGTGTTCCAAACATCATTCTATGACTACAATTTCTTGATTGCAGTTTCTTTTTACTTGTTTATTGGTGACGTAGAATTCCAACGTCTCTCATTTTATAATTTGATAATCATCTATATTTTTTTTTTTTAAAAATAATCTATAGAAAATGTCACCAATAATAAAAATGATAATAATAATAATAATGATAATGACGATGACGATGACTAGTCCATCATTAGTTTCTAGACAAAAGCTCCCGTTACTTCCTTCAGATTACCCACAACCATCTGCAATTCAACTCACATAATGAAAACAAAAACAGCTAGTGGAGAGGCATACTTCAAAGTTGAGCCTTCTTGACCTGAATTGTCAATGCTAGCAAGATAATCCTGAACAAGGGGGGGAAGAGAAGAGTATTAGTTTCACAAAAGTCATTGAGGATAAATACACATGATTCTAGCCAATAATTTGAGTAAGCAGATACATAC
The DNA here is from genome assembly GCA_022113865.1 of Chimonanthus praecox. Taxonomy (NCBI): domain Eukaryota; kingdom Viridiplantae; phylum Streptophyta; class Magnoliopsida; order Laurales; family Calycanthaceae; genus Chimonanthus; species Chimonanthus praecox. Next base: position 4,050,126 of record CM039094.1, read on the forward strand.
GGCAGTGCTGGACATGGCATTGTGCTCATCCCATGAGTCACCACCTTGATTTTCTGCCTTAAATTCCTTGAAATTCCCAGTCATGAACACTGAATCTCCATTTACCTAGAATTATTGGTACTTAAAAGGTAGATTAGGCACAAGCACACACACACATATCAAAACAAATAAGGTAGATGCTTGTGTTGTTTTTGAAAGATAAAGATGCTTGTTAGATTAAACTCAAAATTGATGGAAATGAAAAAAGAGTGGCCTCAATAGTCAAGTGAGAGTAAACACAAAGGCAAAAGCATTGGAGGAAACCACTTTGATCAATACAATTTCACAAAGAATCAGCCTTACCTCATTTAACTTTTCCCATACCAAATCAGGTTGATTGATATAACCCTGGTCAGTGGCTAAGAGATATAGTTCACCATTGAACTGAAAAAACAAAGCAGGGAATTTTTAGAAAACATTTTGATTAAAGATAAATCTGGATCACTATAACTCCCATAGCCAATATATTTAACCTACAGGACTTTGGTTGCTTGACATGAGAGTAATCTAAAATAATTAAGTGCTATGAGAAACTGACCTTGAACATGGTACTGAAGTGATTGTTACGAAAGAACACACAAAGTTCGCGCTCTTTCAGTCCTTCTTGTAGGCAAAATAGACTGAAAAATAAGTAACCAATCAATGATGAAAAATATAGTCAAAAGATTAAGACCATGTCAGCAAATAACAAGCATAACTAAGAAGTAAAGTAGAAAATCAACATACACACCCATATATGGTCAACTGACTTGCGTTGTTTTTCAGAAAGTTCCGAATTAATTCACCTGAAGACAATATTATGTCATTTCCACAACATAATGCAAAAGAATAATGCTAAGAATTTTATTTTCTTTATATTCGTTGCTCATAATGTACTAAAATTTCAAGAACCAAACCAGTACCTTTCCTGAGAGCTTCCTCAGATTGTTCTTCAGCATTTTCATCTTTAGAAATTGGGCCACAGGAATCTCCTGTTGCTCTGTCAGATTGCTCAGCAAGAATCATCTCGCCTTCATACATAGGCTCTCGATTTTCATAGACCATGTTTCCTGAGTCAAGGATGCACTCTTCACCTTCAGGGGTTCACTACCAGACAGGCTCGAAGAAACGTCTTCAGAAACATCCAGAAGCAGTGTTCTTTCAGCAGTCGAATCTGAATCTATATTTGGGGAAGATGAACAGAGAAAATTTGTTGAGCTGCCATTACTTTGATTATCATCAAGTTTAAGATTGTTAAGAGACATAGAAGCATCTTCCACTATCATTTGCGGATTTGCACAATCCTCTTCCACGGAATGTATGTGGTCTTTCTGTGAGAAAGATGCAGCAGAAGCATATCTGTTTGGGAAAATAAAGGGTTCAGTTTGGTTTTGGACCAAAATGTCAGTTCTTGTCGCCTGTACCAAATCACTAGACATGAAACTCTCCCCAGATTCATTGCAGTTTGACTGATCCTGGTGATTTCCAGAAGCAAACTCAGTGACCAAATTATCAGATTCCTGTGAGAGAATACCCGAAGGCAGCCCATCATCATTAAAACCAGTGCCTGTATAGGAATTTTGTGACATATCCAATTCAGACTGATGGGATCTATTAGACTCAATTCCAGCTAGGGATTCATTGATATGTGCGCTTTCATCTGGGCCTGTAGATGATCCACTGCAATTAGGGTCAAGTGTTTCACCTAATTGTGATGGAGGTGGAGCATCATCTCTTGACAACTGCAAGATTCTCACCAGCACCTCTTCTTCTTCCAAGTCTCCCTTTCTTGCTCTTTGATCACCATTGACTGAAATAGGAGAATCGCCAAAAGATCTACCTCTTGAAAGGGTTGGAGAAGGAACTCCTAAAGTGGCAGTGGTTGCAGCAGCAAAATCAACACAATCATCTTGAAGAGCATTCTTTTGTTCTCCCCCTGCATTCCGCGTTTCAAGGGAAACAAGTTCCCCAATAATAGTGTTATAAGACTTTGACCCAATTGCAGCTAAAGTATCAGTATCCTGGCACACAGCAATAAGAAGCACAATTTTTTAGTATAAAAAGAGGCACTTTAACTATAATGCTGAATCAGAAAAAAAAAAAAAGAGTAACCAAAAGTCACACATTTAACAGGATTTGGAACAGAATTGTTATTATGACCCTTTGTTTTTTGAGAGAGAGAAAAAAAGGGGGGTAACAGATTTGAGAAAATTATAATAATTCTAGTAAAGTTCTTGTAAATGATTACAGCTTCCCATGTTCTATGCATTTATGGACTGAATGAATATGAAGTATCCTATTTTTCAAATTTCAACATTAGTCTATGGATATACAGATGCATCACAATGTTAGTTTGCAGGTGCCATATAAGATCTCTTTAATGGAGAATAGAAATTGACTACGCTAATAAACTAATCTATTTAATCTCTGTCATCCATTAATCTTGATGCGAAATCAATACCAAATACATGTCCAATCGAAGTTGCATGGCATGCTGCACCAGCCACATTCTTCTTCTTCTTTTTTTGAATGATGATAATAATTTACTAAAGGAAAAGAGAAAGATACAAGGGCCAAAACCACAAAGAAACAAACAGCAGCTCCACAGACCCAAAACAAAAAAGCCCAAAGGTCAAAATTGAGGAACACCTAGATATCTGGCAAGCGAGCAAAACACCTAAGAATTACATAATATGAAAAGCATAACATTGCACTGTTTAAGTGACCTTACTAACGTTGCTCCATTTGATGCATCTAATACTTTTCACATAACAAAACCTGCCTGTGAACTGGCAGACCGACTGTCAATTATGGCCAGCAAACCTCAATCCAAAACAAAGAAGCATGCATAGAAGGCAATAAAAAGATCAAAACCAGTCAATTGACAATGATCTAGTGTGAAACTCTGATAAACTTCAACACTTAGTTTCAGTTGAAGAGATAAAAGGATGGGAATGAGGTGGGTAAAATGTAGGCAAGCTAGTGAGTTTTTGTGTGATGAGAGTAAACAACTAGAGTAAAAGAGTGACTCTATAAGACAAAATCAACAAGACTGAAGAGTGATTCTATAAGACAACAGTTGCACCAACAATGTTTAATGGATCAAAATTCTGGTCAGTGAGGAAAAAAAGACAGAAAAATTACAAGCAAGAGATGTGTGTATATTGAGATGGATGAGTGGCTTAAGGGAAAATAGATGATAAAATGAAGGAAAGCCATCCAAAGATGATTTAGAGCTTTAGACATGTTTGTAGACTACCAGACACAACTCCCTAGAAATAATAGAAAATATCTCATGCCAAGTCAATCCACAATCCAGCTCCTCTGATAGAGAACCTCAATGTCCTTGCCACCATACAAGTGACAATCACAAGTCATGGCGGTCAAAGAATTTGGAGGTCCTCTAAGGAGTCTGTTTTCTTAAACATTTGTCTTGTTCTGAGCTTGTATCGAAGATCATTTAGAGCTTTTGAACTTCGGCCTGCAGTTCTATTAATGTTTCAGAATTGTATCTCTCAACAATTTTCCAGAAGAATACTCAGCAGATGATATTTGCATGGACATCAAGAAATAGGCAAGGGTTGCTGATGTCCCATTCAAAAAAGTTTTTTTTTTTTCGAAAGATGATGATTTATTAAAAAGGACAAGGAAACAACCAGGCCCAAAGAAGGGCACAAACGAAAGCTCAACGGGGAAGAAAAACCAGAAAAAAAAAAAGGCACAAGCAAAGGAAGATAAATCCCTCCTAAGCAAGCTTAAGAAGGAAAACCAGCGGGACGAGGATAATATAGTATGAATACGAAGCCAATCAGAAAGGTGGTAATAGCAAGCTAGTAAGCAACATAGGACTAACAGCAAGCAATAGGAACTGGTGTAGGAGTTCGTGTAGGAATAGCAGTCACAGGCAAGCAGGAATAAGTTAAAATATTCATCGCTAAAATTCAAAATCGAAATTGGAGCGGAAGTAGGAAGAGCTGCATAAAGCAAACAGACCAAGGAAGCACCACCCACCCCACCCCCAACACAGAAGGGAGAGGGGAGGGAGTTGGCTTGTTAGGCATAGGAACAGGTAGCAGAGTAGGCACAAAGAATACGCTTTTGAACATGAACAACCAACATAGTTCTATCTAATACTAGGCATTGCAAGGAAGCAGCAATAGTAACTGGCTCTGGGGACTACCCAAGCTAATGACAGAGGAAGAACACTTTCTGGTCAGGTCCCATTGATTGATCATAATTATATCCTGGAAATGTTGCACGAACCCATAAATATAGAAACCAAAATTGTCAAAATCGAATCGTATTGTGAATCAGTCTAGGGGTGTGAACCATAAATCGTGAATCGTAAATCATAAAATCGTAAGATTCATAAAAATGCATTAGAAGTCAAGTTTTAACATTCCAAAATATAGTATATTGTACACCATACATTATACAATATAACAGTATATTGTTATACACCATACATTACACTGTATGTCTATGGAAGGGAAATTGTTGACCTGCAAACTTAATTCTATAATTATTTCATGAAATTTCTTACATACATAGCATTCAATAAGTCATGCGAATGATAACATAGAAAAACGAAAGCAGAGAAAGAAAAGAGAAGAAAAGGAGAAGAACAACGAAAGCAAAGAAAGAAAAGAGAACAAAATTTTCAGAAGAAGAGAAAAACAAAAACATAGAAAGAAAAATAGAGGCATGTTAGGCTCTGTGGAGCCTGATCATCAAAGATGTGTCAGCGCGGACCCGTTCCGCCTTTTCAGGCTGGCCCATATTATTTTAAAGTTTTTTTTTTTTTCAAATGGACTGAAGTTTTGTTGAGCCGCGAGTCATGGCTGGAGGATTAACTATTCAAACCGTATTGAGCCGTGGCCCAATACGGTTTGATAAGGTTTTTCATCTCCAGCAATTTATTAACAGAACCGGGCCTTCAAGAAGGCAGTCACGGTCGAACCAGAGGTTCGACAGCGGCCCGGCCTGAATCTGATAACACTGGTTGCAACTCATTGTTCAATTGGTTTCTATCACACTAATTAGTACTACACTCAAGGATGTAAGATGGGCAAACCATGCCAGGTGTTCAATCAATTCAAGTTAGGGTACGCATTGCAATTACAAGGCCTAAACCTACACCAAGGGTCTAATTATTTAAAGTTAAGCATGTGACCTAAAAAATAAATAAGGGCTTGAATGAGCCATTGGGTATTTGGCCCTTACTCAATTAACTGTTTTTTCCTCCCCCCTTTTCCCATTACTAACTTTGTATTGCTAATGGGCCATATTTAGATAATGCAAAAGGCTGCTAACAAGTAAGCAATAGTGCGCTTTCAAGTATTTCTTTTCAAGATGCAATTGGATAATTGAGTTTGAAAGAATTACATTAAGATCAGGGTTGAGTTTACGGTCAAATGGTTAGGATTTTATTGAGCTAATTAAATGATATGATTTTTAATCAAGTTTCATAATACAGTATTTAATAGAATTTGTCGTATAAAACATATTATTAGATATAACAAGCCCTCAAGTTCAAATTGGGCTTGGGTCTAAACTCAAGCTTTCAAGTCAAGTCGGGCTAAGTCCTTAAAAAGCAAGGCCAATGACCAACTTAATTTACCTCTTTTTGAACCAAAAATTGATCTAGGGCCCAAGCACAGGTTTACCCAATTGTCTGATAAAAAAATGCATCATGAGATCTCATATTGTATTTCTGATGCCAAATTATCCATAATTAAGACAAACAAATGAAGGCTCAAAGAAAACCCTTAGAAGAGTTTGATCCAACTAGAAACTCTTCCAGCTCTCCACATACAATGCTTACTCTTATTGTCACTTTAAAGTACATATCTTTAATAATTTCCACATGTTCACTATTTCCTTGATAGGAGTAGAAGAACAAGCTAGGACAATGGCTTCTACGCTAAGAGAGAAGAAGTTGGGAAGGGTGCTAAGTGGCAGTCTAGCACCAATCTAAAGCATGATGCAATAGCTTTCACAACAGAAGTATGATGTACACTTTTCCAACTAACAGTTTGAGGAAAGCCATTTTAAAATCTTAAAATCAATACCTTGGCGTTGAGCAAAACTTATGGCGACAAGTCTAGCCTTATGTTGCTCACCACCATAAGTTTGCTCAAACATTGCATTTGGAATCAAGTTAAGTCTTAAATACCCATTTGCAACAAACTTTTTTGAGAGCCAATGCAATTGAACAAGATACCATGCTCAACATTGCAACCAACACTCTGATGTCATCTACCAATTTCAAGCATCCGTCATGGTATCTCACCCCAAAGTAGACATCTACTTTCCATGACTTGTTTATATATCAATGAAACTTTTCATTTATAAGTTGTGTAATCCAAGAAGAGTTTTCTAGAAAATAACTTTTTAAACGACAAACTTATTGGTTGAAACCATAGCAGCCATTTGGTCCAAATGGGAGGATGCAAGATTTATCTTACGATAAAGGCGGACCATTTGCATTTGAAGGCCACTCATGGATCACATGGTTTAATTGCTCCTGAGTTGAGTTTTCTAGAAACATTTGGTTGCCATATTTAAAAACAATCTCTAATTCGACAAACCCATTGCTAGTAGCAATCCTAGAGGAACAGAAGCAACTTCCACTAAGAGATGGTTTACAATGAGAAAATAAAGTCTCCTTGTTATAGAAAGAAGTTGGGCGATCCCTCTCTTAACTCTCCATCATTATATTCCCATCTCTCTTCGGGTTTTCTTCCATCAACCGAGTACTCATATATCTAATAGAAAGAGGATCTACACATCACGGTCTTCAATTGAGGGAGGGAGGGAGGAGGCGAGAGAGGGAGAAGGAGGGGGAGGGAGGAGAGCGGGGGGTGGGGGGAGGAGAGAGTAATTTAATCCAACCAGCAAGTCTAGTATAAAGAACAACTAATAATGATTGTGGGGTCGAGTTCAAGTCTATATTATTATGATTCATGTCCTTACAAATAGTACAAGCTAGATCCAACGTTTCGCTGCAAGGAGAAAGTAGAAAATTCAGGAAGGATGGAAGGAACCTTCACTAAGCTACCTCAGTTCAATATTAACAAAAAAGGAAGGAAGAAGCCTAGACCCACTGCTACAGGGAGAATCCTAAACGGTTTGGGTTTTACAAAGGTTACAAGACAACAAAATAATCTAACCCACCCCCCGGCAAGGCCACATTTTCATGACATCAGAATAAAGTTTTGGTTTGCCTGGTGTTATATGATCTCCTTTGGAGCTAAGCACAACTCACATTTTCAAGACATCAAAACAAAGTTTATTATATGACCTCATTTAGAGGTAAACAAACATATAAACACTAGTATTTAAGTACATGGTAAAAACTTTCATACTAGCTTCCTCCTCTAGATCCACATGTTCTTTTTTGCCCCTACTCACTGTTGAAAGAGTTTTGACTTTAGAGTGAACTTTACCGATTGGACAAGCCCAAAATCCAAATTGTGAATGCTATAGACACATTTAACATTTTCCATACTCATCCATTAAAGAAAATAATGATGACAGCAAAAAGGTGCAATGAAGTGTGGAATGTTCATAAGTAAGACAGATTTGAAGCTGAAAACGAAATGAATGGAATGTGGATACTCAAGTGGGATGAGACTGCAAGCATGTGTACCCACTATCCATGACACAAGAGGAGGAAAAAGAAACCTGATTGATAATATTTTTCCTCACTGGGCACTACTTACAATCAAACCACTTTGACACTTTCCAGTTTATTCAGGTTAGATAGAATTCTCCACTACATTAAAACAAGCACTTAACTCACTCAACTTCCAGAAACAAACCCATTCAAACAAAGATTCTCAAGACAGACTGCAGTTTTAAGGTCAAACCTGGGGATCAATTATCCAGCCATGATAAAGTTCAATTCCCAGGAGATCAAATATAGCACGCTCTGGTGTGAACTCAAAATCATCAATTCTGCAGTATCCGAGCAATAAAGAATCCATATCAAAGTATGAAAACAGCAACAAAATCCCCAATAACGTATACCCAAAAAATCCAGATAAAGAGCAAAAGGGCCAAGGTATTTACTTTCTGAAGTGAAGGTTGACATCAATTCCAGTTGCAAGACGAGGGAGCATATCAATTGCATCCGCTATATTCTGCTGCTGGTTTTTCACATACCCAGCATCCTTATCCTTTACTCACACACATCAAGAGCAATTCAATCAATATCACTGCAAAATGCCAAACCCCCCCCCCCCCACAAATCCCGACACACACGAAAGGAAAAAAAAAAAAAAGAAGTTCTTTACGGTTTTTATCACCTCAACATTGCTATTGGAATCAATTAATCGTTCAGCAACAAGTGACAGTAATTTCTGAAGTGGGATTTCCGTGGTTTCCAAGCTCAGGTTCAGATTATTTCTCAGTAGAAGAACATTACCTGCAAAAAATGCAATACAATCATCCTCGAATTCATCTTTGTATTCTCAAGAGGGCAGCAGCATTACAATATGGATGCAATAGATTGATCCAAACAGAACAGAATGATTGAAACAGAGATATGGGGAATGCAAAGGAGAAAGAAGGAAACCCTGGGCTCCGTTTGGATGAATGAAAATGAAAGTAGTTTCTGGAAAACAAGAATTTTGATAGAAAAAGAGAGCCTTGGGGGGTTGTTTGTCATTTCCAGCTCATGGAAAGTGAAGATTAAAGAAAACTCTACCGAGACATGCCATGTCTTGGTTGATGGTGAGAAATCAAGTAAAATGAATTTTAGGGTCCACGTTGTTAGGTCTAATGTAAAGTGAATCATATGAATAGTTCTTATATGAAGTTTCACCTCCATTTGATGATCCTATCCCTTGATTTAAAACTTTCAAGAATCAACGGCTTATACTTATCAAAATTTAAAGGCCGAGATTATATGATTTGGATCATGAATTGATAGTGAAACTTTATATACTCCATATGCATATAATCACCAATCAAATGAACCTAAATTTATAGACCCATGTTCCATCTAATGTCATGTCTCGCTAGCCTAACTCAAGATTAAAGAAAATGAGTCCTCACTCTTCTTCACGAAACAAGGTCTATTTGCCAAGAGCATAAACATAAGACATTTTCCACTTCTTCTAAGGAATTCATTTAAAATTTAATGAGGAAAAGAGAGATTTTCCGAGCTTGGCGAGACAACATCTTGTTCATTTTTTTATGAAAATAAGATTTTTAATGCAAGAGACATAAATGTTGGATTTTCATGATCCGATACGACGGCAAAGTTTATGACATGAGTCGAATAACATGGATTACACCCAAAATAATTTTCTTGTGGAAGGGAAAAAAAAAAAAATCTAAGACTAGCCATTTTCTAAACTGATAATAGAAATGGGGTGTTAATGTTTGTTATTTCAAAGAAAAAGACCAGTTTTTGTAATAAACTTGTTATTTTCAAAGAAAAAAGAACCACTATTTTCTAACCAAAAAAAAAAACTTCAACCAATCTTCGACAAAAAGAAATCTTTTTGGGAATGAACTTTCTTGGAAAATGACCATTTCCTTACTAACACAGGAAATGGGTTTTATCAATTTTGGTTAAAAAAGGTCATTAACAAACAAAAAAAAGGAGGGTCGCCTAAACCTAACTCCTCTTTTACTTAATAAGAAATGGTGGTCTCCGTTAAGAAATGGTGGTCTCCGTTAAGAAATGATTTTCCAAGGAATTTAGTTTCTTGGAAACAACCATTTTCTTACTAAAATAAGAAATGGGATTAATCGATTTTGGTTTAAAAATACTATCAACAAAATGGGGAAATCCAAACCCATGTCCTTTTTCAGTTAATAAGAAAGGGTTAATTCTGCATCAGAAGTGGTGATCTTGGTCAAGAAATGTTTTTTCCAATGAATGAAGCTTATTGAGAAACAACCATTTTCCAACTAGAACAAGAAATGAGTTTAATCAATTTTGGTTAAAAAAGGTCGTTGACAAAAAAGAGGGCCATATACCCATATACTCTTTCAATTAATAAAAATGTTTATTTTCCACGCACCCAAACAATACATTAGAACGAAAGGCAAAAAAAAGGCAAAATAAGGGAAAGAAGGAGCAATACTTATGGCGATGAGGGCAAGGGCCGTTGTCGTTTTGGAGGATGATGGGGATGGAACGGCCGAGGAACTGAACGACTTTGGTCTTGTAAAGGCCTTCGAGCTCCGTTCCCGTTTCCTTTCTCCGCTCTTCCGTAGCCATCGATGCCGCTCTGAGAACGAGAAGACGACCTTCTTTTCTTCTCTTCTTTTTACAGAAAGAGAGAGGAAGGGGAAGCAAATGAGGAGGAGAAGAAAGACAGAAAGAAGGACGGCACGGCCTTTTATTATTTTTTTTGGCTTTGATTCAATCGCTCCGCCTACTAAGGAGTATGCAGATCATCAAACTAATTCATGTTGTCAAAGTTAAAAATTCCTCTAATTTGATGATATGTAAATTAATTAATCTCATTTAAAAAAAAATCCCATCATATCTAGATTATATATTTCATTTATGAACAAACTCTATTTCTTATTGTTGCTCATTTTATACTCTTAATCATTCAACAAATCAAAATTCTTCTTTAATTGTTTTGATGTCTTTTTCATTTTTTTTTTCATGTTCTAAGAAATAATAGCTCATTGCATCATGTATCAAAATCGGACCCAACCATCGGAGTCAAAAACCATCGAGCCAATTGGACCGTAAAAACCCGCGGTGAATCGTGGTTTTGCAAATAAAACCACAAGCTGTGTACCGTGGTTCACAAGATTTCAAAATTTTTAATTTTTTAAAAAAATCTCCTCCAAAATATTTAAAAATGGATATATTTAAAATATAAAAGTTATTACCATTTTTTCCTATATCTTTCACTATTTTGGTGTATTATTAAGAGTTTGAATGTTATTTGTAATATTTATATTAATATTATTTGTAAAAGTATCTTACTTAATGTAATATTTTTATATTATTATTTGACTGGTTTTGACCGGCTTTAACCACAGTTAAATTCAAAATGACTCAAAAATAGTTTGTTAGAAGGTCTCATTCTGATAACATTGCATTATACATGTTTCTTACTTTAGCAAATGGCAAAATATACTGATTTATCATTTTGATTAACGGTTTGAATGATATTTTCATAAAAATCATATTATTTTTAATTTAAAATTTTATGATTTTAAAGGTGTAAAAACCAATTGTTAAAATAGAATCAGTTTTACATTGATTTTTTTTTAAAAAAAAATTTAACAATGAAGATCAACTCAAAAATAAATTAAATTGAATGCGGACACAATTTATAGAGATAGATAAGTGTGAGAAGGATAGAGTGTCACTTCACATGAGAACTGAAGTTTGAAGTTTTTCTTATCCTTTTATAGATTTCTATATATTAGAGTTAACTGTTTATTTATTTATCATTTAAGATAAGTAATGATATAATCTCATTTTTCACAACGGAAAACTCTAATTTCAATTTAAATAATAAGAAAGCCTTCTAAAATTTACTGTAAATCTACCATAGATAATTTTTATCATTTAAATTAAATATATACTACCTCTTATTTAATTTTAAAGTTTTTATTTATTTTGTCATATACTATTTTTTGTAGCAGAACAATAGAAGATTTCATTATAGAGACAACACACAATGGCCAACATAAAAATATAATAACTTTAGATATATCATTATTATTATTATTAACAACATTATTATCATCATTATTATGATCAGCACTAAATATGGTAGCTCATTAACACCAATGGTTGCATTTAAATATAAATTATATATAAACAGAGCATTCATTTTGTTCAAAAATACCTTATTATAAAAAGTTTGATTTTGAATCTAAATTCAGATTATAAATAAGATACAAATGCATACTCAATATAAATATTACGATATAAAATGTTTCAGATCTTATATATTGGTGTTTTCAGTTTAAATGTAAATATTTTATTTATAAATATTTTAACTTTTTTATAAGAAAATTGTGTTGCTTTGAAAAAGGTTTTTTGGGATTTATCTTGTACGCTGAAGAAGAAGTGAGGAGGCATTCTTCTCACAAATTGGAGGAAAGAGAAGTTTAGTTTAATATTAAATTTTCATTTCTTTAAATTTTTATTTTCTTCTATTATTTTATATTTTTATATTATTATTTATTAGATTAGATATAGATTTCTATTTAATCAATTGAACGAGAAGAAGCAATGGATCAAACCCATTTTTAAATATAATCATTGTATCACCCAATCCCATTTAAATTTGAATTTAGAAGTTTCTCAACGTTCATATAAAAAATAATGTACCAAAATTTGTTATATAAGTGTATATTTATTCATAAAGTCGGTCAAATAGAATTGCCATAGATTCATTGAGAATTTTTTCAACGGCTCAATTTGAATTGCTGGCGTGAATTGATGGTTCGACTTAACTCGACTGTTATATTAAATTTTTTTAACTGGGTAGGTCAAGTCATTTCGAGTCGAATTAAGTTAATTTTAAAAAAGTCCGATCCAATCCAACATGAATTTAATTCATATTTTTTTCTTTGATCCAACTTAACCCTAATTTAAAATTACAAAACTCAATCCATTTATTTTTTTCAAGTCGAGTCATCCGAGTCGGATTAAAACTCAATCCAGTTTCTTCCCTTTCAAAAGCTATTGTTCTAAATTGAATTTTTTTGTCTCTCGGAATCTCCCTGATTAAGACGTCACCTTTTTTGCTTCGTGGGCAAGAATTAAACCCATATAATTCAACGGTCAAGCCAAAGCACTGTGGTTCCTTTGACTATTAGTTAAATTAGCAAGGGCGTGCCCGGACTTTAATAATTTTATTAAAGTATATAATAAATTATATTTTGTTTGAGAGATTATTAGTATATTTTTTTTCATCGTCTTTTTTATCATTTTATATTAATGTTAGAATTATTTTATAAAGCTGTCGGGACTGGGGAATCTTAAAGACGAGGAATTCATCAATTTTAATTAAAGTGTTTTCCTTAGAATTTCGTATTTAGATTTGTACCTTTCTAATAGTCCCTTCTTATTAAGCAAAAGTAGATTCCAAGTGAAGTGGAAAAGTATAGAAATTAAAAATTATTTATATGTGCATCTTATTTTGGCTAAATATGATGAGTTCAATGAAAAAATTTATACATGAAAGTAACCACATTGATTTGATCAATAACGCATTTTTTTAACAGTTTCAATTTTAACGACTTTAATTTATTTTTTAATCTTTAAATTACTACATCTTATGTGAGAGAATGGTATAGATACGTTCAACCGTTTCATGATACGTGCATATCGGAGCCGATGCGTATCAAGTTGTATTGGCCTATATAAATTTTTAGTTATATTTTAAACCATTTCATCTGTTTTTCAAGTTAAATCTTACACTAAGAGTAATTTTAAGAAGGGTCAAAACAAGTTCTTCAACTGTGAAAGATATTTGTTAACTTCAAGCATTCTTTCTTAATAAATTTGACCATTAGAATATCTTTATGAGGTTGATTAGTCATATTTTTAAAGTTTTCAAAATTTCATCATTTTAAAGCATTAATCCCTAAGTTTATAGTCTTTAAAATCACAACTTAATTGATCCAATCGAAAGGAGTTTTAGTAGACTAACATATTAATAAAAAGACTATTACAATGAACCCATCACCATCTTATTTGGTGAGCCTGATGACTCAATGCACGGGTGAACATCACATAAATCCAATTAAGAATACATTTGTATTAACATTCCTGTATAGGTCAAATATTCATTTTTTGAAATTTATTGATAGTTGAAAATGCATATTAATAATAGCAAAGATTTTTCTAATGAGAATTTCTAACGAGAGTTCCTATCAAATAGATCATGAATACTAAATAGTTGAATGCGTGAAGATTTCACTAACAAACAATTATTATAGCCTTGTAATTTAATCCTAACCAGATGGTTGAGTGATTTGGTTGCGAAAGACAGCCTTTTAAATCCTTTTTTATTTTATTTTAACGGATTCATATTTAATTTAAACAGCAGAATATCCAAAGTATGGTTCACTAGATGGACAATTGATTGCTTATTCTACTTCATCTGCGTCCCAATCAAGTCACAATTTTTTGAGTCAGACCCATTTGACCATTAATTTTTTTGGGTCATACCATGAAGTTGAACCAAATAGAGGATTAAATTAACAAAACGTGTCTTGGAGCGATTGCAGCTCTATCAATGGGAAGATATTCCTCGAATCCTACCCATTAAGAAAACCAATACTCCCAAAAATATTTCATTTAGTTTCATGTAACTCAATCATGCAAAAACAAAATTGCAAAAGGCTGACAGATATTGGCTCAGGCTCATCTCAAGCAGGGCAGATCTAAATTGGCAAAAAAGAAGAAGAAAGAAAGAAAGAGATGATGGAACTCATCTTTTATTTCGAATACATTGTTTGGATAAATTTTGGCTGATCATGATCAGACCTAACACTCTGGTCCATCTAGATCTTGAACCAGTTTTCAGGTCAGGTAGTCATGTCCCGGACATTGACATCTTCATATCGGTATCACTACTTTCATCGATCGGGCCATTCCTCTGTGACATGCGATTATGCACAGTTGCAAACCATACACCATTTCAAGTGAGATAGTTGGCTTCATGCTCCAAAGAACTTTTCCTTTGGAGTATAGACATTTTTGGAGCATAAAGTCGATCACATCGCTTAAAATAGTGTAACGTTTGCATTATAGCATCAATTGTGGAGGAATGGCCTTACAAAGAAGTCCCAAGAGATTGATAGGACAGCGCCATATCATCAAATAATAGCAACTCAAGCCTACATCCTGTATTTTTCATCCCTGGATGTTACTTTGTTACTTAGATCCACATATTTTGATAATGTGCCACATCCAACTTCTTGCATTTACTTTTTCATGGGATTCCCACAAGAAGATACGAAATGATTATGTTAAGGTGGGAAATCTGAGTGAGAACGAAAGTGAGATATGGAGTAAGAAACAGATGCATAAACTATGGTCCATCAGTCACGGCCAAGATCAATACCACCCACCAAGTAGGACCCTCAAACTGGTCCATGACAGATGCCCGATAAATAGACAGTGGTTTTCTTATTGGAATCAATTACCTTCTCTCCTTTTTTTGGCATTGTAAACATGCATTCAATGACGCTAAACCCAAAGGATAAAATTTTAATTTACTATTACTACTAACATTTGTTCTACAGAAAAGAGAGGGAGAGAGAGGGGGAGATGAGGGAGGGATGCAGGGGTTATGACAGTATGAAGACGGATCAATCAAGGCAAAAGTGATCCATAAAAGACAGGTTTGATGCATCATTGAAAAAATACATTGCCGAGTACATGTAATCTACCAAATAAGAGATGATTTAGTAAAGCATGTAATACATCTTCAATGATAATTACCATAAACAACAGAACAGCATGCTTAACCCAGAAAGTAATCAAAATATGTTAAAGGATGCCTGCTCACCATATCCATTGTCATAAAGATATCAAGAGCAATCTGAGCACAACATTATAAACCTTCCAGGGATTTCCACAATCTTTGTTCTCTAAACGATAGCTACATCCAAGTAATCTCCAATCTATGGAATACAAAAGCAGTAAATGAGTAGATTATCAACATAGATTATAAGGTTCTTGTATAAGAAATTATCCATGATGCTTGTGGTTTTACCTGAAAGTTAAGTTCTGCCAATGCTTTGTTATCATCTAATCGCCTTCCATTCCCATATGAGTTGGTCATCCCCACCTTCACAATGCATGAAAAAACCCATTTAATTGCATCAATGTCTGCCCGTGTGTTGATGTTTCATATTAATCTGTGAATAAAATGCATTCACAATGTTGCCTGAGCAGATTATGTACAGCATAGTGTCATCAAACCTAAAGTTTGGACAAGCAAGGCTGCAAATGGACCTGAATGAGACAACATGCTATTTGCCAGTAAATGCTCTTGAGCTCTCGAGACAGAGAGAGAATATAAAACACTAGACTCTTCCACTCTTGAGATGTGTCAGTGCTACACTTGAAGTCCTTCTGAGGACTTATTCAGGGAGACTACACTACTTCAGTTAGAGGATAGAAGGAACTCTCATTATAGGAGAATACCATCATCAGGTCAACAAACTGAAAATACAGTTGAAAATTACTTTTGCTCATTTCCAATGCAAAAATGAAATCCAAATGTTCGATGAGTAGGATCTACTGATCTACGACAGTTTGAAGAGTGCCCTACATACAGTGTGTGCAATCAGATAATTTTTTTACTGAAAATGAGATCAACTGCCCAGAGCTGTGAATTGTTGGCTGAGGATACTATGCATTTTCCAAATAAGAGATCAGGTAATTCCTTAATTATACCCTGTATGGTGAGTGGAGAAATTTATATGATGGAAACATCATAATTTGCACCCAGAGGATTAAATAAAAGATTACCCCCCTCAATCAGGTTACAGTGCCACATTCAGTGGACATCCTTTGTACATGCTGATAAGCAATGTTAAGGCCACTGTTTAGGAGCTAGAAAAATCTTGATTTAACGGTACTAAGTTTATCAAATTTCAAGAAACACTATAAAAGAAAAAAAGTAAAAGCTGTTGAACACCAAGCCAGGTGAAATTTTTATGTTCCTAATGATGTCATTGATATGCTTGGTGAAGCCTTAAGAGTGTGATCAGAATGTTTGTCAGGAGGCTGTAGGCAGAGGAAGCCTTTAGAGAAATGAAAAAAACGGTTCCCTTAAATTTAACGTAAATGGTACAGTTGGGAAAAAAAACCAGAGTCAGCAGGAATAGAGGGAGTTTTACAGGATCATCAGGGAAATGTGTCATCTTTCTTTTATAATCACATAGGTATTAACGACTCTAACGAGGCTAAACTCATTGCTATTAGGAGGGCACTTTCATTGTGCGTCAACGGGGGTCATTTAGTAAGTAGTTTAATTGTAAAAGGAGCTTCGGCAAATGACATTGCTTGGGTTTCTGGTAGGAGAAAAACTCCTTGGAGGCTTACTTTTATAGCAAGAGCTATCTCCTTGCAAAGACAAAGACATCTCTTTCAGGCTTCTTAGAAGGTCAGCCAACTTGGGTGGCAGATTTCTTATCCAAGGTGGGGGTGGACAGGGATGAGGGTTAGATGGGTAATTTGTAATCAAGTTGTGAGCAGTTTGTATTGAGTTTTAGAATACACTTGTGAATTAAAAAAAGGAGCTTGGTGAAGCCTTCAAGGAAAAACAATGAACAATTGGGTTGATTCTAAGTATAAAGTTTTCAAATAATGACCAAAAGTAGATTCATCCATTAATTATAGCTTATGCATCTAATCAATGTCAAAGCTTGATTTTGTCAGACTTTTAGTTAAGGAAAATATCATATTTTCCTATTCCAAGAAAAGTAAGAGGTTTTAAATATAAACTGGTGTGGAGGCACATGATTATTGAAGAACCGGTTGTGCCTTTCTTCACACTGTTGGTGCAAAGGAAGGTAACTATTTTCCTTCATTTTTTTCAAATGGAAATAGAAGGGTATCTATTAAAACACCACATATGGATATATCACCCCCATTTTGAAATTCTCCTATACAGAAAAAATCCCTTTAATGGGGAAAAATGCACATATCAGTTAGGTTATAACTCTTATTTCACTCAGCTGAATTGAATCAAGATGATCCTGAGTGACAATTAAAATCTTGAAACTGTTAGCAATTGGGCAGAATTCTGTTGACAGAGAAGACTGACTGATGCACAGGGGCACGCGCGCGTGCACACACACACACACACAGAGTAGGAAAAGAGAAGATCCAAAGCTCAGATCGTGCTCTCATGTTTGGTATTGTCATCATTAATAATGGTGTTGAAGGGGATCTGATTGACAGAGATGGTGGAGAAGATGGTGGGAGTGACATAAGTGGCGAACTGGGGGATTCCTCTCAGGAATTTGAAGAGGAAAAAAAAGGAGGAAGAGGAGAGATAGGAAGGGATTCTCATTGTTGGTCCTGTTCTGTTGGGTAGAAGAGCAGCTTGCTTGGCCGCATTTTGGAGCAAGTTGGCATCTTAACGGGGTGCACCTAATTTGCAATTGAATGATAATAATAAAAATGATTAGGAGAAGAAGAATATCAAGCCTAAGTTCCCACCCTTTTAGAACCTACCAAACAAGTCCTAATCATCATCAACATCATCGAACTCTTAGAATTACAAGAACCATGCACAGAATACTTTATGCGGACAGGTGATATTTTTTTAGATTTCCAGAGTTTATGCATTGTTCTAATGAGTGATATCTTTATTTTTGTGCTGATCTCCTATCTTCCGATCCTTATTCAAAAACCTTATCACTTGACTCATTTGACCCAGTGGTCCACCTTTTTTCAGTGATTTATAATGTTCATAAACTATGGTGCATAGCGGATGGCAACGTAACAAAAGAATTTATGCACATCTGAATGCAATCCAGTATTTACCAATAGAAGAAGCCTGGCACAATGTCTACAATTGATTTGGGACCATATGCTAGTAAGATCTGAACAATTGCCAGTAAGCCAAACTGATGGAACGTCTTGAATGAATGGGTGATGATGATGCCATAAATTGAATGGATGGAACCTATTGCTAGTAAGATCTGAACAATCCAGATTCACCGGGAACTGAAAGCTATGAATCACAAACTTCAAACTGAAGTTCAATCCTTATTAGCAAACATGGCATATTTCATCTAAATTGTCATCTCTCATGATGAAACCTTCACCTTGGAGAAAGAAGGAATTTGGCAATTAGTTGCCTCGTTTAATTCCCAACAATTTTCATACAAGATCACAATAATCATTATAAATACAAAGGCACAAATACCCAAAACTGAAGACCTATAAACGAAAACAACATTCTTTTTTACGTTATTTTTTAATTTTTTGAGACTTCAATAATCATATATATATATATATATATATTTACATTAATTGGAAAAAGTTATTGCACTCGTTGACATCATTTGGTCTTAAATATCAAAATTCATGCCACTTCAGGTTTTAACTATATAGCAATTAGGCAAAAAAAAAAAAATTGTGTTATGGCATTGAATTGAATCATTATAGTATAATTTTTTTTTTTTTTAATATAATATTTTTTCTGTCATCCATAACCATGCCAAAAACACCTAGATTACTTGCAGATAGATATAAACAGAGGAACAACTCCCATTGATGAGTGCACATTGTATCCATTAACGCTACTGCCATATTTATATTATGATTAGATATGTATCAGAAAAAAATTGGAACCACTCCACCAGTGAATAAATAGGCTCGATTCATAACACCTCCCAACATGGTAATACAAATAATATTACCATTACATCAAATCAAACCATTCTATTTATCTTTAGTAATGTATTAAAGGTAATCAGAACCTCTAAACACATATATGGACACATGATCGACAAAACAAAAGAGGTTTCTCTCACCTGTCTCACCACATAACGGCCATGCTTATCAGGATATACAAAAGCAAATGATAGTTTTGCTTCTCTTCTCCTTGCCTCAGGAGCAACCTCTTTAACCTAAAAACCCCATCATCAGCCACTAACATAAAGAACATACAACTAATATTTAGGAAAAAAAGGCAATCCAATCTTACAAGATCAGTCAGTTCACGAAGAGTTGCATCTTTCCACGTATATATTTGGACCTCATCCTTTGGTTCTTTCCCTCTCACTGCAAAGTCTTCTTTTGTATGATGATCACCGATCTATGGAAAACCAAAGAGCTTAATACATTCTACCTGTGAATAAATATGAACGTAGTTTTCTTCCAAGAATAAGGAGATACAATTGCAGACCATGAAATACTAAAGCAAGGGATAAACAAAAGAATGAACAACAGCTGCTTCACTAGTTCCCCTCAGCACATCAAACACAAAATCACATTTCAGTGGTTCCTTGTTAGAAATGAAGATGCACAGTATTTGAAATCCAGTCCCCTACCACAATGAGGCACATAAATAAGTGGTCAGAGACGATTAGGAAAATATAAGCCTTCCTTGGCATTTAGTGTTGGCTTTGATACACCTCCTTAACAGCAACATATATCACATGAGATCACACCCCCATTTTCATTCAAAACTTGAACACTAAACAGCTATACATGCTACAACCAAATTTCGACTTTACGTCTCCAGTCTTGCTTTAGCTGCACTCCAACTCATTATGCCATTCTATCAACTAAAGAAATTGTGGAAAGATACTCTCCAAAAGGATTTTCCCTTTTTTACCACAAAATTCAAAATTCAACCAACTACCCACAGATAAATCAATAGTCTGACCTGGGATTTTGTCAAATAGGTCAAATACCCAAAAGGAGTTCCTAATTTTTTTTTCAACTCACAACAAACTCAAAAAAGAATGACTGTCCACTATTCTTCATAGTACACAAGATAAATAGCCACTACAAAGTCCTTTACTGACTCAGACCCACTAAGCATGAGGTTCATCACCATCAACTGGATCATTAGCTATTTCATGGTATGTAAAGGATCAAAACTAGTGCATACCTTAGTGAAAACTCGAAGCAACAATGGGCAAGTCTGCAAGTACAAAAGTAAATTTTCATCAATTTCAATATAATAATGCTATGAGGGGTGAAAGGCACGTACTTGAATGAGCAATATTAACATAAAAGAAGCACCCAATGATATATCCTTGTTGGTTAATATTGAGCAAGTCAAAAACATTACAATAGAATTTTCATCATGGGCAAAGAATGACATAATAATAACAACAAACTTGTGGGTGTAACAAATTTAGTATGCAAGGTCCATGCAATACAAAAGTGGATTTCCTCTTCGGTGAAAAAAAGGTTTAGTGACATGGTGTAACATGGAAGTCAAAGCACACCTTAGATGCGCCGAAGCTCCAAAATTATTTTACACCTCACCTAGCATAATGCCTGGCTGATCTCATAGTCTTTTTTTCTAGAAAAAATTCTATAATACTCCTTTTTTGTAATAAAAATAGTTAATGTGAATTCTTAGCCAAATTTTCCTGGTTAGAAACTCTAATTAGTACATAGGACATTTGACGATCTACAATAAGCATTTAATTATTAAGTTTGGAAATTCGGCCAATCTAATTTTGTGTTTTATATGAATAAAATTGTATTTTGCTAGTGTTGATGTGATAAAGCCAAATTAATGAAACTACACTTGTAAATCCAAACCATCTAAGAAGATCACCTAGCAAAAATTAATTTTGAAATGGTAACCTCATGGATAGAGAACAAGCAGTGACCCAAAAAAGGGGAGGTTCATATTAACAAGAAGAAACCTCGAGAGACCCAAACACAAACATGGAACCAAAAACATAGAGACAAAAAGAAAAATCCCCACAGAGAAACCCGACCACCACATATTAGATTCCATCAAACCAATACACTTCTTCTAGGCTCTAGAGATGTTTAAGATGGAAAAGTCCTAGAACTGCTTAAGGGTAGAAGCCCAAGCTACAAACTTCACCTTAATTTTGTGACCAACCTCAGAAGGGTCCTCTTCTTTAATCCTAAATTTTTATTGTTGTGTTCCCACCATAAGCTCCAAACTATAGAAAAGGCTAACAACCAAAAGATATAGGCAGTGGATGGCATCATCCATTAAACATCCAAGAGGCTTAGAGTGGAACTCCAAACAGATGAGGAGAAAAGACAATGGAGGACAAAAGCTCAGAGACAAAGGAGAAAAGCACTAATCATGATCCCAGTCTTTTGCGACGTTACCTTGGGTGAAAATATTCCCAAGACCCACAATCCAAAAGAAAGTTGATAGCCCAAGTCACTAGGTCAA
This sequence comes from Chimonanthus praecox, assembly GCA_022113865.1. NCBI lineage: Eukaryota > Viridiplantae > Streptophyta > Magnoliopsida > Laurales > Calycanthaceae > Chimonanthus > Chimonanthus praecox. The sequence continues at coordinate 4,072,019 of CM039094.1, forward strand.
TCAAAAGGCACAATCACGAAGAAGGATTTCATCAAAAAGAAATTTGAAAAGTATGGCGTTCCACTCTAAGCACTAGCAATTAGGCTCATGCCTAAGCATGCACCTTGCACCTTAGGCTCCAAGAACCCTTGGTGCCATGAGTGGGTCTTGTGCCTTGACTACTATGTGTGCAATATGATTAAGGTTGGGAGAATGGAGACTTCTAGGTGTGAAAGGCACGAAAATGGGTTTCGCTTCTTGAAGGCTTCCGAACCATAGTAAATCCATTATCTTTTGGTGTATTCTTTCTCATGGATGCATATTAGTTCTCTATATTCTTGCAGGGCTTCCGTGGATGCCACATCCAAGTTTGAATAGAACAATTTGATGAAAAAGAAATGCATGATGAGCCAATCAGGAAGTTAATCAAGTTTTCACCAAGGAGAAAGAGTCACATATCCTCCATAAATTCACTCGGACAAAGCCTCATATTTTGAGATCCAAGAGTGGCAAAATTTCTTCATTCAATAAAATTATTGAAGATCAATAGGAGGCCCATGGCTTTGTCGAACCAAGGAGTTTTTCTCCACTTGCTTCAGCCCAATCCAAGCTTCAGTCTGAAGATTTCAGTGGCGCATTTGATCAAGCATCTCCAAGTGTAAATATGGAAATATCATTTAAAGAACAGAATCAACAAAGCGAAATGATATAGAAAAATAAAAAAGACCTTGCGCATCTAACTGAGCCCCAACCAGTTTAAGATCTCAAAGGCGCATTCTATCAAACATATGGTGCTAGAATACCAAACACAACCTCAAGAAGAAGAAAAAGAAAATAGAAATCTTTGCTTGGTAAAACCAATGAGAGTGTTGTCCGCCTGCTTCATCCTCATGGAATTCAAGGATTCCACTGGCGTACTTAATCAATCATCTATAGTTCAACTGTGCGAGAATACCCGAAAAATAATTTCTAAAAAAAAAAGAGGGCATTCGATTTTGAGCTAGGTAAGCCCGAGGAGATATTTTCTACTTACTTCAGACCCTGTCTGATTGGAATATTTCGATGGGACATTTCATCAAGCATATATAGTGCAAAAATGCTGGAACCCAATTTATAAAGAAATATGATAATGGCAACCAGGGGCTGAATGAAAATACAATTAATTGAACAAAAAATGCCTATTTTTCAAAGCATCAGATCAAATGACACGCGCAGTGAGAGAGAGAGAGCAGTGAAGAATTACCTTCTCGCGGTCGACGGGTTCAAAGCGGGGACGGGAAGGGGGAGGAGGAAGAGGTCCCCTAGGCTGAGGAGGAGGAGGAAGACCCCTCCCTCCTCTGCTCTGCACTTCGCCTGCTCCTGCCATCTCTCTCTCTCTCGTTTCGAACTATCGAGACCTCTCCAAGCAAGGAGTGCTGCTGTGAAAAGAGGAAATGATTAACTCGCTAACACTTAGCAGTAGAAATAAGGGTACAGCGTCAAAATAAGGGTAGGAAAGTCTTTGGAAATAAGAAGAGTAACAGAGACACGGGAATCAGTGCTTTTCCAATTCTACTGTTTATTGTGAATTTTCGGCCAATTCATCTCAATTTTGCCTAGTTGATTTCCTATTTATATAAATTTTTTACTAGTCAATTTATTATTTATGAGAATTTCGGCGATTCGATATTATTATTCATATGAATTTTGACGAGCCTATTACTATTTATGTGAATTTAATGAGTTGATTTTTAATTTTGATAAGTTAATTTACTGTTCATGTGAATTTTGACAAGATTTACTGTTCTTCCAAACGGTTGGTGAGCCTATTTTACTCTTCATGCGAAGGGTAAAATTGAAAATCTATTAATTTTCATGTCTGGTTAAACAAAAAATCTGTGGAAGGATCGCTACGTAGGAGAAATTGTAAACATGTATTTATACTTATCCTCACTTTCATATTTATTATTATTTTATAAATTAAATTTACATCATATTTTAAGATACATTCACTGTTACATTGAGCTCAAATCTTAAATATGATTAGTTTTTTTTTTAAACTAAATATAATTTTTTAAGTTAAATGTTACCATATTTTATAAATAAATAAATCTATTAAATAAAAAATTAATTCTCATCATCTAATATGAACTCTATCAAAAGTTAAGTGAAATAGTTTACAATGAACCAATTTATATAAATAATTCTTTATGAGATATCATTTAAATACACTCATCTTCTGTCCCGTTAAAAACAATAATATATTTTTATTGCTAATCAGATGATTATTTATATCCTTCCATTAAGATAATTTGCTTCATTGCAAAGGGAACACCTTTTTTTCAACATTTAAATATCTCTTCTTTATGTTTTTAAGCTTTAATGCATGTGAGCTCCATCTTGTCCTCCTCTGTACGGTGAGCCCATTCATAGACCAAGTTAGGGCAAGTTTTCTCCTATCCTAGCTTAATCCATTTAAATATATAAAAAGTCATTAAAAAAAATATTCTAAGACCTCAAATTTGAGAAAGTATGAAATTCGAGCTTGCATGTTCGAGCTCATTCAAAATTCAATCATTTTGATTCAAAATAGACATGATAAACTACAATTGGACCTATTTTTGATAAAAAAAAAAAAATCTCAATTTATAGCTAATTAAACTTAATAGTCAAATTGTAATGGCCATTGAAGTGATGTTGTTGGTGAGCTTAGAATTAAAGAAAAGGGAAATCAGTTACAGGATCAAACTTCTCTAATACTCTTTCAGAGATATATTTTTATGTGTCCTAAATTTACTAGTCAAATTTCGAAGGAGAAATCTTCACTCAAATTTTTTTGGAGGGCAATTTTGTATTTTTTTATGTTGCACCTTTTGTAAATCTTAATAAGGACAATATATGTTTCTTTTTTGGTAGTGATCCTCTCACAGAGTTTTGTGTAATCCGACACTAATTTTACTGTATTGCCCATTTTGCCATTCAAATTGATTCGCTGAATCTTTCGAATCGGCTCACCGGATCACTAACTAGATCACTGACCCTTCCACTGTGATATAAATCGGCTTACTGAAATTTATCTAAGTGAGACTGTTTTTTATACAGAATAGTAAACCGGATCAATGATTTTTTTTTAAAATACTTTCGTACCACAGTGGGCAATACCTTAAATCCCGTGTCTCGTTATACAAAATGCTTATGGGAGGATCGCTACCCTTCTTTTTTTGTGAGAGAGTAGAGCAAATTTATAACGAGGATAAGAGTCGTTCGTCCTTCAATTTTTGCCTTTGAACACAATGGATCAATGTTGATCTGTGGACGTACCAAAAATGAACCACTTAAATCTATATGTGCTAAATTTCTTTCTTCTATTTCTCTTTTCAATATTATTGTTTCTGTGTGGAGTGAAGAAATATGAGGTTCACTAGAAATTAAACAAATCTAACACAAAGTAATTCCTTTCAAAACCAAGCTCCCTTGGAGGGATGAATAAATTCAATTTTCTAACCATCTAACAAGCAAGGACGACTTTACTTAAAAAAATTCTAAGTTTATTTTTAAATTACTCTAATAAAATCATTTCTAACTTAATTTTTCTTTTTTTTGAATTTATGTGTGGAAAACTGCAAAAAACCCAACATAAAACCCTCAAAGTGGACCCCTACCTCTAAGATACACCAATGTTAGACTATGGAAGCTCGAACTCGTAACCTTCCGCTTTTTGAAGCAGAACGTAACCAGTTGTAGCTTCCTATAATAAAAAGAGAGGTTTCTTTATTTCACTATTATTATTTTTGATAATATAAATATCTCCACCTATATTAGATCTGAAACTAAAATTTCTAATCCAATCTTAAAAGTTTAAACTAAATGAATTACTGTACAAGTTTTTAAGCAAATTTGGCTGAACTTTTTTCTTACTTGGTCAATGCAATTAAATTAAAAATTAAAAAAGGGTAAAAAGAATTGAACTGCTGAATTTTTAACCATGATTCCAATAAGGGCTAACATAAGCACATAATTTCAAAGGTGATACTACTAAGTGCTAACAACATGACTGAATCGTAACGTTCTTTTGATTCAGTTGGAATTGTATGAATAATTTTTATAAAATTAAAAAAAATGATTATTGACGTGAGAATTTTAAAATAAAATTAATTTCATTAAATATCTAAAGTTACCCAATTCAAGCTAAGTAAAATAGATCATTAAAAAAGAAGTGGCTTATCAATATATGATTTTATTTACTTAAACCAAATGGATAAAAAACTTTTAAATAAAACTTAATTTTTTAAATCAAAATATTGAAAGTCTAAACTTTAGTAGGCTTATTATTTTTAAATATTAAATATCGCAATCAATTGTCTGTCATTACTCCTGCCAAAAACACGAGGAAAATGATTGACGGCAATAGGGCAGAAAGTCGGGTGTGTGGAACGAATCTTAATCAAGTCAATGTCTGACGTATATAAAACAATTATTGAATCGCACACGACTCTGCTCAAATTGCACAATCCATTATTTGACTCAACTCAAATGTTATGTGAAAGGAAGAGCTTGCAAATGTGAGCCTTTCATCTCCTGGCTCTTCTTCAAGGACCTGTAAAAATAAATAAAAGAAATATTATTTCTATAGAAATTTACCATCAAAAGACATTCTTAGCAAAATCAAGCCCCCACAAAATTGACAGATGCCTAATTCAAGTTATAACCATCTACCTAGGAGGGTCTCATACTGTTTTAATCAATAAAAGGATATGATTGAAGTCTTTGGTTCGATCCAAGACCAATTTCAATAAGGGGCACTTCCTAGGGAGTTTCTCTCCGTCAAAGAATCTAGTATATGTGTCCAGAGAGGTGTGTACATGTCCCGAATGATTAATCGGATGAGACACCTTAAAAAAAAAAACAAAACTGCTAGACTCAAAGAAGTAAATCACAAATTGGAGGTCAAATTCAAACATGACATGATTACTACTACAATCCCACTACAGTAATTTGGTGCCTGTTATTTTTAGAACTCTCTCTCTCTCTCTCTCTCTCTCTAGTTTTCTCATAGTTTTAGCAATCGTTATAATCTAGTTGAGTCTAACACTTGATAATTCTTAGTTTTTGGGAGGTAAAGTACTCTATGTAAGCAATATTGAGGTTGGATCACCAGCAAGTTCCTTTTGGGTTTTATTCACTGGTATATGTTTTCTCTTAAAGAATCAACGAAGGGGCAACTCTACAGTCCTCCACCCTATTCCATCTGAGTTTCTAAATACTTCTTCCTTCTCTTTTTCAAGAATTGAATTGCATGACGGGGAAAGAGAAAGTGAAGCAAAAAACAAAAGAAAATAACTTCTTTCTCATGCTTGAAACTTCAAACTATTTAATTGATATTAGTATAAAAAACCCAATAACTAATTTTAGTAAGAACCTAGAACCATAAGCATACCAAAATGTTGATGGATAACAATTACTCTCAAATAAGATACAGAGGATATGTATCTTCAAATATTCAACAGGAAACAATAATTTATAAGTTCCAATTTCCAAAACCTCTAATATAGTTTACTTCCATTCCTTCAAACAGATCCTTCATCCATCTATTACTGGAATTACAGGAGAATGGTTTGGATCAAAGGAATGCAGGAGAATCTGTTTGATGTCTTGGAGAGGCTCTTCTTCAAAGGAAGAAGGATAAGGACATGAAGTTACATATACACGAAATCATCAGCCAAAGGCTATTCAAACTAAACAACCAAATGGTTTAGTAGGGTTACTTACTCAGACCCACTAAGTATGAGGTTCAACATCACCAACTGGATCGGGTTCAACAGGTGTGGCCATTCCGCAGTCATCCATGTAAGCATTGAGCACACGGGGTGCTACCTTCATTGCGATTATCAATATCCAAATCAAGGTAGTCAGAAGCACTTTCTGCAACTTTGCCATCCTCCCTCTAAAGCAAGACATAGAAAGGAGCTATTACAGTCTAGAGAGCATTTTATTCACTATTTCATTAACATTGCAATAGCTTAGAAATAAAAATGAGGAAAATGATTATGTTTACAATTTGCCATTTATCATGAAGACACTATCTTAACTCTTGTACTATTATCAATCTGCTAATCAAACATCAAGCAATTGAATGTGTAACTGGGAACACAAGTCATTCAACACAGCCACTTTAACAAATATATGGTGGGAAGCCCATTGGTACTAATTAATCATAACTTACAGGTAGAGAAGGAATAAGAGGAACATATTAGCCACAAACCACCACATGAATTTTGCATTTTGTGACAAACTTTGAGTGGAAAGTAAAACTTTGAAAGCCTACCCAGATGCATAGAATAAGATTCAATATTAATGATGACTATGACAATGATGATGAATGGCTACTAATGTTGTCTTCAAAACAGCGATTAACATAAATTCTGATAAAAGATTTCCTCAAATAACTTGAAGATCAATAATGTCAATAAATGCTGATTCTAGACCAGATAAACTCTTGGACCAAACATGTCGGTACATCAATTTCATACCTACAGAAGTTTTGAAAAGGCATCTAAAGCGCATTGTCATGACTCATAGAAGGTTCGCTTAATGCTTTTTCCAAATTTTCCTCGTTTGGCATAAATCCCTATAAAGAACTAGATGTGATCATCCAAGTAGAACAAATAGCATCAGAATAACAGGTGTATGAGCTGAAGAACATTCAGTTTTTCAGCAAACACTAGTCATTTTCATAATCCTCAAAATCGATATAGAGCAGTTCAAAAGAATTATTCCGGATCACAATTACTTTGTCATCAATCTTAGAAAAAAAACTTGGAAGTGTTTGTATTTTGAGATGATGTCCATTTGGGTTTCACTATGTTAAATTGTTTGAAATAGTATGCTATAGAACGTATGGTTATCCCATTTCCAGGTGCATCTGCGGTGGCATGAAGTTTTTCTTTTCATTTTTTTGGGGCTGTCTACACAAGAATGAATCTGTACTTCACTTTTCTGAGGCATTAATATGGTAACAAATGTCAATATGATATAATGAACTCATTCATCTAAGCACAAAACATTATGTTACCAAAGCTTCAAATATAGAAAATTTTCAGACCTCAAGCACTTTTTTTCAAGAGGATCATTTTATCTAGACAGAGAGTTAAATGGTTTGATAAATGTGAGAATGGATCTGATAAATGTGAGACCATACTGCTAATTTTGATATAAAAATTCCTCAATGTAACATTTCATCAATCTGTATCCATATAGTTTCCCTAGATTTGTTTGGTTGGTGCCAATTGGCTGCAATTTGAGAATGCAGAGTAGGAGATCTCAGTTATAAGGAAAAATTAAGAAACCTCCAAAGGAAAAGAACTCCAAACAGAAGAAAACAAAATCAGTGCATAAGATGGTAAAAAGCTGCATTTATAAATAGTCATTTCTAATAAATCAAAATCAGAGTGAATGCCTGAAAACTGTGGAGAGTAGTACATGAGAGGTTATTTTTAATCATAAAGAATCTCTTTAATCCAGAATAAAAACAAATGAACAAACAAAAAAAATAATAATCAAAACAACAAATTGAGCTAGTTCTCCAATAAATTCATAACTTAGTGATAAACTTATTCAGATTTCAGGAAACGAGCAAACAGAGGAAATTGCAATTTCTTTCAAATGACTTCTCCCACTTCTTATATCTGATAAAGGAAGCGGAGAAGCCCTCTTTTATTCCCTCTCAAATGAAACTTAATTAACACAGAAAGCCCAGAAAACAAATGAATGAATAAAGAACATACAAGAATCAGAACTTATTCATACACTCAAAGATGCAATATAAAATGGAACTAATGCATTCTGATTTCATTAAGAGCTCTTTATTGGAAATATGTAAGGATATTCCAAATGAGGACAACATATAACCAGGAAGAAGGTCCACAATAAATCATAGCAAGGAAAAAATGAAGCAATTTAGACCCAGCAAGAAGACAATCCACATAAATGACCCCCATGATACCCATGAATCCAAGCACTTTGATCAAAATGTGAAAAATAAGACAAGAAACCCATAAATGGGAAAAAAATATAGTCAGATATTCAAATTAAAAAGAAGACCCACAAAAAAGAAGCAACCAATTGCAGAAATTAAAATCAACAACCAATCACGAACTGAAATAGATGTTAGATGCATGTAGAGAAATCAATCTTTTTTTTTTGAAGTAACATATATAGAAATCAATGTTATTATAGCCACGCACACAACATTCCCACACAGAAAGATTTGCAGGGAAGGCATCTAACCAAAGAAAGAGACAAGAAAAAAAAAAATTCTGTGCATCTGAAAACACAACTTTTTTGTTTATGTTTGAGAGAGAGAGAGAGAGAGAGAGAGAGAGAGAGAGAGAGAGAAGAGATACCTTCTAAGGCTTGGTTTGAAATCCCAAGGACGACGACGAACAATGCCAAGTGCCAACTGGGAGAGAGAGAGAGTGAGATGGGCGTATAAATAGTTGATATGTCACACAAGTGTGCCTGCCGATCCGTCAGGCTTACACACGATGAGTATGGGTGTGGGGCCCACTGAGGAAGTCAGAACGGACCATCTGCTACAGTTGCACTCACGTCGACTGGCCGTTATTGGTGACCGAGAAGGGAGTCCGGTCACCGTAAAACAAGACCCATAAGCATGGTGTCGGTAGAAAGCTTCTCTGGATAAACCCAATAGCCTCAGCTCGACTTACCTTATGGGCGGTGGTCAGCATAACCACCGGCGGTAGCCTGCGAGAGAAAACGGCGTTACTTCTCAGCCTCCTTATTTGACTCTTCAGAACTCAACACACAAAAACAGCTGTGACTCTTCCGTTGCTCTACGCTTGAGCCTTCAAAAGATTTTTCAAATGAAAAATAACATCATAATTTTATTAGGAGAGAATTTATTTAAATTAAAATCTTATTATTTGGTTGTCATGAGAGGATTGAGAGATTGATTGTTGTTAGAGTAGAAAAGATCCGAAGAGATTCCTATTTAAATTTCGAGAGATGGAGATCCACTTATACAATATTATAGACTACCGTCATAACTCAGAATTTCCTTCTAATATATTGCCTGTCAAACATGTAAATTAAAATATTTGATTTTTTTAAGATTGAAATTTCTACTATATTGAAACTTAATATTGTCAAGGACATACAATTTTGAAAGATAAAATTTTTCACTCATTTTTAGTTATAGCTAATTTCTTTTATCGGTGGTCATTTAGACACTTGACTTTTCTGACAATCGATATCAAAATTATGTGTGAAATTTTGAAAATTAAATATCTCTTAAAAGAATAGTTGGATAACTAAATAATTAGTCAGTTTTTCATTCTACAACTTAATATATGTTGGTTCTATTTGATGAGAATGGTACCTAACTTTATATATTATATACAGACGTTCGTCCTCTCAGTGTATTATTTTGATCTGTCGAAACTGATGGGATTCTTTTGAAAATGATTGATTGAGTCAGAGAGAAATAAATAGGGTTGTTAATCAACTTGGTCCACTCATCAAACACAAGTACCAAACCACAATCAATAGCAACCGTCGAAATTCAATCCAAACTCTGGGACCACATTCGTCAGCCAAATTTGGCCTACTCAACGTTCAAAGCCTGAGTTAAAAGTTACAACAAAGTCTATACAAACAGTACGTGATATATTGATAGAGTACTCTAATATATAATTAAAATACACGTTTTCTAATTAGTCAGTTGATCTCATATTTCAGTTTAAAGAGGTTGAAATGATAGTTATGAATCTATCTTAAGAAAATAAGAAGTGAGAATTTTGAGTTCAATTTTCACTTTCAAAAGGTCACTTTCTATAGAATTACGTAATGTGTATGGATAGAGAGACTTGAACAATTCTGAAAATTAATCAAATATTTTAAAAAGCTTAAACACCTTAATGATAAAAAAATACTAACAAACATATCTCGAATTGATTTAGTCCAACTTAAATGGTTAGACAAGGATATCCAGAATTCCAGATATTGAAGACATATCATGCATCGGAAAGGAAAAAAAATTCCATCATTTCTCAATCATCCTGTCTTCATCTTAGCCTCATTAGCACAAGCATCTGTCAAACAAGTCAATAAGTTGGTGCAGCATTATATAGTCAACCTTTTTTTTTTTTTTTCTGTTTTTGTTTTTGACCTTCCAAATCCGTTTTTAAGAACAAAGTTCCAAGAATGCCACATCACCTGGTGTGGTGATCTCCTATCATCTGCGCAACACTTTTTTATTTTATTTTTGATCGGTGTCGAAGCGTAGGTTAGGTAGGATTAAGAATACACCGACTTCGAATGATAATGACAGTTTGAATACTATCTTAAATAATTTGATGGTAAAATAAATTAAGATAATTATGATGAATAGTCTGAGAAACAACAATATTGGATGCCGTCCAAATTCATGTTTGATCGTATGTGACTCTCTTGGTTCAGCCTCCTTATTTGACTCTTCGGAACTCAACACACAAAAACAGCTGTGACTCTCCCACTGCTCTACGCTTGAGCCTTCAAAAGATTTTTCAAATGAAAAATAACATCATAATTTTATTTCATAATCAAAGTCTGCCATGATCGGCTGATTACACTCTTTAAATAAAACAAACACACCGATCCTATCTAGAACTAGAAGGAGCCGACCCTCCTTTACATTCAAACTTTCTAACTAATTCAAATCCTATTAAGATTATCCAAGTGCCAAATAAAAATTAAATTAAATATGATAACTACTTTATCTAAAGTCACCACCGATTAAAACAAATCTAATTCTAATAAAACTAAACTCTTATTCACCACTGACCCTAAGCCAATCAATCCTATGTTGATCAGCACTTAGATATTGGCTGGAGTAAATTTGAATCTTTTCCAGATGAGTCAATCATGGTAATTCACGTCCAAACTTGGCTTCACGTATTTTGGGCCTGGTGAGTTGGGCCTTGGCTCACTTTGGACTTTGGGCTGACCCAAATTACTCACGCACTGGCCGAGATCGAAAATAAAATTTTCATCTTTCGACTCAGAGACTGCACTTGCTAATTTGCCAATGCGCCCGTCTGGATCAAAAGTGAAACTTTCTCTACTGCCACGAATGCCCGCATTAGTCAACGTTGCAATAGGTACCTAAGTGAAAGAGTGGTATGCCCACTCTGTTGAATGAGGACAATTTAATCTAAAATGTGTCTAAATCAACGTCGCAATCGGGGTAAAAAAAGCGCCTGAGATATATCGTATTGGTCGTACTGTCAAGATCTCGGCCGAGATTTGTAAAAAGAGAGAGAGAGAGAAAAAAATATCGCCCAATATCAATGAGATATCGGTGTCGGCTGAGATCTCGGATCCACCTTTTTTTGGATCCCTGGTTGCAATACGTACCTAATACCTATTATAGTGAAAGAGTGGTAGGCCCACTCTATTGAAGTAGAGGTGAAAAAAACATTACCCTTAAAGATAGCCATTACTTAAATTTAAAAAGTAATTTGATTTCTTTTAGACTTTTGCTTCTCTAACCTTTTTTTTTTTTTTACTTTCCGAGTTTGAAGTGAAGGTGTGAAAGACTAATTATTATAGGGTGGAAACTCAGTTGGATTTTAATAAACCCAAATCAACTCGTGTGAAAAATTATCGAGTTTGACCTGATTCAACTCGAATTGATGACACGAGTACACGAGTCTGACTCATTTTTAGTCCACATTTGGGAGAAAAACAGTAAGAAGCTTTTTATATTTTCTGAGACTCAGGTGGAATTGGGCCAATTTGAGTTGGGTTGATTTTAAATTTTAGAACCAGTTTAACTTCATTTCATATATTTTTTTTTTCTACCCCAACTGTCCCTAAATTTACAAATACATGACTCAATCCATTGATTTCTTGAGTTGGATTTTAAGTTTCACCCCTAGAACTTATCCACGAAGAAAGAGTTAGGTTCTTTGCAATAGTTGTTAGATCCTTTTCGAAATTTATTTTGATTTTGTCATTATAATAGAATATTTTGACGTTCTGACTCATTTCGGTATTTCTTTTTAGAGAAGACAATATAAAAATTTAAAAAAAATTAAAAGATATAATAAAATGTAAAGACAATAATACAAAATTATAAATATATAAATCCATCATTTCTATAACTTTACAATAATCTACATAAATAAAAATATATTTGTCATCAAATAATTACTTGTGATTGTAATCTCAATTTATAGTAGAATAATTATTAAAATACTAATTCTAGAATATATAAATTTTACATATAAGAATCAAATACATATTGAATTAAATAATTTTTTTTTATAAAATATCTAAGAAATAAACTTTTGACAAATTTAGAAGTTTGGCTGGCAAGTTCCAGCTTAAGCATGAGCTGAAATATAAATATAGATAATATTAGTATTTTCAAAAATTTATCAAACTTTTGACAAAAAAATTGATAAATTTTAATCAAATTATAGATGATGAGGCTACTTTTATATAATATGTGATTAAATTCATTTTTGAATAAATCAGCATTATTTTAAGAAATATTTAACCGAAAAAACCTAAAAAATTCTCCAATTTATTCGCCGACTCTGCAAAAACTAAATTTCATTAATAGTACTTCGGACGTCGATTCAGACAGGTTTTCATTAATAATTTAATACTGAGTTGAACTTAGGAATGTATTCGATAGTCTACACTGGATTGGCTAAAATCAAAATTCTCAAATGATTATAAGATTTCAAGAAATCAATAGAAGTTGTGAAACATTAAATTAATTAAAAATGATCTAAAATTAATGTTTCTGAAATTTCAAATTCTCTTATAAAAATAAAAAATTAAACTCAAAAAGTCAACTTCAAACATATAAAACTTTAATGATAAAATGCTAATGCTAAGATCTCAAAATCCAAACACATTAACCAATATTTAAAATAATATCTTTTAAAAATTCACTTGCAAAATAGAAAAAAAGAAGAAGAAGAAATTGACTGTATAATGGTGGATTGAGAAATGATAGGAATTTTTTTTTCCATTCAAATCCTGTTCACCTGGAGACATCTCCTAAGCTCACGTGAGGTATGTAATGACCCGACCCACATCTGCTCTGGGCCTCGCATACAGTTAACTCGCACGGTTTTGCCTTTGGGCCCGGGCCCACCTGGCCCGGCCCAAATCACGTCTTGCTAGTTAAAAGGGCTTTAGCCTCTTATTACCCCATTCCATTTTCCCTTCTTAACCGATGTGGGACTCTCCCACATCGGTAACAGTTGCTGCTCACAGCCAAGGCAAGGGTATCACAAGGTAGCGTGGACCTGGCTTTGATACCACTTGTTAGGATCTGAGCTTTAAATCCAAAAGCCTAATCTATTAGGTGGAGTAATCCAAGTTCTTTATAAATTCTCATATTTCCTCTTCACTTCCAATGATGAACTTGGATGAGCCTTTGAAGTGATCTTACAAGTCTTTTGAGAGGAAGGTCTATCTAATCTCAACACAGAAAGGTTTCTATGTTATTGGACCCAAATTGTTTTAGGCCTGAAAGAGCTGAGCCTGGATAGGTCCCATGTACATTTTGAGCTTGAAAGTTGAAACCAAGCTCAGGCCTTTCAAATACGATTAGGATCAGGCCTGGGCTATGGTCCTTTTATTGAAATTCAAGTCTGGGCTTGAGCAGACCCAAAAATCACCACAACCTGCCCAAATAGAAGAAAAGGATCTTAAGATTAAATTTTGTGAGTTTGAAGAAATTGACTCATATATTTTTTAATTTAGTAAAAATGTAAAAAAAATTGTGCATAACTTTAGGAAGTAAAGAAATATTTATGTACTATCAATTTTTTCCTATAAGTCACTTCCTTGAAGCCCATGCTTGTTTCTTGAATGTGAAATCCAACAGTTAAGATTACTGAATTTTTTTTTAAAAAAATAAAATTAAAAGTGGGTAAAGTGTGTCAAATAAAGTGGATCCAGCCTCTCAATATATGAAAAATATTAATACTCCTGAACTTCCTTACTAATTAAAGACCGAATAATTCGAAAAATTGGGTTGAATTTGAAAATATTGAAGATATTTCGGAAATATCCACTGATATTCTTGAAATGTGCATATTTTAACTAAGTTTATGGTTAAACAATTTATTATTTTGGAATTTACGTATGAAAAACTTTAGACACAGTCCTACTAAAATTCTCACGGGTGCTATGTCTATCCCTTAAAGTATCACTAAGGTTAGTCCGTGGGGTTCGAACCGTACACCTCCCACCTCTGCTTCTTTAGATGGGAGGTAACCATCTGGAGGTAGGAGGTAACCATCCGATCTAACCCACGAGAGGTGTATAAAAAAATTGTTTGACATTTATTATATGTCAATTTATATGACACAATGAGCTGTATTTTCTTCCTCTCTCTCTTCTGTCTTGAAGTTGCAGAAGAGAACATGGTGCAAAGAGTCTGAATCAGAAAAGGTGAGAAAAACAAAAGAGGACCCCTCTACTTTACTCCCTTCCTTGTTGGGATGGCTAGCCAATGACCTTTTCTTAGCCATGCCACCTGACCCAACAAAAATGGCTACTGATTACTGGATGAAGTTTCTCTCTTTTATCACATGATCCAATCAAGCCCAAAGAAACTGCTACAAACATCCAAAAGCCAACCTGTTTGGCAAATTTTCCCCTAATGGAATTTGTATTTAATGAAGAAGATGAAGAAGGGAAAATAGTAAAAACTCCTTTGACTCCATATACAGGTGAGAGTGAAGAGGATGCCCTCCAAATGGCATGAGTTTATTGGTAAATATTGGGAGAGTGAAGATGGGTCTAACCCAAATAAGTTCTTATGGTTAGCTGTGATTGAGATTCTGTTCACACTTATCTATCTCTTTAAATATATTTGTATTTAATTCAAATTTATTGGAGTTAATCTTATCGTTGAATTAAAAATTCATTCAAAATTGATCTCATTTTACCCGTTATATCTTTAAAGCCTTGTAGATATGACTTTTCCAATCTATAGACTAATTTTTTTAGTGAGAGATGTCATTCTCAAAATACCTTTTATATATTCCTTCTGTCCCAATTTAGTTGCTTTATATAGATTTTGGAATCGTCCCAAAATATTTGTCCCATTTATATTAGAGTAGCATAAAGTGTATTGAAAATAGATGAGATTACATGAAGTGCTAGCCTTATATAGAGAGTTCCTTAAAAAATACAAATATTTCAAATAAGACAACTAAAATAGGACGGATGAAGTATTAAGCTTAATTCCTATAGATCTACAAAAGCCTAAAGCAACATCCGTAAGGAAGAAGAGCATATTTTTATACTTTAATATTATATATATATATTTTAAATTTACGTGTGAGAAACCGCAAGATACCTAACGTAAAATCCCCACGGGTATACCCCTAAGGCACACCAAGGTTAGGTCATGGGGGTATATATATTTAAGATAGACCGTCTAGTTATTTAAAATGTTTAATAAAGTACTATCATTAAACATTTAAAGATATTTATATATTGTGTCTGTCTATTGTAATTGATTGATAAACAAAAATATTTCAGTGCAATTTATTTTATACCCTCATTTTTATATGATATATGTTAAAAGATTCAGAATTGATAAATGAAAGTGATTGTGATCTTCTTTTTTTTTAAATTTTCAGAAAATGGGTCTCTATGTTTACTTGAAAAATTTGGACATATTATAGAAGATTTGTTGCCCTTTTTCATCTTACAACTTTAGCCTTTAGCATCTTCACTCACTTATTCATATAATTTTTCATTTTCTAAACCACAAAATCAATCAAATAATTGTTGATTTTTAAACACAAAATCAAATAATGATATAATATTGTTAAGAGGTATGTACTATTTGGTGAGAATGGTACCTAACTTTATATATTATATACAGACATTCTTCCTCTCAGTGTATTATTTTCATCTGTCGAAACTGATGGGATTCTTTTGAAAATGATTGATTGAGTCAGAGAGAAATAAATAGGGTTATTAATCAACTTGGTCCACTCATCAAACACAAGTACCAAACCACAATCAATAGCAACGGTCGAAATTCAATCCAAACTCTTGGACCACATTCATCAGACAAATTTGGCCTAGTCAACTTTCAAAGTCTGAGTTAAAAGTTACAACAAAGTCTATACCAACAGTACGTGATATATTGATAGCCTACTCTAATATATAATTAAAATAAACGCTTTCTAATTAATCAATTGATCTCATATTTCAGTTTAAAGAGGTTGAAGTGATAGTCATGAATCTATCTTAAGAAAATAAGAAGTTAGAGTTTTGAGTTTAATTTTTACTCTCAAAAGGTCACTTTCTGTAGTGGATAGAGTTTAAAAAATCTGAACATTTTAGTCTTAAAAAAAAAAAAAAAAACTAAAAAGCATATCTCGAATTGATTTAATCAAACTTAAATAGTTAGACAAGCATATCCAGATATTGAAAGTGTCTTTATCTCTCTCTTGAAAGACATATCGCGCATTGGAAAGGAAAAAAAATTCCATCATTTCTCAATCAAGCTGGCTTCATCTTAGCCTCATTAGCACAAGCATCTATCAAACAATTCAATAAGTGGTGTAGTATTCAGGGTCGGCCCTAAGATCCTCTAAAATCTCAGGAGCCATAGGAGGAGTGAGATTTTAGGTGCCCTTTATAACTAGTATATTAAGAAGTTTAAGTGTGTAGGGACCCTTTTTGTCTAGAAGTCTTAAGCGGCGGCCTACTATCAAAATTGGTAACTCACAGTTATATCTCTCCTATCAAAATTGGTAACTCACAGTACATGAGACATCGGTCAGGTTATTTAACCCTTCCATCATTCCATGTGTTCTAGTTTGTGATACTTAGCTAAATTTCCAGTGTGAATTGGAGGTGTGGTCCAAACAACCCACTTAATTGGCATTTTGTCAGATATGATTATTACTTTTCATTGAAAACCTGATTAGGAAAGGCTAATAAGTTCGTATATAATAAATATCAGCATATGGGCATATATGAAAACAACCTAAAACAGAAAAAAAAAGGGAAAAAGAAAAGGAAAAAATGGATAATTGAAAAAAAAAATGAAATCTTTATATATCTTATTTTATGTTTTTCGTTTTGAATTTACGTATATGAAACCATGGGATACCCAGCGAAAACTTCCACGAATGAGCCTACTACCCTTACCAAGATTAGACCATGGCTCGAACCCACAACCAGTTGAGCTATATCCATATGAGTTTACGCTTTATTTGTGAATAACTATGAATTGAGTTTCTTATTATTATTTTTTATAAAAATTTATAAATTGTCATTTTCTCATAGTTATCAATTTCTATCTCGTGCAACAAAGATTTCTACGTAAATTCATCTATGGATTTTTTTCTCTATTGCTAAGTGGATGATTGTAGAGTATATAACTCAATCCATTTGAGTTTAGATGACTCTGGTAACAAAAATTAATAATAAAAGTCATGAATTTTCATTAGCTTGGACCATGGCCCACTAGTCAAGTTAGGTTGTTGGTTGGATCATGTTGTGTTGGTTTGACCATGGTCACTGATCACATTGGTTGGGTCATAAATTGGATGGATTAAGTCACCAGTTGTGGTTGGGTTGCCTCTCTGTTCACGAGTCAAGTTGAGCCTTTTTGTTCATGAGTCATGTTGAGCCATAGTATTCCATGGGTTAGATTATATGTCTTGAAATCTGCATGTCCTACCAAATATGATAGTGACGAGCTTACTGAAAAGATCTTTTTTTGAGAATGTGACTTACAAAAAATCATCTTACGTAGATCAATCAATCTACATTTTTAAACTCTAAAATTTTATTGGTTTAAATCAGGGAATTAATATCGGTCGATATTGGTCATTTTAATTAATAAAATAAAATAAAAGAGACATTTATCAACCGATATATCAGCTGTTACCGTTTTTTAACACTTGGTTTAAATTATTTTTTAATCTTCAAATCTGGCTACCTTTTAGAAACATTGAACCAGAGGTAAAAATGTTGATACACCCATCAATTTACTAAATATAGGGCTTTTTTCCTAGTTTTACTGCATTTAATAAAGAGCTACAGATGCAATGCCTTGGATTCGATCATGTACACCTTTCCTATCTTATTAGAGGATGTAGGTTAAAAGAATGGTGTGGGAGAAAATGGCAACCTTTTCTCCAATGAGTAAAACAGAGGAAGAGAGATGTGAAGGGAAGTCATCACAGACTGTAACAGGTGAAGATTGTAATGGAGAAAATGGCAATTTTCCTTAAAAAAAAAATAGAGAGAGAGAGAGAGAGCAGAAGCTACAAAGATCAGTCTATATGAAAAGACTAGAGATTCCTCGTATGAATCAAGTGATCTGAGCATTGCCACATTAATATAATTAATGGGTTTTAAAAGCTTAAAAAGATTGTTTGGAGCAAGTCCAGAACTCCAGATTAGAGCTTTTTTTAGGCTTTAATTCCTCGTTTTTTTTCTTTTTTCTTTTCTTCTTTCTTAGACTGGTTGCAGATAGATGAATAGTAGGGCTAGTTGCACCCGAGAAGAAAGATGGTTTAATCTCAGCATGTCCTCGAAAAGCAGAAGCTGGTCACCAAACAAATGTAGGACACTCAGAGAGATTGACAGAATGACAGAGAAGAAGAGAAATGGCCGGTTATTACTGTGGTGCCTGCAGACACTGTACTTGTACCTGCTCCATTGCTTTTCTCGTGCAAGTAAATGTAAATAGCACAGCACCTACGGTTTTTTTTTTTTCCCTTTTTTTAAGCTCACCAAATGGAGGAAGATTAATTTTTTTTTTCCAATACGTGAAAATCTACAATTCTATTTTGTGATAATCATAGTTAAAATATTGAATCTATGACACCACCTACCAACAAATGGATCAGATTAAATGCTCTAAGGATTTGAGAATTAGACCTTTCATAGAAGATGAGAATACTCAATCACTCGAACAAATAAAGCGATGGATAACAAATAATGCGATGATGGAGATTAAATTGAAGAATGATATAGTTGAATTAGAAGATTATATTGTTGAATTTGCAATATAAGAGCATTAAAATTTTAAATGTGCAAAAATGGGTCTACCAAAGGATTATTTTGGATTCAAATGTCTTAAAAAATTGGCTTATAGGCTTAGGTATTGAATCATGATTTTTATTTTTTTTAATTTGAGCTTGATTTGACTGAAGAAAAATGCTCAAATATGGAACACGAGTGACTGTTGAAGAATTAATCTTCTTCACCTACTTAACCAGTTACTTCTCTCTCATTTTCTTTCCTACACTCAACTTTAGAAAAACACTCAAACCTCTCTCTTTCAAGCAAACAAGAGACTATCCCCCAAATCAAATCACTAGGCCAAAATCTAACAAATTTATTTTTTAGTAAATGGAAGTGCTCAATGTGAATGGAAGTTTACACCCACCTTTACCTACACCGAACATGCAGAACCTGCTCTGATACCATATTAAAAAATCATGACTTGGTAACATTTTGAAGTACAACTCACTTTCAAAAACTAACTTATGAGAAGCGGGTGCCTTAAATGTTATATGGAGTAATTGATTTTTAGAATTAATCGATTTAGAACTTTTGTTACGGCACATTCTCTTCGTTTATCACAATTTAATGCCCTTTTATTACATAAGACACAACTAAGCTTATATAAGTTTTCCCAAAGAAAACTCTATTGAGACTATTCAAAACATTTTTAATTAGAAAGATTATTTTATTAACTTTTCAATTGGATTATATATCTTTAGGTGTGTGCAGAAAATGTCATGGTCATGGATTAGGTAAATTTCAACCATTCGATCATCTCATACTTGTGATGTTAAATTTTGCTAAAATTTAACCAAAGCTGAATAAGAGTTTCTACAGTATCATTCTGTTCAGATAATTCCATATATATTTCTTCCAGCCACGTGGAGTACATAATGCACATTAAATAGCTAAAAATTGTCTTATTATCCCAACCTTTCTCTCTCTCCCTCCTCTTTTAAGTATTGAATAACATAACTTTGTGCTAATACCTTAAATAGGAATATGAGTTGGAAGGAACATGAAAAGTGTATAATTAAATTACAATATTGGATTAAAATATTAAAAATATTATTCTTTAAACACAATTAAACTTTGAGCCATTTTAATATAACTTGAATTTTTTAAATAAAAATGATTTTTTTCATTTAAATAAGTATTAACGAAAAAAAAATACTTTCTATTAATAATTTCCACAGGAACATATATAATGAAAAACAAAAGGAAATAAATCTTAAATTGGCATCCACTCAATAATTCCTGCATCTGTCACGTGACAATAAAAGCTACATTGGAATAAGACCCGACAAACCAATGCAATACAAACCACTATTTGTGAGGAATCAAATTTTGGTACATATCCTCTCAGCAATTCATGCATTTATATTCGTACAAATCACTATTAAAAAAAAAAAAAACCATCTAACTCAATTCAATTTAGTTGAATATAGAGTCAAACGAGTAATTGAGTTCTACTGAGTTTTTCATTGTTGTTTATAATGGTTGCAAAATATTTTCTAACTTTTATATATTGATAATTTTTTATTTTTTTTTAATTTACATGTGAGAAACCTTGGGAAACCCAACGAAAAATCCCCACGGATGAAACCCATTGTTCTTAGGACACACCAGGTGAGTCTAGGGGCGCTCGAACCTAGCACCTCCGACTTCCTGAGACGGGAGACAGATTAATATAACCGTTAATCTTTTTACATCTAAACTTCTAATCTTTTTATTGTCCAATATTTGGCTCTAATTTTAATGGCCTACATCAGACTCTTATAATTTACCCAAAATTGGATTGAGTAAATGAAGTTTCAGTTAGGTGTTTTAATCCTCATCTCTTTCTCAAATTTATGTTGTTGGGCCCTTTTATTGGTTGAGACTAGGGGCATAATAATAAATTTTCCCTTTGATAGACTACTCTATAAATTTAATGGAGGGTTGGTTAATATGCGAATTCTAATTTCTGAAGAGGACCTTCACATAATTCCCCATAATGAATTTTAATTGATGGGTCACACCACTCGGACCACATGGACCAGTGGCTAGTTTAATCTACCAACATAGCCCTAAGGTAGGGAGGTGAGGCAAGACCATTAGTGGTGGAGGTCTGGAGGAAGGTTTCTCTTGCCTGACTTTCTTGTCAAAGAGTACATGCATGCATGAAATCAAATACTCATTAATTCAATTTGACATTCAATGAACCTGCTTAGAATCAATTTGGTTGTTGTATTAAAGTTCAATAACTAATTGGAAAAATGCAAAACAAAAAAAAAAAAAATTTTGAATTCACCAGGAAAAATTGAATCTCACACTAAGACTAAATTTAATTTAAACACAAATTAAAATTCGTAAGAACCAAACTAGAATTCAGCTCAAAAGAGAGACTCTAACTAAGCTTTAAGCTCAACTTCGAAATTAAATTTACCCACCACAAAATTTACCCAAGCCCTTAATTTATAGGCTTTTGGAGCAACTAAATAGTAGGAATGAGAATAATTATCCTCAGTCCACATGTCCAAAGGAAGTTCCAATCTAATTCATTGCTAACCTAAGTTCCAACCAATGGAAAAGATCTACGTGGAATTTTTTTATCCTGTGTAAAATCAAAAACTAATTATTACATCATAAACTAATTACTGCAATTGGATCAGTTTAGGTGGCCAGATCAATCCTGGGGCTCTATTCCATTCTATGACCCTATTTTGGTTGTTTTGTTGCACTTATTTTCAGTTCTTTTTTTTTTTGAATTTACTTGTGAGAAACCGCGGAATATCCAAGAGTTTGGACCCCTACCCCTAAAATAAAGGAAATACAAAAAAGGTGACATGAAATAATCTTAACCTTTCATTCAAATTTATTGTTAACTTGAAAGTCTAAAGAAATTTCCTTTAAACTTGCACATGCCCAAAGGAGAAGTTCCATGCTTTTTTCAAGTTTCCAAAACCAAAACTTATGGTCGACATCTCCATGCTATTCCTGAAAGATTCTTTCCATGTTGGCATCCCATATGGCATCCACATAAGCAATGAGATGGCTGATGTGGAAATTCTTCCATGTGGCTTCCTTGCAACAAATGGGCTTTAGAGTTCCAAAATAAGGTGGCCATCCTAACATGGGTGAAGTCTTTTAGGAGACACGGATTTTTCTAAACTTTCCACTTTACCCCCATTCCACTGTAACGAAAGCATTTAAAAAAAAGAAATGTCAGAAATCGGCTCATTTACCGGCTCACTTACTGGATCACTAAAATGAGACTGTTTTTTTCATACAGAAAAACAAATCGGCTTACTGACCGGTTCACTTGTGAAGGGTAAAGTTGGAAATCATGAAAACCCGTGCCTCTTAAAGAATTTCACCCGTGTTAAGATGGATACCCTCCAAAATACTATGAAACATGCTTAGGTCTATATTTTCCTCATCCAGACTCACTGAGTTCGTTGGAATGTTTGCTCGATCCAATTAGGTCTCATCATCTTCATATAGATCTTCATTTCTTCATGTGATAGCTGCATCAACACCTTTGCGGTATTGAAAAGCATTAGTATTTTTGGTATTTAATTTGGATCAGATCACCTTGAATTTAAGGTCATTTATTCTAATGTGGTTCAAATTAAAATTCCATTAGATGAAGTCAAGTCAAATTTAAAATTTAAAATTAACTTTTAAAAATTATCTATATTTAATTTTTTATGATGTAAAAGAATGCTATTAAATCAATGAACTCGATCCCTCAATTATGACAACGGAGTCCTAAATTACAAATTTTAGTCAAGAGACAATTTTCAATCCATGTTAAGACAAAACAAAAAAAATTGTTCAGATTTTATTTTTTTAGATTTTGGTCTATATTTTCAAAATTCAAACCAATCTAGACTATTAAATTTTGGCCAAAATTTTAGATTTAATGGAGGTATAAGCAATGTTTTAAAAATAGAATCATTTTATAACAATTTGGTCTAATTAGACTCATATGTTGCGTCAATTTGATTGAACTATTGTAACACCCCACCTACATGGGGGTGTGGGAAAAAGTCACACATTGCCCATGAGGTGGAGGGGGTGTGGGGTTATCAGAGGATACTCTCCTCTCCTTAGCACAAGGCCTTTTGGGCTTGGTCTTGTAGGCCAAGTCCAATGTAAAGTCGTGCGGGCCGCCCCACGTAGGCCCAAAGTACCAAATATTGTGCTGAAAGGATGAGTTGTTACAAATATGATATCGACATAACATCATAAAAACATGATAAATTGTTAAACTTAAAAATAAATATAAAAAATATTTTTCTTTTTCAAAAAAATTAAAGAAGATAAAAATTACAATACTTGTTCGACAAATCGAACTCTTCTATAGACTGATGTCTCTTAAAAATAAATTCAAGTTTAACTTGACTAGAATCTAATGGTTTGATTTGATTTTTAAAATAATCTAAGAGTTTTTTTTAATGAAGTTAGGAGATGATATTTATTATTATAAAGAAAAAAATTGATGTTTTAATAAAATGGAGAGTTGAGGGGAGAGAGGAAGGAGGGCGTGCATGGGAACAGAGAAAGTAGGGCACGTAAGGAAGTAGAAGTGAAGAAGGAGAGAGAGAGGGAAGGGCGCGGGAAAGGAAGAAGACGAAGGAAGGGCAGTTGATATTGATTGATGGATCCTTTACTATCCTCTCTCTCTTCGTACGCCTCTCGACACGTTGCCTGACACTCTTCCTCCTTATTTATTCATCACTCATCTGTCTCTCTTCTTTCTCTCTCCTCACTTCCATTCCAATCTCTCATTCCTTCCCATGAACATAGACCCACTTCATTTGAAAACACGGGTATACATCTCTATTGTGTATGTCGGCTGAGATATCTTAGGTTTTTACAATATTGATTGTACTGTCAAAATATTGGCCAATATGACTGAGATCTCATCGATATTTACCAATATATATTTATACGGTCGATATTTGTCCAAAAAAATTTAGGAGAGAGAGAGATCGGCTGAGACACATTTATATATCAATATTTGTCCAAAAAAATTAGGAGAGAGAGAGGTCTAGGCCTAGATTCAAGATACCGAGATATCGGTCGAGACGTCGATATCTCAGTAAAGACGATTTTTGTACCTGTTTAAAAAAGCTTAGGAGTGGTTATCTTTACAAAAATATACTATCCACTATTATATGGTCTTATTTGGGATTTTTTATTTTTTTTTTGAAATAGTTATCATATTAATAAAAAAAAGTATCAACAGTACTAGCAAGAAAAACAACAGAAAAGACTAATAACAGAAAATCCCCACAATCCATAACACTGGACAAGCTCGTATCTAAAAAAAAAAAAAATTGGCATCCGATGAATAAGGACCAACATAAGTTGGGTAAATGTCTTACAAAGTTGAAAGGAGACTTGAAATGAGTTTGAGAATTGAAAAAGATTAAGAGAAAAAAATTGAAATATGTAAGAAGCTCTGGTATAATTTATAAATCCTTTTATTAAGGGCAGATCTAGCATATGTCTTGGACTAAAATGCTTGGGGTGCTCTGAGTCCTATCTTATGATTAATTTTTTTTATTGAATGAATAGATTATTACGAAGAAATTTATTGAATTATTTTAAGTTTTGAATTTTAAAATAAAAGCTAAAGTATTGGATAAATGCTTTTACTTATCTTGTTCAATGAATGCATTTAATAAATATCAATCAAAATTAGATTTAAATGTAAAAAGAATATAATGTTTTAATAATTTAGATTCACCAATAAATGAACCCCACATCAGACCCATACATGTGGACACATTGTATTCTCAAGTTTACAATAGTTTTGCCCTTTATACAAATGTCTTAGTTAAAGTGGTGAAAAAATAGGAATGGAGTTTTTTTTTTTGAATTTACGTGTGAGAAATCATAGGATATCCAGCGTAAAATCTCCACAGGTAAATCCACTACTCCTAGGGTACACCAAGGTTAGGTCATGGGGGCTCGAAACCGTAACCTTCCGCTTTCTGAAACGGGAGGCAACCAGTTGAGCTATACTTTTTTACAAAGGATTCATGATAATAATATGCTGCACGCCTTTGCCTAGAGAAAATAACTTAAAAATAGAATACCTAACTATTGAATGATTGATTATGTTCTCTAGAAATCTTGGAGATGTCAAAATTATTTTCTTATAATAAAAGGCTATAAATATGGTTAATGATAGAGGGATTTTATGACTGATGGTTTAGTATATGATAGAGTTGATTGGAGAAAAAGTCGATTCAAGATGATATTTTAGATGATTATAATGAATAATAGAGGGATTTCTTATTTTTATTATTGGATGCACCTATATTTTAAAATGTCAAAGAATCAACTAAATTTGGTGGAAGTGGTCCTAGTTATTTTCTTACATTACAAGGCTATAATTCTTGACTAAATATAGAGTTATTCTTTATTTTTTATAGTTGGAGAAACACATTGTTCAAATGACAAAAGATCAAATACATTTGGTCATGGAGGGAATCATTTTTTGAATGTTGACCACTCAAAATATAAGTTTATTTATTTTGATTTAGGTCTAATAGATATTTTACGTGGATTTGATAAATCTTTATCATTGAATTGAATATTATAGGTAAAAATATTTTTATAGTACTATTCTAATCTAGAAAATAAAGAGTTAAAAGATAATTTAATGGGACTCATTTTGAATGATTTGATATTATTCATGATTATCTATCCAACTATATACTTTACTTTTTCTTAGATACAATCTGGCATTCTCTGTCTAAGGATTAAGACATTTAAATCCAAACATACCGTACCTTTAATTGAGTTGAGAAACTCAAACAAGTTTTTGACTTGATTAAAAGGACTCGACATAGTTTCATGACTCACTCGTGTCAACATCATATCAAACTGAGTCAACTTAAACTAAGCCATGTGATCTTTTCTTTTAATTTTTATAGTAGAATGTACGTTGTGTCGTTGAACTCAAAATCCTAAGGAATCATAACTCCAAAGGGTTGACCTTGTGTGGAGACTTATGTTATCAAACCCGACTCGACCCGTGGGTCAATCATGACCCGTATGAAACAAGGATTGGGTCATTTTAAGACCCTTTTTTATTAAAAACCCCGTACGACCCGGGGGTCAACCCAGTTTTTCTAATAAACCCATGACCCTTAAAAACCCTTGGTTTCTTTAAATGAAGAAAATGAACATGAAGATTTTGGCTCTTTTGAGAATATGATTTTTGGATTATTAAGTTTTAGTATTTACAATTGGGTTTGTGAGAATAAAAAAATATTTTTATAACATATAACCTTAGTTAATAATTTAATACTATTTATAATATTATATTAATAGCACGTATTTCACTGAGTTTGACTATAGGTCAATCTAGTTGAGCCTTATTTAACCCACCCTTCCTCAAAGATGGGTCACTCTACAGGCCAGATTTTAAAACATTGGTTGAGAAACAAGACTTTAGGATTGACGTTTTGAGTTTAATCTCTGGTGACTTGAAGGGTCACTCTCCGCAGACTTACCTGGTGTGTAGATTGGGTTGGGGGCACACCTCCGGACTTAAAAAAAATTCCTAAAGAGTCATTTGGAATTTTTCGAATTTTTACAGTATGTTGGAAAGAGGTAAAACTCATTCTCCTCTCCCCACTAGATCCGGACACACACAGTTTCTATCAATATCCATTGTGTCTAGGTTTCATTATCAAGGAAGGAGGTAAAGATAGAAATGAAAAGGATTAATTAAGAGAAATAAATGCCTTTAATTTTTTTTTCCTTTGGCTTTTTCAATAAAAGGAAGAAGGTGAGCACATGTGAGTGAAGAGAGAGAGAGACAGAAAGAGAGAGAGAGAGAAGAAGAAGGTCAGGGTGTAAATTCAGCCAAAGTCGGGAGAATGAACATTGTTTCTCTTCTCTGCATCCCATTCTAAGCTATCTTCCTTCTTTTAGCACCAGGAATTTTCAGAGAGCTGAAAGAGGTAATCAATCAACTCCTCTCTCTCTCTCTCTCTCTCTCTCTCTCTCTCTCTCTCTCTCTCTCTCTCTCTCTCTCTCAGATCTACCCTTTAAACTACCTTTTAGACTGTAAAACCTCAAACCCTAAAACATTTCTAACTCCCAAAGATGATTGTCTAACACAATTCTCTACTTTTTTTTCTTGTCACTCTCTCTCTAGAGTATTTCTGAAATTGGGTCTCCTTAGATTTGTACTTTGGTTTGTAGAGAAAAGAAGGAGATGGGGAGAGGGAGAGTTGAGCTGAAAAGGATTGAGAACAAGATCAACCGTCAGGTTACTTTCTCCAAACGGAGGAATGGTCTGTGTAAGAAGGCTTACGAGCTATCCGTCCTCTGCGATGCCGAAGTAGCTCTTATCATCTTCTCCAGTCGCGGAAGGCTCTACGAGTTTGGAAGTGCCGGGTATATATCTCTCAAATTTGCTTAAATTTTCACTTTGTAGAAAAGATCAAATGTTGAGCTCGTTGTAGAAAAGATTGTTGAATATATTAGATTTAATATGTAATTAGGATTATAAGTTTGGTTTAGACTTCGGGTTTGTCTTTGATAGAAATAACATCAGCTAGAGGTTATATATAAGTGTGTAATAGTTCTTATTGAATACAGTCTGTTAGTTTCTAACAAAGATAACACAAATATTGAAAACTTGTAATCACAGTATCACACGAGAATTAACTTGGAAAACTCTTAAGGAAAAAAACCATAGAGAAAGAGAGAGAGAGAGAGATTTATTATTGTATCACTAGTGACATTACAGTCACTGCCACTGAGACTCAAGTCTAAGTTGAACTCTCTTTCCTTAATCTAACACTTGTTATTTGCTAGGTCACCTTCTTATTGTCATTTCCATTTTTCTTAGCTTCCCTATAATAACACTTATTATTTGCTAGGTTACTCTCTGCATGCTTGCTTTTACCTTCCGTACAATAGAGGAATGGTCGCTTCATAGGAAGAAGAAAGGAGAGGGTTTTCTGTGTGAAAAGCAACAGATCTTCTCGACATTTTCGTTAGTCCGAGGAAAGATCCGTCCTTAGCTGCAGGCTCTATCTGCTATCTACAACCTAGAATAGACTGATAGAATCCTCACCATCTATCATCCTTACCAAAATGGATGGTCTAGATTCACTATTATCACTTGATGGGTATCATCAATCTCACCAAATTCAAAGACCCATCATGGATTTGATACCCAAATGCTGAAAATTGAGACCCACTTGTCTTTCTCCTGTTCGGATGTATGGTTAAAAATGAAGAATTAATTTCACTTTATTTGAATATATTTTTTACTCAAATGTTAGGATCTTGTCACTAGTGTGACCTATTTTGATGAATTTGAATGGCCATGTACATTGATTTTGACACTTGAAATGATGGATAGGTAGGTAGGAGGGACTGAGTTAACTCAGTAGACCATGATATACACTGTTCTTTATGGGTACATGTGATCTTGCATTTTTGAAACTCAGAGGAAGTACCAAATCATACCTCGTAGTACCAAATCATATGATTAAAATCTTCATCATATTTATTTTGCACATGTCTTCCTCTATTCATTTATTTAAACATTGGACTAATTTAGTTTCATATTTTGTATTGTTGTTTAAAATTTGATGATAACAATGACAATAATTGTTATTATTATGAATAGATTAGTTTTAGTAATTTTTTGTAATACCTTCTCTTGTAGTTATAAGATATTCGAGATGAATTAAGTGTAGAAATAAGCCTTGATTATTTATTTTATAAGGTGAGATCAGTTTACAATGAATTGGTTATAATGGATGATTCGGTGCTCTTAATTTGATTTTGATTGAGAAGGTGAGGCTAATCGACCCTTACTGGTCTCTTAACCATAGGATGTGGTGCCCTATAGTTTATGGCGCAATTCAAGGAGTAATTCTACCTAAGTATTTTTTATATATGCTGATATATTTACATTATACCTGTAAGAATGGCATTGGCTTTGGAAATGATTTTACTTCATTGATGTCTTGCATAATGACATAATCATTCAATTTCCATCTTGGTCTTACATTTTCTAATTAGATATTCTCAAAATGATAACATATTTAGCATCCAAAATGCAGAAAGTTTCCACGAAGCTTCATTAACATTGGATTTTTTTTTTTGAAATGGTTCATATATTAAGATATAAAAAGGCATTAGAGGTGCGAACATAAAGAGATAATACAAATAAAACAACAATCACTAATAATAGAAAAGAGACAAAACTGAGAAGTCTTAAGAAAGATAAATATATTCTTTTCAGACGTGTAAAATATAAGACATAGAAATATTCTAAAGCTCCTGTAATGAAGCAGTCTAAGAAATACATTTAATAAGAGCACATCGTCCAACCAACGCACTGAACACTCTTATCTCTCGCTATTTTAACTAGGACTCTTTACAAATATTTTTTTTATAGCTATAGCAGGATGGGTTAAAGGCTAGTAAATATATATTCATTTTCTTACCCTTCCCTTCAGACTTCACAGTTTTGTCTCTTTCACTTCATGATCTAGACATATTTTCCTTATAAAGATCACAGTAACTGTGCTTCTTTCCTATCAAAGATAAGCACTGTCTCCTCCTCTCTCAGCATGCTTGCTTTTACTTTCCGTACAAGGTTACATAAAGTAATGGTCACTTCATAGGAAGAAGGAAAAGAGGGTTTTATAAGTGAAAAGCAACAGATCTTCTCGACATTTTCGTTAGTCCGATGAAAGATCTGTCCTTAGCGCCAACTCCTTCATTGACCCATGTCACCTCCAGCCTCTATCTGCTATCTACAACCTAGAATAGACTGCTTACACTGGTTAATACAGGTAGAATCCTTACCATCCATCATCCTTACCAAAATGGATGGTCTAGATTCACTATTATCACTTGATGGGTCTCATCATCACTTACTTTCTCATCCGCATTGTGTTTTCGAAAAACATTGTAGGGTTAAATTCGATACAACAATTCACAAGATCAAAGGCACTATTAATTACAATTACTCAGATATATTTTGTTTCCTTCATTGATGATTATTCTAAATTTTTATGGATTTATATGATGAAGAGTAAGGATGAGGTGTATAAAATCTTAAAGAAATGGAAAGTATTACTTGAAAAATAGACTGAGAGAAAGGTTAAGCAGTTGAGGACCGACACTGGGGTGAATACACCAATGTACCACTCTAAGAGTTCGGTTAGAAACATAGTATCGGCAAACACTTTAGAGTAAGAAGCACACCTCAATAGAATGAGGTAGCAGAATGTATGAACTGGACTTTGTTGGAAAGGGCAAGATGCATGTTATATAATGTTGGATTGGACAACGAGTTCTGGGCTAAGGCATTGATGATGGCATGGTATCTTGTAAATATATCACCACCAACAATGATAGAGTGCAAGACTCCTATTGTAACAACCCACCCTCAACCAGCATCAATATTGTTCGCTTTGGGCATGATAGACTCTTACGACTTTGTTTTAGGATGTGTACCCATACAAATACCCAAAAGACCTTGATGCTAGTTGAAGGAGAACAATTACTTAAATACCCAAGATCGGACTTCAATCTAAGCAATGTGGGATTGCTTTCCCACTCCTAGTGCCCAATGCCAATCCTGGCTATTATTTTTAGGAACGCCTGGGGCTTTCACCTCCTCCTCCCATAGGTGATTGATCCACAGTGTTTCGAATGTCACATCCCCAGCCACTGCAGGCTCTTGGATTTTGGGAACTGATTACAATGATCTAAGGAAATCTAGGGTGGGTCACCACAATCCCCCCACCTTAGATGAGAGTCTTCCTTAACTCTGATACCATTTGTAACGACCCACCCTCAACCAACACCAATATTGTCTGCTTTGGGCCTAACACGTCCTCATGGCTTACCTTCGGTATGTGCGCCCATCCACACACTCCAAAAGACCTTAATACTAGTTGAAAGAGAGTAGTTACTTAAATACCAAGATCGAACAACAGTTTACGCAATGTGGGATTACTTTCCCATTCCCAATGCCCAACACCAATCGTGACAATTTTTATGAACACCTATGAGTTTTCCTCCTCCTCCTCCCATAGGTGGTCACACATGGGACTTGGGCACACGTGGGGAAACCTATCATCCCAAGTCCTTCCAAATGTCTAAGAATTCTACTGAAAATCCGGCACTTCCAATGATATAACGTACAAAGATTTGAGAAACCTTTTTCATTTCATTTTCTGTATGCTATATATTAGTCAAATAATAATAATTTATGATATATAACATGCCAAATCGAAGACTTGTCTCTATCAGATCATGTTTTAGAATTTGGTTCAATCAACTTTCATTTTCAATTACAATACATTTCAGAATGAATCAACTGTTGATTTTCATAAACTAGAATTGTGTGGATTTGAAGAGAACACAATCCTCTAGCCCTTCTCAATCAGGATCTGAATTTTTGGAGAAGCCCAATTCAAGAATTAGAAAGAAAATATATATAGAAATTTAATGCTTGGAAGTAAATTATAAATGCCAATCAGTAAAGTGGTAAACCATTCCCAACAAGTTGTACATACAATATTTGATTGTACCCTAATTCACAGGTATGTTTGTCAAACAGTAGTTTTTCAAAATTAGCAGTAAGTCTGAGCTGCACTATTTTGTATATATTATATTTGTGGCTTTGTGAATTTTGTTTAGATTTTGATGTCACTGACTTTTGATTGCTTGAATTTCGAGTTTTAGTTTTTTTTCGTATTCCTAGGTGAATATATGTATTTAGGATCATCTTATTGCTCAATCTTAAATCTAATAGTCATGTCAAACCAATGACAATCAACTTCATATCAGAAACAAAGAAATCATGTTGCAGTAAATGTGGGATTCGTTCGTAGTTCCAACAATTTTCCTCTTTGAATGATGCTAACCATCTCGTCTGCTTAGAGAATCTCTTGAGTTCATATGAGATAAACTGAGGTCTGGCTTTGATACTATTTGTTGGGACTTAGATATCCAATCCAAAAGACTAACTATTAGGTAGAGTGACCCAAGTCCTTTATAAATTTCTAGATTTTCCTTTACACTTCCCATATGAGACTCGTTCACAGTCCCAACATACAATAGTCATTGATGGTGTGTGGGGATGGTGCTATGTTATATGGACACTTCAATTTAGGAAACATGCTTGTGGTGGATACTCGCATGTCTGTGCTGAACACTCATTTTTATATATAAAATTTGTGTCCCTAATGTATCAATGTCATCTCCTTGTAGTATTGATGTTGTGTCCGGGCATCATAGGGGTGGTAGTGTTCTAACCTAAAAGGCAATTTAGAACTAGATAGTTGTGGCTTTGTGTCTTGAATGTTATTATTCGATTAATTTTGATGACAAGTATTCGATGGAGGGGGTTTCAAATGGTTTTGTTAGGGTTAGGGATTCTTAGCTCTCAAAGAAAGAAAAAAGATAAACATAAAAGGGCATTTGAACTTGCATTTGCAGTCCTAGCTTAATGTTGGAAAAAATAACAATTCATGATACAACAGATACACGAACAATTAATATAAAAATACATGAGATTTACATGGTTCAGTGATATGCCTACAAGCAAGATGAGATGAGAGTGATTTCACTATCTTCAATACTAAAGTTACGATGCTCTTTTCTCATTTTTCTTTTTCAATAAAGATGATTTTTATAATCCTAAAAATCCATAAAAGATATAATGTATAGATGGCACCATGTACACCCATTATGAAAATAACTTTAATACCTAAAATGGAGGTCTAATGTTGTTCCAAAATGGCTTGAATCACCTTAAAATATAAGAATTCAACACAACATTTAATGTGATGTTTAGAGTGAGCAAATCATCACAGACCACTCAGGGCTTTGAATAGGAGCCAAGGAGGATACAAATATGATGTAGCAATGCCATGAATGAAGCAAGCAATATTAACAATAGAACTATACTTTTGATGAAAATATAGGTTACATGATTTGCAAGATGTAGAAATCCAAAATGTGATTTCATGTACACATCCTTATCTATATAACCATGAGAAAGTTGTTCTCCAAGCCCATCTAATGAATGGAATTAGTATATGGATATTCAAATATTATCATCTTGGTTCAAACAAAAAAAAATCTTGATTGGTAAGGGCACAGATTGCTTAGCTCCATAATCCATACCTTCCTAAAGAGCTATGCTAGTAAATTTCAACTTTGGAAATGCACTTTACACCAAGAGTATTTCTTTCTTTTATGAAAGTGTCAAAGACTTATATACGAGGTCATATATACTAGTTCTGCACAGATTTTTTATAACAAAACCATGTTGTAGAGAAAATACCAAGTAAATAATACGAAATATGCAAGATTTATGTGGCTTGACAATGTGTCTATTTGTTGGGCAGTCGAATGAGTCTCACAATGGTTATAAAAGGGGAGATTTAGGAGCTTATATTGGACTTGAGTCACTCCACCTAATACTGTAGGCTACTACCGTATGTAGACTCAAAAGATCTCCTAGCCAGACGGAATAGTTGGCGACATTCTATGCGCTGAAGAGCCTTTTTCTAGGAGGGATTGTTGGCAGCCGAACGAGTCCCACATCAGTTGTGAAGGGAGAGATCGAGGGGCTTATATTGAACTTAGGTCACCCCACCTAATATGCTAGTCTTTTGTCCATGATACCAAGTCCTAACACTATTTCTATGATAACATATGAGCAATTCATTATTGTTAAGAAAAGGTTACAATGGAATTTGGGGGTCTCTACTCCCTTCCTTGTGTTTCAATCTAGAATGAACCGTAACATCAGAAATACCTCAAAGATGTATTGTATAGTTGGTACTTGGCACAAAATCTTTGTTCTGTGTGTCTATAGTTAACTTTTTAACTTCTATTTCTCCACTCAACTCTATTAATAATTATGATCTTCGTCTATTCACTTTCTATCGTATTATATTTTTTTACCTCATTTCCCATCTTTAATGCCCTCCTTTTTACCATTTGATCTTCTATAAATGTGTCCAGACCACAAATATCAATTGTAAAGTTGGTAGCCAAGAAGAATTAGTATCTTCTTCAGTGTAAATAAAATGAGTTAATTTTTTATCATCATCTTCAATGTTGAAGCCTAATCTCATCTATTTGGATTGCACTTGTGAACTCTACTTCTCCATTCATCCATGTTTATGGCTTAATAGATGGCAATTTTTACTGGTTTGGCATCCTATGTGAGTTTATCTAGGTTTGAGATTGGCACTCAAGTAGAGTTGAGATCATGCATTGGCTAAAATAAATGTGAATATATATATATATATATATATATTCCCATTTTGCAAGAGATTGAAAATGCTCTAGGTGAAAAATTAAAAGGGCAAAAGTGTATTGGGAGGAGAGGGAGACCTTTAAAAACATGAAATGAAAGGGTAATGAAGGATGTGGTATATTGCGGAGTAATATAGGGTATAGGTTTTAATAAAATAAAATGGAAGAGAATAACTTAGAAAGCTGAGCTCAAATAAATGAGGTTAGTATCTTGGAAGAGACAATATCCTAAGATGTCATGAGAGGCCTAATCTTTGGACATTAATTAGTAGTTTTATAGGCTTTCCATCTCATATGTGATGCATTCATAATAAAAAGCGCACAACGAATTCTTCAATCTTCTCTTGAGAGGAAACAACTTTTCTATCACACAGAAACAACAATATCAAAAAAGAAAACGAAAGGAAGAAAATCAACACACATAATTAAATCACAACAAAGAGATTTATGTGGTTTCCTTTTGGTATGTCTATGGGTTCAACACCGATCCGTTATGCTCAAAGGCAAGAAATCGAAGGAGAAGTGTCTCTTATCCTCATTACAATTTCGTTCAACACTCTCTAACGAAAAAAAAATATATTATATACTGTCCTTATTAGAATTTACAAAAGGTGCAATATGAAAATTATAAAATTGCCCTCCACAGAACATATCTAATGATCAGGCTCCACATAACCTAACATCTTCAATCTCCGTCTTACGGTTCAAGGTGGTCTATATGTGGCTTCTTTTACTAATAAGGTAAATGGGTACATTCATGCTGGTCCAAGCCCAATGTTTTTATCAACAACTCGACTCAGGTCCTTTTGGTCTTTGAATCATTGTATAAGATTTTGATGGTTCCACAGTGCTTTACTGCCTAATTCCTAGCTGGCTCACCTGATCACAAGACTTGTCTGGTTGTTGCACAATGGCTTTGTGGTTTGCATAAGACAGTCCTTTGAATTGGTTGGAAAATTCAACCAAAGAAAAATGGGAATATTGTCTCCCCTTGGTCCAGAGTCCAGGCCCATGCCCATCAGGTTTTGAACTCCCGACGGAGAGATTCACCCTTCATTGTAACTGGGCGTCAATGGGCTGGACGTACATTAGTTTGAAGCCAAGACTTTAAACCAATAGAGCTGAACCTGTTCATCGATTTCCTAAGCTCAGGCCCTACTCATTGACAGTCCTAAGTAAGGAGGTGGTAGCACCAATGCTGTTTGCAAGCCCAACCAGTCGGGCTGCTCAAGACAAGTTCAATTAGTAGGGCCTTCAGGGCCATACTTCGCAAAGCTGGAATAATTGAATGGGTTTGAAAGTTGACATTCACCCATGACTGTCTAGGTGGTCTCTTACATCTTATCCAACCATGTAGTTCCTCGTCCCGATATGATGGTTTGTCTGTCATGGTTTCTGGCTGGTTAATTTGTTCCAAAATTGTCGCCTCTGCTTATTTGATCTCTAAATGGTTGAATCAATGCAAAAGGGACAGCAAAAGTGCCTCATTTTATCATAAACATGGGTATTTGAATCACTACCTCCTCTTATTTCCTTCAATCGTGTGTACTAGAACTACCACGATGTGTTCCTCCTGTTTTAGTTCAGTGCAGAAGAAAGAACAGGTAGCATAAATTACAAGTTTTTTTTTCCTGTTCTCTTTCTCGTTGTGATCTCTGTGAGGTATATCTTCTGTTATAGTTTCCATTCATTCCAGTCTACCCGAAGTCCAAATGCCGTAATGAATTTGGGTTACAAATGCCTTTCTTTCACAACAGAAAGTGTTGCTGTCTAAAATTTCTAGTATGAACATTGACATGCCAACACCTTCCATTCTAATGATGGAAAGCAAAATTCGATCCACAAGAGAATTGACAATAACCATTGCTAGCTCATGTATAAGAATTTCCTCCTCTACTGTCTTTTACTCTGTTAAGAATCAAATCATGCCAATCTTGGAGACCCAAGCAGATTACCATGGAAAAGAGCCACACCATCGCGATAGACAGGAAATCGCGATTCACGAACACCATGCCTGACTGGTAAAGAAATTTTGGCACCACATTAGATCAAACTTGTTTTTGTAAGAGTTACTTTGAGTCTTAATTTGAACTCGACTAGAGTCGTCGACATATTATTATTTATCAGCCAATATTCGGTGCTATGCTTTACATATTGCATTGTAATCATCTCTTCGAATGCTGGATGTGATGTTTGAACCATTTGCATTGTGATTTATAAATTATTTGTTTCATGATATTCATCTCATCTTTGCATAAATAGATTGCATTTGCTTTCAATGTCTCACTTTGTACATGGAATGCAATATATTGATGTAATATGAGTACTTTCATCTTCAACTAAGTGATTTGATAATGGTGTTTTTTTTTCTTAAAAAAATTCTTTGACAGAATTAGCAAAACTCTCGAGCGTTACCAGCGATGCTGTTACACTCCTCAAGATGGCCATATCACCGACCGTGAAGCACATGTTTGTGAAATATCATCTAAAGCTTTGTTTTGTTTTGATTGTTACTGGATTGGAAGAAAGTTTTAGGAGAAAGTGATTGATTTCTCCTCTGAAGAATAGTAGAAATTTTTTGATAGAACATAGCAGAAAATCTTACTACTAGGAAAGAAAGAGAGGATGCAAAACCAACTCTCTGTGAAGTAGGGGGGAATACTGTTATACTGATGTGTAATATCATCTCGGTATCGTTTCTTGTACTCTCCTTACCCTATTTTCTTCCAATCCAAGCACAATCTAAGCCTTAGTGTTCACTGCAGTTGTCACATTGATCGTCACTGTGTTGCTTTGTTACTCTGTGTCCAAGTTGCTCATTTTAGTGATCTAGGCCATTTGTC
Source organism: Chimonanthus praecox (assembly GCA_022113865.1). NCBI lineage: Eukaryota > Viridiplantae > Streptophyta > Magnoliopsida > Laurales > Calycanthaceae > Chimonanthus > Chimonanthus praecox. Next base: position 4,109,218 of record CM039094.1, read on the forward strand.
TTGTGAAAAGTGAACTAGAAACACCGGTTTCAATCTGCAAAACTGCAAGTAACAACACCTGAACACTCTCCCTATTATTGGCTTGCAAATGGATGATTAAAAAGGAAATATAGAAAACAGGATACAACCCATTATTAAGCTACAAATCAGATGGTTGGCATTATTAAATGGAGATAATTTTTGTTCTGCTTCCATCCATGGTTCATCACACAAGATAAATGTTCATAATCACTGAAAGATGGGCTCCAATGTACAGAAAAAGGGCCCATACCACAGTCTGGAATTAATCAAACAAGAACATCTATAATCCGACAACGGGCAATCATTCAAAACAGAGAAAAAAAAAAAGTTCCATCAATGAATAGAAATTCTGTATATCTTGGCATTGCGTAATATTATTCTCCAATAGAATTATATTGCAATAATTTCCATTCAAACAGATCAATGACATTTTCTGCTTAGATTTTGTATAATTTATCACCGCAGGGATGGTACCAGGAAGTCTCCAAGTTGAAGGCTAAATATGAAACACTACAGCGCTCACAAAGGTTAGTTTGATAATAAGATACAGTGAGAAACATGATTATTAGTTTATTATTACAGATTAGTAGTCTTAATTACTATGAGTACTGTCACAAATATTTTTAGCATTCTTATCATTGATTCATGTTAAGGCATCTTCTTGGAGAGGATCTTGGGCCATTGAGTGTGAAAGAACTTCAGCAACTAGAGAAGCAACTCGAAGCAGCTCTGTCCCAAGCAAGGCAAAGAAAGGTATTTTTTGATTATTTGATATGTTGTTTGGTTAGATCCATGCTTGATATTATGAAAAAATTATTAGATGTTTGAAATTGAGAACACGATGCTTAAATATCGTTCTGATTGCAGACACAAATGATGCTGGAGCAAATGGAAGAACTTCGCAAAAAGGTATCGTCTGTGCTCGATTCTGTTCTAATATCTTGGCACTTTGGTGGTTATATCTGATCTTCTCTCATCTCTTATGAACTGTTTATTCTTCATTATCTGGCCTAGTGTTTCCTATTTTTCAAGATGGTGTTGCAGAGTTTGTAACATAGTTTGAAAAACTCGAAACTCATATTCGACTCAAAATCTTATCGAGTCGAGCAACTTGGCTGAGTTTTTAGATTCGATTTGGAAAAACTTGAAATCCTTCTTTTGAGTTTTTAAACTATGGATTTTTTGTTCACAGGAACGTCAGCTTGGAGACCTCAATAAGCAGCTCAAAAGCAAGGTTTAAAACTTGAATCATGTTTATATTTCATCAAATGTTTATTGTTCAGATACTGATATACTCATAATGATCCATTTTTTACCATTTTCTATTTCAGCTTGAAGCAGGACAGGGTCCTTTTCTGGCAACTCAAGGAGCATGGGATGATGTCGTCTGCAACAACACTTTTCATGTGCACCCTTCACACTCTGCGGCCATGGAGTGCGATCCGACTTTACAAATGGGGTACTTCTTTTAGGTTTCTCTATTTCAGTGATTCTGTTTTTCAGGATTTGGGTAAGAACAGATAGGATTTTGTGGCATTGTGATTACCAGGCAGCATGCCTTGGTGGACCATATGAAGTGAACTCCATTATTTTGAACCCGAAACCCGATACCATTCATTTAGCATGTTTTGGTTGGGATGGATGAGGGTGAATGCACTTGACTCATATGCTGTTTTTCAGTGTTGGGTTCAGGTTTGGTTTGCAGTTGGGTCCTCAGGTTTGGTTTGCAGTTGGGTCAGAAATTGCCACCATTGCACAAGGCTGGATTTGGATTTTCCATCAATGACTAGAAATTCTGTATATCTTGGCGTCGCATAATGTGATTGTTGATTTCATTGCCATGGCTGATGAAAATCAGAATCATCAACCATCCTGAAAAGAAAAAAGAAATGATTTGAACTAGTCTAATTGCATTAGTGGAAGCTTCTAATCTGAGTGATGAACTGTTGAATTCAGGTACCACAACTTTGCACCTCCCGGAGAAGACATTCCTAGGTGCGGCGACAATAACTTCATTCAAGGCTGGGTTATTTGATCCACTGAAATGGATTCGATCATAATAATTATTTTCGGCATGAACGTCTTGTATTGTTGTCTGAAAGAATTTGTTGCATTGTCAAATGGAACTCAGAAAAACTGCTCTATTTCATGGTTATCATAATGTGACTAAAGACACTGTTGGTGCAGAACTGTATGCAAGTCACAATGGTGTGTATCTTCATAAGATTGCTCCCATGAACATAAAATTCCAACTGTAACTGTGTTATTGATGTTCTCATATAGATGGGATACTGGCTGATGATGATTATTGGTTGTTATAAGACTGTTAATCGGAAAAGAAAGAAACAACGGCAACAGGATCGACAGTTATGGTTCTGAAATTTGAAAAAATAAAAAATGAAACAAGGCAATATGAGAAAACAAAAGCCCAGTTATAGGCAACAAAAATACAATAAACAGCCAAGAAATTAGATGTCAACATTGTTCTAACTTTCAAATTATCAAAACTATCACCTGTCTTGTTACCAATAAATTATTTTGTGATGATCTTTCAATGAGAATGCCAACCTTGACCATTTCTATCATCTTATCAGTTGATCTGTACCAGTTGCATTTACTCTAGTTTATCATCTTCAAAACTATTTCATTCAAATGAATTATACTTTCATAGAAAAAATGATTCCTTCTAAGTTTATCTCTTGTTTCATCTTTTTTTTTTTTCCCTTTTCCTGACTTTTTCAGCTTAACATTTAGATTTTTAAGCTGAAAAGGGATAGAACTGAACAAGAACCATTTTATTTTTCAATTGAAGTCCTGTTCGATCATAGTTCAACAATTCGACTTGAATCCGGCACTTCATTGGACTTGCTTCAATAGGATTTTGTACTTGGTGGATAAACTCAGGTGACTCAGCTCACACTTATCAAAAACTCAGCTTGATGAATTCTCGATCGGGTCGGAGTTTCAGGTTTTCGGACCAAGGATTGGATCTCCAAGTGAGACAATCGTCATGCGAGAAATGAGATATGGCGCGATTTAGACACAGAATTTTGATAATAAGAAATTCAGTTTACATTTTCGCTTCTTAGATGATCACACTCTTAAGAAAGACAACCCGGCATCTCTCATTATTGTCAAACTACAATGTCCCAATAATTAGTCTTCTTGAATCCACTCTTAATTCAATCTTCAAAATAATTTCCTGGTCCAAGGGTCTCGGTAATGTTGGGAAGAGTCCAAGCCCATGCTTTCTATGAGGTCCAGTTTTTAAGCCCACAGACTGCTTATTCCAGGTGTAAGTGTTTCGGGATCAGCTCGTCCAACCCTGGCCCATCAAGTTTCACCCCAGCGTTGCAAAGGTTTCTAGTTATTGAGTTGATAAAAAAAATAAGTGGGTTTTCTTTGTCGCTTCAAAATTTAAGCCTGAGTTTTACTGAGTTCACTGCCCAATTTAGAACTGTTAAGCCCATCGAGTTTTATGGCTACCTAGTTTAATTTTTAGAATTTGTCTGAGGCAGATGCATATATTGATGGGGGGAATATGTATTGTATAGTTTTGGAATCCGTTAATAAAGTAGGCTACATGAATTTGGGCCTAGTCAGAGCCCAGGTTTATCGATCTCCTTCCATTTATGAAGCTCAAGGGCCCCTAATGGGTGAGTGTGGGCCTGCGAAAACAACCTGTTAATTTAGTTTGGTCCACGATCACAAATCACTGCAGACCCCTAAATTAATTATATCCTTTCTTATTATTTTAATTCAGAATTTAAAAGTCTCCTCCTTTTCTTAATTTCTACTTATTGCCGTTTATGATGTGCCAAAATTACCATTAGCAACAGAATGTTGTCTTTTTGTAAATTAAAAAGGCTATTTTTATTTTAATTATAACAATAATTGAGCCTCACAAATTTAACCAAAAAAGAGGACAGTTGGGCTGGCCCTGATCCGATCCCACATGAAAAACAAACAAAAAAGTTCAGGTTCAGGTTGACCTGGGCTCGGGTTGAGTTCATTTCTGGCCCAAAATATCAAGTTTGAATTAGAATTTGAGTCAGACCAAGCCTTTTTCATGTTATATATGGTGGAAATAATTTAGTGGAATATAGTAAATTTTAAAACCGCTAACAGCAACTAATATGTTGGCTGGATATTTTTAAAATTATAGAAAAGATAATAATTAAGATGTCAAATGGGTGTCCTTTTGCGAATATAATTTATCAAGTTTAATTACAAGTGAACAACACTAAATAGATGAAGTAAATCATTTTAATGGCGGTGAAATTCAAATTCTAAAAATTTAGATTTTTTAAGCGAAAGAAGAAACTGTAAAATATAGAAGTTGAGTTTATTATAATTAAGTCTCTAATTAATATATATATATATATATATAAATGTATCGTATCAATATGTAAATTGAAGTGTAGCAAAGAAGTCACTATATATATAATATGTTTTTTTTTAAAAAAAAATTTTTAACCACGAGGGGTTAATTTGGTGGTCAATGCCCACTCTTTTTTTTAGGATGTCTTGGGATCAAGTTCCTCTCAAAACAAAAAGTATCACTCCTTTTAGTTCTATACTCGACATATGCAGATTAGTGAAATAAGATGCTTGCAAAATTCAGATAGAATACTTGGATAGCTTGGTCTTAAAAGATGTATAAAAATATATAATTTAATATGTTTAAGTATGATGAACTAAATGACAAGAAAATATATCATTATTTTTATTATAAAACTTCCAGTGTACTCTTCTGCTTTCTACTTTAGTAAAGTCAACATCTTTGAATGTTTGGCCTGACACCCCGACTTTCTATATGAAGAAAGTGAGATCACTTGAATGATGTCATGATGACGTGAAAGGAGGAAAATTTCATGTGTTTGATCTCCTTGCAGTCTTGAGTTTTTTATTGAAGTGAAACAGTGATTCTTAGTCTTTAAGAGGTTAAAATATTGCCATTTTTTAATATAAATGATTTTATATTTTCGAAAGTAAAAAAACTAACTTCTAAATTTTTGCCAAAAATGAGCCAATATTTTGGCTAAAATTTTAAAGTAATTATATTTTTTTTTTGAAATTTCAATTAATACTAACATTTTACGATATTCTTGTATTAAATGGGCCAATAGGAACAAGTGTTGGGATCCACTTTAGACTCTCACAGGCTTGCCACATTTACAGGGACCAGAATCTGCTAATAATAATTAATAAGAAAAGGGACGAAAAGAGTGAACAAACAGTGCACATGGTTTCTCTTTCCCATGAAATCCCATCTACAAAGGAAACATTGGATCCATTGAAACTTGACACACACGAAAACTAAATCATTTTGATTACTATCCAAAACAGCTACTCATCAATATTAAAAATTAATCAATTATCTAAAACAACCCGTTGAGTGAGAGAGAGAAAGGAAAATCTTACTTAGAAATCGGGTCAGAAAAAAGTTCACTTTTTTTTAAGACTAAGATGTTTAGGCCTCTTAAAGCATCCAATTAATCTTCGGAGTATGTGAAAACCTCTATGTCTACACATCGGATAACTTTATAGAGAGTGACCCAGTGAAGTTGGAATCGATTTCAAGACTCTCCACTTCCTGAAACGAGTTTCTGGCCATCAGTCCAACCCCTAAAAACTCACCTAATCTTCACATAATTTATCATTGTTATTATTAAAATCATTTATTTAAACTTTGATCTTTTGATTTTTCTTTTATAGCATGGTGGGATTTAGGGGAACATAATGGGGCATGGCCCTTCAAAGGTTGTCGTAAATGTCTTGTGATATTTTAGATTATTTTTTTATATTTATAAAGAAATTCATAATGGCCCCTCCTAAAAAAATAGAAAAAAGTCCTGCATTGACCCCCTCAAAAAAATAAGTTAGCAATAAATCGAATTAAAAATAAAAGAAAATATTAAAAATTTAATGTGATTGTCGAATTTAATTCTACAATTAGCAATTAAATCATTGTAAAAGAAAATTAATGACTAAATTTATGTGATTGTATCCCATTCCTAAAATTATGCCCATGCTCTCTCTCCCTCTCATACACTCACGTTTGCACACGCATGAATGACTTCATATTTTTCTCTTATAGTGATTTTGGGTCCTAGCAAATTATCTTAATTTATGAAATTTAAAATTGATTTTAAAAATATTAAATAAATATTTGCATTTGATAGTTGATAATCATCCTAAAGTAAGGATGATTTGGATGGTGACTAGGTTATATAAGAGTTAAATTTAAAGAATAGACTACAACGATGGTTTGCTATTTTTTTAAGAATAAGGTATTTAAGAGTCTCACTTGATTAATCTTTAAGGTATATGTAAACCTCTCAATCCTCAAATGAAGGGGTACAAAATTAAGGAGAGTGGGTACATAATTAAGGGGAGTGACCCTTTTTTGTGTTGAAGGGGGGGCTTGAACCCAAGACCTTCCACAAACAAAGGTGGGAAATGATCATCAAGCTAACTCCTCAGGATTAACAATAGTATGCTATAAGCTTAGCTTTTTATTCAAATTTCTATCATATTTTATCTACGAAACATCTTACCATTTTTTAGAAAATGAGTCAATTGAGTATTTATTTTGAGCTAATTGACTCGATCTTTTGGACCAAGTCCATCAACATAAAATTTTCCAAGTCCACCACTTTTTTATACTATTTCATCAAAAACTGTATCTTCTTTATCCCTTTGATATGTAATTTTAAAATCTTACTCTCTTTAATGTTCTTTGCATTTGCATCTAATTTAATGTGTGTACATGTGTAGTTTTTGGTCTCCTATTTACATGTCTAAAACTACCTTAAATAGTGTTCCTCATTTTTCAATCGAATGTAGTTACTTTTGATTTTTTTTATTGTGTTATTTTTTAATAATCTTTTAATATTGCTTTACACATCCATTAAGTATCTTTGTTAGTGTCATTTTCTCTACTTATTTTTTATGTGAATGCAGTTGTCAAATGCATAAAAATTTCATTACGATCGTTGCTATTTTCTCATAATAGGATTTTTTTTAAAGGGATTGATGGTTAGACCTTATTTCTCATCATGTCATGTTCTTTCCTTCAGTCTATTATTAGGGATAATGATTTTTGCACCCCCATTTTCTCTCAAAGGGCACCCCTTTAAAACAAATTTTCAAATTTGCCCTTATTTCTCTCTTCTCCTCTCCTCTCTTCTCTTCTTTCCTAAAAGCAAAGACAAATTTGAAAATTTCTTTTAAAGATAGTACACTACGGGAAGAAAATGGAGGTACAAAAATCACTACCCATTATTAGTGCCTTCCTCTCTACTTTTTCTTAAATAACCAATTGCCTTTTGAATCAATGATATTCTTTTTAATTTTAATGAAAAATTATTAGGTCGAGAAATGATAAGATGCAAGAGACTTAATCCCAATAAAATCAAGTCACTCATCTTCACCTGTCATTGAAAAAAAAAACTATTTTAAAATTTCACTAATAAATAGATTATATGGAGAACTTGACGTCGTTATGATAATGATCCCTTGCAATGCTTCACCTAATCATTTGTCCTTTCTAAATATGCAAAAAGATATTCCTCTAAAAATACTTTTTCACTAATAATTTATTATTTAAATAAATATGCATCAAATCTTTGTTGTCATTTCTATCCTAAAATGGTGTGTGATTTAGATTTCTTACAAAAATGATTCAAATAGTCCAAATACATTCTCTTTAGATGTGTTTGCCTTTTTTTTAAAAAATAAAAATCATGAATGGAGAGGAATGAAAACATTTTTTTAGAAATAAAGATAGGCAAAAAACCATATTTATAGAAAAGCCATAAATTGTAAAAAACTTTGAAATTTTATTAGGCCTATTGAAAATTTCTCAAAATTCTTTTCATCTCTTTTATGCCTTTCAAAATAATATTTTAATCTCCTTAATTTTATTATTATAATAATTAAATCCTTTCAACTAATTCTTTCAGTGTTCCTTAATAGCCCTAATTTTCTCCCGCTCATTCTCTCTTTTTCTCCTCTTTAAACTTTGGAACAGAGCCAATTAACATGTGTGGATCTCAGATACCTAAGACTCTAGGAGTATCCTAATAAGATATTTTTTATCGTTTGTTGTACTCTCATCTGTCTTCCACGAATAACAATAATAAAAAGGGTTGGCACTGCTGGTCCCCACTCTCAAATCACTGGCGGAATCAGAGAAAAACCACTTCATAGAAACACGTGTGACAGAAAACCGCCATCTCGATCCGCCAAACACCCTTTTTTGTCTTAATAATATGTAATTGTACTGAAATTTTGAAAAATACTTTTTGAATTTACAGGTGAAAAATTATAGAAAATGTAAAACTCTCACCTTAATATTCATTGCCCTTAGGGTAAGTAGTGTGGGATGGCCATATATAGCTGACTATGTCAATAAATGTAGGCAACCAGATAATTAAATAATATTTTTTTTATGACATGGTTGACTATAATTTTTAGCCAACCTCGTCACACGGTATAGTGTTGTAGAAAATGTAAAACTCTCACCTTAATACTCATTACCCTTAGGGCAAGTGGTGTGGGATGGCCATATATACCTGGCTATGTCACTAAATGTAGGCAACCATATAATTAAATAGTATTTTTTTTATGACATAGCTGGCTATAATTTTTAGCCAGCCTCGTCACACGGTATAGTGTTAACTAGAATGGCTATTTTTTAATATTTTATTATTATTTTTTTATGTACATTTTTTTAACAAATTTAAAAGAAAATAAATATAAAGACATTACATATTTTTTCACAAGTAATTAAATAAATTAACAAAACATATATATTTTCTCACAAGTAATTAAATAAATTAAAAAAAACAACAAATGGTGTGCGATGAATAAAATATTATTTTTAATATTTTTGTTTCTCAATAACTATAATTTTAATTTTTTGTACAGAATAATTTTAATTTTTTGTTTCTCATATATTTTGTTTACAAATGTAAAGGAAAAAAAAATAAAACGGTAAAGAGTTATTTTTTATTTTTTGTATAAAAAATAAAATAATAAAGTAAAGAAAAAAATAATTATTTGCCCTAATATACAAATTATACCCAAAAACAAAACAAAAAATCCAAAATAATCAAATAAATAAATAAAAAGAGAAAATCAAAAAAATCAAAAACTATATACAAGTTATATATATATATATATATAATATAAAAAAGAGGAGAGAGAGAGAAATGGCTGGCTACACATCTGTTATCTGTAGCCAGCCATTTAACAACAAATGCTGTGGGCCCCACCAGTAGCCACTCCCATACGGTCCATGTTCGGTGGCCATATGGCCAGCTAATTGGCCACCACACCGCTTGCTCTTAGAATATACTAAGTGAGGCAATGAGAGCTCGAATTTGACAATCTTCCACTTCCACAAACACGAGATTACCAGTTGAATTAAACTCATATTCTGAAAAAATATTTAAAATATATGGAATGATCGGGTCTGGTTCGGATGTGAATATCTATACCCTAATTGGATTCTTTTATGGATCCTTCATTTAGGATTCGATATGGGTTCAAACCCATGTGTCTATACTAGAATTTTGATCTACACAACGTCTGACCTTGCAATGTCATTTAATTTTCTTAAATATTACTAAAATATATTCTCAAATAAGCTAATTATTATAGACAAATAAAACATACCCACCGAACTTGTTTAAATTTTATCTTCAAAAGATATTAAGATATTTAAATGGAAATTACAACGACCTCTTTCATATTCTATACACCATGACTTACTATACTTTCAATTTTTTTCAATTAAGATAATGAATTAAAAGACTCCTTTTTAAATTCAAGACTAATCTTACACGTAGGTACATGAGATCATCCCTCATCGTGTGCATCGTATTATCATACAAATTTATAGGACTCACCAAATGAAATAGTGATAAGTTCGTTGAAAAAACCCTTTTTTGAGTATCACACTTATCAAAATCAAATTAATTCAATCATATTTTAGAATATTATATATTAAAATTTTAAACAAGTTAAAAAAATGTGTTTAATTAATTTTTAGTGGGATCTTTATAATAGATCAATTATGATTCTATTTAATAGTACGACGTGTATGATCATTTCTCGAAAAAACACGCAATAATGAATGTAAACAATTTCATTGAAATTGTGTTTCTTTGTGTAATTTTTTAATGAAATTATCTTTTTTATGGTCTTAAAATTCATGTTTATAAACCTAGTTATGTAAATAGGATGCATTATTAATCGACTTCTCATCTCACTCAAAGTTAAGTGGAAACTTTACGTTGGTCACGTGGCATCCACGAAAATACTTTGCTTCATATGAATGCAACCACCCTTATTAAAATAATGATGGGACATTCTTTCTTTCCTCTTTTAGTCATAAATGGAATGGTCTTTCATTTGCTAAGATTTGGTTCTTTCATAGCAAATGCCCAAAAAAGAGTAGGATTCACATTCTCAGATTTCCCAACTACTTTAGATTTTCCCAACAACTTTAGATGACATATTTAGAAAGGTCATAGATAATAATAAAGTCAGGTTTATGTCCATTTTAAGACATATTTGATCCACTTTTATGATAAGACTAAATTTCCAACTATTAATTAGATTAAAAATATCTTGCTTGCAAAATTTGACCTGACTTAATTATTTAAAAATCAAACTTATGCATTTTAAATAGATATAGATAAAAAAATTATGACTTAAATATTCTAAACCATTTAATGAACAAAGTAAGTAGTAGATTGTAAGTTGTTAACCTCAATCTAAAATTAACATGACTAGATCAACACATTGCCGAGTCTACTTGGTAAAATTTGACTTGACTCAAATTCGAGCAGTTTAAATGAATATACATTTAAAATGTTGTTATTTGAACTTGAAATAGATTTAATCTAATTTATACATTTTAAGAAATAAATAAGTAATAATTTGAAGATGGTTAACTCGAATATGAATAAGACCTAACTCAAAACTAATAAGATCTCACCTATTGTCAGATTTAAATCCTGCTCCTATTTTTTATGATTAAATAGAATATCAAAATATAAAACTGGACCATTTTGGTTTTTGGTCCCAAACTTAATATTTCTTGTGATAGACATAAAATATGAGAGGAATGGAAATCCATCTTGTGATTACAACAATGAACGGTTGGATATTTAATTCAATGAATCATTCTCTTAAAATTTTAAATATTAAAAAAGAAAAAATTAGATAACTATTTTTACCTATAATGTTGTAATGTTTAATTTAATACTGAAGGTACGTCAATCCGTCAATAGTTAAACAATACAAATTAAATGTACATATAAAAAATAATAATTTAAACAATTTTGATTTATTATTCTGTGGATAGTCTGGCTGGGCTTTTTAATAGCCCTCTGAAACTTATGAATGGGAAGCATGGTCTGTAGCTATGAAACTACAATTTAGTATTTTAAATGAGAAAACGTGTGACTTGACATTTGACTTGACTTTATCTTAAATTGGCGCCATAGAATGTGATTCACAACAAGTCATGTTATGCCAAGATGTCTATTTAGATAAATTACCATCATCATTATTAAAAAAAATATATTTCATTTTTATTTAAATAAATATATAAATTCTATGGAGAATGATTAAGAATAATGAGATATGACGCGAGATTGGCTTTAAAGGGCGATTAGAGAGCTATATTATATATACAGAGATACATGAATAGAATATCTCTAAAATCATATTTTTATTTAATTATTTTAGTTTTATAATATTAATCTTTTATTAAACCAATTTTCCTAGAGCTATTCTTTATGTTACTTTACTTTCACACGCAAATTTACAATACGTCTTGATGAGCCGAGTTTATCATCAATCTATATCGTTACAATCATTTTTTTTTACTTTTGAAACATTAGATCCAATCTATTATTTTTATTTGATACATTCTCACTATTAAAATAATCATGCAACGATCTTTTTTATTTTAAATAAATCAGAGACTAACGTGATTTAGAAGGTCCAATTTTTGACAGCACAACAACTTCTATAATCATCTATAAATTTATTTAATTTTTACTGGAGCGGAAACTTGGGTCGAGCTGAGTCGGGTATCAATAAACCCAACACAACCTATATAAAAAATTATATTGAACCTAACTCGATCTAATCCGAATTTCTGATCCGAGTTACTCAAACCTACTAGACCCAAATTAACGTGATTGTTGTTTTATAACTTAGTGTAGTCGGGTCAGATCGGGTTTGATCAGATTGTTTTTAAATTTCTCAACTCGATCAGATCCAAATTTCATGCAGGTGTATTTTATCCTAATCCGACTCGACCCGAAATATAAACAACATAATTTAAATTCATTGATTTCTCAGGTCAAATCATGTCGGTCAGATTAAAACACGACCCTTTCCCCTTATAATCATGAAATAAGACCCATCACCTAAAAGGCTACAGCAATCTCTTAAATCACTTGAAGATATCTAACTCAGACATTTACTAGATATGTCCCACTACGATCACCAAAGATCAGAAAAGTTAGCCTAATTTGAGTCAACTCAATTGACATGAGTATAATTAATACGGTTATGTTATAGACTTAGTAGTATCCTCTTTCAAGTGAGCTTTACCTGATTTCTATTCAACTCACCCAGAATGAGTCCAATCAATCCATGTTGAGTTAGAGGTTGAATTTGATACTTAAAATTTGGATGTAAAGTTCGGATTCGGGCATTGGGTTGGATCAAGCCACCAAACACCAAACCCGAACCGAAATTCCTCGCCTGCAGACCACGTTAGTGGCCCACTCACTAGAAAATGGGGAAAGAGGGTCGGATCCACGCGCACCAGTGAACATGAGACGTGAAGTAGTCTGTCAGTCGATCAGCCAACTACGCGTCATCTTCTGATTAGTCTGGATGTACGGACTCGTACGGCTACGGCGGGTTGATCGAGCCTCGTACAAAGTGGGTCCCTCCATAGCTGAGCTGAAACCCATTTTTGAAAAGAACGATTCTTTATCTTTTTTATTTTTTTTTCTCTTGTCCATCTCTCCTGCAATCAACCATTGCCAGCCACATTTTCGTTTTTCTCCTTTTCTTCGATCTCGGCCTGTTTTGTCTTTTAATTTTACCATAAATAGTAAAAAAGCAGAGGTCGAATCAAAAAAGGAACAGAAAGGACTGGGGCAGAGCTTTCTTTCCTTTTCCTTTTCCATTTCTTCTATCTTTCCATCTCTGGTTTTATCAGGATGGAATAAAATGGAAGAAGAAAAAGGAAAGGTTCTGGTCGCTGTTGCTTTTTTTTTTTTTTCCAGCTGATGCCTTTTTCGTGACAGAAAAATAAAAAAACCAAAGGAAAATCTGTGCATCCTCTATTTTTGTAGAAACTAGTACTCATACCCAGGGAGGGGTTCTTCTTTTAGTAGTTTTTGCTGGGATTCAGAAGAAGAAGAAGAAGAAGAAGATGGTGAGAGGAAAGACTCAAATGAAGAGGATAGAGAACACAACGAGCAGGCAAGTTTCCTTCTCCAAGCGTCGAAATGGGTTGATGAAGAAGGCCTTTGAGCTGTCCGTACTCTGCGATGCTGAGGTGGCGCTTGTCGTCTTCTCTCCGCGTGGCAAACTCTACGAATTCGCTAACGCTGGGTACTCTCTCTCTCTCTCTCGCCCTCTTTAGCTGCAATGTTATGATTTTCCTCTAATGCATTTTGTTCCTTTAATCCCTCTTTAATATCTCTGTGTTCTATATATGCCATATTTTCTTGCAGTAGGGTCGGTTTTTCATGTGGATTTTCCCTCTTCGAACCCTAATCCATGATGTGTTCAAATGTGTCTTTCTTGTTCTTCATTTCTGTGTTCATCGTTTACAAGATTTAAGAATCATCTCTCTCTCTTTCTCTATCTATCTATCTATTTTCTTTAGCTTTACCTGAGTTGTCTCTTGATGATAAAAAATGCAGGGAAAGTTTATTTGTCCCATATGGATATACAGTTCTAATTTCATCCTCAATTTGGTTTAGATCTTGCTAGTCCTCAGTACCCAAAAGTGGAAAAAAAAGCTCCAAGTCAACTTAGTCAACTTAGTCTCTCTCTCTCTCACTCTTCCTCTCATCTTTGCTTGGATTTGTTTGATCTAACTCGTCTATTTTATACTGCTTCTACTTTGATACCCATCAATCTTAGCATCAGGTTCAGAACTTCTTTTTTCTTTTCTTCATTCAAAATATCAATGTCTATGTCTTTTATAGATAGATACTCTGTCTATTTTTGGTTTAGAATGGTACTTTCGATATCCAAACTCGCTCACTTATTTTACCAGTTCAGATTTCTCCTGTCTTTTTCTTTTTACTGTATTTCCATCATTTATATTTCCTCTCTTGATAAGAGAGTACACCCATTTCTAATATCTCCAGTTTTAAGTAATATAGTTCACTAAAATCATAATAGAAGGGGCATATTCTATATAAGAAGTATTAAAATATTTTATAAATTTATCAGAATAAATGACTTAGTTGAGGATGACTGTTCTGTTCAACATTTTCATCTTGTCACACATTACTTACCAACCAATGACTAGATTTAGTTGCTAATGTAAAGAGTTTGAATTCATGTAATTCTTGAGTGAGGAGTGTTAGAAGAGATACCAGGCTTTCTCCTCTATATCATGTCTGTCTTACCGTCGATCTTCGATTTATTATTACTTCAAACAGTGTTTACATATGATAATGACTAGGTTTACTAGGCCAAAAATATAGTAGTGCCATTTCACTAGAAATTTATTTACCCCTGCCAAATATGTGTTCTTCAACTACAATAACTAGGCTTACAGAATGGAGGGCAACATACAATGGGAGATTGAGAAAGAAAAATATATGTAACAAGACAAATCAACAAAGAAATGATAATAAACCTAGAGTACCTCTAGCTTTAGAATGGGGGTTAGATTGATGAAAAATGGGGCTTATTTGGGGATGAGGCTAGCCTATCATCATCATTTATCAAAATATGATTTTAGTCGGTATGATTTTTTCACGTTCTACTTCTCTATTTGACCCTGTTATAAAATCAGTCGCTCTTTCTTTCCTTCCCTCCAGTGAATCTATTTTTCATGACTGTAGTTGTTGCTGGTGTTCAGCTTATGTGCTCTCGAAAGGTAATATTTCTACATGAATCATATTCATAATTAGTCACTGCTTAGCAGTAATCCCTAATATTTCATGATTTTAGTTGTTGCTGGCGTTTGGCTTATCTCGTTTCTTTCAAAGACTGAGTCATTAGTTGACCTAATGAGATGGTTTTATTCATACAACGAGAGTCTTAAAAGATTTACATTTAAGATAAAGCCAATAATAAACCACTCAAGATCAACGTGACTTCTGAATGGAACCCCTTTCTATTGCCTCTCGTGTCATCTTTGCTTGCACAGTTATTATTTAAAACTCAATTACATAGGTTTTCTCTATATTGTTGCCACTATTCATGCTATGGTATGTGTACAAAAATGAGTATTTTGGTCATAACAAAAAAAATTTCAACAATCTTAGTTGAAATGACGATAGAACTCGTAATTTTGTACACATTGCATCACGGGAATGGTGGCATCACAAACCAAAATGGTGACTCTTGATGTAGACCAATTCTGAACTGGACACTTGGCTTATTTCGATCTCTTTGCCAATGTTGATTGATCCACATACACAGGATTAATCCTAAAGCTTTCTCTTTACCAATACCTGCCTATTAATCAGGACCGGCCCTAGCTATAGGTAGAGTAGGCCACCGTCTAAGACCCCGATAAATGCGATCGATGACTTTATTCACAATCTCAGGGCCTGCACTGCGCCTACAGCCCCTGAGATTTTGGGGCATCTCAGGGCTGACCCTGAATGAGACGAAACTCTTCAAAACCCAACCATATAGGCTTTTTCCATGTTTGTGTCATTGTATGATGTCTAGGGTGTATAACACTAGCACTAAACAATTTATGCTACCACTATTCACGTAATGTTTTGTTTACAAAAATAAGTGTTTTGGTGGTTATAATTTTTTTTAGCAACTTTCACATGGCTAAAATGATCAAAACACCTTTAATTTTGTACACATAGTATCATAAGAATGATGGTAACACAAACTAAACTCGTGGCTCTTGATAAATACCAATCTTACTTGGTGTCTAACTCATTAGAATTCTCATTCTCTTGCTTGGGCTTGTCATCAAAACTTTGTTGTTGATCCATTCACAGCGAGATTTGCCATTGTTGATTGATCCGCGTCTGACAGGATTAATCTTAAAACTTTCTCTTCATCAATGCTTGTCTATTAATGATAAAGAACTTAAGTTTTTCTCCTACTGGTTTGATTTGATTTCATTTGAATGAGGATCTTGATACCTCATTAAGTGCAAATCTACTCACTTTCATTGTGCAATCCAAATACAAGGAGACAAAACTTATGCGGTTGAGTAGAATACTCAAGAATGAT
This sequence comes from Chimonanthus praecox, assembly GCA_022113865.1. Lineage (NCBI taxonomy): Eukaryota > Viridiplantae > Streptophyta > Magnoliopsida > Laurales > Calycanthaceae > Chimonanthus > Chimonanthus praecox. Next base: position 4,125,733 of record CM039094.1, read on the forward strand.
ATTCTTGTATGATCTAACCAATGAACGATATAAGTTATGAAATACACTTTATGATCACTTTGGAAGCTATATTCTAGATATATTGTAAATTTATTATTTGTCTTGTTTTTTTAATTTATTGATCAAGGTGTTCAGGCTTTTTAGAGTATCTGACTAATCTTTGGGGTATGTGCAAGCCTTCCTACCTACATAAACCAAGTAATTCTACGGAAAAAAAATCCATGATTTATCTCGCATGATGAGAAAAACCATCTTATCTATCATCCATGGTGTTAGGCATCATCATTGAACCACATCAATTTTGTTCCCTCTTATCTAATGTATAACATTGATTATTTTGTTTTTCCTTTTTCTTTCTTGTTTTTCATTCTAGATATATTGGATGAATTCTTTTTCTTTTGCCTTTGCTGTTTCTAGGCCAGTCGTAATTTTTTTTTAATTTAAACTTATTAGAAATAATAACCTTTGTGCATTCTCCTCACTTTGCCAAAGTGTATTGATTAACTATTTTGAACAATTTTTTGTGTAGACTCTTGTTAAATTAATGAAATATTTGTTTATTAGTTAATTTTCACTCTTTTTAATGTTTTGCTATATTTTTTAATGAAATGATGGTATTGTAAAAATATCGAATGTTCCACTGTAGAGGCATATAGAACCGTTGCCAAAATAAATCTAAGAACTTTGATTTTGACCATTTTTTTATTTCATCATATTAGTAGGATGGTGGGGCTCATAAATATTGTACATTGCATGCAACCTTTTTATTAAATTAAGTCATCAAAATTATAAAACACTTAGAAATGCCTTTCCTAAGTTGAGATTTATTTTTTATTTAGCATGTTAGAGATTTTTTTCATACAACCAAACATAATAGTGAATTTGGTTTTTAGTCTTCTACTATCAAGATAAAGGGTCAAAAATTAGCTCACAAGTGATGGTTGCTTGATCTAAAAGAGTGATGGTAAGGAATTAAATAAAACTATTCAATGCCTCAAAATCATTTTCTTAAGTTTGGTGGTGGAGATAAATGTTTAGTAAAGTTTAATCTTTTTTAGATTTCAAATTTACATTTCTTTCTTTTATTGGTAGAGTATTAAGTTTCAAAAATATGTCATAAACAATAATGTGAAATGATTAGATGTATCTAATGTTGGTTGGAATTTAAAAAATTTCTTTAATTTTAACCAATGGTGGATATAGCCAGCAGTATCAGACCATTGCTCTTGATAATAATTCACACCCAAATGTTGTCATTTCCACCAACTGCCAAGTGATCTACATGGCTATGTCAAATGAGAACTTTATTCTCTAATTATTTGAATAAAATAAGAGGGAAATTTCCAAAAAAATTCAAAAAAGTCATAAATATTTGATACTTTTTTGGTTTTATATCAACTATCATTTGGCAAATTAAATATATTTTTTTAAGAAAAGTGTGTGAATTGAATGATTACAAGCTAAATTATAAATTTTAGTGCTGAAACTCAGGTCGGGCGGGTCGGGTTCCTTAAAACCAAACCCGACCCGAATTCTAACTCAAATTCTGACCCGACCCGTATTTTGAGCTCATTTTAGTCTAATTTTAGCCGGGTTGACTCGGGTTGAGTCGGGTCGGGTTGGGTTATCTTGTAAAATCCTCAACCCAACCTGCGGGTTTTATCTTCTCAACCCGACCCGACCTGTTGACCCGAAATTCTGGATCCGACCTACATGATTTCTCGGGTCAAGTCATGCGGGTCGGGCCAAAACCCGACCCGAGTTGCAGCCCTAATAAATTTAGTGATCATAACTAGTGATTCTGTGAATAAAACTGGTGAATTAGTGCAACCAACTTTGTGTGTTGTGTAATTCATGGTCTACTAATTGAGAAATTCATTATACTTCTACTGGACTTTAATCTTTAGTATAATGCTAATGAGATCCATGTACTACAAATCATGAACTTGACCATAAAATCTAGATCAGGAGGAGACATGCACTTTCTTCGAGTGAAATTAAAAGGGAATAATTTTTCTTTAATTTACAATATTTTTTATTTTTAGATATAAATATAAAATAATTTTGATCATATCTTTCAAAATCACCAAATTTAATTATAAAATCTCTTTTTATAATTTTTAGACATTTTTTTACAAATTTTCCCTATTTTTAGATAATAATACTATGCAATTGTACTAAATCCTTCCACCTCACCAAAACTCATCTTAAAATCTCTTTTTCTATTTTTTAGCTATTTTTTGGATGAATTTTGTTTTGTTTTTATTAACTTGGAAGCAAATCACAATTGTTTAATGAGCGAATAGTCAAAATTCATTTGACCTCAACACTATATATATATAGTGTAGTAGGATGTTTGAGTTGTCTATCCATGCAAAAGTAAATCTTGAGTTCATATACAAGTCCAATTAGGTTTATTCATATACAAGTCCAATTAGGTTTATCCTCATGTATGGAAAGTGTTTAACAAATTTATTGGATTTTGTGCCATTAATATGATAGGTTGGTCTTGGCTAATTTAATTTTTTATAAAAGACACTTATAGTAAGTAAAGCATGGGATTTAGTGACAATGACACAGGTAATGACTATACGCTATTCCTTATACGAGCTTAATAATGGTCTATAAATATGATATGAGTTTATTATGAATTAAGAGTAATTACAAACAATGGTTATAACATCATACTTGATGAGCCCATCTCCAAATAACTCAAGCCAAATGAAAGTTATGAAGATCCATTTGAGGATAGTGGAACCCACATGAGCTTAAATGGAAAAATTTCATGTTAGAAATAATATTAGAAAGAGAGGGGTTGAAAGAATTTTGTAACGGGCCCACTTGCACTCAATTTGAAGCCCATATAAGTATGTTACATATTACAACTGTTTTAGACATGTCATGGGCTTTAAAAGTTCACTTTAGCAAACTCATTTGCTGCAAGAAATTTACTAGAACGAATTTTACGTATTATCACTTAAACACTTGGAGGGCAAAGCAAGAGAGAGGATTTTGGAGTCCTCAAAACTAGGGTTTTCAAATGCATTGTTGGCATTAGAAATTACCATAGACAATTGTAAATGGGAAATGATTTGTGCACCCCCATCTTTTATCCATTGTGCACTTCCCCTATGTAAAATTACAATTTTTCCAAAAAAAAAAAGGAAGGAGAGAGAAAAGAGGAATTTTGAGTTTGGACAAAATTGTAATTTCTCATAGGGGGAGTACACAATGGGTAAAAGAGGGGGGTGCACAAATCATTTCCCTTGTAAATTTTTGGTTTTTTTGTTAGGACTTGGGCTTCCAGCCCAAAAGACTAGTATGTTAGGTGGAGTGATCTCTTCAAACGAGGCCTCCCGGCAGAGAGAGTGACGACGGTCATGCCGTTCGTCTAGGGGGTCTCCTGAGCCCACATGAGGTTGCCTGAGACCTGACTTTGATACCACTTGTTAGGACTTGTGCTTCCAGCCGAAAGATTAGCCTGTTAGGTGGAGTGTCTCAAGTCCTTTATAAACCCCTAGATCTTCCTCTACCCTTCCAATATAGGACTCGTGTGCAACCGCCCTAACATATAGGATTTTGGAGAAAAGATGGGATCTTAGGCTTGTGGGGAAGGAGACTAAAGAAACATTGGTAGTTTGTAATCCTAAGTTTTAGGGTTTTTAAGGCTTGGACGATTGGAAGACTTGTGAATGGAGAGTAAGCCATGAAACATCCTAAGTTGTAGGAATTTTGGAAAAGTTTTAGTGCTTGGCCGATTGGATGCAATGAATGGACAATTTTCATTTAATTTTGCAATGTGTTTTCATTAAATAAGGTGGAGGCACATTGGTGAATTTGAGCTTTTGAGGCCCATAGTCTAGTGAGTGTTATTTGATTTGAATTTATGTAATTTTCTTGTCATTAGTTAATTTTATGATTGCTAATTTTTCAATTAATTGTTTGTGGATTATTTGAATTAATTTTAGCTTTTGAGGCCCATAGTCTAGTGAGTGTTATTTGATTTGAATTTATGTAATTTTCTTGTCATTAGTTAATTTTATGATTGCTAATTTTTCAATTAATTGTTTGTGGATTATTTGAATTAATTTTAGCAACTTATTAGTTATTGTACATATAATTGTGTGGTTTTCAAATTGAAATTGAAGTCTTTGTCAATTTTATTTCGTTGAAAATTATTCACCTAAGAGAGATTGGGATCTTTGAGTGAAATTTCTTTGATCCTCTAATCGACTTCCAGAGTTCCATATAAAATTGGTCGAATTGAAATTAGTGTTGAGTGATCGATTTCGATTTACTTCTCTCTCTAATTTTGATTTTCTAGAGAGGTAAATTTTAATTTTATTTTTAATTTCAATCATTGGACTTGACCTCCAAACTTTAAATTGAAGCGATCGAATCAATATCCTATGGCCAAACTTCTTTAGTTGCTCTTTGAAGTTCGACTACATCAATACGTCAAGAAACTCTTTAGATTTCACTTGTGAAAAAGCCAAATATATGACTTGTACTTCTAAATCTCCTCTTCTAAATGACAAAGCTGTGCTAACCAAATTTTGAATAACCTGAAACTATACCATATTTCTACAAGATTCTTCTCTATCAATCTCTAAGGGTTTATTATATAGCAGTTTACACTCTAAGCTAGGCAACATTTTTCACTCTTATAGTGGCTTCTTACACTACCACTAAGTAGTCATTTCCCTAAGTTGTCTTCAATAAGATTAGAATATAGGACATGATACTTACTTTGACACTAATTGTTAAGGACCTGACTAATACACTAAAAGCTTCAGAACTTATAAAATATGGAAAATGAAGTCTTTTATCTAATCCCATTCTAGGTTGGTCAAATTCGACGCCTATACCTCAAATTGGACTCTATGAGAAATATGACAAGTCATTGATAAATCTCAATAAGTTGAAATAGTTACTTGCCTTGAATTTTCCATCTCAACTTTGCATTCGACATCCTCATGACCATCATGGACTTTTAACACCTATGTATACATTTTGATCTGTAACAACCATGCCTCAACTGCATGAGAAATATGACAAGTCATTGATAAATCTCAACAAGTTGAAATAGTTACTTGCCTTGAATTTTCCATCTCAACTTTGCATTCGACATCCTCACGACCATCATGGACTTTTAACACCTATGTATACATTATGATCTGTAACAACCATACCTCAACCGGCATGATATTGTCCGTTTTGTGCTCACACACGCCCTCACAGTTTTGCATTAGGATGTACATCCATACACACACCCCAAAAGGCCTCATCCTGGTATTAGAGTGCACAGCTTGTAACGCCCCGCCATTTTTTCACTCGCCAAAAATCAGAGTCTATTTTTTTTTTAAATAAAGAGTGAGAGAGAGCGGGAACGTTAAGAAGCGAGCTAAGTCCGAGCTTCCAAAGCCCGACCCTTAACTGACCAACCATACGTGTGCGTGGACCAAGTCCACTAAAACGGTTCACACGTACTCAAGTTAAACCTGCGGAATAACTCGTAGATGCGGAAATATAATAGAATAACTATCCTATTCCATTTTAGTTAGCAAAGAAGTCCATTACTTAAATATAATTACTTAAGTTAAAATATCCAAAATTAACATTCCAAACCATAGCAAATAATTTAAGTTATTACAGTTCCAAATGCTAGCTACTCAAATTACATTGTCCATGAATAACTTAAATAAAATGAAACTAAAACATCCAAACTCCTAAGCTTGGTTCCGATCTCGTTCCTCGTTCCGTCCATTCACTGTGTCATCAACTAAGGTAGAAGTAGGTTGTTAGACAACGCGCCCAGTAGGTATTCCAAGTAGGGTCAACACATGGGTTAGTACAAAAAATCACATAGATAACATAATATCAAAAGCATACAAGTCATGCCATGTTATGGGTGTCATATGCCATGAGTCTCACCCATCAGCCATATCATTAACACATAGTATCCTCTTGATGGAAACTCCTCATCAAGGTATCCCCCACGAATGCCTTACGGATGCCCTGACGGAGCGTGGATCTCCGGTTACAAATCAATCATACATCCCTCTTGATGGATAATACACATCAAGGTACCCTCACGAATGCCTTACGGACACCCCGACGGAGCGTGGGTCTCCGATTACATTTCATCCCTCCCATGCCATGCATGAGTTGCAAGTGCCAACATGCTATGTAACAATACAAATCATAGCATTAAAATTCCATCATTAAGACATAGTATTTGATACCAAAATAATTCATGTAAAACATTCGTATATACATAATCCATGGTTTTCAATTAAGGTAGGAATCCTACGAATGACCAACTAATGTGTCCCTGCGTTTTCGTCCGAAAACCGCTCACCGATCGTACACCGCTTGTGAGGTCCCATTACCTTATTACATATCAATAAGTCAAACCAATGTTCCATTTAATTTCCAACCATACTTAAGTCCACAAAATACCTTAGTGGGGTTCGGCCATACAACATGGCCGAACCTCATTCACTTGGTTTTGGGTCCCTCTTTTTGATCATTTGATCTTTTAATTAAGTCCAAGATCATTCCATTAGTTTTACATTAATGAAAGCCCTAAATCCGCAAACAAACATTCTCCATGGTTCAATCATACACTTAGGTCACTTATACATACCTAGATCCAAAAACATGATCCATGGGGTTCGGCCATGGTCCTATAATTTCACCATTTGGCCATTGTTTCCTTCCATAGGCAATCACTCCTTTTATTTACACATATCTAAGTCCATAACTGATCCATAAACATAGATCTATAATTAAATCCTCCATTTCCTAGCTTAATCATCCATTCATTTAAACATGCAAGCATAGATCCATAATGACCATAAAATGGTTCATGGGTTCGGCCATGGTGATGTCTCATCTCCATCTTCTTCTTTAAATCATTTACAATCTTAGGTTTATAAACAAGTCCCTTTATTTGGGGGGGGGTTAATCATACACTTAGATTCATCATTTAAAACCCAAAGATCCATAATAAATCCATTAATATTTCTCCATGGGGTTCGGCCATACAACATGGCCGAACCCATGGTCCTTGGTTCTTCCTTATCTCCTCATTTCAAGTTTTTCATTTACAACATGTAAACCTTATTTAAAATCACTAACATATTTGCATGATTTTCATCCTTAAAACCCTTTAAACATTAATAATTTCCTCCATGGGGTTCGGCCATACAACATGGCCGAACCCATGGTCCAAGGTTCTTCATCACTATAACATTTTAGATCATACTTTATAACATTTAAGACCTACTTAGAATCACCAAAAATCACCAACATACATCCATTTAAACCTTGTAAATTCCTTAATACCCTTCCATGGGATTCGGCCATACAACATGGCCGAACCTATGGTTCATCACTTTCTCTTAAAAATCATATAACCAAGATTTGATCCTTTGATGGTTCTCATACATAAACTTAGGGTTTGGCCATGCAAGGGCCAAACCATGATTCTTGATCATTTACCATTTCTCACATGGGACATGCATAAGGTCCTTAGCCATAACAAGATTAGGGTTCGGCCATGCAATGGCCAAACCATGTTCCTTGACCATCTTTTCTTACTTATAAAATCTTATCAAGTACTTACGATTCCGCGACTCCTCCAGTTTCTTTCACTCCTTCTTGCTCCTCCGATCTTCTCCCTCCTTAGCCTCTTCTTCCTCCTTGATCTTTGGCCGAGAGTGATCTTGAGAGGTCTTGAGATGAAAACCCAAATAGAGGGTTCGGCCAAAGAGTGTAGGTTTGAGAGAGGGTCGGCCTTGAGTGAGAGGGAGAGGAGCTTGAGATAGAAAATACTCTAAGTATTTCTTGTCTTGAGAGGGGGATCGGCCAAGAGAGAGAGGGAGAGAGTGAAATGAAACTCCAAGTCTTTTCTTGTTCAATGAGGGTCGGCCTTGAGTGGTGTCTTTTGGGTGATGCCCCTTTGTAACAACTATGACTCTTCACCTCGTCATTAATACTTCCTTTGGAGGTTTCATCCCATGAGATGGAACTCCCAACCGTATGCCCCTTGGGTTTCCATCATGAGATGGAAACCCTCCATCTCCCAACGTGTGCTCTTGGATATCCTTGTGTAACAACACCAACCCTTCACCTCCCTCATTAATGATCCCTTTGGAGTTTCATCCCATGAGATGAAACTCCCACCTCCCCAATCGCGTGTACATGATGGTGTCCCTTGAGATGAAACTCTCCATCTTCTTATTCAACTCATCTCTTTAACTCAACTCATATCTTTAATTCAACTCTATTTAACTCACTTAAAATTAACTCAATTCCTTGATTCCATTTTGAACTTACTCAATTGAACTTAATCCAATTCAATTCAGCCACACTTAATTAGATTTGAACCCATTTGGTAGTCGACCAAGTCAACCATGACCCATTGGGTCCCAATTGGGCATTTGACCCAATTGACAACCTTGACCCAATTAAATAAATCTTGTCCATTTATTTCAATTGAACCTTATCCATAATCCGTTGGGTCTTAATTGGCAATTGACCCAACACCTTACCCATTTAAGGTCTATCTCCATTAATTCACAAATTAAATGGACAATTTTCATATATACTCATGAGTTGAAAATCCGTGGTATTACACGACTATTATTGGACTCACCCAAAGGCATGATATTGTCCTCTTTGGGAGCTCCACGGGCCTCGGGCTCTAACCCGGCCATCCCTCAAGGTTTTGTTCTCAGCATGTGGCTCTAACCCTCACCTGGGTGTCTTACGTGTGAAAGGCCTCAGGCTAGTCGTATCTCCCGTCCTGCTGGACGGGGAGAGCTGAGTGTTTCCAGCCCTAACGATGATGGAGAGTGTTAGCAAAGTCCCACATTGCCTGTAACGCCCTGCCCTTTTTCACTCGCTGAAAATCAGAGTATATATATATATATACATATTTTTTTTTTGAAATAAAGAGTGACAGGGAACGGGATGTCACGACGCCAGCTAAGTCCGAGCTTCCAAAGCCCGGCCCTTAACTGGCCAACCATACGTGTGAGTAGACTAAGTCCACTAAAACGGTTCACACGTACTAAGGCTATACATGAGGAATTATAATAGAGTTCTATCCTATCTAATTTTAAATAGCAAGGAAGTCCATTATTTAATGATAATCGCCTTAAGTTAAAATGTCCAAAATCAAAATTCAAACCATTGCAAATAGTCTAAATGATTACTGTCCCAACAAGCTAATTGCTCAAATTACATGTCCAAAATAAAAACTTAAATAAAATAGATCTAGCTCATCCAAGCTCTTAAGCTTGGCCCCCGATCGCGTCCTTCGTTCCGTCCATTTCTTGTGTCATCATCTAAGGTAGAAGTAGGGCGTTAGACAACGCGCCCAGTAGGTACTCCTAGTAGGGTCAAACACCTGGGTTAGTATAAAAATCACATAGATACATATAATATCAAAACCATGAAAGTCAATGCCATGCCATGGGTGTCATATGCCATGAATCCCACCCATCATCCATATCACAATCACATACTATTCCTCTTGATGGATAACCCACATCAAGGTATTGTCATGACTCCCCACGAATGCCTTATCGGTCCCACCGAATGGATCGTGGACTCCGGTTACATTTCAAACAAAGTATATCTCTCCCCACGAATGCCTTATCGGTCCCACTGAACCGAGCGTGGACTCCGGTTACATTTCAAACACAGTATATCTCTCCCCACGAATGTCTTATCGGTCCCACCGAACGGAGCTTGAACTCCGGTTACAATTCAATCATACATCCATTGGAATCAGTGTGGATTCCTCCCCGCCGTTGTTTATCGGAAATCCGAATGGAGCGTGGACTCCCCTCATGTGATCCCTCCCATGCTATGCATGAGATGCAAGTGCAAACATGCTATGTAATAATAAACATCATAGCATTAAAATCCCATAGTTGAAACATAGTAATTTGATACCAAAATTAACATAGAAGTAAAAAAATCACATATACATATTCCATGGTTTTCAATATGGTAGGAATCCTACCAACGACCAAATATCGTGTCCTTACGTTTTCATCCAAAAATCGCTCACCGATCGCGTCAAGCCGATCATACACCGTTTGTGAAATCCCGTTACCTTATTACATTTAACACATATACATACATCAATTTGGTGATTTATTTAATTCCATCAACCCCTACATCATCCTAGGTTCATCTCCCTTTACCATCATAGTCTTTTATCCGGTTAAGTCCCCTAAAAGGTTTCCATCATACATTGGGGCTGAACCATGTTTAAGTCCATAAAAATGCATTAGTGGGGTTCGGCCATACAACATGGCCGAACCTCACTCTCTTGGTTTTGGGCCCCTCTTTTTAGTCCTTGATCATTTTAATCAATGTGGGTCTAAGATCATTCCATCTTTTGATTTATTAATCCAATCACCAAGTTAATCATTTAACTTGATAAAAACAACCTAAGTCCATAAGATATTCTCCATGGGTTCGGCTATGTTGGTCCTTTATTTTCACCATATTCCCATCTTAGCTATCACTCTTTCCATATCTAATTACTTAACTTATTTACACATAACTTAGGTCCATACATGATTCATTAACATAAACATAGATCCATAATAAATCCCTCCATTCCTTAGCTTGATCATTCAATCTTTTAAAATGCATAGATCTACAAAATGATCCATCAAAATGGTTCATGGGTTCGGCCATACAACATGGCCGAACCCATGGTTCCTTGTTTCCATCTTCCCATGTTCTAAATACATTTAAATCCATCAATATTTCTCCATGGGGTTCGGCCATGCATGACCCAAGTGGAGTTGGGTCCCACTTGGCTATGCCACTTTGATATTACCTCATACACTTGCCACCTCACTTGATGAGGTGGCCCCTATGCCTTTGATCTTAATTGGGTCCATGACCCGATTAAATCCATTCCTTACCCATTTACCCTAATAATCAATTCATCTTGATCCATTGGGTCCCAATTGGGCATTTGACCCAATTGACCACGTTGACCCAATTAAATAGAATTAATCCTATCCATGATCCATTGGACCATACTTGGGTCATTGCCCCAATTCTTATCCATTTAACATCCATTTCATCTATGAATCTTAATTTTTAACAATTAAAATAAATAATAGCCAATATATTTATTGCATTGAAAATCCGGGCTATTACATTGCCAATGGACCTTTGGGTTATGGGGTTTATAAGCATATGGGCTCCTTCTCATTAATAATCGATTTTTAAAGATGAGTACTACTCATGTATCTAACAATAATTTACACATAGCAGGCATCATTTACATGTCGAAGTGGCAAAATCCAGCTTAGACAAAATCTGTGAAGTCAATTTGTCATTTTATGGAGAAAGTGTAATTCAAACTTTGAAATGGGAAAGAAAAAAAAGAGCATATTATAAAAGAAAATCTAACATGGTTTGATGATATTCCATGCCTATGTTTATTGGCCAAGGGGGAGATAATTTCCACATATTAGTAGTTAAATATATTTTAAATTAAGATGTTCACCTGTGTACTGAGTTGCACGGTTGATACGGAGCACCATACGAGTTTCCATATTTAGCAAGTTTCTATATTTAGATTTAGATTTCCAGCTTTTCATAATTGTATTTTTTTTTCTTTTATTTATTTGTTTAGTCCAATAGTTGGTTTTGTTTGGGGAAATTTAGTGATTTTACATGTAATTAGGGCTTTCTAATCATTGGGGGTAGTTTGATATTTGTTTATTTGAGGGTATTTTGGTCTTTTTTATATTTTTAAGTCATTATATATATAAATATATATGATGTAACCCCTCCATACGGGATTGACATTTAATGATTAATGAAATTGAAGTTTTCTTCCACTGATTATACGAGGAAAATAAATTGGGAGTGATTCCTTTGGCGTGAGGCCCTTTTGGCGTGAAACCTAGCGTGAAGCTACTATCTTTCCATCTTCGGATATTTTCTTCTTCTTCTATCTCTTTATCTCTCTTCCTCTCCCTTTTCCTTTTCTTCTCCTTGAATTGCTGTCCCAGAAAGAACTCCAAAACCTGTCCTAAATCTTTCCCAGAAACTACACAAAACCTGTCCCAGATCTGTCCCAGTTCAGCCCCAAATTTGTCCCAAATCAGCCCCAAGACCAGTCCCAGTTATGTCCAAGATCTGTCATAGACCTATCAGATCTGCTACTACATTTAGATCTGTATCTTAGACCTGTACAACCCTTTTTTTAACCATTTTACTGTTTTTTTACATCTTTTCTTGTTGCCGTTATTAATTGATTAATTAATTTCAACCATGTTAGATTTTAGGATGCATTATGTTTATTTAAATTTAGGCATTAAGGGTCACCCTATCTCTTGTCCTGGATGAAATTGGTATCAGATCTTAATTGGTTACCTCCCACCTCAGGAAGCGGGAGGTTGCGGTTCGAACCCCACGTGGCCTAACCTTTGTGTGCCTAAGGGTAGTGGGCTCATCTGTAGGGGTTTTACGCTGGGTATCTCGCGGTTTTCCACACGTAAATTAAAAAAAAAAAATTGGTATATGAGGTTAGTTAAGGGTGTTTTCTTAAACATCCACAGTCTTATCTTTACATTTAGCATATAAAAAAAATTAATTAATTCATTTAAAAATAATAAAAAATATTATTATTTATTTATTATTGTCATCATAGCGTCTAGCCGGTTGGGTTGTTTTCTTAAACACCGACGTCTTAGGTTGCATCGTATTTTTTTTTTAAATATATATATATATATATATATATATATATATATATATATATATATATATATAGCTGCATTTTAAAAAAAATCAATTTTGTCATTATGGCATGTAGAATATAAAACATAACATTTAGAATCATCTAGAGTTATGTAGGAGAACCAACCCCACCCTGAGCTATTTAGCTCCTTGCCCAAGTAACCGAAATCCGTAATTGTGTGGTTGATTTGAAAACTGGTGTGACCGATTTGAAAACAAAGTTTGGAGTTCTAGCAACCCGTAAGACCCTAAAATATAGGAATGGAGACTGAAGAGTTGGTCGTAGTGAGTTCCAATCACCTAGTCATCAGAACTTACCAAAAATGACTACACCCATGTACAACCCACATGGGTGTAGCTCAACTGGTTACCTCCCACCGCAGGAAGCGGGAGGTTGCGGGTTCAGCCCCTATGTCCTAATCTTAGTGTGTCCTAAGGATAGTCGGCTCATCCGTGGGGGTTTTACGTGAGTATCCCGTGGTTTCCTACACGTAAATTCAAAAAAAAATGGTATCAGAGCTTAGTTTAGGGTGTTTTCTTAAACATCCACGGTCTTAGTTTTACATTTAGTATATAAAAAAATTAATTAATTAATTAAAAAAAATAAAAAATAAATTATTTTTTATTTATTATTGTCATCATAGCGTTTAGAAGGTTGGGTTGTTTTCTTAAACATCTAGGTTGTATCGTATTTTTTTTTTAAATAAAAAAATATTGCATTTAAAAAAAAATCAATTTTGTCATTATGGCATATAAAATCTAGGACACAACATTTAGAATCATCTAGAGTTATGTCAGGAGAACCAAGCCCACCTTGGGCTATTCAGCTCCTTGCCCAAGTAGCCGAAATCCGTAATGGTGTGGCCGATTTGAAGACTGGTGTGACCAATTTGAAAATAAAGTTTGGAGTCCCAGCAACCCGTAAGATCTAAAACACAGGAATGGAGACTAAAGAGTTGGTCGTAGTGAGTTCAAGCCACCTAGTCATCAGGAACTTACCAAAAATGACGAACGTGTCCTAAAAACCGTTCATGTTGATGAAGAGCCTATAGAAGAAGTAGAGCACTATGAAGTGTCAGTATCGCCTAGACCATTCGAGTTTGTACCATCTGCACAGTACCCTCACAATTTGCATGCTGAAATTGAAAGTCAAATTAATATAAGCAATAAAAATTATGAGTATGCTACAAATATTCATTGCATGTCCAAGGAATTTGATGTGGATGATCATGTAGAGGACCTAACGCCTTGTCCAGGTCCAATACCCTCACCTTTTCAAAGCCCAATAGTTGCACCGTCTAGCTCACCTTCACAGTTTAGAGCTGCCTTCAATCCTGATCTTCACTTTGACCCTCCTACTACCTTTCCAGATCCACTTCATAAGACATGGCCTTACACCTATACAACCTTCACTGATCCTACCTCCCTTACCTTCATTGCCATCGGAGAAAAAAAATAAAATTTATCCTGTTCGAGGAACTTGTTTCCACGGATGCGAGAGGCTATCAACAATATCTTGTGAAGAAAGAAAGCCCATGACAGTTATCACGTGGTTGCCTAAGTTTGAGCTACATCGATTTGCTCCTGATTTAATGGAGATATTTAAGAGCACTGTCACATCGGAGGCGTACTATATTCATATCTTGCTGTTATAGCCATCCAGAGTTGTTCGTGATGTCAGTTTAGAATTCAGAGTATACCATCGTTCGCGAAGAAGAGTCGATCCATCATTCTTATTGTGGTCAATCCTGATCCGTTTGGATGACACCTGAAGACCTCACATGCGCGTTGTACTTTGAATACCCCACACTGAGAAAACGTGTGCATGGTTAGATTGTCTTTTCATATGTTTGAACTCGAGGTCGAGTTCTTTTTCAGATGGGGAGATTGATGCGGGGCACCACACGAGTTTCCATATTTAACAAGTTTCTATATTTAGATTTAGGATTTCCAGCTTTTCATAATTTTATTTTTTTCTTTCATTTATTTGTTTAGTCCAATAGTTGGTTTTGTTTGGGAAATTTAGTATTTTACATGTAATTAAGGCTTTCTAATCATTGGGGGTAGTTTGGTATTTGTTTATTTGAGGGTATTTTGGTCTTTTTCATGTTTTTAAATCATATATATATATATATATATATATATATATTTGTGCAACGAAAATAATTTGGGAGTAATTCATTTGACGTGAGGCCCTGTTGGCGTGAAGCCTAACGTGAGGCTACCATCTTTCTATCTTCGGATATTCTTCTTCTTCTTCTATCTCTTTATCCCCCCTCTCTCTTTTTCTTGAATTGATGTTCCAAAATAGCTCAAAAACCTGTCATAAATTTGTCCCAGAAACAATCCCAAAACTTGTCCCAAAATCTATCCCAGTTCAGCCCCAGATTTGTCCCAAAATAGCCCCAAGACTAGTCCTAATTCTGTCCAAGATCTGTCCTAGACCTTTCAGATCTTCTACTATATTTAGATCTGTATCTTAGACCTATACAACCCTCTTCTTAACCCTTTACTGTGTTCTGCACATTTTCTTGTTGCCGTTATTAATTGATTAATTAATTTCCGCCATATTAGATTTTAAGATGCATTATTTTTATTTAAATTTAGACATTTAGGTTCACCCTATCCATTATCTTCCATCAACAGTATTACCGTGAACACATAGGCAAGGGACCACCAAATGGGGTGGTGATTGGTTTGTTGGGATGGTTTTTCCTTTAATGTGTTGTCTACAAAAGATCACCTTGATTGGATTGGTAGAACCATATTTTGAAGTTTTCAAAATTTCATCATTTTGAGTTATTATTTTTTAATCCCTAAACTTTATGGTCTTTAAAAAGATGGTTTGATCAATTTGATCAAAGAAATTTTTAGTGGACAACATATTGAAGGAAAGACCTTCTAATAGACACATCACCATCCCATTTCGTGGGCCACACCCTCAAAATTTTATCATTTTGAATTATTTTTTAATTCCTAAACTTTATGGTCTTTAAAAATATGGTTTCATCAATTTGATCAAAGTAATTTTTGGTGGACAACATATTAATGAAAAACCTTTCTAACAAATCCATCAACACCCCATTTCGTGGGTCATACGTCTACATGTGCACAGCAATACTATGCGACCTAGTGCACAAGTTAACATCTCAGTATTCTAAATGATCATATGATGGGATTGGTTCGTATATTTTATTGTGAGAAAAAATCATAATGGTGTGTATGAAAGGAGGAGTTGGATGTGTGTATGGAGTCTATTTGTTGTTTATGGTTTATGACAAAAGTAGGTTTTGTGTATCACTTCTTTGGATTTGTCTTATTTCTCTACTTTTAATACCGATTCAAAGTGAAATTCAACCTATAAGCACTTAAATGCCATAAATTCATACTTTAAACTTGGACCCTTGATAGTCAATCTCGATTAGGTCACATCTTAGATCCATACATATATTGGATGTTAGGGTCTTGTCACCACCAAATTGGTCATTAGAGTTGGATTTCCTTGGGTTGTTGAGGACAAACGTGATGAATTGTGGACACAAACAAGGTCGTGCTAATGACCACAATGCACACGATTGGTAAATCAAAGGATATGGATATCAAGTGGATATTCTAAAGTTTAAATGTATGAGTTTATAAATTGTAAACTTAGATAAACCACCGATTTTTTATAATGATGAAGATGAAAACAATAGAATTGATATCTTGATTAGATTGAAGAACCTAATCACGACGAACAGCAGAGAAACTTTGCATCAATTTTTAACCAATATCATATCAATGATATGAGTTTTGAGGAACAAGATCAATGGTGAACGAGTTTTAAATCATATGATTTTCATAGTTGGATTGCAAAACATAGCAACTAATCAATTCATTTGTTCATCATAGATTTGTATCTATCGACAATTGGTGACTATATGTATGTGAAACACAAAAGAAAAAAGTTAGCTATATCCAGGAAAAGGATTCAAATTCTTAAATGTATGAATGCTCTTTTGCGATGATCAATGATTTTCGTCAATACTTTAAACGATTGCATGTTCAGGATTTTGTATGAAGATCTACAAATCTCAATGAAGACTTGAGAAGGGAATCTTGCAGAATTTAATCTTTTAACATTTCTAATGTTTTGTTTGTTCCTAACTTTTTTGTCCATTGGTCAAATCGCTGATAATAGTTGTGATTTGATCTTTTTCTCTTTGTTTGTGTTGTCCAAGATCGACCCAGCCCAAGAAATAGATTGGAATTGGCCATAGAGAGGGACGATTATTTGTACTTCAACAATTGCATCTTTCACCTGCTCATTTCTTATCTAGTTTTTTTTTTTTGAAACATTAACGACTAAATTCCATTAAACACAAGAAAGGAGTATATAAGAAGGATCTGAGTATAGGAGATATATACTCAAAGCGACGAAGAAGAACAAGAAATATAAAAAACATAAGAATACAAGAAATAAATCAAATAATCCACCCCAAACTGAAACCAAAGGAAGGCCCAAATCCCCTATCTCCTAAGGTTGGCGAGAGGAAAAAATTCAAAGCCGGTGTTTGAAGACGAACACCAGCTTTCGCCAAGAAGTTTGCAACACAGGTTACTGAATGAGGCGTATGAGTGAAAGTGATGTCCCCCATTTTGCACAATCTCCAAATGTCCCCAACAGTACAAACCAACCTCCACGGGGGGGATTTCCTATTACTAGCTCAGGAGATGGCATTAGTTGAGTAACCTTTGATAATGAGATTACCGCCCCTAAACCTAGACCAGTTCTGAAGTGTAACGCCCCGTTTTTTTTTCACTCGTCGAAAATCAAAGTCTATTTTTTTTTTTTTTTTGAAATAAATGAGTGATCACGACGCGAGCTAAGTCCGAGCTTCCAAAGCCCAGCCCTTAACTGGCCAACCATACGTATACGTGGACTAAGTCCATGAGAACGGTTCACACGCGATAAGGTTAAGCTTGCGGAATAAAACATAGTGCGGAATTATAATAGAGTTCTATCCTATCCAGTTTTAAATAGCAAGAAAGTCCATCACTGAATAATAATTACCTTAAGTTAAAATGCCCAAAATTAAAATCCAAACCATAGCAAATAGTCTAAGTTATTACAGTCCCAACAAGCTAATTACTCAAATTACACGTCCAAGATAAAGACTTAAATAAAATAGATCTAACTCATCCAAGCTCCTAACCTTAGCTCCGATCGCGTCCTTCGTTCCGTCAATTTCCTGTGTTATCATCTAAGGTAGAAGTAGGGCGTTAGATAACGCGCCTAGTAGGTACTCCGAGTAGGGTCAAACACATGAGTTAGTATAAAAATCACATAGATATACATAATATCAAAACCATGCAAGTCAATGCCATGCCATGGCTGTCATATGCCATGAGTCCCACCCATCATCCATATCACAATCACATAGTATTCCTCTTGATGGATAATCCACATCAAGGTATTGTCATGACTCCCCACGAGTGCTTTATCGGTCCCACCAAACGGAGCATGGACTCCGGTTACATTTCAAACACAATATATCTCTCCCCATGAATGTCTTATAGGCCGTACCGAACCGAGCGTGGACTCCGGTTACAATTCAATCATACATCCATTGGAATCAGTGTGGATTCCTCCCCACGGTTGTTTATCGGAAATCCGAATGGAGCGTGGACTCCCCTCATTTGATCCCTCCCATGCCATGCATGAGATGCAAGTGCAACTATGCTATGTAATAATAAACATCATAGCATTAAAATCCCATAGTTGAAATATAGTACTTTGATACCAAAATTAACATAGAAGTAAAAACATCACATATACATATTCCATGGTTTTCAATAAGATAGGAATCCTACCAACGTCCAAATATCAGGTCCTTGTGTTTCCGTCCAAAAACCGATCACCAATTGCTTCAAGCCGATCGTACACTGTTTGTGAAATCCCGTTACCTTATTACATTTAACACATATACATACATCAATTCCTAGGTTCATCTCCCTTTACCATCCTAGTTTTTTATCTGGTTAAGTCCACTAAGAGGTTTCCATCATACCTTAGGGTTGAACCATGTTTAAGTCCACAAAAAATGCATTAGTGGGGTTCGGCCATACAACATGGCCGAACCTCACTCTCTTGGTTTTGGGCCCCTCTTTTTAGTCCTTGATCATTTTAATCAATGTGGGTTGAAGATCATTCCATCTTTTGATTTATTAATCCAATCATATAAGTTAATCATTTAACTTGATAAAAACACGTAAGTCCATAAAATATTATCCATGGGGTTTAATCATACACTTAGGTCACTCACATATACTTAGATCCCACAAACATGATCCATGGGGTTCGGCCACAAACATGAACCCATGGTCCTTCATCTCCATTTATTTCTTAGCTTATTAGCCATGGTTCATCATTGTAAAACCCAAAATCCATCAACATTTCTTCCATGGTGGTCCATTGTTGTTCATCATCTCCTCATTTTAAATCATCATCTACAACAGTCAAAACCCATTTAAAATCACTAACATACTTCCATCATTTTCATCCTTTAAAACCCATTAAAATCACTAACATACTTCCATGGGGTTCGGCCATACAACATGGCCGAACCCTATGGTCCATCATTTCCTCTTAAATCTACATATCTATGATTAGATCATTTGATGGGGTTCGGCCATACATCATGGCCGAACCTCACCAATTCACTTTTGTTCTTAATGGTCCTTATACAAAAAATCTAGGGTTTGGCCATGCAAGGGCCAAACCATGATCTTTGATCAATCTCCATTCCTCATATTGAACGTGCATGAGGTCCTTATGCATGACAAGATTAGGTTAAGCCATGCAAGGGCCGAACCATGTTCTTTGATCATTTTAACCATGCATGTTGTTATAAGCCATATATACATATTGTCTTAACCATATCCATTAATCATATAGGTAACCCTAATCACCATTCGTTTGTTCAACCCATATCATAGGTATTTTACATCCGACATGTTTATCACTTGATGGGGTTCGGCCATACAACATGGCCAAACCTCATTGTGTCTTTCTTTGAATGGATCTTAAATCCATGACCTCTAACATTTTGGCCAACCATTTTCAATCTATATGGAATGTTCCCTTGTCATCCCTTTAATTAATAAACCATACATACCAATTCCGCGACTCCTCCTTTTTCTTTCGTTCCGCCTTGCTCCTCCGTTATTTTCCTTCCTTAGTCTTTCTTTCTCCTCCTTGGTCTTCGGCCAAAGAGTGTTGCTTGAGAAGGAGAGGTTTTAAGATGAAAACCCTAAGAGAGGGTTTGGCCAAGGAGAAGGATTGAGAGAGGGAGAGGAGAGAGAATGGGAGAAAACTCTAATTGTTTTCTTGTATTGGAGAGAGGTCGGCCCTAGGATTTTTGGTGAGAGGGAGAGGAGTTGAGATGGAAAACTCTAAGTCTTTTCCTTGTCTTGTGAGAGGGTCGGCCAAGGGAGAGCTAGAGAAAGGGAGAGAGTGAATGAGATGAAGAGTTAGCTTTCCATCTTGCCTTAGGGTTCCTTGAGTAAGACTCACCTCCACCCACCCTCATCAATGTGGAGTCTTCCCCATGAGTCCCTTGACTAACCAAGAGGGTGCATGCCTTCCACATGGCACAAACACCCTCTCCAACTGTTTTGGTGGCTAGTGGTTTCCATGAGATGGAACCCTCCACCTCCCCTTTGACTCACCAAGTGGAAGCATTCCTCACACATGGCACACACACCCTCTCCAACGGTTTTGGTGGCTAGTGGTTTCCATTGAGATGGAACCCTCCACCTCCCCTTTGACTCACTAAGTGGATGCATGCCTCACACATGGCACACACACCCTCTCACCTGACTTAATCCTTTTGACTCACCACCCATTCAACTCACTTCATTTAAATGAAACTCAACTCCTAACTCAAGCACTTGGATTTCTTCTAAATTAAATTAATTCCTTAACTCCACTCACCTGACTTAATCCTTTTGGAGTCACATTTGAACTCATCCATGGTTGCAACCATGGCGACTGGCCCCACATGTGCCTTAGTCCACACGCCACCTCACTTGATGAGGTGGACTTGGGTCCCACTTGGCTATGCCACTTTGATATTACCACATACACTTGCCACCTCACTTGATGAGGTGGACTTGGGTCCCACTTGGCTATGCCACTTTGATATTACCACATACACTTGCCACCTCACTTGATGAGGTGGACCCCATGCCTTTGATCTTAATTGGATCCATGACCAGATTAAATCTATTCCTTACCCATTTACCCTAATCATCAATCCATCTTGACCCATTGGGTCCCAATTGTGCATTTGACCCAATTGACCACATTGACCCAATTAAATAAAATTAATCCTATCCATGATCCATTGGACCATACTTGGGCCATTGCCCCAATTCTTATTCATTAAACATCCATTACATCTATGAATCTTAATTTTTAACAATTAAAATAAATAATAGCCAATATATTTATTGCATTGAAAATCAGGCTATTACATGAAGTGCTTTCCTAATTGCTCTCAGTTCACCCTCGTTTGATTCCTTTGACCTACTGATTCGGAAAAAGCGGCAAACATTCTACCCCTATTATAGTGAAGCACTCCACCAATTCCTACTGGCTCAGGTTTGCCCCTAGCTGTGCCATCAATATTGAATTTACATAATCCTACGGGAGGCGCTACTCACTTAACTGAACGGTTGCTAACTCTACCAACCCTTCATATATCGATCCCATGACAAATAAAAATCCTTTGGAGCTAAACCCTGAAATTCTTTACACACGGACAACCAACCAATCATCTGTCATTTCGTCATCTCAAATACATCTCTAGGATTCCCTCTCTTACCCTAAAAAATCCTCCCATTATGCTTTAAGTCTTAATTTAAATAATTCTTTCTCTAAACTTCATTTATGGCATTGTGGATTAGGTGACCTTTAACCCACTGGTATATATTGTTAATGTCTCTATTTCAAACATTTCTGATTGCCTCGGATGCAAGCTTGGAAAATTCTCTGCTCTTTCATTCAATAGAAACATGTCTTTGTGCTGAACCCTTTGTACTTATTCATTCTGATGTATGGGGTCCTGCCCACTTCAAACCAAATGAGGCTCCTTTTACTATGTTTCTTTTATCTATGGTTATTCACGCTACTGTTGGGTGTATCTCATGAGAAATTGTTCCAAATCTTTTCAAATATATTCTAATTTCAACGCGATAGTTAAAACTCAATTCTCTTCCAAAACCATATACATTCGATCTTATTCTAGTGGAGAAAACAAAATTATTGACTTCTTAAATCTTTAAAAATCTGAAGGAACCTTACATCAATTATCTTGTCTACACTTGAATAGAATGGTATTGTTGATACTAATAGGTCTTTATTGTTATAGTCTTCTATTCCTAATGAATTTTGGGGTGAAGCAGTTCTTACTATTGTGTATCTCTTAATTGCATTCCCTCCTCTGTTACGGCTCGAATCTCTCCTTGTGAACGACTTTTGGTGTTCAACCTACTTATAACCATGTTCGTGTGCTCGGCTGCTCTGTTGTGCTTCTTCCCACTAATGAATGACCAAACTTTCTCCTCGTTTAGTTTTATGTATTTTGCTCAGTTATGATATTGGACAAAAGGTTTATTAATGTGATGATCTAGTTAACAATAAACTTCACATTCTCGACATGTTCCATTTTTAGAAAATTTCCCTTACTACTCCATTAAACGAACTTCTTAGTTCTCTTCATCAAATAATCCTATTTTAGTTGATCCTTTTTCTGATAATGCACCTTCTCAGATAACCTCATCTTCCCAAGATGATATTCATTTCTTCTTTGATACAGTAGTTGTGCAACACGTAGACCATCCCTCTCTGCACCCTCCTTCTACTTCTGACACTGTTGATCCTCCTGAACAAAGGTGTCCTTCTCGCACTCGACAACCATTTGTTTGGCTTCGTGATTATAATACTTGTCTTTCTTCCTCATATCTGTCTTTTCTTGTTTCTATTCATTCTCTATATGAACCATCATCATATAGCGAAACCTCCAATATTCCTCACTAGAAAGTTGTCATGAATGAGAAGCTCAGTGCTTTGGAATGCAACCGTACGTGGGATTTAATTATGTTTCCTAATTGTAAGGAGACAATTGGCTATAATTGGATCTTTAGAGTCAAAACTCGCTCTGATGGCTCTGTAGTCTAAAGCTCGTGTGATGGCTAAAGGTTTTAATTAAGAATATGGCATTGATTATGAGGAAACATTTGCTCCAGTTTCTAAAATGACATGTTTGGACTCTCTTTTTTGTTATTGCAATCAATTAATGGCCACTTTATCAAATGGATGTCAAAAGTGCTTTCTTAAATGGAGATCTTCAATAAGAAGTCCATATGAAGCCTCCTCCTGGCCTTCCTCATTGTCTTCATTAAGTCTGTCGTCTACGATGTGCTCTTTATGGCCTTAACCAAGCTTCATGAGCTTGGTACAAATTCCATACATTTATTATCAATGCTGGTTTTACACAGTCTCAATGATACAACTCTATTTGTCTCTGCAAGAATCGAGTAATCTCATATCTCATTAATATGTAGAAAGAGTTATTTATACATAACACAACCCTAAAACCCAAATTAATAAAGGACTAAATAACCCTAAGAATATATAGTAAAATAAATCTTTAACAACCGCCCTCAAACTCACGAGGCGACAGCATTAAGCATCGAGAGTTTGCTAAGTAGAAATGTAAAGCGTGCAATAGTGTGGGACTTCGTGAACAAGTCAGCCAGCTGCAGAGCAGAAGACACAAACAAGAGAGAAATTGTGCCAAGCTGAAGATGTTGGCTCACAAAATGGCAATCTAACTCAATGTGCTTGGCGCGCTCAT
Organism: Chimonanthus praecox; assembly: GCA_022113865.1. NCBI lineage: Eukaryota > Viridiplantae > Streptophyta > Magnoliopsida > Laurales > Calycanthaceae > Chimonanthus > Chimonanthus praecox. The sequence continues at coordinate 4,149,423 of CM039094.1, forward strand.
GGAAAACAGTATTATGTGCTATTTGAATAGCACTCTTGTTGTCACAATACATAGGCGTGGGAGCAGAAAGAGAGACGCCCATATCTGCAAGTAACCAGTGAAGCCAAACAATCTCAGCAGTGGTAGAGCCATAGCTCGATACTCAGTCTCGGCAGATGAATGAGCAACAATATCCTATTTTTTGCTTTTCCAAGAACTGAGAGAGTTGCCAAGAAAGACACAAAAGCCCTTAGTAGATTTGCGATAAGACGGATCACCCGCCCATCCAGCATCAGAGAAGGCATGGAGCTCCAAGCTAGATGTCGAAGGAAGTAACAAACTCTAATATAAAGTGCCACAAACATACCCCAAAATACGAACAACGGCGGCCCAATGAACAATGGTCGGTGAGGAGACAAACTGACTGACAATATGAACTGCATAGGCGATGTCAGGTCTCGTAATGGTGAGATAGACCAGGCTACCAACAACAGTGTGATATAGCGTAGGATCAGCTAAAGGCACACCATCAAATGAAGTATAATGAATATTAATCTCTAATGGAGTCGCAACTGGTTTGGTATCAATGATACGAGCTCTCTGAAGAACATTTGTAACATACTTAGATTGAGAGAGAAGGTAACCTTTGGGAGAAAAGACAACTTCTATTTCAAGAAAGTATCGCAAGGGCCCCAAATCTTTCATTTCAAATTGCCTGTGTAATTGTGCCATCAATTGTGCAATGCCCTCAAGATCATCACCGGTCAAGATCATGCCATCAACATACAGTAATAGGAGAATACTACCTACGGAGGTGGAACGAACAAAGAGGGTTGATTCATGTGGACTAGCTTGAAAGCTAAGAGAACCAATTGTTGTGAAGAACTTCTCAAACCAAGCACGAGGTGCCTGTTTGAGACCATATAACGCCTTTTGAAGTCTGCAGACTTCCCCTTGATTATGAGAAACACCGGGAGGAGGAATCATATATATTTCTTCAGAGAGATCTCCATTCAAAAATGCATTTTTAAGATCCAACTGCGACAAACTCCACTTACGAATGGAGGCAACATCAATTAAAGTGCGAATAGAAGTCATTTTTGCCATAGGGGCAAAAGTCTCATCGTAGTCAATGCCATATTCTTGTGCAAAACCCTTAGCAACTAATCTGGCTTTATAACGCTTCACAGAACCATCAGACTTGGTCTTAATCTTATACACCCATTTGCAGCCAATTGCATATTTATCTGGATGAAGAGGTACCAAGGTCCATGTGCCAATCTTAGCCAATGCAGAAAGCTCTTCATTCATAGCATGTTGCCAAAGAGGATCACAAATAGCCTCCTTATAAGAGGTTGGTTTAGATAAAGAATGAATGGAAGTGAGAAACGAAGAAAACAAAGTAGAATAAAAGAATAACCAAAATCGTCAGGAGAGTATCCAAAGCGATTAGGAGGCTTACGAACGCGCGAAGGATAGCGAGAAGGAACAAGATCCACATTATCCGAGGTTGAAGGAGAGTCAGCCGAAGGAGACGGAAGAATAATATCTGCAGAGGGCACAACTTCAACAGGAGGAAGAGAAATAAAAAAAAAGAGTTAGGCAATGCAAGCACATTATCAGACACAGACACATCATCAGTATGAGAGAAAGGATCAATGTACAGGAGCTCAGATTGAGTAACAGTACTAGAACTAGAGGGAATAGAATAAAAAGGAATATGTTCAAGAAAAACAACATGACGGGAAACATACAATTTCTGTGCACAAGGATCATAACAGCGAATCCCTTCTGACCCTCACTGTAACCAAGAAAAACACACAAAGAAGAGGTGCAGATAATTTGGTGCGCTCACGATGAGGACGAAGAACAAAACATGTACAACAAAAAACTTTCAAGGAGAAATAGTCAGGAATTGAACCATATACCTTTCAAATGGAGATTTCCCAGAAGTGACGGCAGAAGGAATTCTGTTAATGACATAAGTGGCGGTGAGAACGGTTTTTCCCCAAAAGATGGTGGGAACACTTGCAAAGAGTAACATGGAGCGAGCAGTTTCAAGAATGTGCCGATGCTTTCTTTCTCAACCCCATTCTGCTCGGGAGTGTCAGTGCAGGAGAACTGATGAATAGTCTCATCCGAGGCAACAAATTTGAGAAATCACTAGAGGCATATTCTCCACCCAAATCACCTCTAAAGCATTTAATGGTAGTAGAGAATTGGGTACGAATAAATGCACAAAAAGTTTTGAAAATGGTAAAAAATTCTGAACGTCGTTTTATTAAATAAACCCAACAATAGCGAGAGTAATCATCAATAAATGAAACATAATATCGGAACCCTCCTTTGGTGGTAATAGGAGCGAGTCCCCACACATCAGAATGAATTAAATCAAAAGGAGCAAGAGATATCGATGAACTTTTATCAAAAGGTAATGCAGAAAACTTTGCAAGTTTACGACCACTGCAATCAGAAATTGAATTACAATGCAAATTTCCTAAAGCTCCTATAGAGACTAAGTACTGTAAACGAGAACTAGAAATGTGACCAAGACGAGAATGTCACAAGTAAAAGCTAGATGAATATGGACTCAAACGAAAAGATGACAAATCAATCGAAGACGCAGCGACATTAGGAAGACAAAGATGCTCTAACACATAATCCTCCCTCTCTACGCCGGTCCCAATCAGTCTCTTGGAATGAGGATCCTGCACAAAACACGAAGTGGGAGAAAAATGAACAACATACCCAGAATCACATAACTGACTAATAGAAATCAAATTCAAAGTGATGAGGGTTGCAATAAACATCAGAGAGACATAATGGAGAAGATATAATAGAGCCAACACCAGCTAAGTGCATAGGACTACCATTGACAGTTAGCACAGAAATAGATGAGGATGAGGGAGATAAGGATGTAAACAAAGAAATATCATTAGACATATGATGAGTGGCTCCGGAGTCAAAGACCCAGGTAGAAGGAGAAATACCTGAAGAAGCGGAAGGAGGCAAACCTATAGAGGGAGAAACAATAGATAATGCATTAGGCTAGTGAGAAGAAATGAGTGTCTGCAACTGGTCTACAAGAGTGGACAAGGAAGGAGTATAAGGTAAGGCCTCAATCCCATATGGGACAACTGTGGTTGTGCGATGTTGCTTGGGTGGCACTAGTGGTTGCTGTCTTTTGAATAACACGGGACATTGTGACTTCCAATGACCCTTCTGCTTACAGTAACTGCAAAGATCAGGAGCAACTCTCCCACCTTGGTGCTGTCAAATCTGTGAAGTAGATGGAGACTTGTATGGTACTGCAAAACGGTCTGACTGGGCAGAGAGAGAATATTATTGCTTGAGTGAGACTTGAAGCTAACTTCTTCAGCTAAAAGTTCATAAAATACTACAACAATAGAGAGAAGGGGACTACAATGAAGAGAGAGCCTCGTAGTGCTTCAAAATCATCTCGAAGAGCCATAAAAAATTGAACAAGCCGCCCTTCTTCTCTATAAGTGCAATAAATGTCATTGGAACTAAGGGCTGCAGGTTCTGTTAATGCAAGTTGATCCCAAAAGGCAGTCATAACCGAATAGAACTGTTGAATGCTCATATCTTCCTATTGGACCATGCGAATGTCATTCTCGACTTGACATCGTTTTGCAAAGTTGGACTGCTTATACAACTGTTCCAAGTGATCCCAAATTGATTTGGCTGTAGAGAACTTTGCAAGTTGCATACCAATGGAGAGTTCAACTGAGTTGTTGATCCAAGTGATGATTTTGGAATTATTTGTGTTCCAAGTAACCAATGATTGGGCATAAGTATCTACCGTCGTATTCGTTGGAGCAACAATAGCACCAGAGATGTAACCCCACATGTTCTTTCCAGTCAAAAAATTTCTCATCACGTAGGCCCAATAAGTATAGTTACTGTCATTTAATTTGACACTAATTGCCTGCAGGGAATTGTCACGTTCACCGGCCATTATGAATAGGCTTTAAAACTGTATTTCTAAGAAATTTGATAGAGTAGTGGTGGCTGCTTAGGAACAAACTATGATGGTTGCCTCGAAATCTGAGTGCTAAGTCACTTTTTTTTTTCTTCACCAATTGGCACATGGGCACCGAAGTCACCACACCGACCAGCAATAAGTTAGTATTGTTGTATTTCACTGTACCGAGACTCAACCCAAACCAACAACTTCAAATTTAAGCTGAAGTCCATAGAACCAAAGTGTTTCGGTCACTTTCTCTCCGGAGCAAGGAGATAAACAAGTTGTGGTAAAAGAAGTGAAACCAAACGAGATCGGAGCAACAACGGAATCCAAACACGGGTGGAGAGTTTGCCGACGATGCAAATTGCAAGTGATGGTCGACGAAGTTTGATGGGCGAAGCAACAGAGTTGTTTGCAGAGATCTGGTCTCAGATCTGGATGTGAAAGCGGCAGGCTCTTTGCTGCAAGCAGGGGTAGACAACGAACAACAGTGGGCAGCAAAGGAGGAGACGATCAACGAGCAAACATGATTGAAACAATGCCGAAATCTCTAGTAAGGGCCGGAAACTGAACCAGGGCCCAGAACCAGCAGCGGAGGAGATCGAGTCTGAGTGGCAGCAGAAGAGGCGAAGGCACAAGAATCTGCCCTATATTGTGGATCTGAACAGAGAAGGCTGGCTTGCAAAGAACCAAAAGAGGGATTCTCGCGCCAGATCTGTAAAAGAAGATCCAAAAGCAGGGTGCAGCGGTTGCAGGTGTGTTCCTGCACAAAGCCGAGCATCGTAGAGTGCCAAATCTGAGACCAAACAAATCAGAGACAAATCATGCAACACGGGGGTAGACGGAGAGAAGACGAACATAGCCAATCGATTGTAGGAGCGATGGCTGACAAGAGAGACACAAAGGGAAGCGTCACAAGGAATCGTCGAACCTAAGTTTGGGATACCATGTAAGAATCGAGTAATCTCATATCTCATTAATGTGTAGAAAGAGTTATTTATACATAACACAACCCTAAAACCCAAATTAATAAAGGACTAAATTACCCTAAGAATATATAGTAAAATACATCTTTAACAGTCTCCACTCCAGTCGAGGACATATCTTATTGCTTCTTTATGTTGATTATATGATTATTACTGGAGATGATGCTTTGGTATCTTCGAATTGAAGTAGCTTTTTCATAATACTTATGAGATGAAAAACCTTGGACTACTCCGTTATTTTTTGGTCCTGAGGTTGCTTATTCTCCTAAGGGTTATTTGTTATCTCAAATAAAATGTCACAGATATCATTAGTCATGCTGGCTTAATCAATGACCGAACAATAGATTCTGCGCTAGAGACTCATTTCAAATTCCGTTTGCTTGGAGGCGAACTAATATCGAATCCTACTCACTACAGACAAATTGTAGGCTCCTTAGTTTATCTTACAGTGACACGACCTGACATTGCTTATGATACATATTGTTAGCCAATTTGTCTCAGCCCCTCGATCTATTTAGTGGGTTGCAGTTATATGAATTCTTCGTTACCTCTGAGGTACATTGTCTCAGTGTATTTTCTATCATCGACATCATCTTTACAACTTAGTACTTATTCAGACGCAAGCTAGGTTAGTGATGTCACTCACTACAAATCCATAATTGGCTTTTGCATTTTTCAAGAAGATTCCCTTATTTCTTGGAAAAGTAAAATGCAAGACGTGATTTTTGGATCAAGTTTTGAAGTTGAATATCGCTCAATGACCCACACTATTGTTGAAATAGTTTGGCTTCTCTGTTTTGAATGACTTGGGAATCTCCTTAATTGCTCCCACTCCTCTATTATATGACAACCAAAGTTCCATTCAGATTGCTCATGATCTGAATTTCATGATCGAACAAAACTCATAAAAGAATTGTCATTATGTTCGCCAGGAGTTTGACTGTGGCACCATTTCTCTTCCTCATGTTCAGGGTCGCTTTCTATTTCTTGTTAATAAACTGTCAATGTTCTATAATGTTAGATTAAAAGTTTGAGGGGGGTGTCAAGATATGCACAATTGTGATCTACCCACAATTTTAGGATATCATTATCAGTCAGATTGGATGTAATTTAGGGATTCTGTGATTCCCTTTTGTATATATTAGTGTCAAAGGAATATAAATGTAATTAAGATTTCCAATTCTAACAGTAGCCAATTATATTTTAAATTATCTTTATACATATTATGAGAGAAAAATGCATAATGGCATAGATAAAAGGACAAGCTCGGAGGTGTGGATGGAGTCGTCTTTTGTATTCTTTATGGTATGAGTTGTAGGCAAAATAGATGTTGTCTCCTCTTTTGAGTATTTAGCTTATTTCTCTTATTTCTTTTATTTCTCTACTCTTGAGTCTTGATCACTAATTCAAAGTGAAATCGAGATTTTTAAGTGTTTAGGCGAACAACTTCATATTTCAATTTGAATCCTTGATGATCGATCTTGAATGGGATCATCTCCTAAATCCTTTTAAATTTCTTAGACCAAAGGTATCCTCACATAATACTACTTAGGGCTCCAACTCGGGTCGTTAAAACCCAACCCAACCCGAGTTGATATATATGGAACCTGACCTGACCCGACCCGAATTCTCAACCCGAACTCTAGAACCCAACATGACCTGAATTCTAACTCAATTCTGACCCAACCCACTGGCCCGAAAATATCGACCCGACCCGCATGATTTCTCAGGTCGGGTCATGCGGGTCAGGCCAAAACCTGACCCGAGTTGCAGCCCTAATACTACTACAGATTATTTTTCCTTTTCTTCCTTTTATTAATACTAACTTGATCTAAACTTACAATTTTATGATTGTAATATTGAACACTTGCTGCATAAGCTAGAATTTGAGTAAAACTAAAAAAATGTGATTTCATTTAGATGAGATTGGTGAATATGATGATGATATTGATAGATAATTTTCATAATGAGGATTGACGATTTGGCATGGAAACATTGAGGTTTCATTATCAGTTTACATCTTAATGAACCAAATCAAAACATGAGTATCAATCCACCTTCATTATTCCACAAGATCTGAATAAAATGGATGTTTAACAATACTTTAAACATTAGGCGGAAATAACATCATAATCAAATAAATCAAACATACCCGAATCCATTTAGCAAAGTCGATTAACTAGACAATCTTTAATCAGCATGTTGTTTTATGTTCCTAGCTGTCTTGCCTTCCTTCTACAGTCTGCAATTCAAAGAGAAGAAAACAAGATATGATGTAGAGTGCCTTTGAGTATCTCTCTCTTCCTCTACCGTAGTCCCTTTGCTGTCTTTTCCTTAGGTATGGATAAACCCCAATGCAGAGAGAAAACCTTAAGAGTAGAGAGGAGGACCCATTTGCAGTTACAAAAGCCATAAACCCATTTCCCATCAAAATGGGTAACTGTCCATTTTTCTTTTACTCTCCTAACCGTTACATGCATAAGTATGAATGTGAGTCCCTTCATTTCAAATTCAAGATGTGTGGGCCACATCATGGAGTAAATTCTTACATTCTCCCACTTGGCCCATATCATCATCATCATTGAATCTAAAACAAGGTTAACATAAGGCGCATGCATAATTCACATTCAAATAATCATAATACGTTACCATCATAATGTTAATACTAAATGACCCACAAATGCGAGCAATGCTGTTGCACATCATCTTGTCCAACATGGTCCCTTCCATCACTACAACATAAGTGATCCACTTAGCAAGATTTCATAATGGTCCACATAAGTGTTTAATACAAGGACTATTCCTGTTAGTGATAAACAATCACACATAATGTATACATATAAAAATATAATAAACAGGAATAAAATATCAGAAACTCTATTATGAGTACTCAAGTGTCAAAATCTCATATAAATACATAAAGCAATCCAAAATACATCATAATAAGTTACGTTCAAGACCCATTCTATTGGCATGTCCTTTAAAGGTCTTTATAGGTAACCCTTTCGTCAATGGATCGGTTATTATAAGCTGAGTACTTATGTGTTCAATAGACACCGTCCGTTTCTAAAACTCCTCTTTTACGATAATGTACTTCAATTCCCTATGTTTTGATCCATTAGAATACTTATCGTTCTTAGAGAAGAAAACAGTTGCAAGTTATCACAATAAATTCTCAGCGGCCTGGCAATGCTATTAACAATTCCAAGTCCTGAGATAAAGTTTCGCAACCACATTCTTTGAATAGTGGCCTCATAGTATGCCACAAATCTTACTTCCATGGTTTATGGTACGGTGATAGTTTGTTTGACACCTTTTTCATGAGATTGTTTTGTCAACCATAAGGAACAAATAATCAAACATTGATTTTATACTATCAACACATCCAACGAAGTCCGAACCCGAGTAGCCAATAACCTTGAGATTGTCGGATCTCTTAAAAGTGATCATAAAATCCTTAGTACCCTGTAAATATCTTATAACTTTCTTTGCATCTTTCCAGTGATCCATCCAGGGTTACTTTAACATCTGAGCATACCGATACAAAGCTAATGTCTAGTCTAGTGCAGGTCTATACATACATAAGACTACCTACAGTAAAGGCATAAGGGATTTCCTCCATTTGTTTCTTTCACGCTCATTTTTTTTTAGGATATTGCATTAGACTGAATTTAACTCCTTCTTTTATATAGGGGCATCTTGAGAGGAACAATAATCATTAGTGGCGAGCAAAATGTCATCAACATACAATTTCAAGAAGATATATTTGTTCCCACTAACCTTCAGATATATACACCGATCAACGGTGTTTTCCTTAAAACTGAAGGAGGTAACGGTATCATTGAACTTAAAATACTATTGCCGGAAGGCTTCCTTAAGACTATAAATTGATTTCTTAAGTTTACATGCCATGTGTTCCTTTCCCTCTATGGAGAAACATTTAGGTTAATCCATATATACATCCTCATCTAGAGTACCATTCAAAACGAGGTTTTAACATCCATCTGATGTAACTCCAAATCATAATGAGCTACCAGAGTCATAACTATTCTGAAAGAGTCCTTCCTGGATATAGAGAGAATGTCTCTTTATAATCAATGACATCCTTCTGAGTGAAACCCTTGGCCACAAGTCTGGCTTAATACTGTTTGATATTGCCCTTTGAGTCTCATTTATTCTTAAAGACCCATTTACATTTGACTTTCTTGTATCCTTAGGGCAATTCTACTAAATCCCAAACTTCATTATGGTCTATGGAGTTTAACTCATCTTTCATGGCTTTTATTTATTTATCAGAATTCTCACATTCTATGGCTTATTCGTTTGTACAGGACCTTTAACAGTTCTCAAAACATAATCCGATTCTTTTATGTAAACTACATAATCATTCGAAATAGCAGTCTCATTTACCTTTGAGACCTTCTTAAGTTATTTCCTTTGGTTGTTTACAATCGGTTCATCAGTGATGATAGTTTCCTCAGGGAGTGATTGATCATTGAAGTGTTCTGTTTCATTATGTTGTTCACTGACATTAGGAACAACAACAAGAGTTTTCGAAGTTACGGGCATAGGCACTTGTACCCGTACTTCTTGTATATTCACACTTCTTACTGTATCACTCCCACTGACCTCACCATTCTATATGAATCTTGCATTTTCGGTCTCTACAATCCTTAGTCTATGGTTTGGGCAATAAAATCTATACCCTTTGGACTTGTCAGGGTAACCAATCAAGTAACCACTGATTGTCCTCTCATCAAGTTTATTTTCATGTGGATTATATATCCTTGCTTCCACAGACAATCCCATATATGCAGTATCTTAAACTAGGTTTCCTTTCTATCCATAGTTCAAAATGTGTCTTAGGAACTGACTTAATAGGAACCATGTTCAATATATACACTGTGGTCCTTAAAGCACACATCCACAACATAACAGGTATATTGCTATTACATAGCATACTCCTAACCATATCTATAATTGTTTGGTTTCGTCTTTCAGCAACCCATTCTACTGAGGCGTACAGGCATTGTATATTGAGCTACAATTCCTCAACTTTCTAGTAATCTAGCACATGACCCCGGGTGTTAACCCGTTTCATCATACCTACCATAATACTCACCACCCCTATCAGATCTTATGATCTTCACCTTTCCTATCTAATTGCCTTTCTACCTCAGTGATAAAAATCTCTGAGGAATTACATTCCAAGGTTCTTTAATTGAGCAACGATGTTGGTCATTTCCAACACACACTCATACATTCCTCAAGTCTTATCACATTTCATTGTGGTGAGTCTTGTCATAAATGTCCCAGTTAAGGACTTGTCTGCTAATTTGAACTTAGTTTCTATGTTTTGGAGGAAATCCTAAACATTATCTGTTTTGGTAATGTTGACTTAATGTTGTTTGCTATGGTCATGCGCATGAACATAAGGGTAAGTCTGATGGACTTAAGCCACCCTTCATGTGACGCTTTCTCTTAGCACTACTTTCATAAGTTATAATAGGCCTATCTTAAATAATTACTCTATCAAGATCGAGTACATCAAGGTAGAACTCGACTTGTTCTTTTCTTTCTTAGAAATTCACCACATTCAATATGGGGACAGACGAGGCTTGCGCATTAAGCATTAACATGTAAGGTAGCTAAAAATGATAATACATAATCACTCTTTAATGCTATGAGTTAAACTTAAGTAGAAACACACAATCAATAACTTTAGTAAACAATGTTATCGGATCTACCTTTGGGTAATCTTATGACACACCGTTTAAAATAATTTAGTAAATAGTGTTGCCAGTGATCTACCTTTGGGTAATCTATTGGCACACCATTTTAATCATCCTGGTGATTCCCAATCACCAATAGAACTAACCAACTAAGTACAAATGATCAAATATTGCCGTCACCTTTGGGTGTCCGTACGAATACCAACCACAAATACCTGTCAATTATCCTATCCCAATCCGTTAACCACTCAGAACGGTGCACCTTTGGGCCAATCTATATCTTTGTGATTAGGGATTGTAATTTGCAAAGCCATTATCATTTAATACTTGGGAGGGTATTAAATCATGGTTATATGACTCAATTTTCAACATATTCCGGTTAGGTCACTTTGGTGACTAACAAACCATATCATAATATGAATTCAAGTCAAAATAATGAGTTTACACTATAATTGAATCAATCAAGATTCACATTCAATTCATAAGAACTTTCATATGAAACACGTAATCTTATATTTCTATCACTTCATTGAATATATAAGATATCCTAAGTATTCTTCATGTGTTTCAAAATTGATTAATTCAGCATAATAAATCAATTCTCCATTATTAGTTAATGTACAAATTTAATAAGTACACTAAAAGGCACTTCTTGTTGGGTGTCAGATTGACCGACAAACTGTAGGTTCAACCAACAAAACTCTAATATTGGTTTGACCGATGAAGCCCTAATACCGGTTCGACCAATGCTTATTGTCGGTCCGACCGACACTGAATGTTATAAACTTCATAATTTAGGATTGAAATTTTGGAAGTGAAAATCTATTTCTCTCTTTCAAGATTTTCTTATCTTAATACACCCAAATCTAAAACATGAATTTTAGTCCCATACAAACATGCCACAGGATACCAATTGATGGGATTTTCATAATAGGAACTGATTTTTCTTAAAGAGTAAAATTGATCTGAAAGGATAAAAAATGGATACAATCGGGGTGAAAAGTTCACAGATAAAATCTGTGCAAAACAGTTGTAAGTTCAGCTGATTGAATCCTCATATACAACTTGCAGATGCAGCCAAACCTCTATTCCATTCCCTTTAAAAATCCTTAGATTAATGCACATCAAACCCACCAAGATGACCACCGTCCCATGCATATCCTTCTTTATTATTTTATTTTCCAATTTCAGCCTTAACATTGGTAGACTTGGATTAGCCCAGCAAATGAGACTACCAGATCTTAATTAGAGTTATGAAAGATACCACCATAGAAAATTGTTCCTTTCTCAATGTTCCCATTAAATTTGCTTAATTGGCCTTGAATTGAGCAGTAGCAGTAGCTTTGGAGAATTGACAATGTCTAATAAATTTGAGGATCATTGAGAGTATGTTACTGCTGGGTGTCGATTGACAACAGCTGGATTACATGTGATTACAAACTTCATGTTTGTGAACTAGTGACCATTGAATACAAAAGTACAGCCACATGTCTCAAGAACATGAGTGTACCAATCATGCAAATGGTGCAGATTGAGAATAAGGAAAGGAAGTATTCCAAAAACATGCCATTTTACAAGAAATTTGGCCCGTTGAAAAATGGCATGAACAAGGAAGAAAGCAACAATAGCCAGCAAGATTTCTGGTAATAACAAATGCAGCTCAAAAAGTAAGTGATTAATTTCATCATTAATTTCTACATCATACAACTTCAATTAAAACACCAAGTGATTCATATGAAACCATGCTCTGATACCAATTGATAGATAATTTTCATAATGAGGATTGACGATTTGGCATGGAAATATTGAGGTTTCATTATCAGTTTACATCTTAATAAACCAAATCAAAACATGAGTATCAATCCACCTTCATTATTCCACAAGATCTGAATAAAATAGATGTTTAACAATACTTTAAACATTAGGCGGAAATAACATCATAATCAAATAAATCAAACATACCCGAATCCATTTAGCAAAGTCGATTATCTAGACAATCTCTAATCAGCATGTTGTTTTATGTTCCTAGCTGTCTTGCCTTCCTTCTACAGTCTGCAATTCAAAGAGAAGAAAACAAGATATGATGTAGAGTGCCTTTGAGTATCTCTCTCTTCCTCTAACTTAGTCCCTTTGCTGTCTTTTCCTTAGGTATGGATAAACCCCAATGCAGAGAGAAAACCTTAGAGTAGAGAGGAAGACTCATTGGCAGTTACAAAAGCCATAAACCCATTTCCCATCAAAATGGGTAACTGTCCATTTTTCTTTTACTCTCCTAACCGTTACATGCATAGGTATGAATGTGAGTCCCTTCATTTCAAATTCAAGATGTGTGGGCCACATCATGGAGTAAATTCTTACAGATATGTCTAGGGCTTAGTTTTAGTGAAAGAACATTGGTGCAATGTTCTCATTTTAGATATTAAATTTCTAATTCTTTGATTTGCTTAAAATGATGAAAATGATTGCTTTGAGAGGAAGGAGATAACTTCTAGAATCAATGAACTTAAAAGTTTATTTTTAGAGAAATTCATATGAAGCAAAAATAAGTATGAATTTCTACACAGAAAGAAAGAACGTGACATATTGGGAGTGAAAGGAGAATATAATTTTCAATAGAGTTGATTAGAAAATATAGGATAGAAAGGAATATGGCCTCGATAGACATGCAAAATTGGAATGACTTTGTCCCCTCTCAATCCATTTATTGTTTTACTCTTAGTAGGAGAAAATAGCCTTATGCTTATGTTTCTTCTATCAAATTAATTGAAATCTAGATTCATGTTGGAATCAATATTAGAAATTCATGGATGTCCCTGTAGATTAAGAAGCAAAGATGGTTTTAGTTAAAATCATCCAATTGGCAGCGTTAGGGTATTGTCCTTAAAAACTAAGAATTATTTCTTTGTGGGTGATTTTGGAATTTGGTTTTTTCACATTATCATTACGATTATAACCTCATCTATTTGGAGTCGGCTTTTCAAGTACTACTTCTCCATTTGATCCTATCATAAACTTTATGGTCCGTCACTCCATTATCTATCATGTCCTTTTTTTTATCCCTCTTTTTATGTTTTTATTGGTTTACCCCTTCTTGTACATGCAACTTGTAACTTCTTAGTCCTATGAACCAGAGTTGTCTCCAACCTTCTACCCACATGTCGAAATCACCTTAAATGTGTCTCTTAATTTGTCTTCTATTGAGACTATTTTTAAACTGTCTTTAATGTGTTCATTTCTTATTCTATCCTTCATAATTAAACCACTCATTCAACATAACATGTGCATCTCCGTCACCTAACTTTGTCTAATTGTCTTTTCTTCACTGTCTAACATTCTAGTCCATAAAGCATTGTGGGCCTCATAATTGTTCTATAGAATCATCCCTTATGGCTAAGTGGGACTCTTTTATCACGCAAAACATTGCGAGCTTACTGTCACAGGTCGAGACTCCATGACCAGACGAACTCATGCGAAGGTCGGCTTTGGTGTCAAAATCATATGGCTGAACTGAGAAGAGGGAGGTTTTGGATGCATAGGAGTTTCCGAAATGCTCGAGAATGGCCTGGAATTAGTGAGAAGAGTCTGGAAAATGCGAAAGATTCTAGATGGTTCAAGAAGGCTCTCCAATGTGCTAGAGTCTTGTGGAGTTCTCTCGAATAATGTAGAGTTCTCTAGTTTAATGTAGAAATGTGTAGAGTTGTGTGGAAGAATCTAGAATGGTGTAGAGTTTTGTAGAAGAGTATGGAGTCTTGTAGAACATTATGGAATGTTGTAGAAAAATGTGGTAGTGTAGAGATTCTTAGAGTGCTCTAGAGTGTAGGAGAGTCTAGAAAGTTCATGTCACAATCCACCCATGCTCCAAACCTCACCTATAAAAGGAGGTGAGGAGCTCACTTGCAGAGAAAAACCCTCGTAACCTTCAACCCTCAACCTTCACATAGAGCTTGAGAGAGGAGTCAAGCTAGTGAGGAGTACTGAGCTTGGGAAAGAATTGAACTCTCCAAGTTTTGAAGCTTGTTGGATAGCTTCAAGGTTGTGTGCTAACAAAGAGTTCTAGTCTAAGAGTGTGAGTGCTTGTAAAATGTCCAAGTCATGTATTCTCTGTGTTCTATTCAAATAAGTTCATTCTTGGCATTCCCATCTCTCTCTTATTCTTATGTTCAAATTTGTATAGTTTGGTTTGATCACAATGGTACAAAGAGTGACCATATTGGTGGTAAGGTTGACTCATTTGACGACGGACTGATCAAGTGAGCGTCGCATGGGCTGAATCAAGAAAGTGCTCGCTAGGTTCGTGACATTTTGCAACCTTCTCCTTTAATGTTTGAAGTCTCAAATAGCCGTAACATTATTTCAGTTTTCTTTATATCCATTCCATTAGTAAGCATGACCATTTGTTCTCTGAGGGACCATGCAGAGATGAAGATCATAATATCTAAAGATTATGGCAGTGAAATATAATTTTTCATATCAAGATATTTATAACATTTCACTGTCTTTGGTATTTAGCCTCAAAGGTAATATTTAGAGAGACAAATCTATTTGATGGTGTATGAATTAGAAAGGTAGTTTGCTGCTTTTAGTTAGAAGCAACCCAGTTATAAATCTTGATTATTCATCAAATGATCTACTCCTCCATTTGTGTCTCTCTCTCAAGAATCACCTTGGTGTGATTATCTACCATAAAAAATCGACATTTATATTGATTGCAAGAACAGGTTCGAGTTCGACATTTGTTTGGTCAGAGGATTTCAACTATCGATTCAATCATCAATGGTGAAAATGAAGATCTCATCATTAATCTGCTCCTTTTGTCAATTGGTTCTGGATTGCCAATGTTTTCCATCATTAACCAGATCCAAAATCTTTGATTTTCTTGTCGCGCAAGAATAATTCTGACTTCTGACTGAATGATTCTAACCATCGACATAGAATGGTCTTGTAATTATTCCAAGTTGTTTGACAAATGATTCCTGCTTCTCACGAAAACCTCAGTCCTCAAAAACAAAATTTATGTAGATCTTAACATCCATAAATTTATACCACATGACACTACCCTGGATTAGCCATTCATTTTAGATGTAGGCAAACACCCTCAAACCACGTAAGTGTCGTGTATTTCTATATAATTACTTACATGTTTGTTGTGTCAGGATTTCTTTGTTTTCCATGCTACAACCACTATTCATGCAAACCAAGGTGGTGTCAAAAATCGTCCTTGACTCACACAAGAAATATGGATTCCAACAATGTTACGGTTATAAAATCCTGAACCGATTAAGTGTCTATAATCTGGTTCCTTACCAATGACAAATCGATTAACGTCAATGGTGAGCAAGTCTCCCAAAGAATTCTATGTTCTTATGGTTGAATTAAAATTAAAAATGCAGCTCCCAAATGGGATTAATGTTTCCAAGAAAAGGGAGAAGAATAGAGAATGCAAATTTTAATTAAAATTCAAGCACATAAAGAAAGAATAGAACAATGGAACTTTGGTACTTACTTGCAAACAAGCTTGAGATTCACTTCCCAATTCTAGAGGTCTCAACCTCCTTGTATTGAATTCGGTTCAAGGTCAAATTGAGTTACAAAATTCGGTCTTCTTCATGTGTGTTCAATCAGCCACTCAAAGGGTCTTTTTATAGGGACTCCAAGACTCATCTAACCTAGGCCCAGCCATGGTTGGTTAAGGCAACCCATGGCTTAGGCATGTTGACTTCTCAAGGTGACTCGCAAGGAAACAAATGGTAATCCAATATTGCACACGGTTTGCACTCTCATATGGATGCAATCCTTGTGTGTTTACATAGACCAATGACAATGAAGGTCAATGACAAGTAAACTAAGAAGACCAATGAAATAAAACCCAGGCTAAACTTGGAAACAAAGACTCTCCAAAACCTTCACACGCATATGAGTTGTGGAGTGAGGGATTTTAGGACTTCCAAATACATCACACGCCTATGGGTAAGAGGTTTTAGGGAATGGAGGGTTCTTAGCAATCCTTACACGTTTTGGGAAAGAATTTGTAGGGTGATGTGCGGCTAGGGTTGAAATTGTAGGAGTGGAGGTGTGTGGTAAGGATGGCCTAGGGTTTTGGATGGAGAATTAGGGTTTCTTGAAATTGGGTATTTGGGTCATTCAGGGAATTTAATTGGTATGGGAGACATTTCCAGGTTTCACATGTATTTTACCAACTTATGGAAAGCTCCTATTGGCCGGTTTCTAATGTGTGTTGCCTCGGTCCAAAGGTTACATGAAAGCCATGACAATTTCTTCAGTTTGATCCATCTCCACATCCTCCTCCATATGATCTTCCTTTGGCATGATGTCCCCATCAACTATGCTAGTGAAAGCACCACCTGCAAACTGTGCAACAACCTGTTGTCATGCAGGTTCAATCTTTCATTAGTATGCAGACAGGTTGCTTTATGTTTTTTCCCATGAGCTTAGCCCTATGAAGGTGATAGATATTGATTGAGGTGAGGCCTTAGAGTCAGTTCCCAGTGCCTCTACCATTGTGTGAGATAACCTGAGTAGATTTAACTAAATCTATTATTGTGTTCCATTTATTTTAGATTCTTGAAGTAATGGAAAGAGTAAAAATTTCCAAGGGAAGTAGAGTAGGGTGGGTTAGGTATCCTTGCTGACTTTCTCTTCCACCTTGACGTTTTCATGCTTCCATTTTATATTTCACCATCAACTGCTAACAGAATTACATTTCTGTGTTGACAAATTTGCCTGCTTGCTTCAGTATTTCATGCTTCTGTCCCTCAACAATGCATTCACAGGTCATTTTGTGGATGTTCTATCAATGAATCTTTGATTGTCTCTGATATTGTCTCTGATAATATCCACAACCTGAATCAAAGTCAAGTCGTTAAGATAAAGTATGAAGGTCTAGTAGCTTTTCTCTTGTCTACCAAAGATTGTAAACAACCAGCGAAGAAGATATAACACATTTTTTCTTTTCGTACAGATTTTAACCATTGTTGCCTGTCATTGTTTACCATCTGCTATCTTAACAGTCAAAATTTTCTTCATTTGATCATGTTGGTTTCATGGACAGTGCTTGTTTCTCAGTTAGCCTATTGATTGGATTGTAGCAAGAGGGATTTACATCATTC
Source organism: Chimonanthus praecox (assembly GCA_022113865.1). Classification (NCBI taxonomy): domain Eukaryota; kingdom Viridiplantae; phylum Streptophyta; class Magnoliopsida; order Laurales; family Calycanthaceae; genus Chimonanthus; species Chimonanthus praecox. The sequence goes on from CM039094.1 coordinate 4,167,235, forward strand.
TTTCTCAGTAGTCATGTGTCGAAAGAACAATAAATAGAAATTGGAGGTTTATTCTAGATAATGCCCATTGGTCGAGGGTACTCATCACATACACTCAATAATGATAGGTAAGGAAGAAAGCAATTAGATGTGGTGATCATCCTATGAATTTTCTTCTATCATTCCTCATTGGAAGAATCCTCAACTAAAGTGAAGGGGGTTCTTGATGAGTCTTTGAAATGAATGAAGATGATGCAAATAGTATGGCCCTGATGTTGGTGTCACAACGTTTATAGGTTCGCCACGATGGTGTTGAATGGTAATTATTGTACTCTGGTGATTTAGGACATATTGAACACTAGACCTTCATTAGGTGGTTGGATGCCAAACACAGAGGAGTACAAGAGCATAAAGGTATTTTTATAATTTGTATTGGATGTTTGATAGAGGGAGTTTTTGTTAGGGCTAGCTGCAAATTAGAAGTGTAGAGGGAGATCTAGAGATTTATATGAGACTTGAGTCACTCCACCTAACAGGCTAGTCTTTTGGGCTGGATACCCAAGTCCTAACAAGTGGTGTCAGAGCCAGTTCTCAGGTTACCTCATGCGGACTCAGGGGATTCCCTAAGCGGACGGGATGGTTGGCCTCGTTCCAGAGGGGGAGATTGTTGGGGTTGATTGCAAATGAGTACCACATTAGAAGTGTAGAGAGAGATCTAAGGATTTATTTGGGGCTTCGGCCACTCCACCTAACATGCTAGTCTTTTGGGTTGAATACCCAAATCCTAACACTTCTAGGGTTACAGGATTTATTGAGAGAAGTACGAGGAAGAAAGAATTGCAACTCTATCCTCAAAGATATTGAAATTGCTCCCATCTCACTGTGATATAGGCAAACTACCGAACCACATGAATCTCATATGTTTATATGTTATTTCTTATATTTTGCTGCATTTTAGTTTCCTTATTTTCAACCATTTTCAGTGCTTATTAATTGCTCTTTTTTGCTACACCAATGGAAGGATATCAATGAGCTTTTGCAGACTCAGACGATGTACATCATTTGCATTTCATTTTATTTTCATTATTTTGAAGTGATACAGTGGAGAGAGGATATATATCTTCATCTCTTTTTTTTCTTATTGTGAGGAGTGTTATCCTTGATTTATCGACCTGAATTACAAGAATGTTTATGAGGTTTGATTGTTTATTTTAGAAATTTTGGAATTCAAGTTGCTTAATTGCTACTGACTTTGCCACAATTTTCAAAAACATAAATAGAATCTGAAGGTATTACAGAGTCTACTCCCAGAGCTTTTGCTTTGTATGTAGAACCATGCTGACCATGCCAATATCTTTCTGATATAGAATTGAACTTCATACCAAGAGTTCAAAATTCCGATACTCTTTCATCTTGGTCGGATTTTTAAAATTTAGGGTGGATCCCAAATGCTTTGAAGATGGACCAAGTTCAAAGCTTGATAGACTTTTTTATTTAAATTATATGTTTGCCATTTATTGGAGATAATCGACGAAATTATGATTGAAGGTGGTCGAGTGATCCAAAACATGACAAAAATTTTCTTGAATGTGGGCTTGAACACTCATTTTGTAAAAACAAACTTGGAATTCTTGTATTTGGGTCTGTCATCATCTTATTCCCTTAAAAAACTAGCTATGAGTGTAAATCTTGGATTCACAAGTTGAAATCCATATGAACATGTTAATGATCGCTTCAAAAATGTACATGTTCTTCTCTCGTAAGTGTTTATGCAAATTCAGATGCCAGATGTGTGAACATTGTATTTGTATAATCTTTCCATGGAGTCTAAGCTTAATCCTAACTTCTAATATTTTGGGATGTTTAGCATGCAAAGGACGATCGATCGCTATCAGAAACACACAAAGGGCGTCAACATCAATGACAAGGCAGCTGAGCCAAACTTACAGGTCAGGCATCCTTCTTCTTTCTGCATATGAATCATGGAATGGATAGGATCAGGTGGCCATGTTTATCATGAATGTTGGTTAAGGCACTGGTTGGGGGGACTCTGCCAGTGTTACTCTTGCCAGCACTTAGGGACTAACCGTCCCAGTGGACTGACCGCCACGGCCTCACCTGGGATAGTTGGGATGTCCCTCTTCGCCTAGTGAGAGCTACATTTTGGTGCTTATTTGTGGGCTCTCCTCTCTTATTGCGAGCTACATTTTTGGTGCTTATTTGTGGGCTCTCCTCTCTTATATTGTGTGACACGTTTTAAAGCCGTGAGGCTTTCACACTATGTGAGGGGGTCCCATCCTAACATTGAATACCTCATGCTCCTTAAGAATAGTTTCCTAATGATAAAAACATATAATGCCAGATTAAATAAAAGAATTGTCACCGATAAATATTTTCAGGAATGGATGGTCACTTTGGAAATCAATGTTAAAATATGTAACTCAATAATTAAATTTAAAATCGAGAAAGAAAGGATTGAATTGTTATATTTGAAAGTGATGCTAGATTGTGAAGTGGAAAAAAATTATTTATAGAATAAGGCTTCAATGATGATAATGATGGCCGCGATAATAATGAAGATTATAATTGATACAAAATAAAAAATAAGGACACTTCTGTGCAAAAGAGAATCACCCAAATGTGCATCATCTTGATCCTATTTATTTCCACCAATTGCAATTCAGAGGAATTCTTGAACTGTAAGTAACTCTTTCAATTTTAGTACAAGAAATTTTGAATGGCAACTTATATATTTTGGGTTCTTTGTAGAGGTCTTCATGGGCCAGGCCCTCTGGAGGCCAACCCAAGAACAAGGCACTATGGGCTTCACTCGGGATATATATTAATCCACTTGGCTGGGACCAGGTCTACTTACTATCCCAATAGATTAACAGCCCAAGCAATCATTCCCAAGCCTCATACACAAAAGGCCCAACCATAGGCTTGGCTAAACGCCTAAACCCTTTTACTGAATGGGCTTTCTTCTGGACCAACCTTTTTCGCTTTTGAGAGAATACATCTGGGCCTAACTTTGAGTTCCATGTCTTAGAAGGAGGCCCTAGAGCTCAAATGATCGGCTTGAGCAAGATTAGGTTGAAATGACTACGACTTCATGCCCATGTAGTAATCTTCCATTTAGTCACACATATAACTAGTATTTTATATCGTTATTTACTATTTGCAGGATCATCTCCTTTGCAAATTGTTACTAGATGATCAAAAAAAGTGAATGAAAAAAAATAAGAGTGTTGTTTAAGAAATTAGAGAACCTTGTTTAAGGTGGTTGGTACATGTATGTAGGAGATTTGAAACAATGACAAAGGTAGAAGGAACAAGGAGAGAGACCTTTAAAAAAATATAGAAGGATATGATGGATTCTTGGGTACCGAAGGGTATCAATTTTAAAAGAATAAAATAGAAGAAAACAACTCAAAAAGCCAACTTTAGATAGGTGAGATTAGTGGCTTAAATGATATCGTTACTAAATTGTCAAAATAATTTATGTATTTTACAACTTGTTGCCTCCCGCCTCAGGAAGTGGGAGGTTGCGGGTTCAAACCCCCATAGTCTAACATTGGTGTGCCCTAGGGATAGTAGGCTTACTCGTGGGGGTTTTACTCTAGGTATCCTACAGTTTTCCACATGTAAATTCAAAAAAAAAAAATTCATATAGTTTAAAATTGTAAATATATAATTAACTTATATGTGCTAAGCTTTTAAATGCATTTTTTCTAATTATTAATTCTCCTCAACAATATCTTAAGGATAATAGCCAATAATAGAATCCCAAAACTTTTAATATATTTGGGTATTGACCCTAAGAAGATATTTTGACATTTGCCTTATAAGACAAGTGCTCAATAAAGATACTGTGACAGTGGGGGGAGACAACACAACATCATCTCATTTTATTATAAACGATTTTATGTTGTCATCTTCATAATAATTTTTATAACGATGTTAATCCATCATCCATTTTGAGACAATCACATTGGTGAACAATTATTAAAGAGTTCGATGGATGATTGGATGGTGGATTAATTATCATGAAAACTCTTGCAAAGATTACAATATAAGATCATTTCACTAATTAATATTATGATAACAAAGTTAAAATAATTTAATGTGGTTTGTTAGAAAATCATGCATGATAACATTTTTGAAGTAGAACGGACTCTCAAAAGCTAACTATTGAGGTAGAGTCATTGGTTTTACATATTAACCACTGACATGAGATCTTTTTTGTCACTTCACACCTACCGTCACGTGTAGCTGAGCTCTATAACTGTACGCCGAACCTACTCTGATACTAGATTAGAAAACCATGACATAATAGTATTTTTGAAGTAGAACTTTCAAAAGTTAGTGAAAGAAGAGTGTCTCAAGTATTATATAGAATATTAATCGATAGAGACTTTTTGTCACTTCCATGATTTTGCTTGAAAGAAAAGAAAAATAGTTTTATCCATATTTATATTCCCAAGATATATTATCCTCTATATGGATATGAATAGTGTCCTTGGCTCAAGTTTATACATGTGGGCTCATGGTTTGATGATCCAAACCATCTACCGTAGTTGTGGAGAAGCCATATCCAAAAGTTATTCAGAACTCTGGCCCTTGTCCATTCAATGTTGTTGCTTTTTCGAGGATTTTTTCTTATGTCAGATGTGGACATGTGTTCATTTCTTTCTCAACTATCTATTTGCAGGACGACAGTTGAAGGGTTGAGATTGTCTCATCAAGAAGTTTATTTGCATGATCTATCCAACGATGGAGCCCACAAGCTCAAAGGCCTAAAGTCATGGGCTCACAATTGTATAGGAGTCAAGGATACTAAAAATATCCTCATTTGAACAAATATGAAAATATATATAAAAAAAAAAATGTGCCCTTTAATACATCGTGGGGCTGAAATTGGGATTTTAATCTTAGAAGGAAATAGATCCATTTTATCACAAATGAAGAGTTCAAATAAAAACCAAGATCCAAAATAGTCTTTCATGGGTCATTGCTATTGTCAAATAAGTTGATTTCTAACCAAAAAAAAGATCATTCCCTGTCACGCCCCGACCAGAAAAGTGGGCTCGTAACGTCACTGATTTTTTTTTTTTAACTAAATTCAAGAATTCTATGTGGGCCGGATCAACGGTTAGGCCTAAAGGTCACACATGATCTCAACATTTTGACTCAAACACATACCATACGTCTACCCAAAAGAAACACAAACATAAACATATAATTCCATCAACGAATTATTATTACAACATAATCAGAGTAACTACGGAACATATGGTAGTTTAATACATGACGTCAATACAAACTAAGTACGACACGCGGTACTTTACACAAACGAATGGTTCAAGGAACCAAAAGACAAAAATGGCGGAATTCCCTTCAGTGAAAATCCCAAGGCAATGCAACAGCTTATCCATCCTAAGCTTCATACGGAGGGTTCTCCTCCTCGTGCACATCTCTTGAAATATGAGTGGTATGAGCTAACTAGCCAAGTGAAAGAAATATAACAATGCAGTCTAATGAAACATCAGGTTAGTTAAATAATTAACATTTGCAATATGATATCTCATGCTTCACAATAAATTCTCAATATCAAGTACAATCTCAACATCATTCTATTACTGCTGTCATCCAACGTAACACCTACATACTACGCTGAGACCATTGTATTAAGTCTCGGCACGGTCAAAACACATCCTTTCAAGTACATCTCTGGCCCTCACATGGTCGATACTAACACTCCTCAAGTCAGCAACTGTCGACACCCCTGGTCTAATAGAAGTAAGTCATCTCACACACATGGCCGATATTGGTTCAATAATCAAGGGCACGTGGGAGCAGTATTACATATCTTATATGATCAACATCATAACTATTTACAATTATCATAAGCACTTCTTACAACAGTGCATCATGTCAGGGCACATAGGTGGGTTCATCAAAACTCACTAATTGTTCAAGATTCATCTCATTAAATCTGATTACACCTACTGCAAAGTTACATTCCCTCACCGAAATTGTGTAGTATCGCGGTCTCCTTTCAACAAGCAAACAAGTGCGCAATTAATAGTTGGTCAATATACACAACATTCACATAAATACATACAACTAGTATTTCAAAACCATACTGTTTTCCCAAAAATATCTAAGGTAAATGAAACTGAGTCTTATACTTGATTTCTAACCATTTTAAATTACAATAATTCACAATATATAGTAATAAAGTACTCAGACCAAATTTCATATTGCTTCTAGTCATGATCAGATTGACGTATTGAGTTAGGTCTAAATACTCAAGTCACTTCTCGTATTGTCTTCTGGTTAGGACCAGATTGACATGTTGAGTAAGGCATCGAGGTTACTCAATGCCCGACAGATATAGCGTCGACTTGGAAGTGAAGTCACTCAGTGCCCGACAAATAGAGTCGGCCTGGAAGTGAATACAAATAGTATATACACTATAGTAATAAGAGAAGAAGGGTTACTACAATTTTAATTTATCAAGTGGGTATAAACATCTCAATTAAAACTTAGCATCTAAACATGCATCATCAATCACGATTTTACATTAAAAAATTGGGTTACTCGAAACATACCTCGGAACCAGGTACTGTGGCTTCGGATCATCCGAACCACTGTCTAAAGCTAGTCACAGACTTCGGAACTTGGGCCTGTCTTCGGACCGTCCGAAGGTCAAGTTTCAGATCGTTCGAAGATCCTTCCGAACCAAAAAAATCAGAAAATCAGGCCTTCGGTAGGTCTGTGTGTCTCGGATAATACCGAGGGAAGCTCGGATCGTCCGAGAGGGTTCGGTCCTTCTGAACAGAACTCGGAACATCCAGAGCAGAGGCAGGAGAGTGGCTAGCCTCGGACGCTTCGAGACTTCGAATTGAAGCTCGGAACATCCGAAGGTCACTCTCGGACAGTCCGAAGGGGGTTACCCTCAGACCATCCGAGAGTCGTCTTTCTCCTCTATCTGCAATAGCAGATAGTGACATGCAACACACTATGAAATACGAATCCAAAAACAGTGGATTTTCTGGATTTGATTTTCACATCCAACCGGTCAGATGGACTCCTCAGTGAGTCCTCTTTCCGTAGGGAATGGTTTTAAGCTTTAACACTTAACAAGCCGTCGGATTTTAACACCAAAACCACACTGAAACAAGAAAAATCATATTTTTCCTTAGACTCGAAATCTATTTTATTCACTCAAAACTTAGTCAAATTCCCTTCTACTTGATTCTAAACCAGTTAAAATTTGAAAATGAACACGGTGGTTACCTTCACTTGAGTTCCTGCGTTGAAAATCCAAGCTTTTGAAAAAAATTCCTCTAAGCTTATGGTAAGAAAACTTTGGAAATCAGAGAGACTGAGAGAGGTGATCGGCTGGTTTCTCAGCTGAGACCCAATATCTGAGAGGAGATCAGCTGGGGAGGTGAGTGATTTATAAAAATCACTGATCAATTGGGTGCTGCATACAGCGGTGCCGGCGTCCCCAACAGTAACGACACTGTTTGGGTGTCTGGTTGCAAATAAATCCCTCTCAACTTCCTGTTTTGCAAAAATGATCCACTTTTGATAAAAATTCGATTTTTAACTTAAAACATAATTTTAAAAGCTTAAAAATTTTAATCCAACTTGACAGATAAGTTGGATTTTAAAAACTTTGATCATCATAAAAATTTGGAGATTTAAAACTCACTAAAAACCATAGATTTAAATAAAAATCATAATTTAACATTATTTACTTAATTTAACTCATTTTAAATAAAGTAAATTAAAATCTTCATTTTTGGGGTTTGAAAGAATAAACTAGATCATACTAAAATGGTCTAACATAATAAGCTTGTCTCAAAAATTTTCTCATTTCAAAACCATTTTAAAATATTTATTTCTCCCTTTCGGAGTTTGGACTGGCGGTTTTAAATACAATTTTCTAAAAATAAATTAATTCTAAAATCAGATATAGGAATCCTTAATTAAGGGAAATAATATCATCCAATAATAATCACATAATGACATAATTAATAAAATAATAACAATAAGTAGTAAATTACCATTTTACCCCTCCAGCTGGACAAGCTGGATCGCTGAGTTTTCAAACTCAGATTGGACCACACCTGGGCTTTTCATAAAACCCTAACCGTAATTTTCGAGATTAACCGATCTAAGAGGGATTTATTAAACTAATTACGCTTAATTCGGGTCAGGGTATTATACTCCCCATTGATTTGTACTCAGTGTATGCGAATTGAGAGATTTACACATGCTAGGATTAGTCAGGTAAGACACATGGATATCTTGATCTTCAATAATAAAAAAATGATTTCTAGTAATTTTTGAACTGCGACCTCCCTGTCTTCAAAAGGGCAGCTGAACGACTCCAGACATGTTGCGTCTCCTGTTCAAACAAGGTTTTCACATGTGTTAGTTCCTAAACTTCTAGACAAATCTGTACAAACCATACTTTAATAAAATTGCTATATTGGATGACATGTCAATGCTTAAAAATTGAATGAAAATACCTTGTCCATTCGATCTAAATCGATCTCTAAGATGATTCGGTCCTTGGGATGGTTCAATTTTGTCTATTTATCTTCTTTTTATATGAAAATATCATTTTCCACCAATGGTATTACATTCTCACGGTTGCAAAGTGAGTTTTTATTCTTTATATTTTTTAACAATTTATCATATCATTGTTATGATAATTTAACATCACAATGCAAAATAGTTTTGACCTAAAAGTTTTAAAGGTAATTAGATTATCATAATAAAAGTAATAGTTTCAACGTCAAAACTTTGGACATACCACAAAAATCCATGTAAGCTACATTTGAGATAACATGAGGTAAACATAGTATTGGGTTGTATCAATTTCCAATGTTTCCATTTCCCAATATTTTGAGCTTTCCATTTTTGCCTTCTCTTGGTGACACATGATACATCTCCATGTTGCATCAACAAAGATGTAAACAAGCGCTGAAAAGACAAAAAAAAAAGTCATGATATGGCAAAAGCACAAGCAATTATAGGTAAACAGTGAGATGGCAGCATTTTAACTATTTTCGTAAATAGAGTTACAATGCTTTCTTTCTTATGTCTCTCTCAATACAAATGACTACCCCATAACCCTAGAAATGGTAGACATGTACGAGCTTTGGTTATTCGTCATTTGGCTAGTTGAATAGTACAAATCAATAAAAGAAAAAACCCAACCCAGAACAATTAAGAGAATATAGGAAGACACTCTATATGCATCAAATGAAAGGCAAGGAAATTATCACTCTGTTTCTGCCCTCCATTCTTGCAGATGAATTCCTCTTATCTGACACCCTAACTTATCCCTAAACAAGAAATAGTAAAAATGCTCAAATGCAATATGCCCATTTTGAATGCTTGATGACCTGACCCAACAAGCAACCTTAGAAAACAAAACACAATCTGGACATTGTTTAACACCGACGCTCAAGAATGTCATGAACCAAATGCAACCCAAGTGGGGGTTGACCTGACGGTCAAGAAGCTCCCCTCATGAAGGGAGGTCATGAGTTCTATTTACGCTCAACACCTCTTTGGGCCACTCTCCGTAGTTGCTTATCCGGTGTGTGTGGAATTAGGAGACTTGCACATGCCCCAAGGACTAGTCGAGTTAAATGTTCCATAATAGAAGAGTTGGAAAGGACTTCATGGAAGATTGTTGACACTAGAAAAATGGATCAAATGCCATAATCTACAGAATTTGAATTTTCATTTTCCAGTACTTGATGAATCCTAGATCAAGCGAAGTTCTAATGAGATCCACAAAGGATAGTGCAAATCTAGATCCAGCCTAGCCCAATCAATCAAAAGGAGGCCCATGGATTGTGCATGTATGAATTTAGAAGTGATCGATGAAGATCTAGATATACAATGTTGACTAATCGTGATTTATTTGTTTCCAACCCATTCCAATGAGTACAAGTACCTTGGGCGAGTGGAATGCAAGAGTTAAAGTTGGCTTTGAGTTTATTTTCCTTTTTTTTTATAGAGAAGAAAAAAAGGAAACGTAAAGAAAACCCACCTTGAACAAAGAGAAAGATGGTAAATGAAGAATTGAGGAAAGAAAATTAAAAAAAAAAAAACCGCAAACTTGATAATTTATTGGTGGATTGGCAACCTAAGGTCTCGTTTTTTGTTCGTCAAAATCCAAGTAGGGTTAGGGCTTCTAGGAGAGTTTTTATATTATATTTATCTTTCCAAGTTTGCCCTTAGATTTCCAGCAAATAATCCACTAGACTCAAGTTTTCTGTGTAACTTAGTGAGTCAAACGAGTTAAAATGGAAAACTCAGGGACCATTCAAGTTTTCTTAGAGTCACCCGCTTTTTTAATGAGTCAAGTTGACTCGAGTGAGTTGGCCAAGTCAAAACCAAATTTTAATACCATGATCCCGAGAGATTAAAAATCAAACTAACACTTTATTGACAAAACATGTTTAGATTTTAAATATTTCCTCGGACTTCAGGCACCAACACTTCCAAGGGAAGAAATTCACTCTAAAGACCAGAATGTGGTTCCCATGTTTTTGAAATGGCATCCATGGTGATGATTCACCTCCTATGAACTATGTACCCTTCTTGAAATTTAGTGCATTTCCCTTTTTTTTTCTTTTTCTCTACCTGTGATTAGTTTTTCTTTGAGCGATAACAGTGGTGAATTATGTTAATATAAAGAGAGAGTACACACAAAAGGTGTCAGAAGACTACCTGTGATTAGTTCCACTAAGATGGATTAGTTAAAATGCTTGATTTGAGATAATGATCCATCTAGATGATGCAACTCTTTCACCTAGGTAGTAATGAAACCACCAACTCAGTCTCATTTGATAATGGGTCAAGGATATACAGGCATATATGATGTGTGAGTCTGCTACTATGTGCATTGACATGGTTTAGTTAGAATTCTTGATTGGATGATGATTGGTTCTCTCAATTCCTTCTTTTGATTTTCTCTATGGAACAAGCATCTAGTATGATACTTCTTTTTTCTTTTTTAGGAAAAGGGAATGTGTATGTTTCAATTGAACTTTCTGAATCAATCAAATTATTTTTGGTGACTCAAGCAACTCCCTACATCCATATGCAGCAAGTTGTTTTTCAGTCATATGGATAGAACTAAAGAATATGAAAGAACAAGGAAGATGGAATCCTTTCTTTTCAACTCAACTTTTTCTAACTAATATGTTTGGTCTCCACTCCATGGCATTCCCAATCATATTGACAATAGCATCTTTAATTTTCAGGACATGAAGTTCCAAGCAGCACACATGGCAAAGAAGATTGAGCTTCTAGAAGTATCTAAGCGGTTGGAAGAAGATTCCCAAAATTGTGCCTAGATTAGAACTGACATCTTGACTAGATATTTCAATGTTTCATAATCTTGGACTATGATTTTGTACACCTCAAATCCAACATTTATTTATTATTTTTTCAGGAAGCTTTTGGGAGAAAATCTGAGATCATGTACCACAGAGGAATTGCAGCAGATAGAGAACCAGTTGGAACGAAGCCTATGCAACATCAGAGGACGAAAGGTATGACAATGATAAATTTTGATAATATGCACATTACACGACAGAACTTGCACAAGCACACATTCTATGTACCAATATGTGGACTACCGACATTTAACACTTGGTGCTGTCTATCATTCAGTCAGAATTGTACTCAGAGCAGATAAAGAGGTTGGAAGAAAAGGTATACTGTTGCAACGAAAGCTTGAAATATCACACCCATAAAAAAATCTTTTTGTTTAAAATCTAGTGCTTACTAATCAAAGCTACTTCATTTTATCAAATGTAGGAGAGGATACTATCTGAGGAAAATACTATCTTAAAAAAGAAGGTGAGTTATTTTTTAGAATATATGTACCTTGTTTTCTGGTCTTGGGGTCTATATACCTGCATTAAGAATTTTGCTGGCAAATGCCAATTAAGCATCTCAAATACCTTTCTTCAGCGTGTGGAGGAGCTGGAGGAACAACCAATCAACTGGAGAGAAGCTGTCCCCTATACCCATGGAACAAGGGATAAAGCCATTCCCTACGATTATGGTACTCAGTATGCCGAAGTGGAGACTGAATTGTTCATTGGAAGGCCAGAAAGAGGACCCACACGGAACCTGTTGCAAGGATGATTCTTGGTGCAGTCTGCTGCACAAATCCATGAAAATTTGGGGGGCCGATTTAAGTTTCCAAATGAAAAACCACATAACATATTTATGTGCAAACAAGTTAATGTATGGCTGATTGTAATCATTGTTGATTTAAGCATTTGCACAACAAACAGAAAATCTGAACTTCAAATGTTGGTATATAAAAGAAAGGTTGTGTTCATTTCTCTTTTTTTTTCCTCGTCATTTTGGGGGTTGTCTATGATGATGTCTCTGTAAGGTTGGCAGGATAAGGATTTAAAATCAAAGCCTATTGCTTTCTAAATCCATATCCTTGTCTTCCTTTTTTTATTTTTTATTTTTAATTTTTGGATTTACTAAATTGATTTTTATCCCAAAGCATTGATCAGCCCTCAGGTCAATACCTCAACTCCTAGAAGTAATAGGCATTTGTTTGACATGTTCTTGTTTTCTTTGGCTACCATTCATGTCAAACAATCCAAATTCACTTTTACTGTGGTTATTTTCTTCTAAAAGTGAGAATTAAGATCTTCATAGTTTCTTACAAGAACAACCATGGTATGGAACTTCTCAAAGTAGAGTGCCACAAAATACTTTCTTTTTGAAGGAAAAAAATGCTTCTATTAAATAAAAAATATGCAAAGGAAATGTGAGCAGCACTGAGATGCAAGCCACAAAACACAATGTACAAAAGAAAACTATACAGCCAAATGATGAACTAATCCAAGGAGAATTCCAAAAACATGTTGTTCCCTGCGAACCCATTTTGCAATGCCATTCACTGACCACCTCAAATAAACAAAAAAGACATCAATATTCCTCCTAAGTTCCCTGAACTCTCTAAAAAAAGCCTGAAGCCTCTAGGGGAGTTCCCTTAAACCTTCTGCCAGCCAATTGCATTTATAGTCTCCTTCAACTATGAGCTTCCCTCAAAACGAATCTATGAGAATCTTCGTCTCCTCTAAAATATCCTCAGATTCTACTTCATATAGATTCTCATTGACTTCTTGGAGCTAAGAAAAAAACCAAAACCTCCCATCTAGAGTTATGGAGTATACCACCAATGCCTTAAGGCCTTGGCTTCCCTTTGTTTCACCATCGATGTTGAACATTGACATACTTGAGGTGCCTTTCTCATCCTTCCAATTATCATAACCTTCCTAGTTTCCCTTTGATACTAGATTCCAATGCCTATCCAAGATTATACAGGAAGAAGGAATAAATCATTTCTCCCATTGATCTAGCTGATGATTCTCAATTTGGCTAGCTGAAAGAGCTCCTGCTTAGTTTTTGACTTTCCTTCATAGACTGGTGTTCTACACCTTCCATAAGGACTAGATAGTAGTAGCCAATATAGCCCTCCACATTGTTCTGCATCTTCCTTAAAGGGGATATTTACCCAACTCCTAAGGTGCTCCCTTAAGTTGTCGCAATAGACCCAAGAGAAACCACTAGAAGAAAGGAACAATATCCGAATAATTCTTGCAAATGGGCAAAAAAGGAATAAAAGTTATGGTGATTTTGGTTCTCCACACATGGGACAAGAGAGATCAACTTCTCGTAAGATGATGTTTTGCCTTTCTAAGATTACACCAAGTGAAAGCCTACTCCAAAATAATTGTCCAACAAAAGACTTTCACCTTGGAAGGAGTAAGCCCTGGCCAAGCAAAAATGCACAACCATTAGGGGCTTAGGGCATGATCCTTGTCAATAACCTCACCAACCCCAACCTACCCTATTCCCTTAATCACACTGCTTTTTCCCACTTCACTATGTAAATTTTTTTTATCTTCTGATGAAGGCCAAAGGTTGAAACTATGAGGTCTCACAGAGGTCTTCGACACAATTTGGATTTAGATCCAACTTCTACAAGTTGAATCAAGAATAATCTAAAACTGCCTCAATTTGATCAAGAACCCAAATTCACGTAAAGAATTCAAAGATAATCCTCAGATTTCTAAGAATCTCAAAATCCGCAAAAGAAAAAAATCTCTCTGTAGGAGAAACCCCAAAATTTCTATGGAACACCAACACTCAATTTCACTTAGAAAGAAGTTCAAAGAAGCCTCAATTCTCACTTGGAGAAATTCGACACCATGCAAAATTCTAATAAACAATCAATTGAATTTTAGAATTAATTAAATGGAAGAAAATTACAGAAATTCAAGCATAAAATTAAACTAGAACACAAAATACTAGAGAGAGAACGAACTTGCACAATGCAAAGAAACCAACTGAACTGGGATGTCTATGATCGCCCATGGCTCCTTTATTTATAGTGATTTTTTTCTTAAAAATTACACAAATGCCATTCACTTGGATGAGTGTCATGTGGCATCTCTCCTAGATCCATCAATCCTAGCCTTACATGTCATTGAACTAGGTAAAAAACTAAAAATATCCTATGCAGGTGCATCTAATCCTTACTAAAATGGAGATGATTCCTTTGCTGAATTGGTCTTCATGAGATAAAGATTATGTGGAAGTTTATTCTCTCTTCTCATCTCGTCACTCCTCCTTGCTCCTTGCTAATAAACCTTTAAAAGTAGCATGCTAAGGCCCAAAACATGTCAGATTAGACCCTAACCCATATATCTATCATACATGCTATTGATTTTACAATTTTGGGCCCATTTAGACCATTAGAAAGGCTCATATCTTTCCACCATCAAATTTGTTATGAACTTCAACAGCCAATTCCACAATTTCATCAAATTGATCTTCATTTTCTTTCACTGGGCCTAAGATGTCCTCATCATCTTCCCTACTCTCCCACAGGGAATCTCTCTACAATCTCTTCTTTGCAATTCTCTTTTTAAAGGTATTGGGACCCAACCCAACCCACGATGATATTGTCCTCTTTAGTCCCATGGACCCTCAAGGTTTTGCTTTGGGCCTGGCCCAAAAGGCCTCATCATGGGAAGGGGTTCCCCTCTCTTAAAATCCCCCATCACCCCAGCTAGCTAGGCAATTTGGGACTTTTCCCACACGCCCAGCTTACAGCTAGGTGGGTGTTAAAATCCACCCCCCTTAAGACCAGAGCCGTCCCGGACTATGTCACGTCATACTAACAGGGGGTCTACACAGGCAACACAACACACAAGTAGAGAGCTCACACAAGCCGAGAGTTCAACCGTGTTCTGATACCATTTGTCCTGACTCGACTCGACCCACAATGATATTGTCCTCTTTGGGCCCATAGACCTTCAAGGTTTTGCTTTGGGCCTAACCCACTTGGCCAGGCCCAAAAGGCCTCATCATGGGAAGGGGTTCCCCTCTCTTAAAATCCCCCATCATCCCAGCTAGCTGGGCGATGTGGGACTTTTCCCACATGCCCAGCCAACAGCTGGGTGGGTGTTACAAAAGGTTCTTCTTAAAAGACCCAAAAAAAAATCCTTTTAATGCTATTATATACCAAAGACCATTTATCAATATTAGCCTTAAAGTAAATTAAGAGTAATGTTTTGAAAATCGATATGGCGTAACCCATGTCCCAAAAATTAAATCGTAAGTTTTTTATCTTTTCTTAAAAAAGGTAAAATCTTTTAAAGAGAAAAGGAAAAAAGAAATAAGTTTTTCATATTCTATGCACTTGGTGTTCAAAACATTATTGGCAAAATGCTGAAAAATGATAATAGTGTTGTATATATAACTTGATTGTCAATTATGTAAAATGTTGTTTAAGAATGCAAAAAGAAAGCCATGTATATGGCTTGCTAATTACATGTGATCACAAATAGCTTATAAGACTAACGTTGAAAATTAACTTGGATCATAGAGAAGAATCATATTTTGGTAAAACTAACATTTAAATTCGTCCCCGAATTTAAAATGTCTGCATCGGAGAAATATAATCAAAGCCGCTTCCATCGTCCCCTTCAACACTTCTTAGTTTGGTGAGGAGGCACTTTTAAAAAAGGAACATCATCTTGGATTGGTGGAATAACTGCTTTGCATATGAGTGAAGAATCATGTCACCCAAAATGTTAGAAAATATAGGTCCACTATTTTTTTTTAAAGGTGACTTTATTAAAACATTAGAGACAACCAAAGAATACAAAAAGACAGGCTAGAAATAGCCCACCAAAAGTAGGAAACGAAACCCTTCCCAACAATCTAAAATTTGTTTACAATTTCCATAGACATCCTAAACTCCTGACGGGCCATCTCATTAGCAACTGAGTTAGCTGATCTAGGAGCCCAAGTAAGCTTGAATTCAAAAACAGAAATTACATGCAGAATTCTCTCAGTTTTGTCTAGGAATATCCACGGGCACAGAGATCTCAACGCCCACTCCGCATTTATCTTAGAATCACATTTCAACAATACTCCCACGAACTCCTAGCTCCTCCAACTCCATAATGCCAGAGGAGACCAAGGCACTTGAGGCCGAGTATCTTGGCTATACTTAACGAAATCCACTGATGCCCATTCCCTACACATCTGAGACCGACACCCCCTGGAACTTTGTTGACCCAACCAATCTAGCATGTAGCCCGAAGTTTAATAACATCCAGAATATGCAATATTGAGCATTCTTGTCCTTGAAAAATCCTCTTATTTCGTTCCAACCAAATAGACCAAACAATACTTAGAATTGTCACAGACCAAAGACTTTGACGGAAAGAGCTACCTGTGACTAGGGCTGCAACTCGGGTCGGGTTTTGGCCTGACCCGCATGACCCGACCTGAGAATTCATGCGGGTAGGGTCGAGAATTTCGGGTCAGCGGGTCGTCGGGTCGGGCTGAGAAGATAAAAACCCGCATGAAATTCGGGTCGAGTCGGGTTGGAGATTTTATAAGTTAACCCAATCCGACCCGACCCAACCCGGATAAAATTAGTCTAAAATGGGTTCAAAATGTGGGTCAGGTCAGAATTCAGATCGATTTGGGTTAGAATTCGGGTCGGGTTCCATATATCAACTCAGGTCAGGTTGGGTTTTAAGGAACCCGACCCGCCCGACCCGAGTTGCAGCCCTACCTGTGACCAACATCTCTTCATTGAATAGATTACACCACGCTCGAGGGAGGCAGTAAACAATACCCAACAGTTGAAAAAAATGCATCCAAATCCGAAACGAGAACCAACAATGAAGTAAAAGATGATCCACCGATTCAACATCCGATAAACACAAAAGGGCATGCGTTCACAATAAACATCTTCCGCAGACACAAATTATCAATTGTCAAGATTTTCTTCAGTCCAGCCACCCAACTAAAAACCTTCACCTTTAATGGAGACACTCCCGCCCAAACTTTAGGATGAACAGAAGGCACCTCACCAAACATCAAAAGTTTCTGACAAAAATATTTCATTGAAAAGATACCGTGAGGATCTCCCAAAGTCGCTGATCCTTGCCATCACCCACCACAAAGACAATCTCCAATAGACGCATTAAAGACATCCACCATCCAATTCTCCAACTCTCATAAACTGAGGACCCCAAACTACCCTATTTTGGACTAAGTCATAGCAGTCACTAACCAAAGCATGCTTATAAACTGCTAGAGAAAAGAGTACATGAAACACTTGTGCCAAAGGAGCATCTCCCAGCCATTTGTCCAACTAGAATAGAATTTCATCACCTGAATATAGTCTG
Source organism: Chimonanthus praecox (assembly GCA_022113865.1). NCBI lineage: Eukaryota > Viridiplantae > Streptophyta > Magnoliopsida > Laurales > Calycanthaceae > Chimonanthus > Chimonanthus praecox. Next base: position 4,185,006 of record CM039094.1, read on the forward strand.
TACCAAATGTGACATCCAAAAATCGAAACCACAGAAGAAACACCCTTTCAAAATCTAAAACCTCGTCTATTATTTCTTTCAAACCGCCACCCATTCCCCCTGCAATCTATACTTACGGCAAATTAAGTCCTTCCATAAACCTTCAGAAGAGTCACCCAATCTCCATAGCCACTTCCAACAAAACAATATTAAACTGCTAGAGAGGCCGAATCCCAAGACCACTTTCCACCATAGGTTTATAAAACCTGAGCCCAATTGATCAAATGAAATTTTCACTTGTCTCGATCATCATTCCACAAGAATTATGGCTAAATCTTTTCCAACTTCTCAACCACCGACGTTGGACATTTAAACACACTAAAAAAATAAATAGGAATGCTAGATAAAACTGCCTTAATTGAAACTATCCTTCCTCCAACGGACATATACCTGCCTTTCCACGATGAGAGCCTCCTCTCCATTTTATCAATAATCCTATCCAACATTCCTTTCGAGGTTTACCTTTGCAAAAAGGGAAGCCAAGATACATAGAAGGGAAGGATGCCACCTTACGACCCAACAAAGATGCCAACTCCACGCACTGCCTGTACTCCACATTCACCCCCATCAATTCACTTTTCTCAAAATTATCTTGAGACCTGAGCATATCTGAAACCACTGAGGAGGTCCACTATTACAATTGTTTACGTAGTTCACCCAAATTGGGTCTACTTAGGGTTCAAAAACATTCTCAACATCACTTGAGCACATATATGTATATTGATCCTCAAGAAAAAAACTAGAATCAATCTAACCAAAAGACAAAAGAACATGTATACCAATGATACAAACTTTCCCCCCCTCCAATCAACAGAATATTACAAAAAACCCACAAACCTTGTGAACGATCTACTCCCACTTTAGATAAGAAATTTTCCATCTCATTAGCTGACCTTTCAACGTTCCTGAAAGAATGTTCGTCCTTGCAAAAACAAAAAAAAAAATATCCCTTGCAATACCCAACAACCTCCACGGAGGTTTCTTTCTCCTAGAGGCCCAAGCATTGGCTTTCATGGCCCTTTTGATCGTGGCAACCACCATTGGACTCCAGCCAATTTTCCAGGCCCGCCCAATCCATAGTCAGAGACCAATGACCCAGCAGACCCTGAATGACCCAAATAAGCACAAGCCAAACCTGCAACACCCAAATCCATCCTTTCTAAGCCTGACCCAATTAAATATGCTCCACATAATCCCTTGGCCGTCCCTACCCCTAAATCCTCTCTCAAATCCACTATGGCCATCCACATCATCCAACCCAAAAGGGGATTGGCAAGTTTGCAAGAGAGAGATGAGGACATCGTATGGTGAGTTTATCTACATGAGAGGATTTCTACATGTTATTTTTTATTTGTGTTTTCATAGGAGAGATCTTAGCCATTGAATAAGCTTGCATGCCATTTTCGAGTACTCTTATTGGTCTATCTGTAAGCACAAGAATTGAATCAAAATTAGAATTCAATCCTTGAGCATTTCTTTCCTGCATTTTCCTAGGACTATTTTTAGATTTTTTTTCCTCCTTCGAGTGGTCGACCAAGGCAGGGATTGTTTGGTCTTTTAACTACTTTTTCTCTATAAATACATGTACAAAATTCGAATTTCACAACTTGAATTAAATATTTTTGGAGTTCAAATTCCTCTTTGGAGTTCTAGTGTTTTGCAAGGCTTCTCAAGCCAAGGCCCTGAACGTCGGTCCAACACAAGTAAATACCATGGATCTTTAATTCTCTTGTGTCTTAATTGGTTTTTAGATCAAAAAATTCAAATCAAATTCCATTTATCTCTTTTAATTTGATTTTGCACTTCAATTCTATTTAATTAAAAGGGACCTTAATCTAAATTTCAATCAAGCACAATTGAATTCCTGAAAAACTTGTCGTTACGGGTTTGTTTTTTAATCAGATTCTTAACAAGGCAGAAGTTGTCATAAATTTCGTGATTGGCTGCGTAGGCTCCGGAGACGAGAATGTCTTCGGATCCATAATCTTGGCACGCCTGGTAAAATTGTTGAAATTCGCCCAGGCCTGCATCAATGACCAAAGCAAATAATAAGCACTCAAAGTAGACCCTTGGTGGAGCCCACTACAATTGAGAACTTTGTTCTCTCCACACACTGTTTTTACACTTGTTTTGCCCCTTAGTGCTTGTCCTCCATAGTTTCAACCTATTGATTCGGGAGGCTAGTGCTTGTTAGGTACCACTCTACCAGGATAAGGGAAGATTGTTGTGGGTGTTACGACATAAGCTAACCCTTATAAAACTCTTGTCAAATCCGAACATGAATTCTACTACTAATTCCCGTTAAAGATACTAATTTACATTTAACAAATGGTGGCGCCTGTAGTTGTTAAAATCTTATGATTTACAATTTGAATCTAATGATATGGTATAATTTTTAAGGAAAACAATTTGGATCTTTGATATGGACATCAAGGCCCAAGAAATCAAATATCATGATTGTCCAAAATGTCTCTCGAGATGCATGAATAAAATTGATGGAGCAAAGCGAGGCCCTTTAAAGAGTCTAAAAGGACCAAAATGGTGAAAGAAGAGGCCCATATGATAGATATATGGGTTAGGGCCCAATTGGAAGTGTTTTGGGCTTGTTTTTACTCAGTTAGAGGCCCATTTTCTAGAAGCAACGCTTTGTGACGGAATTGATCTCTCCACCTCCATTGTCAAGATCAAAGAGATTCCTTTCACATTTATTCTTACAAACAAATTTCAAAAAAAAAGAGATGCTTGTATTAATGATGTCATGGGACACATGTACGGTTTAGAATGTATTAGAATTTTCTAGAGGAAGTGCAAAAGGAGGAGGTGGGTGTGTACCCTTATTGTAGGGATTTTATTATTTTTTTCCTTGGAGAACACTATAAATAAGGGCCTTGGGCGCTTATTGTATTCATCTAGTTTCAATTGAAGTTCAAGAATTTCCTCCCTCTTTGGGAGCTCTATCTTTTGGTTTATGTCCTGGTTTTAAATTTGCAATTTAATTTCTTGTGCAATTCTAATTTATAAGTTCATAAATTTATTTCATTATGGGTTTGAATTTCTAGTTGAATTAGCATCCATTGAGTTTTGAACCTTAGACTAATTCTTTTTTGAGAGTAACGTTGAGTGTGTTTGAGGATTTCATATCAGATCCCATGGTAGATTTGAATTTGGGGTTTTCTCAATTTGAGCCCATATTTGAATTTGTCCTTGGATCCAGTTATCAACGGTTCTTAAAATTTCATTTCAAGTTGTAGACTAAGAATTAATCTTTTGGAGACTTGGCCTTCATCAATCTCATAATACAATACGATTTTTTCAATAACCTTAAACAACATGGATCAACCGAAAGAGAAGCCAATTGAAGAATGAGCCAATTAAGTGATGAGATTATGGTAATGACACTTCTAGCATATGAGAAATTTGAAGGTGCTAAAAATGGCCCACTAAAGGCTCATTTTGGGCTCAAAACCTTAAAATAATTGGCTTATGGGTTAGGGTAATGGATTAGGCCCTTAAATACACATTTTGGGCTTGGGCTTGATTTGGTCCAAGGAAGAGCCCCAAATTTGGAGCACAAGGAGTTGTTGCGGGATTAGCAAACACCTTGGATTAGCAACCTTCCTCTACAATTTCTATCTCCAATTCAGCAAGCACGTGATGCCACCTCTTTATTAGACTTTTCTTTAATTTTATTTTTATTTTATGATATGATAAATTTCCATATGGCTCATGGTGATTGGTTGATTGAAGATAGTAAGTAGATCTTGGGAAACCCTACAAGCGTGTAACCCTACCAAGGATTTTTTTTCCTTTTTTGTCTTTCTTCTCAGTGTAAACTCTATAAGGAGTGCTATGGTCAACCATTGTGTTCATGTAATTGGCATTTCATCACAGCTAGAAAGTTTGGTTTCTCTCCCATTCTTTCTCCTAAGTTGAATTTATGTTTAAAATTTCTTGCAATTTTATTTTTGCTATTAATTAATTTCTTTGTGCAATTTTGAAATTCATTAGTTGCAATCTAAATTAATTATTGCAAATTTAATTTTGTGAACATTCAAATTGTTGAAGCCTTTTTTTATTTTTACCATAAAGTGAAATTTGACCTAGGCGAGTTTTGGAACTTGAATTTTTTCCTTACAAGTAAAATCTTCTTGGTTCTCTAATCAATATTGCGTTCCCATACAGTAATTGGGCCGATTATAGATAAGTATTTGATGATCAAATGTTGATTTTCCATTCTCTCTAACCTCCATTTCTTAAGAGAGACAAAATTCGATTTTATTGGGAAGTTAGCCTTGGAACTTTTTTCTCCAATTTTCATTGAAAATTGAAAATTGGAGCTAAGGCCAAAACTTGAATTTTTTTATTTTTTTTTTTTAAACTGAGCTACATCACAAGGGAAGGAATTACATCTAGAAGATTTGCGAAAGAGCATTCCTTCCCTTGAAAAATCATCTAATTTCTTTCTAACCAAATGGACCAAACAATATTCAGAACCATTGCATTCCAAAGACTTCGGCGGAAAGAGCTACTCGGCATCACCATTTCTTCATTACGCAACTCAGACCATGCTCGAGGAAGACAAAAGCAATACCCATCAATTGAAAGAAATGCTTCCAAGTTTGATCAAAGAAATGACAATGTAGCAGCAAATGGTTCACAGACTCCGCATCAGATAAAAACAAAGGGCAAGCATTAACAATAAGCATATTCCTGGACCTCAAATTATCAATAGTCAAAATTTTCTACAACCCTGCAAGCCATCCAAAAACCTTCACACCTTAAATAGAGAGACCCCCACCCAAATTTAGGGTGAACGGAAGGAACCTCACCTACCATCAATAGTTTTTAACAAAAAAGACTTGACAGAAAAGATTCCGTACGCATCTAACTCCCAAATTCTCTGATTCTTCCCATAGCTCACCACAAAAACACTTTCCAATGAAGTCATAAGAGACACCCATCCTTCCACCATTCAATCATCCAACTCTCTATGAAACTGCGGGCCCCAAACCAGCTTATTTTGAATGATATCCATAGAATAGAATGCACGGTGGGTCATGATACAATAGAATGCATTGTGGCAGAGAATGTGATTATTGATAAGCTTGAGAGGAAAAACATAACCCAAGAAATCAATCTTAAATAGATGAGACAAAGGCTTCAATAATGATGATGATTATGATGCGCATCTTTGATGGGACTGATACTTGCTATCTTTTTTTTCAGGCTGCAACTCGGGTTGGGCAGGTCGGGTTTTAATAAACCCAACCCTAACCCGACTCACTACATATTGAACCCAACCCGACCCAAAAAAAAAAACCCGAGATAGTGAACCCGACCCGACCCAACCCAACCCTAACCTTACTTTCCCATAGTTGAACCCTACTCTCAGACCCGATCCTCTCGACCATTCCCCCCTCTCTTCTCCCTCACCTCCTCTCTGTCGCAGCCGCAGCCCATCCCTCAGTCCCCTGTCACCGGCTCATACCTCTCCCAAAACTCTCTCAAAACCCTCTCCCAAAACCCGACCCTCAAGTCCCAAAAACCCCATCTCTGGCCCGCCGACGCTTGGCCACTGATGCCACCCTTGTTGCCGACCCGAAGGGATCCCTCTCTCGATTCTCCAACCATCTTTTCCTCACGGTAAACCCTCTCTCTCCTTCTTCTCTTCCTTCGCTCTCTCTCTTCTCTGTTTCATTTTTCAGTTCTTTTTCTAACTCGATTTTCTCTACCCTTTCCCTCTGATTTCCCTTTTTCTCATTCCTCAATTCCAGACCATTATCAGATCTCGTTTTTTTCTCTCTCAGAAACGTCCGGACGCTGCTAGGGTTTGAGACATTGAGGGTAAGGCAGCCTTTTATATTAAGTTATGAATCTCGGGTCGGGTCGGGTTGGGTCTTCTCGGATCGGGTTTTCTCGGGTCGGGTTGAATTTTAAAGGCCTCAGCCCAACCCGACCCGAATTTGAGTCGGGTTTTTCTTTTCTCAACCCGACTCGACCCTATAGCCCGACCATTATAACCCGACCAGCAAGATTTCTCGGGTCGGGTCATGCGGGTCGGGCCAAAACACCCGAGTTGCAGCCCTATCTTTTTTTTTTTTGGCCGGTAACAAATAGGATTCTATTAAAAAAAATAAAGCAAGTACAAACATAAGAGGGCCAGTGTCTAAAAGAGTTAGACCCTAATAGTACAAAAAGAAAAATGAATACATCTTGTACAACAATAAAAACCAATACAAAGAAGGCCAATCAAAACAACCAAGATCTATCTTCCTTAGAGCTAAAAGATGACTGTGACAAAGCCATTTACCCCATTTTAGCAAAATAGTCTACCACCCCGTTCGTTGAGTGACTGATCTGAGCAAAGGAAATTTCAAGACCCGAGACTAGTGCCCTAATCTCCCTAACTGTGGTAATTATCTTTCATGGGGGACGCTTCAAACCTCTTGCCCATTTAATGGCATTTGCTGAGTCTCTCTCAATAACTAGTTTTCCACCCCCAAAACTCACTCAAATGCTCAAGGCTCTTCTAATACTAAGCAGTTCAACCTCATTCGAATCCATTGTCCCCACCGACTCGGTGAAAACCAAAGTTGTATAACATTAATGATCTCTAAGGACACCCCCAATCCATGTCGGTCCCGGTTTGCCCCTAGAGGGCCATCCACATTAAATTTCATTACTCCACTCCGAGGAGGGCACCAATCAACCGACTTCTTATGCCTCCGATAAGGAAGTGGACTTCATCCCAGTTGACAAAATGATCTCTCTTCTTATCTTCTGAGTCTCTCCATAGTCTTTTTGAATCATTTCTAATCTCTCTACAACATTGATCAAACATTTCAATGCCAAGAGGATGTATGCAAGAAAATAGAACCAATTCCATCAAAAAGTTGTACAACCACCAAATAATAAGTATTTTCCCTTCCAAATAGCAAGCTGATTTAGAATCTTTGAATCACAGAGGCTCCAAGAGTCCTCCTTGGCTTACTAAAGCACAATGGGAGAACAATGTACATGGATAAAAAAGAACTAACTTTACACCCAACTCAAGTACCTAGATGGAAAACAAGTCGTCTTCCACAAAATGCCAAGTATTTTGCACCTCAAGTAGTTTATGTTCAATCCTTGAGATATCATTCAAACCACTTAATAATAGCCATGACGTTCATCATCATACTAGATCATGCTTTACAAAATATATTATTAACAACGGTGAATGGCAAATGGCTAACCATGGTGCTAGCTCTATCCACCTCAAACCTATGTGACACTTAACTTAGCATTAGATAATATAAGGCCAAAGGCTTCTAAAACAATAGTAAAGAGAATTGAGGCATAAGATTGCCATGATGAAGACCTCATGAATTATTAAAGAAACCTTGAGGGAACCATTTCATCATCATCAAAGTCATTGATCCCATCTATCTAAGGAGTTATCTTCAATTCTATCTTATAAAAAAGTGCATCCTTTGTTACCCACAATCCCTTTTATCTTTCCTTATCACTTTCACCCATGTTATCAAAGGTCTCTATTTCCTTGTTGTTCCTTTTACTTGCAACCTATCATTATTTTTTTCTAGGGTTATTTCTAGTCTCTTATTTACATGCCCAAACCACAAAAAACTATTCCCCGCAATTTATCATCTATTGGGGTTAAACTCAAGGTCTCCCTTATGTGTTTATTCTAGTTCATCTCTTTTAATGTGACTCTACTTACCTATATTAAAATCTGGATCTATATGACCATTACCTAGTCTACTTGTCTTTTCTTCACCGCCCAACACTTAGCTCATAGAGCATTGCTTGCCTACTGGTTGTTTTATAAAAATCTTCCCTTTAATCTACATGACACCCTTTGATAACATAGTACCCCACTAACTTGCCCACACTTAGCCCACCCTGCACCCATCCTACTATGTCCATACATAATCCTTCAATTTGGTTCTACAGTTGCATCTAAGTATTGAAACTATCAGAACATGATAACAAATCATTTAAATTTTAATTGCCTCATCTCCTAGAAGGTTCTTCAGTTGCATCTAAGTATTGAAATATCAAAACACGATACCAAATCATTTCAATTTTAATTGCCTCATCTCCTATGTATTCCTACCACTATAGTTGCATTCCAAATATTTTGTCTTCACACTACTAATTTTGAGCCATTTGCCTCGAAGGCTCTCCACTATTGTTCCAATTTCTTATTTAATTTCTTGTTAGATCAATCAATACTATATATAACTTTTTTTATGACGAAGAACCCACGACCCCCACCTCTCCCCGAGTACGAGGGAGTTGGGTGAAACTCTGAATGCATGCAGCTCCTCGCAAGCCACAGGCATCGGATGACTAAAGGACTTGAACCTAAGACCTCTGGTTCATGAGCCAAAGTGACTGCCAGTTGAGCTACCCCATACGAGGCCATTACCAACTTGATTTGGAAAGGGGCGGCTCCCCCGAGGGTCCAATTTTTTTTTTTTTTTTGAATGGTTAATATATTAATAAAAAGACATCAAAGGTGCATATGCAGAAGACAAAAGAAGCAAAAACAAAGAAGCAACCAACCCGCGACCCCAATACGCCCTCAAAAAAAGCTTACAACATTGGGCAAAAAATAAAAGAGAGCTTAAACTGAGTCAATACATTCTTTCCAAGCTCGTAAGAGATCGTTCATCAAAATATTCCTGAATTCTGCAGCAGAGGTAGCCCAAGAGGCATACTTGCTAAAAAGTCTTCTCGAAATTGCTTCACTTGACTCGGCATGATTGTTAAAGATTCTATTATTACATTCCCACTATAAGATCCAGACAATGGCAAAGAGCGTCAGACGCCACAATAAGGAGCATTTTGGGGAGACCGACATAATATCCCAAGCGTAAGATAACGCTGCCACCGAAGAAGGAATTACCCATAGCAAACCAAACTTATCCAAAACAAAATTCCAAACAGCATAGGAGAAAAGGCAGTGAATAAGAAGGTGATTGGTCTCCTCCGAGGCCTGCAGGCAAAAAGGGCATGCACTGACAATGATTCTTCCAAATTTTCGCATGGTGTGTGTTAAAAGAGAAGGTGCTTACCAGGTTAGACTTGAAAAGAAGAGGGCTGCTTAGAAATAGAAGATGATCTCGAACGTCCGTTATGCGAGTCAATGGATGAGGACGTAGACCACCTCTTTATGAATTGCCTAGTTGCAAGAGGAATTTGAACAAAATTCGCTAACCTATTTGATGTTCCCTGGGTCTTTGATAGGTCGTGTATAGGAACAGTGGGCGTGTGGTTCCTTCTAAGGCTAAACCCTAGACTGAAAATCGCATAGCAAACGATTCCGACAGCAATTTTTTGGACGTTGTGGAAGGAGAGAAATGCTAGAATCTTTGAGGACAAATCATCAGTTGAAAATAAGCTTTTCCAGATCGCCAAATAGAGACTTTGCATTTGGCTGCTGGCTAGCACTAAGTTTAAGGGTCTTAAAATAAACGATCTCATCTTGTCTTGGGCAATGTGACAAATATCGGCGGTATTTTCAAATTTACCGCGTTTTTATCGGCAAAATACCATTACCGCGTTAAAAACGCGTTTTTATCGCCAAACGATAAATTTCCGGTAAATTCCCGATAAAATCGCGTTAAAAACGCGATAAACGTTAATAACGCGATAATATCCCGATAAATTTCCGGTAAATTCCCGAGAAATTCCCGGTAAATTCCCTAGACCATTTTTATTTCATTAATTTGTTTATTTATTCTATTTTTTTATTTTTTAAATATTATAATTTCAGCGAGATTTTCCCGTCAAATTCCCGATAAAAATCCGAGAATTTAAAAATATCCCGTTATATTACCAATTGCCGTTAATATCCCGAGAACGGTATTTGTCACTATGGTCTTGGGAAGGATGCATGAGTAAATATAGGAGAAAAGAGAGGAGGAGGTGATATGTGGGCCCCAAAACAGGGCGTCATGAAATTTAATGTTGATGGAGCAACTAGGGAAAACCGAGGCCAACTGGGATAGGCAGCGTGCTTAAGAACCATAATAGAGAAATATCTATTATGTTTAATGAGTCGGTGGGAGTCATGGATTCAAACGAGGTGGAAATACTTAGTATTAGGAGAGCTTTGGTAATTTCAAAATTTTATGGGCAAGGTAAACCGGTTATTGAAGGGAATTTGACATATGTTTTTAAATGGGCAAAGGGTCTGAGGCGTCCCCCATAGAGATTGGTCAATTTAGTAAGGGAGGTAAGAGAATTGGTTGAGGGGATGGACGTATCTTTTGTCAAAATCGGTTGGTCAGCTAATAGAGTGGCGGACTACTTTACCAAATTGGGAATCGACAATCATTTCTCAGGAGTTTTTTTCTTATAACTTTCTTTGTTGTTTTTGTTGTACATTTGTATTGATTTTTATTTTCGTTTTGTTTTTCTCTTGTTTTTCATGGTCTAATCCTTTTAGACCCTTTCCCTTGTACTTGCTCTTCTTTTTATTTTAATGAATTTTCTTGGTGAATGCTCAAAAAAAATAAAACAAAGTCTTTCAATTCTTTCGTACCAAGGGTGTCTCAATGTAATTTGACCTTAGAAGCTTACTATTCCATAATGATTTTAGGGATACAAAAAAAAAATTTGGGTAGACTCAATAGATTTGACAAGAGGAAAAGAATAGTATGACATGCATATCGAAATTTGGCATCAATATTTTCTTGAATTGTCTTGGGATGAGTTGAAGTAACAAAACCAAGGATTCTCAAATGAACTCGGGTTTAAGGTGGCGGAGGTTAACATTGTCGCAGTAGCAAACCCCATTTATTCATTGGAAAAAAAAAACCCAGAGGAAACCATGCCCTAAGAGAGTAGGGGAAGCAACAATTTCATTCCGCCAGAGAAGGAACTGGAATTTCAAGCCAAAGTTTCATATAAAGAGACCAAGCTTGAGGGAATGAGGCATTTCATGCCAACCCAATCAAAAGGGCCATCATCCAATTGACCAACCCTACCTCCTTTGGTTTTATCCCCTAGTAGTGATCTAGGAAGAAATATCCTCCTCTAATCTCTAGACCAACTCACCAATCCACTCTCATGTTGAAGAATATGGTGCATTTTCATATTTTACACGTGTGTTGACTATTAGATATTATTGATTATAAATGATCGTAAATGATCTTTCTTTCCTTTTTTCCTCGCCCTGGTTGGCTCCCATTACTATATATATCCTCTTCTGTTAGAAAAACAAGATATACAATAACAAGAGTCTCTCTCAATCTTCCTTCTACCTTCATTGTTTTCTTTTCTATTCTCCTTGTTTTCATTTTAACATGGTATTACCAAGTTCAACTTCTGAATTTTCCACCTTCTGTTGTCGCCTTTTTTTGTATTTCTACACTTCTTAATGCCTCTGGTGTGCCTCTCTCCCTTACAATTGTCTCCTTCATGGTTGAATAGTCTCCTTGATGGATTCATATTTTTCTTAGACTGAAGGAAACCCAAAACGAGAGTTCCAGACCTTCGATACGTACAATTATTGTTCATTGACCTTTGAAACCACCATAACCCTAGTCATATTTGGGTCCTCCTTCCATCCATTAGGTGGGTCCTAGTGTTTGGTGTCTTGTGAGGCCCTTTATCTGCATTCTCATTTTCACATCAAGGACGCCTAGGAACAGTATTTTATGGCCTTTGAGCTTCGCCTCTGCTACAAGGGGCTTTTTTCTCCTTGAAACCTACACTTTTGGAGTCGCCCAAAGCCCTAGTCTTCATCTCCTCGGCTTCTTCTTCCTTCCATGATTGATGGGGCCCACTATTGCTGCAACTTTGTCACTACTACTGTTGTACACCTTGAATCTGGTTTTATTTCCAAGTTTGGAGTCTAAGGAATTGGATTACCACTAAATCTACTCCAATCCAGTCGCCCTTGGCCTTTTTTCTCATCCCACTGAGTGGTGTCACTGATTTGTGACTATGGGGCACATTTTTTGTTGTTTTTGTGCATAGTTTTTGTAGCATATATGTTTTTCTCCTGCATATTATATTTAATGGCATCCTCTAATAATACTTTAAACATGCTTGACAACACATCTTTTGATTCTACTATATTGGGAAAATCACCACCACCCTTTTAAGTGAGATCAATTACTTTGAATGGTCTCATTCAATTCAAAATGTTCCTTGATGCTAAGGAAAAGACTGATTATATTCATGGTACTGCCACAGAACCTACAAAGGATGATGTAAAATACAAGGAATGGAAAGCTAATAATTCCTTGGTTCAAACCTGTCTTTTACACTATGGAGGAGAATGTTAAAGGGTTAGTGTATACCCTACCCACTGCGAAGGTCGTATAGAATATAGTCCAGGCCATATATTCTGATGATGAGAATTTTGTTCACATCTATGAGCTATATCAGGATGCTCCCAGTCTTCGACAGGGGGAGTTATCTCTTATTCAATATTACTCAAAAATGAAGAGTTATTGGTTGAAACTTAATCAGCTTGAGAAACCTACAGATACTTTGCTCCACCAGAAATATGTTGAAAAAAGGCACACCCTTAACTTACTGACTGACCTTAATTCTGACTTTGAACCTATTCGCGCCCAAATTCTAAGTAAGCGACCTCTTCCACCTATAAATGAGGTCTATTCTACATTATTTCGCAATGAAAGGCGTCGCCTAGTTATGTCCTTTGCCTTTGTGCCTGCTGATCAATCGACTCTTCTCTGAGTGGCTCTCCTCTTTCAAAGGGAAGGACACGATGAATAATGACCAAAGGGATGCCAAAGGGACAAAGAAGAAAGGTACCCTATTTTGCAGGTACTGCAAATGACCAATCACTCTATTGATTCATGTTATAAGCTTCATGGTCAGCCCCCTCTAAGTTGGCCCATCTAGGCATGTTCACAGGCTGGGTTCGAACCGGGTTTTTCAATTTGAAGAAAGAGAGAGTATGCATGACATCCCCTTTGAGTGTTGCATCCTAACTGGGATTACCAGCAGTTCCCTAAAAAATTTAAAGTTTCTCCACCCCATTTCTCCTCAACCAAGCATAGCCTAGTCTTACATGATGGAAAGTTCGGATAAAGTCATTGTTTTCGACTTTTCGTTATCATCATCAACATATCCTCTTTTTTTTTGAAAATTCATCAACATATCCATTTTCACATCTAAGGTCAGCTTTTGAGTTCTAAATTTCCATCTACCATATCAAAAATCATATTCTTTGTCACTTTATAGTCTATCATATCCTTGTTAAACCCATTGATCCAAGTGATCGAAAATCTCCCCCTTCCTCAAGTGCCTTCTACTAGTAGCCGTTCAATTTTACATACTTGGGATGTTTCTAGTTGTTCATGTAAATTTGGCTACAAGGAATTCAATAGAAATGTATCTCCATGAAATGTTTTTAGGAAATGTATTTTATTCCCAAAAACTCACAGGGTCATTGACCCCATGCAATCACACATTATAAATTTAAAAATGTAATAAAATTTAGACAATTAAATTGCTCGAACAATAAATTAAATTCAAGCAAAATAAAAACTAGAAATCAAAAGACAAGGAAAAAATAACTTACTTCGCATAAGGAAAAACAAACTTCAACTGAACTGGGATCGATTCCCATGGGCATGCAAGCCTTTATTTATAGTGGGTGTGCCCCAGATTTAACCCAACCCTACCCAAGCCATTTACATCTTTATCCCTTTTTTTCAACAACATGTAATTTTTCAACTTTTTTGAGCATTTGCAGAAGTAGAGAGCCCATTAGATGGGTCATTTCAAAATTCATTCAGCAAAAGTATATATTGATGGAGATACTTTTAGATATACAAGAAATAAAAAAAAAAAAATAACGACACGCATACATAACATGTAGAACAATAAATTGAATTTGATGATAGCAAACTTTCAAGACCTATATCGAGTTTTTCTTTATATTATTCTCTTTTCCACTCTTTTTCTTATCTGGGTGTTGTTTAAAATCTTTTTCATTCTTCAATGAATGAACGAATTCATGAGTTGAGATGTCAACTGGGGAAAAGAAGAAACAGAGAAATTCTTTAGGGTTAAGTGAACTTTACCACAATTGAGTCGCCATGAAAACGTGAAGGATCTGAGTCTGGTGAAAAAAAAGCCGAAACGACGCCTTCTGAGTTTTGCTCTTGCTTACGAAGTTACGAGTAGAGTAAGCGAAGGTAAAGACGGGGAAATGATACTATGGCGTAGACGTGTCGTCTATAGAGTGGGTCCGTGCATGGGCTGTAATTAAAATATTAGGGTTGGGCCCACAAATCTCAGTTGTAGGCCCATGTGAGGTCCTTTCCCTCTTGGAAATGGATGGTTGTGAATTTGTGTGGGCAACAACTTCTAACGAACTACTGATTCCAAGGACACTCCAAACTTCTCAATTTATGAACGTTTTGAAAATGTGGGTTTTAAAATTTTAATTTCAACGTATTAATTTTTAAAACGTATTATTTTTAGTTTCTCATATACATGTCCAAATCATGTTAAATATTTTTTTTCTTATTTTCTTATTATTGAGATTACCATTAGGGTTTCTCTAATTTATTCATTCCTAGATATATCTTTTAACATTATCCTACTCATTAATCTTGAGATATGTAATTTTGTTACCAATATTTTATTCACTCATTTATTTTAATTTATTATTCAACATTTAATTTCATAAAATATTGTTGGTTTAACTATTATTTTATAAAATATTTTCCTTTAATATGTATGATATTTTTAATTTTTACATTGCCCACATTTTGCTATCTTGTCCACACTTACACTCCGGATGCACACAGTCATGTGAAGATTTGCCTAATAAAAGAGGAATGTACATTTTATTGATGATGTAGCCATGTAGGTAGCGGCGAGGATGCACTCTACTAAATAATAAGGGTAAGTTGGCTTGAAAACGAATAGCACGAACAATCTCAAAAAGGTGTCGATGCTTACATTCAATGACTCTATTTTGCTACAGAGTGGTAGCGCAAATACTTTGACGTATGATCCATAAAAGAAAAAGAAATATTGTACATCAATAGAAAGAAGCTCAGTACTCTCATCTAACAGATAATAGTACTAAATTTATTTCCAATGTTATACCGTATTTCTTTCCTCCTCTCTCACAAGCTATTAAGGCCTACCTAACTTGTTGACTAATTTTTAAAATCTACTCTTGATGAGCCCCACCATAAACAATTCAAAGCCCTATCTCCGTTTCACCTAGAACCAAATGCTTGCTTAATTAAAAGAGTTCTTAACTAAATACATAAATTCTAAGAATAACTCTCTCCCCGTCTCCTACCCCTGAGCCCCCTTCGTTCCTCCGCCAATATCTAAATCCTATTAGGCCATTATCTCAAAATACTTAATTCACATATTTACTATTAATTTACTTTTTCATCAATGAAAATGCTTAGATTGAGAATTTGAGATATTTAATTTTAAAAATTTTAAATTTTGATACCTATCATAATAGTAAAAAGATATTAAAATATGTTCAAAGAGTAAATTGAACATTAGACACTTATTAAACATTGGGCATTTTAAATTAAAAATTTCCTATATTCTTTTGCTTCTCCTCCATCTAAATTTCAAACTGACCCTTTTGATTCTCGAAGGATGATGGAACGAATGGACGGACAACTAGATTTTGCATATTAGCCCATGGTGTTGTTGGGTGAAATCATGACGGCCCGGCCCGGATCAATTGAATGAACTTGTCCACGTGTCCAAAAGTAAGTGAATGCAATGCTCATTGTCATTTTATTGTAAATGGAGGAGAGGCTGGAAACGAGAACGAAAGTGTGGTCTTTTATTTGGTCGGTGAGCCATTGGAATAGATAACTTTGTTTTTTCTTTCTTTTTAAACTTTTTCACAAATTAATCTTTTGTATTTGATCTAAGTGTGAAGTGTCAATGGTCAACGCAGTTCAATGTATCAGCCATCAAGATAAAATAGGTCAGATTAAAATTATGTGTCTAGTATAATTCAATTGGTAATCTTTCGTCTCAGAAAATAGAAGGTATTTGGTTTGAGCCCTCATAATTTTACTTGATGTGATCTAAAGACAGTAGATTTAATTGACTCTCTATCTCAACAAATACTTAAAAAATCTAATAAATATTCTAAGCCTCGTTATTTTAATTGACTTGAATCTATTGATCAATAATAAAATTAAATTGAAATTTTAAAAATGAATTGAGTTATTGGTAAAATTAGAAGAAATCTAAAATATAAATTAAATAAAAAATAATAATCAAAATATAATATGGGTCCATCAGACTTAGACCATCAACCTAACCTACTTCTCACATTGCACCTCCAACAATAAAGTGTTGTAGTATCATTCAATTCGAATCTAAGTCAAGTTTGCTCGACTCTTCATCCAACTCGATTCAAATTTATTTTAAATTATTTTTTTGTGAAAGGTAATTTTTTTTAATATAGATATATGATTAATGCTTAAAACTTTTCAATCCCTTCATTTTCTTGAAACTGGCATATTTTTGCTGGCTAATGTGGAGGGCCGGGCCCAAACAAACCCCTGGACTGGTCCCATTTGTAACTTGCTCCCTTTGTCTGTCCTTTCCAACTGCAAAGCTAAGTGCAAACAGGCGTGGGCCCCCTTTTCTCTTCCTTCTCACGGTAGTCTCAGGACTACTGAAACTCCAACACCTGCCACTACTTATAAAAGCAGACGTAAGTGTAGACGCAATCGTGTCTACGTGTCAATGTGCAGCTCACACGTGTACGATACGAGATGATGAAAGAAACTCCAACTTATCGTGGCTTGAAGCTACGAGATTTTGCTTTTTACTGATATGAAACGTACCTGTGCAAGCGCAGTTGGGATTACATGGGTCCCACTTTAAAGAGTTCAAACCCTTAGATAGGTCCCCCTCCTCACGTGTCTCGAGGGTTTCTCCACTTATTGGATGACTCCATTTGACAGCATTATTCACTGAATAAAATTATATAAAAGATTTTATATTTATTATATTATAATTATAATTAACTATGTTAAATTATTTCTAGCCTCTAAATCTACTGTAACTTGAAATGTTTCGTGAGCATGACTTAATTATATAATTAAAGTATTCTTTTCATATACAAATATAGAAATTTTAATTAAATCAATTAAAATAGAGATTTTTGGAATCACAGTGGGTCTTGAGCTCTCTATGTATTTTTCTAGTAGAAATCTTGACTTTATTATAGAATCACTTTCTCATTAGTGAGTACATGTTTGATCATCAATTTTAATTTAATTATAGTCTCTATTAAAGAATAGTTAAAAAAAATGACTTAATTAACATTGTAATTTTTTTTAGAGTAAACATTTGTCTCTTTTGCACTTGTGCTTTAATATTATTGTTTTCCACAATTTGAACCTTTGATCATGGCGTGTTAAGAACATGTAGGAATGCTTTTTAATAAAATTAAATTTATCTTTATTTTAGGTATATTTGTTTATTAATCCTTTTAATAAGATATGATATTTTGAGTGGAAGAAAGGTTCTATGAGATTTTCATATGATGTAATAAATGAGAGAAATAGTAAATTATAATAAAAATAAAATATTAACCATTACTCCTAATGCCATACCATCATTAAAGGTTGTTCCTCTGTTTTGGCAATAACTTCAAATTTATGTCATTATTTTGAAGAGTTTAGGTGTTTTCTAAGAGTTAGTACTTATGAAGAAAAAATGTTTCTTTTAAATTTTTTTAAAAAATTAAAAATATAATTCACACAACACTGCAAAAGCCATTATAATTGTTGATTCCAGTTGTTGCAGATAATCGATTCGAAATGAAAACACAATATAAATATAACCTTAGACCGTTTACTCGGTAGTTGAGAAAATTATTAGGCTCCAATCATTATTGAGATGGACTTGTTAGAGAAACCATCATGCTCCAACAAATATTAACAATCGCAATAGAAGAAAAAAGAAAAGTACATGAGGTGTATCAATCACGATAAATTCTATTACTCTATTGATCAAATAAAAATACATTATTAGTCACTGTCACATAAGACCAATTACGAGTCTTGTAAAGTCCATCAATAATAAGTTGAAATGAAGTTTTAATGTGTCATTTAGTTAGAGTAAAAAAGTTGAATATGAGATTAAAATAATCCATATGCAATCTAAAATTTATAGAGATATAAATAGTGATCGTAAGTCAAATTCGAGTAACCCTAAATCTTAAAAGTAGATTCAAAACTATCCAAATTTACATTTGCATGTGAATACTTACATCCGATGCTTATACTCATTCTTCTGTCATACTTTGTTTATGTATATTATTTATATACACTCTTGCAATTATAAGATTGTAAGACTGAGTCAAAAAATCGTCATATCGAGATAACTCAAAAAAAGAAAAAGGTCGTCAAGCCTAATTAGAGTATCAATCTAAGATAAATAGAGTAAATGCTTTTGATAATGACAATGACTTATATATTATGATTTTTCCATATTTAAGTTGGCATCTGAAAATATTCTAATATCAAATTTAAATATAAATTTAGTATAAATAATTAAATAAACGTAACACTTAAATTTCAATATCCGTTTTTCTTAGTCAAATTTCACATCTAAACTTTCTTTTAAAAAAGTTAGACTATTATTTTTTCTAAAATATTATAAAATTATTGTAATTTAAGTTTCATATAGTTGGATAAATTCGATAGAGAATCTCATAAATAATATAGTTAAAAAATCTCTTTTTCAAAAAAAAAAAAACAAAATCTCTTTTTCAAAAAGAAAAACAACAAAATCTATCAAATTAAAAGTGTTATATGAGATTCAATTTTTGAATCTCCATGACCTCATCTGGTGTGTCTTGAGAAGAGTGGTATCACTCGTGAGCGTTTTACAGGATTTCCCACAAATTTTCACATGTAAATTAATAAAAAAATACATTATCATTTTTAAATTTTAATCAAACTTATCTTTGGAAAGGGAGACTTTGACCTGAAGTTTTGGTATCCTAATGCATTTAGTTCGAGTCAAACTTTCCAGAGTTGGAACTTTCCTTCATCCTTTCAAATCCCTAGAAACTTTCCATCCAAATTCTCAGTTCTCATAATACGAAAACAATAGCTGAGAAATTTATGCTTTTGCATTTGCCACCTTTGTCTTCTTCCCCACATAGCGACAGACATGAAAATAATATAAAACCCAGATGAAAGTGCCCTTCTTCCTTCCTGAGAGAGAGACTCTCTGTTTTCATTTTCTTCTACTTGTTCTGTTTTTTCTCTCAATGTCGTCTGATCTTTTCCTCTTTGATGGCTCTTTTAAATGCCATTCCTCCACAGAAATACCTCCCTCAGACGTTGAATTCCAGTTCTTCCCTGCAGGAAACGCCACATACACTTCTCCAGACCTTTTTCTGAACGACCTCCAGCCATTCTCCGACGTCCCAAATCAATTTCAGCCCTTCGATCCATCTTTTTGCATGTACACGCCAACCCCACTTCCTCTGTTTTGCTCTTCTCCCCCCACCCAGAAAATGCACAACCTTTCACTAGACCCAACAACATCTGCCATGGCAATGGCAGCTGGGTATGCAGATTCGAGTCCCATCAACCAAATGGGAGTGAAAATGGAGTTCCATGGAGATTTAGAATCGAACACCCTCTCGCTTTTTCCAAATGATATCATGCAGAGGAGCCTCAGTAGCCAATCTGTTGATCAGAAGCCAGCTTTTCTCTTTCAACCCAACCCGAATTTTCTCTGGGAGTCGCCAATTTTCCAGGCCCAGATGTTGAATTTGGATCAGAACTGGAATTTTGAAGGACTCATAAGAAGGGCTTCCAGTACTGGAGATTTACATGTTAGAATTCACCCACTTCTCTTTTCCTTTCTTCATTTACTCTGTTCTTCTTCTTCTTCTTCGTTTTATTTTTTCCTTCTTTCTGTGATTCTTCTAAATATTATTACCAATTTTCTTTCTTTCTTTCTTTTTTAAATCAGATGTTGAATGGGGATCAAACGAATTGCGGCTATCGAAATTCATTCGACGAAACGTCGATTTTTTCAGTCTGTCGCTACAGCCCCGAGGAGAGAAAACAGAGAATCCAAAAGTACAGAAGCAAAAGAAACCAAAGAAACTTCAACAAGACAATCAAGGTGACGACCACTCTTAACAAGTCTCTTCTAACACTTCTCAACTCCATGAAAACTGATCTGAAAATATGAATTCTTCTGCTAAGCAGTATGTTTGCAGGAAGACTCTCGCCGACGGCAGGGCTCGAGTAAGAGGAAGGTTCGCTAGAAATGATGAAAATGAGGAGATTCTCAAAGCAACTGATCCTCACCGTGGGGTAGAAGAGGAAGAAGAGCCTTGGGTAAGATAGGAAAGAAGAAAATACGGAGACAAAAAAAAAAAGTTTTAACATTTATCAACTGCATCAATCATACATTGACACATTATCATTCAGTAATTTACATTTATTATTAAAATAATTAAAATTTAGTATAAAATGTTATACTGAATAAGAAAATAATGTGTCAGTACAGTAAAAAGGAAGAAAATGTATAGGAAAAAATAGAGATTGAGGGAGGTGGTTTTTTCCTTCAACAGTAAAAACTTTTTTTCCTCTCTTTATAATAATAATAACTATTTTACAGTCAGCATTAAATATTCAACTATCAGCACTCTTTCTTTATTTTGTCAGTTACAGAATAAAAGAATATGACATCGAATCAAAATTCAAGAATATAAAATGAGGTCATCTTCTTCTTTATGTTAGGTAACTGGTCTGCATGAGGAGGAGATAATGGCTGTTAGAACCATTGCCAGAGGCATGAATCCTCCTTCAAGTATCTGGGGCTCTGAAACTTTGGCTTCTTTTTCTGATTTTCAAGCTTCCACAAGGAAAATTCACTGAAGAATTCTGAACTGATAAGGAAAACTGGTTGAAAGAGAAAGAAAGAGAGGGGAGAAAGAAAGGGGTCAAAATGAAGATTTACAGTGTCAGATGAAGAAAGAGAATAAGAACTGGGAGTCAATTGTATATACAGAAACTATTGCATGGAGATTATATTAATATTAATTGTAATTACACTGATTAGCAGAATAATTAATCTAATGTCCCTTCCACCATGCTTCTGTTCCTTTAGTCACAGCCATCTCAATGCCAGCATCGTTGTTTACGGTGGCTGGAATATATAATTAACATCATGTATTTAAAATAACCATGCTTGTTATGGACTTGGTTGACTGGATTTGACTGTAAAGGATGTTTTATTATGTGTTTAATACTTTAATTAAACTAATCGTATGTGTTTTGAAATGGGTTGACTGGGTTTGACTGAAATGGACGTTGGGTTAAAGACATGTTGAGGAGGTTTTAGATGGGACTGTAAATGGACTTTTAATAATTTAATAATATTATAATATTTAATATAAATAAACTTTTTTTTTTCTAAAAGTAAGTAACTGTTGAGACTCAAAGTCATCATTTTGTTATTGCATATGTAAGCACTCTTGTCAATCTCAAATAAATTTATACAATTCAACAGAAACAAGTTTAATAAAATGTTGTTTATTTGAGATTAAAAAATAAGACATGAGGATTTTTTTAATCTAAAAAACCTAAACAAATGCAAATGACTCCTACAGGAAAGTGAGTTCATATCTCTGCAAACTAATCAATAAATGGAACATCATTATTTGTATTTAGCCTTATCCATTATTATAAGAAAAAGCAAAAAGTAAAATAATGTTCAAAATAAAATATAAGAATATACAATACAATAGAGTAAAATGTAGAGAAAAATGCAAAATGTAGGACAATGTGTAGTCTGTATATTACTCTATGAGTTGGTGTACAAAAATCTTAGTATACTTTTACAATCAACAAATCGTATCCCTTAATTTTTTTATAGATCAAGATGAATCTTATCATGCTTTTCCAAAATGATTGATGTATGTCGGGTAGGGATTCCATTTATCTAATATTGAAAATGTTGAGAAGTAGCATGAACATCTTTGGAGTGTATTTCTTAATACTACGAACGAGTTTCATATTTGAAGTGTAAAGGGAGATTTAACAATTTATAAAATACTGGATCACTCCATTTAACTGGCTAGTCTCTTTGGATGGATACTCACGTGGACTCGAACTATCTTATGTGAACTCACGAGATTCTATAAGTGGATCGAATGATTGACTTCGTTCGAAAGAGAAATTGTTGAATCTACGAATGAGTCTCACAATTCAAAATAAACCTTAGAATCTACAAACAATGAGAGATTGATTATGAGTCTCCACTTATTTGATTGAATTATCTAGGATTTCTTGAGTGAGTCGGCAAAATGATCTTTCATGTCTACTTTAAATTTAAAATATTATAAATACTCAATAAAATTAGGTCTTGTTAGTAGTGTAGAGTCATTTAGTATTATTGAAATATCTATGGATTTTCATATCGAAGTGGTGTGAAATCTTAAAAACTCTCATCTATTAGAATTTTTTTAATGCTTTTTATTGATTGAAACTTTTACTCCAGTTACAAATTTTTTCAAGTCATATCTTAAAAGCCAAAATAATTCAATAGAAAAAGAATAAAATAACTTCTTTTTTTTATCAAAATTTGAATGCCTACTCATGCATTTGATTATTCAATACAAAAAGTTTCACTAATTATAGTCGAATGAGGTTTGTCATTGTAATTTAATTATTTTGATACTCATCTTAGACCTTGAGGACTGACGCAAGGTCTTTCTCTAATTCCACATAACAAAAGTAAACCCATTTAAAATTTTTAGCTGTTCAGCATATATAATAAAATTCACAATCTTACATCGAATGACTACGGAATTGAAAAAAATTAAATTTGTAATGTAGATTTTAGGGCTGAAATCGGGCCGGGCCGGGTCAGATTTTTTAAACCCAACTTAGTCCGAGTTACTAATATATGGAACTCGATTTGGACTTTTGACCTGACCTGACCCAAATTATAATTGATACAATCCGAAACCCGACCTGTCCTGCATTTTCAACCTACTTTAACCTATTTTTTACCGGGTCGGATCGAGTTGGGTTAACTTAAAAAATCTCTCAACGCAATCCGACTCGAATTCAATGCGAGTTTCTAACTTCTCAATCTGACTCGGCCCACTGATCCGACTTTCATAATTCGACCCACATGATTTTTAGGTCAGGTCATGCGGGTTCGAGCCAAAACCCAACCCAAATTTCAACGCTAGTAGATTTAATAGGAATACGAAAGTAACTCACAAGGCATTTGTACGTTGGGATATACTAACTCTACCGAATAAAATAAACATACTTTAGTTTAATATATCAAAAGTCAATTCTCCACTACACGGTATAATGAACCATAAAATCGGCCTCTTTATTGTCTCAAGTTTTTCTTTATTCCTTTCCTCCGTATTTTCAGTAATCTGACTCTCTTCTGACCTGTGATTTACCATCTTTCAACTCCATTTATTGCAGTTCTCACTAATCTTTTATTCACATGATCAAATTATTTTTGTTAATTTTTTTATTTTTTTTATCATTTATTGAGACTATTTTTAAACTATCAACACATGCAAATATCAATACAACAAAATGATATATAAACTATTCAATAGAATATCTTTGATATGATTTTTTTGACTAAGGGGGAAATGCACCGTGATGTTCTGATTTCTCTTATTTAAGTGGGACTTTACAATATAAAATTGGAAAACTCTAACCTCACTTATATAATTAATTAAATCATCATTGAGGCATTAATCCTTAAGTGAATATTTGACCATCTCTCGTTGGATAGAACTTCAAACTGATGCAGCTGAACATGTGGACCTTCACAGATCCTTGATGGGTATCTTGACTATTTAGATTCTCAATTCCATCACTCATTAAACTGTGGCAGGAAGAATGGTTGTCTAAACCTCATTGGCTCCTTTCTCAAGTGCCATTTCTTTTCCTTGTACCTCTCTCTGGTGCAGAGCATTTCTCGCCCTGCATCTGTGAGCATCACTCTCTTTCTTTAAATGAATCATATAAGACGTTTAGGGTTTGTCACAGGGTATTAATGTGGGTGGCCATTCTAACATGAAAAAACTCTTTTAAGATAAATAAATTTTTTAGATTTTTCACTTTATCTTTATCTGTCTGTACGAGTTTTAGTGGACTTTCAGAAATCGGCTCACTGGATCGGTGCACCGAACTGGTGCACTTGGAAATAAAAATTTGAGAAAAATGATCTGTTCGGTGCACTTATTTGGATTCTTTCACGTCTCAAGAAATCGATACACCGACCGAATCACTTTTCTCAAATTTTTATTTACAAGTGATCAGGTCAGTGCACCGATTTCTTGAGACGTGAAAGAGTCCAAATCGGTGCACCGTTCGGATCACTTTCTTCAAATTTCCATTTCTAAGTGATCCGATCGGTGCACCGATCCAGTGAACTGATTCATTGGAAAATGAACCGATTTCTGAAAGTCCACTAAAACTTTTATGAACGGATGTGGGTAAAATGGGAAGTTCACTAAAACCCATGTCTTCTAAAAGAGTTTTCCCGGATGGGCACCGTATTAATATCGGGCGATATCCGATATATATCACCAATATCGTCTGATATCAATAGTATTAGTTAAAAAAAAAAAAAATAGAGAGAAAAATTTCACAGCCGATATAGCGGCTGATATCGATATTTCAACCATTTTTTTGACCATCTAATAATAAATGTATTAATCCAACGGAAAAATCCACTTAGATAGATGTTTTAAAGGTTTTCTTGATAATCGAACGGTATGAGACATGCTTAAAAAGTCTGATAAAAAAAAAAAAAACTCATCTCTTAAATATATAAAAATATATTATTATGAATTATACAATAAAACTTATGTAAATGTCTAGGGCTCTACAAGTACAAGTAAATGACTCAAGAGTTGGCTTACAAGCAGTGGCAATTTGTCTGCGCTCTTTGTTTCTACAGTCATAGTCTATACCTTTCATCACAGTGATGATGTTGGTAGAATTTTATTGGAGAAGGTCCACAGTTCTGAATTGAAAAGTTTCAATTCTAATGAATTTTATTCTATGATAAAAATATATAAATAAATAGATTATTGTAAAAATTACTAAAAAAATCAAATTTAATAATGAGAATATATCAAATAAGTATTATAAATCTAAATTTAAAAATAAAAATTAATAATATTACTGTCTAAATAAAGGAATTTTACATAAAGTCTGTATACCCATTTGTGGATACACCTGGGCGATTTTATTTTCCACAATTTATTAAATCCATGCAGAGACATCCATTACTTCAAGGGATCCTTGTCTAATTTCTGGAACACATCAGTGGGACCCACCATAGATTTATCAATCCAACTCACGTGGGCGGCGCCATGTCTTTAGAAAGTGCAGAATAAAATAAATTGATAGAATATATTTTGAATGTAATCTCTCTTTAATATAATATTGTAATCTAAGTCAGAGATAACATATTATAACATTAATCTTTTGTTTAGTATAATAAAAAATTTAGCTTAGGCTTCTTGATTTCTATCTTGGGTGTGAATTGGGAATAAATCATACATCATTACGGGCAAAGAAGAAAACATTCAAAGTCAGAAAAATACAGCTATGAATCATTTAAGGTGTATATGGATTAGGAATATTATTAAAAAATAAAAAAAAATGGCAGTATATGGTGCTTCTAGATATTTTATTTTAGAGCCTTGCTTCATTCATCTATTATGTAATATATTATTTTCCATTTTAAGTAAATAATTTTATAAGGAATTATTACTATTGTTAGGAGTTGAAGTGATGGCTAAGAACCCAACTCAGAAGTGTGAGTCCTATTCGATTTCCACTTAACTCTAGAAGATCACTTTCGGTAAAATTATCCAGTGTAGTGTATAGATAGAGAGACTTGCACATACCTCAGTAATTATTCTACTACTCTAAGAGACTTCGACACCTTGATCGACAGAAAAAAATAGTCACCTATGTATTTAGTTAATGTTTTTTTAATTTTAATATCACACATATAGAACGGAGAGTACACAAATAAAAAGACAAGAGAATTCATGTGAATAATAGTAAAAAGCAAATGAACTTCACCTATCCAATTGCATGTATGTTCTTTCATATAATTCAACGGTTGTCAATTGGATATGAATGTTAAAAAGAATCAAGGGGCTATTCTCTATGGAATTTATTTGGTATGCAGATTGAAAAAATTATACATATTTTAAAGATTAATCGGATGAGATATTTAAACACTTTAGTTAAAAAAATTGTATTTTTCTATTAACTAGTGCAATAACGTTTTAACAAAGAAACACTAATGAGATGGCGTTATGTTATGTCATCATATTTTTTATACGATAAAAAGATTATTTCTAAACTCTCTCTTAAACTTTTACTAAAAATATTTTATTAGAAATCATTTATATTTTTTTAAAAAGAGAAAAATCAAAGCCTATGAAATGCTGCCACCAAACATGAACCTAATCAAAAGAGGGGTCCACATTTTTTTCTTACAGATCAGTGCATGTCTTTTTCAGTGGCACTCATGAGCAGTCAGCATCTTGATTCTTGATGGTGAGTGTACACATACGAGAAATCTCTCTCTTGTCAACGATGTTTTTGGATCCAAATAGTTTTGTGAGAGAAGATAGTGGGGGTAGCCTACAGTCAACCCATTTACCCATTTGCTCCACAAAGGGACTTGACTGAACAATCAATTCACGTGTGTATAGGGAATCAAGTCCCTATGGATGTCCAACCCTAGCTACTCTCAATCAGAGGTATAAATATTGGTATCGGCTAAGATCGATATCTTGGTTGATATATTTTTCTTTTTTATTTTTTTTCTAAAATTTATCAATATCGTTTGATATCAGTGATATATAGCAAATATCATATATAAAGGTTTTAAAAATTGATATTTACACTCATATTGTCTATTTTGGAACTTATCTTTTTTTTTTTTAATATTTTTAAAAATATATTTTTATAAGCATAAAATTAAAGTTTTAATATTGAGAAATGTCTACATACCAGAAGTTTGATCCTAATAAATATAGGCCATGTATCTCTATCATTAGCTAATGAAAATTCTATATTTTAAAATTTTAAATTTCACTGTAAATAGTAAAGTACATAATCGACCTTAGTATAATCAAGTCATAATAGTTAAAATAAAAATTAACAGTGTGAATAGTTTAGTTGATCTAAGCTTTTAAAATTAGACTAGAGGTCTTAAGTCTAAATTCTCGCAAACTCACCTGATACATTGTAGGTGGGCTCATGTTTCTATAAGATTGGTCTCATCTCCTATGTTAGGTCGAGATACCCATGGTGTCTAAAAATAAATAAGATTAAAATTTTAATTAAATCATTGTCATTGTAATTTTTCATTTATTCTCTTTTCAAATGATGCTTTTCTGCTCCAATTACGAGAGTGCTGAGTAAAGCTACGGATGTACGCAGATCCCTACAAGCCACGAACATCGGATTATTACAAAAGACTTGAATCTAGGACCTCTAATACATAACTGATTAGCAACATTTGTTAAAGGCCTCAATATTGACATTTTAAAACGTATAATCGCACATTTTTATTTTTCAATAGAAATTATCTGTACGATTTGAAGTTTCATAAATAATAAAATTTGAACAAAAAAGTAAAATATAAATAAACCCTTTCCAAATGAATGAGGGTTCATTGATGAATGATGATATAAATCTATGGTTTGCCATATGCATGAAAATCACCTCTCCCAACAAACAAACAAACAATTCACTGCCCATTTTCTCACTCTATCTATGGAACTTATTGACATCTCTGCAAGTATGGATTACCAATTCTACTATACCAGTGCTTGTTTGGTATTCTTATAATCGTTTGCATGCTTAAGTTGCCAATGAACTAACCTACTTTCTGAAAGTGATTAACCCAATTGAGCTGGTTAAGTTATCAAAGCTGAGCCTAGTTTAAGCAGTGAGCTGAGCTTAAGTTGAGCTTTCATGGCCTTTTCTTGTTTGTTGTCTGGCCAGAACTGTGAGCTTCTTAACATCTTCTTTTGCTCCTCGAGGGTTCTTTTTGTTTGGCTCTGGCTGTGGATTTTAGCTTGTATTTTTTTTAGCCTTCTATTCTTTTGAATGTAAATCACTGACCATCATTTAAAAAAAAAAAAATCGCTCATGAGATATAAGTCTCAGCTGAAACCAAATTTTCAGTCTTTAAGAAGATCAGAAATTTTCTTAAGTAAAATATAAAATGATTGAATGAGTCTTATTTTAGACGATTTAAAAATCTCTATAATATTTTGTGGATCTATTCAAATTCTTTTATTCATGATCTAATTAAAATATTCGTACTTCTAAATTTAGACATTTATAAAATCTCTTTGAGATTAAATTACTAAAGAGAGAGAGATTCTAGTTGTAACACCCACGAGTGTAATCTATAGATTCCCACTTGTCGGAACTTCCGTAACGACTAATTCCATCTAAGTAATAAACTATTCTACTTTAATTTGACAAAGCTAACAGTCATAAACTTCTTGCATCTTCAATGACACATCACCACAATTTGACCACCTCACTATAAATAAACAACTATTAATGATTTCAACTCATTAATCAAATCAGTCTTTCAGCATCTAAAATAAGATTTGTTTCAAATACATAAATTATAATTCAGTAAACATATAAACTTTATATAATTTAATAATATTAACTATGTCTACAGTGAAATAAAAACAATTTCACTATTTCTAAAAAAATACAATTATAAAACTTTTATCTTCCTCATGTCTCTCTATTACAAATCAATCATATGATGATAGGGATCCTTTTAAGATGTTCATTTTAACACGGGCAAAATTTATTAGGAAATATGGGATGTAATGAAATTTTCATTTTACCTCTACCAGTGTACCTCTTATCAAGTATTGATGTACTAATAACACACCACTGCACATGTATATGTTCTATATATCAGTACATCGATACTTGATCAGCAATATACTGGTAGGAATAAAATTAGAATTTCACTCTATCCCATTTCTCTTAATAAATTTTGCCCGTGTTAAAATAAACGTCCTTTTAAGATGCATTACATAAGTTGTACCAAGTGGGTCGGGCTTTCCTTTGTTCAGACTAATCCGTTTTCATTGTCAAAGACCAAGTCTTTCTGTAGCCCCTTGAACTTTTTAGACTAAGCTCAAACTCACCCACTTTAAGGCCTAATTTCAAATTTCAAATTTCAATCAGATGATTTTTTTTAATAAAAGTAGGGTACACTACAGAGGCTTAATATAGTAATAATATGATGGGCTCTCATGGGCTTTTCAAAAAAGTCCAAACCCATCAATTTATTAAACGGGTTAAAAGATAAGGTTAAGCACAATCGATTAGTCAAATGAACATATTTAACTTTGTTCCTTAACCATGGATTTGAGTAAGACTTGGGTCGGTTTAAACCCACAAAAAACTCTACCCCTTGAGATCATAGTTTAAAAGCTCGAAATAATTTTGGTGAGTTAGTCTAAATTGGCTTAACTCGATAGAATTTTGAATCAAGAGAGTCGATGCGTTGCACTAAATTTTTCCAGCCGATATAAAAACCTCATTTCAATTATTAAATTTGAATTTTGAGTTTTTGAACTATTCCTGAGAACTCTAGCCAAAGCCGGAATTATAAAGCTCATTTTCTTGTCTCTCTTTTTCATTTTTTTTAATCAACTATTTTTTCTCTAAATTACTAAATAGAATATAAGAGAATTTTTCAATGGGAGAAAACTCAAGAAGAGAATCTCTTCTCTAAAAAATCTCAAAAATAAAAATAAAAAATCCTATTCCTTTAAACGTAGCTTAAGAACATCTGTGAAAGGACCATCTGCCCATCTCTGCTGCTTATATATATTTGATTATTTGTACATTCAAATGATATTATAACCTAATGAAAATCAGAAGAAAGCATTTGTTCAAAGGAGGCTTTGAAACGATTCGACAGGCAATCAATTCCAGACGCTTTGGACTATCAATTCTTCACTTTTCATTACGTGTTCACACCCCAACCCTTCATTTTCTTTTTATTAAGACCAAGAACCAGACAGCTAAAAAAGCAAGCTACTTTGTTAATGGCAAGAGCAAGAAGACGAAAAGATAGCTTATTAAATTGATAGAAAGAACCCAACCTGCAACAGTACCCAACACTCCTTTTGACCATCACAGTGATTTTTTTCTTTTCAATGTCTGATGATTACAATGCAATGGAGTAGGTTATGATTAGTGCACGAATGTAGATCATTTCAACGGGAAGCTTCCATCAATGGTTTTTTTCTTGTTCTGATATTTCAATAAAAAGAGAAAAAATAGAATTATTTTTCTGTTGATCATTGTCATCAATTTATTAATTTTATTTAACTCTAAACGATTGGAGTGATGGAGAGGAATTCATCTCAAAAGACAAGAGTCTTGAGTTCGATTCTCATTCCAGACTACTCCCATAGAGTTATCGGGTGTACATGAGTAAGAAAGTTTGGATATGCTTCAAAAAATTAATCGAATGCTCTAAGATACCTGAACAATTTGATCATAAAAAAAAATTGTTTCTAAATTTGTCTTTTAATATCATTTTTTATATCGATCAACTATAACGAATAATTCCATTACCCCACAGCATAGTGTGCTTTCATATTATAAGATAGAAGTCTTTTTGTGATTTTTTCTTTTAAATTTTTAATTAATCAAAGTTGGAAAAAGACAAGTATAAAATCGTCAAGGACTCAAGGTATGAATCACATTGTTGCTTTTTTGACCGTTTTATTTTTCTTTCTTCATTATTTATTTTATGAGAAAAAATAATCTTTAAAAGGTATTTTGATAAAGTAGATTCAATTTACTCTCTCTCTCCTAATTTAATTGTCTGATATGTATTTTAGAACTGTCCGAAAATAATTATCTGATATGCCATTTGATTCTTGCTATTGTGACTATCTATATCTTCTTTATTAGAAGAGTTACATGGTGTTGAAGACATGTTCATAAGCCTTTTTGAGAGTCATTCTTTAAAAAATTCAAAATTTTAAAATGGAACAGCAAAAATAGAACGAAAAGAGTATAAAATAAAGATTTTGACAACAACCCATCATGACTAAGATAATACAGCATAAAATAAGTGATCATCCCTTTCGTGCACATTACATATTTAACTGAGATTGTCTCAGTAAGTGGGGCACTGTCCATGTCAAAGCCAATATAAGTGTTATAATTGGCTTTTCTAAAGTCTCCTTTTTGTATTTTTAATCTCAAAAGCACAGACAATATTCTGTCCTCCCCTTTTGGATTGATCTGAAACTTGCCTTAGCTCAATTCCCTTTCATATGTTTGCATTATTACCCTTTGGAAAAAAAAATCAAGTGCATTTCCCTAAGCCAAGAGTATGGAATATCTCCATGAAATTCACTTGTTATTAGAGAAATAAGCTCCATGATTAGCTTTCTGTAAAAATATTCAACAAAGCATCATTGCCAAGCATTGGAATTGACCTTTTAGGTAGTCTCCATGAGTATGCAGATGAGTCCATTAAGCTTCTTATTTTCCCAACTCTCACCTAGTAAATTTGACTACTTTATTGGTCTTGATTGAGTATATAATTTTCGAACAATGATTCTTCATTAAGAAGAAAAAATGATTAGACGTAGATTATTTCATTATAATAAAGTCAAGTCATTCATCTTCTTTGTCTATTAGGGAAATTTGAAATTTTAAAGTATAAAACTTTTATTTATGAATGATAGAGGTAAAAGATCTGACTTTATTATTGTCAAAGGGTGAGTATTTCATGAACACTGATTTGATTTTAAGAACCATATTTGTTTTATGAGACACACCAACCACACCAATGGAACCAACCTCCCACCACCAACCACTAATCTCTCTCCTTTGAGAAATAATTACTAGTTTTACTTGAAAAATCTGGTCAAAGGAATTTTGTCTAGCATTCTTTTCTACCTTTGTAGGATTGTACTTAGGCTTCTCTCCACACTCCCAAGTGGCAAAGGTGAAGGAAATATAATATTAAGTCACATCTTACAAGGTAAATGATTTGCTCCAGTTAGCGAAGTGGAGGCTCCAATCCCTGTCCCTCACTTTTACAGTGGTAGGACCATATCAATGGATTTTTTTTCTTTCTTTAAATCAAATTATCGAGCCGTCTTATCTAACAAATCTTTAGAATATGTATAAATCTTTCAATCCATACACTCTTAATAAGTTCAACGAGAAATGACTCTTTGAAGTTGAACGTGAATCGAACAGAAGCCCCCGCTTAAGAGTATAATCTTAAGCAGGGGTTTAAAATTCGGTATCTGCTGATATTTTTTCTCTCCTCTTTTTCTTTTTTTACAAAAACGACCGACATCGGCCAATATTGTGATATCGGCCGATATGATACGGCCAATATTTGGACCCCTGATCTTAAGAGTAATTTTTTAATCTATTTAGAAAGATTGCTCCCAACTTGTCAAAATTTGAAATTATCAACAAAATCTTGATTTAAGTGTTTTATCACCATTAAAGATTTAACACATTCATTGTCATATAGTTGAAAATTTAAAACTTAAAGTTAAATGTTAGAATAATTAATTAAATTTCAAACTTCATGAGTAGAATGTTTTAAGTAATGTAATGTAAATTTCTCCAAATAATATCTTTACATTAGAGGTCACCCTCTGATCAGACTCTTCAAAAGAAAAAGGAAGTCGTACTACCAATGTTTGGAATCTCATGTACGTGAGCTCTTTATGGTCAAAAGGAGTCCAACCATGATAGAAAGATAGATGGACTGTAGCTTTTACAGCTTGATTATGCCTTAATACATTGCATGATTAGTCTTTTAAGAGCTGATTTAATGCATCTTTGACTTGGTCAATGTGTTAATTATAGGCTTCCATAAATCTATCGTGTCATCTCATGGCAGATAAAATAAAATAAAATATAATTAGTGTTGAATGATATAAGTAGCTTTGAATTAATATTCATGTGCATCTATGTTTGCATTTATGTTCATTTAATTTTATCAAATAATTACTAGAATCATTTAAGTTTTATCAAATAATCACGTGCTTTGATCATAATTGGCTCTACTCTATAATGAAAAAAGGTATATAAATAAATAGATTATCACGAGAGCTATCTAACTACAAAAATAAAATTTATTGAATTCTTATAGCCCTTTATCTTTTAAGATTAAAAATAAATTATTGAATTAATATTTTAAGTTATCATGATAAACTTATCAAATAAATATTAGAAAAAATTGGATTTAAGTAAAAAGCATGAAGCCCCTGCCCTAGGAGCACAAACACCCTTTTTGTTGGCCTAAAACCGATATAGTTAATAAATGATAGTTTTGTTTAAAAAAATTTGCTACTGCATTTTGCTAAAAAATAATGTGCATTGGCTGATCACCCTTGTCAAAGATCAATTTTCTTGAGAAAGTACTCTTGCATTTTTTTTTTTAACCAATTAATGTACATAATTGATGATGACAGAGGCTTATACCTAGTGGCATTAAAAAAAATTACAATTGCAGTTTTATCAATCATTTGAACCATCTTCTAGGGGTGTTCAGTTCTCTGAACTCAGCCCAAGCTCGACCTAAATAAATAGACTCGAAGAAAGATTTTGTCTGACCAGCCGGTCTTAGGCTTCAAATGCAATGTTTCGATTAATTTGTGTACCTATAGGTTTGGGTTCGATCTACACCAACATAGTTTGATTTTTGTACCTACTTAATTTTCAACTTTTTAATTTTTTAAATCACGAAAAATATAAAATTCTGACATTTATTTTGAGTCCTTTTTTTTTTTGTGTGTAAAAATCGACTATTTTGCAATATTTTAAGCCAAATTTTTTCTCAGCTTCAATATCACCTAAATCAAGTGAACCCTCATGTACTCTAACCAGGCGAGGCCAGGCAGGGCCCATAGGCTGAATATTAGTGGGCCAAAAGCTCAACCTTCACATGCCCATGGGCCTAATATGTAAGCCCAAGTTTAGTCCCGGATGGGCTTATTAGCAACTCAACGGAAACAGCTAATTGAATTGAAAATAGAGATGGTACCATGAATAATGCAAAGTAAATTATTATCTAATGAAATTAAAGAGCCCAAAAGGGCCAATGAAATACTTGATCGGGCCAACATGGCAATGCGTTAAAATGGGCATCAAAGATTATTCTGGTCATGCAAAACATACATGATACTGAAGTAAGGGGCAGCAAAAATGATGTTATGATTTGGAAAGAGAGCGCATTTTTGGATGACAAGAAATGAATAGTAAAAACTTGTCTCTGGTCAAAAGTAAAAAATAAACTATATAAGGTGGGAGGTTTTCTAACAGACAGAAGAAAAAAGGTGTATTTACCCTTAAAAAATGGTGTTCCCCTTGCCATTTCTCCATGTACAGAGGCCAGAGATAATAAGCATATGTTCAGTTTTCTCAGAAAAAAAGTGTTCAAATCTAATTTAAAACATAGCTAGATAGGAGTAAATTCTATATTATGCATAGAACATATAAGGAATTTGTAGGATTTGGGATGGGTCATAGAGGTTCAATTCCAGTTGAAAAGAGGAAGAAGAAGAGATGCTAACATCTTAATCTTACATTTAACATAAAACTGCCAAAATTTCACGGTTTGATCATGTGCACCAAACTGGTAGAAAAATGTGGAAGGAACAGATTCAGTTGAGAATGATAAGTGTTAAACTGAAGTTGCATCAGATCTCACTCTAGATTCAGTTGAGAATGATAAAAGTGTTAAACTGAAGTTTGCATCAGATCTCACTCTGGGAGTGATGCTAGCAAGTTTGATAATCAAGAACCACTGAATGCCAATCTTATGTGTTGGGTTGCAGCATCGGCAAGTTCATATATTTCCACTTCCTCAGAAAATCTCAAATACTGAGGCACAAATACGATTACAACCATGCCTTAAAGTAGAATGCTAAACATCCATAGCTTCTATAGATACAAATTATTTCTCATACTTGTTCACCTCTTTTTTTCTCAGAGATTCTTGTTGATATTCATGTACAGGATAGAAAACAGGCGGTGTGAAAGTGTATGGCTTCATTCCTTCTCTTCCTGCATGAGGTGCAAGGGATATGCAGAGCAAAATGCAGAGGATTAGAGTAACAACATAAATGAATTGATTAAACTAAACAACGATATAGTGTGTTTGGTGTAAAATAAATAAATAAAATCCTTGAAGGGCTGTCTGTTCTCAAAATAAATAAAGAAATAAATTACATTTTCATTGGTCACCCAACATTTCTTTTGGGATGCAGGTGTGGTAGGAGAGGGTATGAGATAAATACTCTCAGTAGTCACAACCACCCTGTAGTAGGGAATTTCCCAAAATCTCATGCAAGCTGACAATTTTTTGAGTTCCAAAACATATCAAGGCAAATGCACCCTAACATAACCAGAGTCTCATGAGCAAAGAAGCACGATCAGCATTCCATACCGTGAAAACTGCAGACTAGTTTATCCAAAACGCTTTTTAAACAGGACATGACGCTTTGCAGGATCCTTCGGCTTACTTTTTGTGTGACCATGCCCAGGCTGCTTGCCCCGACTGCAAATAAATAAATAGATAAATGACCCTACCTAATCAAGATGAGCTTTCTACAGGATGAGTTTTCCATACCGTGGAAACTGCAGACTAGTTTATACAAAACGCTTTTTAAACAGGACATGACGCTTTGCAGGATCCTTCGGCTTACTTTTTGTGTGACCATGCCCAAGCTGCTTGCCCCGACTGCAAATAAATAAATAGATAAATGACCCTACCTAATCAAGACTAGCTTTCTACAGGATGAGTTAATGAATATCATAGGGGTGGCTTGCAATTTGCACAGGAGGTATTGGGAAGATAAAATGTTTTTGTTACTGGTAAAAAGGATGAGCATGGGCCACATAAAGAAAAAGGACGAGAACAAATTAAAGGTCATCATTGTCAGAACCACAAAGTTGCAGGTTTGTGTTAGCTTAGCTCTCTCTTCCTCCTCCCTCAACCACCCCCAACCCCGTCCCCCCCCACCCCAAAAAAAAAAAGAAAAAGGAAAGAAAGAGTAACAAGAATAAGAATAGGATGACCATACTTGTATTCCATGTATACCATCCCACTTGCTCCAGACATTGCACTCATTGAACCCACTGAGCGACGGGCCTTCTGGAGAGCAATGTCATCTGCATCTTCCTCCAACTGCTCCAAACCAACCATATCATCACCTGCACTCAGCACCTGCCATGGCAACCAGCTTTCTGACTTCTGAATAATCAACCAGTAAGTTCCAAAGTTATGAAAAGAAAAAGACAAACCTTGCTGAGGAGTGCAAGCTGGTCTTCAAGGCGGTGATAGTTTAACTCAGCTCCTGTATCAGGTGGAGGCAAGCTTGTAATGATCTGTCATAGTTTCATGTCAGCTACAAGATCAATGCCAGAGTGAAAATCATGAACTCAAGATAATGCATCAGATGGATATATTATATGTGGCAATTCTGGTGAATGAGAGCTCACCTTGAAGCTGTAACCTTGGTCTATCAAAAATTGCTGCCTTTTAGTAGAGTAATACATCTCCTGCATCCAACAGAGCAGGCCATAGTGAAAAATGAAATGATGAATCTACAGACATGCATCTTCCACATGGCAACCTTCGTGGAAACTTGGCCATCATAATTCATAGTTTCATACATTTATGAAGATTGAAATCAAGGATCTCCACTTCATGTGTTGAATTGTGAATAGAGTACAAACCCCCTAATCAGACCGGTCAGATGGTCCTATTACCTGATTTTGTGCTTTAATTTTTCGTTCAATTACCACCAATTGTGGTTCACACACTGTGTGCTTGTGCATGTGTATTCCTCTATCTATATGAAGGGCTTATTGGGTACTACTGGGAGTACTAATATTTTTTCCTCTGAGATGCCACTCCAAAAGGTGAGACCAACTTTTAGAGTCATGAAGGAGAAGTATACGAAATCGCTTTGATATCTTGCCTACTAAGTTTTGGACCCATCATATCATTGTAACTGTTTGATTAGGATCCCAAGGTTTTAGCAATCTGGGACAAAATTAAGGGTCACACAGATGGATGTTTCAAAGGGTTTTGATCAACAACTATTGGGAAGGTAACGCATGTGGAGGATTGTGATAGGCCAAGAAATGGAACCTACCCTCTAAAACCATAATAAGGTATGTGCTCTTGGGCATATTTGACGGGAAAAGCGTCATAATACATGTTATCATCCCCAAACATACAAGTGGGAGGAAATACTATACACCCCTCCCCAGGACCACGTGAGCCCCACCTCATCCACAAACACCCCTCATACCATTGACCCTTGTGAATTGGACCCTGCCCTATATGACCCAATTCTTAGTCCATCTCATCATCTAATTAAAATCCTCACTAAACTTAGATAATAAAAATTCAAATTATCCAAACTCTGTGGCCTTAAAAAAAATATGGCTTGAATGATCCAATTAAGGTAATTTTTCGTAGAACTCATAATTAAACATAGATCTTTCCAAACTAGTTTCTTACTTGGCTAGTGGTTTAGAACTAGAGTTTTGCCTGCCGTGTGCTAGGTTTGAACTTTGGAACAGAGGGAGAGGGTTGCTGAACAAAAACATAGACCTTTCCAAGAAGCCCATCCTTGTGGTTCCATGTGGGCCCCCACGAACCATAAGTAATTAAATTGCAGTCCTGGCCAAATGAGGCCCACCATATCCCCATTCATACTCACTATACTCTATAAATTGGATCCTTACCCAATTTGACCTCATTTTGAGTTATACTTGCTATAAGATTAGACCAAAATTTGAGATCCATTCCTATAACCATTTTATTTTGCCTCTAAAAAATGTTTTTTAAAATAAAATTAAAATCAATAGCCCCACCCCATATGGAGGTGAAATTAATCTCATGGATACACAAAACCGCCTGCAAGCCTCGTGTATTGGGTTACTTCGAAAGGAGTCCAACCCAAGACCTCTAGTCTATTCCTAGAAGCTTGAGCCAACTGAGCTACCCATTTGGGCAAAAAAAAAATGCAAATGTTTAGTGTTCCATTATGGGGAAAAAAGGCATGAAGAATAGAAAATTTCAAAAATACAACCAAAAACTAGTGGAAAGTAGAATAATCAATAACTCAGGAAGCGGAAGTCCTGAGTTCAATTCACTCCACCCCAAAGGCTACTCCCCGTAGAGTTACCCGGTGTGTGTGGGTAGGGAGGTTTGCACATACCTTAAAGATTAGTCGGGTTCTCTAAGAGGCCTAGATACCTTGGTCATCAATTTTTTTTTCCTCTTTGAATAATTAATAATTATTTTTTGAAAGGTAGTAAATAAATATTTCCATCATTCAACAATAATCTACACAAAAAAGTATGAATAAAATGGTAAAAAATACACTTTGTCAAGGTGAGGAACATACATAAATGGTTATCATTTCTTAGTTTCTAAAAAGAAAAACAAATGAAACATGAATAGGTCCAACCAGAACAAAGCTATTCTAAGCAAAATGAACCTCATTAGAAGCAAAACCTTTTTTTTTTTTGGGAGTCACAAAAAAGAAATATATTAGAGAAAAGAAGAGATACAAAGTACGGGGTATAAAGACTCATGGCCTCCCCCCAAGTACAGGGAAACATAGAAACCTCTCAGTGTAAGCAAAATACATAGAAGATCAACAAACATCCCTCCCACTTTTAAACACCAGCTGCAAAAAGACAAAAGAAACATATGCTTTAACAAAAAACAACAAACTCATGATCCGTATCCACTCCCACTTTAGCAAGAAAGTCCGCTACCCCCTTCGCCACCCACCTCACATGCTGAAAGGAGACATCCACTGTCGAAGCTAAGGCTTTGTTCCCTGACGACTGAGTAATATCCAAGGCATTTTTTTGCTTCCCCTTGCCCATTTAATGGCATTTGTGGGAATCCCCAGCAATTATCAACTTCCCCTGATCATAATTTGCACAAATCTAAGACTCTCTTAATCCCCACCGGTTCTGCGTCATTAGTCTTTGACACCTAATGGTTTCATGAAAAACAATAGGGTTGCTCTTTCCGAATTACGCAACACTCCCCCAACTGCAGCTGGTCCTGGTTTGCCTCTCTCCCCTCCATCTACGTAGAAGGCAAAACTCATTCCCTGTGACACTATTAAATCTTCGGAGATTTAAAAAACATGGCTTCGTTGATTCAATTAAGCCAATTTCTTATTGGTCCATACTAAGCAAAGTTCTTTCTGATGAACCATCCGTATAGTCCCATGTGGGTCCTCATAGCCAAGCACACGTCTTCAAAAGAACCTCTTAAGGTCCCATATGAACCCACATAGGGTCAACAATAAGTGGCTATACATGCTTTCCACATTCTCCGCTTTACAGAGTCTGGCCTCTCTCTCTCTCTCTCTCTGCAACCACTTTCCAACATTCTCCACTTTACAGAGCTCCATCCCTCCCTACTACCTTCCGACATTCTCCACTTTAAGGGGCTCGATTGCCAAACTAAATCATGTCATGCTTGGGTGTATTAAATGACTAGACTCGCTCCAAAACAGTGACAATTCAATACCTAGTTAACATTTAAATCCCATTTTCAAACATTGAGAAAACAATCATGAAAAAATGATCAACCTGTGTATCTGTCGATACTAGTGAATAGAAGAAAGCATTATACTCTTCTCTTCCCCCTGCCATCCTATCTTGAAGACGACCCTGCAAAGCCAAGATATAGTTGATACAAGTCAAAAATCTAAATTAACAAAAAATTGTTATCCAACAGTGCCACTTATCTGAAGAAACAAAAGCAAATTTAATAATATATAATCACAATATATCTCTGTGTTAACTCAGAGCGATCACCATATGGTTCCATCAAACTGGAACATCACA
The DNA here is from genome assembly GCA_022113865.1 of Chimonanthus praecox. Lineage (NCBI taxonomy): Eukaryota > Viridiplantae > Streptophyta > Magnoliopsida > Laurales > Calycanthaceae > Chimonanthus > Chimonanthus praecox. Next base: position 4,225,037 of record CM039094.1, read on the forward strand.
AAGATGGTCATAAGCATGTATAACTTAACAGCAAGACACACATAAACAGAATTCACTAGTCCAAGGCACATCACAGTGATATCTAGCTACCTGCACAAGAAAGAAGTGAAGCACTTTCAAATTACCGAGTCCAAATGGTTCCTTTCAAGCAAACACTGTTGCCAGATTTTTTTTTAGATAAATTATTGCCAGATTACCAGAAGCAAAATCAGTTGCATGATAAGACGGATAGACGAAAACAGAACAAGCGTCACATCATTTAGACTTCCACATTAGCAAAATCAGTTCCCATTAAAAATTACATTTTCCATATAAGAGGGCCAAAGATGACTATGGGATAGTCGTAGCCTCATTTACATACCATATTAGCCAAGTATTCCACCAGATATACCCATGAATGCACAAAATAGTGTAAAAACCATCACACTGAATTACCTCTTACGTGGGCAAGTGAACAATAAACTAACAAGCATAGTTAGTAAATAAGAAACAATAGTTATTAAATAAGGACAAAAACATGAAGATAGTGTTTCAACATATTCTTAATCCGTAAGTTGATGAAACATCACTAATTCAACAAACTTAACAGATTTCAAAATTTTCCTCAGTTGAACTGTAAGAGTCATAGTAACTGTGAATTTTAGCTGGTGTATCTCCCACTAAGAAGAGATGAAAGTTATTGTGATTGAGTGGTTTAACACAGAAACAACAAGCCAAATACAAACCTTTGCCCTCAGAATACGGCCCAACCGTTGGGCTTCTTGACGCCGTGAACCAGCATGAGATGAAATCTGTATAATCACATTAGCCTCAGGAATATCTATTGAGTTATCTCCTACCTGGAAAAAAAATTGCGACAAGACCAAATTAGATTTAGTAAACTCATAAACATGAGTGTACAGCTATGAAGAAAGTACATACACATCAGCTAGCAACTCTCAAGTCTTGATCAAAATAAAAAATAGGAATTATTTGATACTCTAAAAAGCAAAAACATTTATTTATCCAACAAGCTAATAGGGTGGTCAAGAGCTACATGAGTCTTATGATCAACAGGACCAGACTCTGAGAAAGAGCTGATCACAAAACAATGTCAGTAATATACTTCTTGCAGGGAATAATATGTAACAAACAAGATTACAGTTACTTTTCACATGGAAACAGGGAACCAAACATATTGTGGTAGATAATTGAGATACAACAAGATCCCATGTTCTTTAGGTACAGAGGGGAAAGTCGAAACATATTTCTAGCCATGTGTTTTATTGGTGCTTCCTCTAGATTGAACATCAAATAATATCCCTCCCCTCTCTCTCTCTCTCTCTCTGATTTTGGGTTTTAAAGGTGATTTTTTCCTCTTTCATCACTTTCGCTGTTTTGGGGTTTTAAAGGTGATCTTTTCCCACTTTTCAAAAAAAAAAAAGGTGATCTTTTCCCCTTTCATCACTCTCACCTCCCCCCTCTCCTTGTGTCGTCACAGTTAGCAGCCTCTCTCTCTCTGTGTTTTTGTGTGTAGTAATGAACCTAACCCTTTATTTTTACAACAGTAAGCACTTACAGCAAATGATCATGCCAATTTCCACAAGTCAGGGATCATTTGGTGGTTAATGTTACCTCTTCTTCTTTTCTGTTTCTTTTTTTAAATAAAATAAAATAACTGTAACTGTATTAGGTGATGTCGTATTCAGAAGGACATTGTTATAGATGGACATGAGGACTGCAATTCCTCTTCAGAATCTACTTGAAGGGACAACCACACACTCTGCTGACATATCTTCATTCCATGTTGCCTCTAAACACTACCTTAATCCAAACTTCAGAAGGAAATTTAGTTGTCAATTGTCATTTAGAGGTTCCTAGAGAGGAAAAGTATGTCGCAGAGTTGAGCTCTAACTGAACACAAGAAGCCATACCTTTGAAGTTGTGTATGTAAGTTATATAGAAGATATAATGCCCCCAAAAAGGACATCAAGCAATCCACCGTGAGATATACATGCAGAGTACCTCACTTCTGCAAGGGCAACCACCTTGAAATGACTCTGCTGAGGGATATTAGAAACTGAAAAAGAAGGAAAACACTGCCGATTCCTGATGTGTGCTATCCATAGGGCAATCTTCATGGAAATGGAGCATCAGGGACCATCCATAATAACACATCTAAAATCAACCTCAATTGTACAGATACATGACTCAACTCCTCAAAAATGCAGATTTCTTGAAGCTTACAAACTCCCATCACCCAGGATAATTTTTTAACTTATAAATCATAAAACAACCTCGTTCTGCTAACTCAAATGCAGATGAACTGGTGCGTTAGGGGTTGACTTCGTCACAAAAATTGTAAATAAATTTTTGTAATGGTTTGGAGGGGTTTGCTTTTTGTAAGGGTGTTTCTTTAGGGTTTGGGTTTTTGTTGCCCGCTTTTTTGCTTTTTCTTTGCAGGTAGTTGCTTTTTGAAATCAATGAAGTTACCTTTCAAAAAAAAAAAAAATTCACAAAGGATAAATATATTACATTAGGATATGAGAATGCTCAAGTTCTAGACCAGCCTGCTGACCGGCAGGATCTGGGTTCCCAAACAAAGATCCACCAAAGTTCAACTTCAATACCTCTGAAGAGGAGGCTTCGACATGAAATGCTAAGAGTCAGAAAAAGTATAGATGAAATTCATATCCAGATACATGGGATATGGGCTTCGAGAATTAGTGTGTGATCAATGGATGTTTCCAATTTCGTTCAGTATAATAAAGCAACCTCAACTAGAAACATATTTAACAAATGCTAGGTTCAATAAACAAGTTTACAGAACATACCTTAGACAGGAAAACAGTATTTACATCTGGGCTGTGCTTGAATGCATGGAGAATTCTTGTCCTCTCCTGATGACTGAAAAAGCTAGCGAATAATTAATGCACAATGACAGATAACTAGATAAATTAAACAAGCTTCGATAAATTGAGTCATTGATCAAGTAAAATAACCTGGTTGCACCATAGATCATGGGCTTCCGAAGTTTCATTGCATATTCAGTGAGTGCAAAAAGATTATCAGCAAAAACAATTATCTTATCACCGCGCTGCTGCTCGTGAAATCGTATCAGAAACTCACAAGCCCTGAATTTATTCGGGTTCATCACATATAGTGCCTGTAAGAATAAGTAAACCCTTTGAAGGATGAGTAGCACAAACACAGTAACACGGAAGTAACAATATCATGTTCTACACGACTATGATTTATGTTCTTTTTTTTTTTTTTGAATGATAGGACTATGATACATGTTTCTGAGATACTCCGTATCAGGAAATGCTCACTTCTAGGAATAAAGCACATGGTGATTACATGTTGTACTTGGATAGTAGGGACTACTGTATACCTGGTACTCACTAATTGGGAAGCCTAACTTGCCTACAAGTTTCTTCATTGATAGATAAGTTGTTTTTTATTTTTTATTTTTATTTTTATTTTCTTGAGTAACTCCTCATCTCACAATGAAACTAATGTGTAAAAGTCTTTAGAAGAAATGTGCGACGGAAGCTACAATCCCACTTCCTGATACACGATATCAATATTTGCCATACCAAGAAGCCCCTCGTGTCTTCTAACGAGGCCAATGAATTAATGAACTAATACCTGATAAAACTGAGTGTGCATTTAGAAATAGAATAAATTTCTTGACCACGTATTTTTAAATGCCATACACAGATGAGGCATAATTTGGTTAAATATTAGGAAAGAAATGAGAGAAAAATGCTAGGTGAATTGACATTTATAGACATTTCTAGAAATGGACATTATAAAGAGAAGATGCAAATATAGACCTGCTTTTTCTTAGAATTTTCTTTCTTCAAGTATTCAGCGAAGAACTCCTTTGTCATTGGACACCATACTTCAGCGCACTGGACATTTGCTATAAATCCTCCTTTCACCAAGTCTAGCCAGTTTGCTTCATACAGCTTGGGACCAATGAGGAAGTTCAGATCAGTGATGCGTTCATCCTCTCTCACAAGTGTAGCTGCAATGTAGAAACCAAACCAATTTAAGGAGAACATTCAAAAAAAGAACACTCTTGCACATTATACATGAATCCAAAACATATAGAATCCGATGCGGACCTGTGAGTCCAAGTTTGCAGTGAGATTTAGTAATACTGATGACCTTACGAAACATATGTGCAGGAACCACATGCACCTACATATCCAGACAAGAAACAAAAACCAGAAACTATTAGGGAAGCATTAGACAGAAATCACGTCTGAAATAATAAAATGTATGGAACTGAGATATTAGATTATCTTCTTCCTTTTATGACATGACATGTAATTAGATCAAAAAAATTTAAAATCTTTAAGATGCAGCTTAAAGTTCTAGCGGCAAATAGCAGAGAACAATTATTACCATTGTTAACTACTGCATCAAATGCAAACTGGACATATAGCAGTCCATGTACATCTTTTTGTGGGGTCCACCAGGGACCACATAATGGTAATCTGTATGCTTAAACAGGAGACCTATAAAAAATGACCTTGATTGGGTCAGAAAAGCTATGTTTGTTTCGGACCATAGTTCCAATGACCAATTTCGAGTAGTATTCAAATTTTACAGTGAGATTATCTTGTAATGGGTCAAACATAGGAGAAAGGTGAGTGAGAGAATGGGACAAGTGGGCCCCCAGAACTGCCTAATGTGTGTATACGTACACACAAGATACATAATACACATATAGATATACAAACACACAAAAATTAATCAAAGGATTCAGATCACCTCATCCATGAGAAGTAATCCCCATTCTCTATTTCTTATTTCTTCAATGATTTTCTCTGACTCTTCAGATCGTTTGCCACCAAAAGCAACCATGTTGTAAGTGGTCACTACCACACCAGCATTACCACGAAACCTTTCTTTACTATCAGACGTAAATCGGCAAATCTGATCATCTCGTATAGTTGACCAAAGTTTGAATTGGAAAGCCCATTGATCCACAGAAACAGCATTTGTTGCTAAACAAAGGCAGCTTTTTCTAATTCGACAGGCAGCAGAGACACCAACTAGAGACTTCCCTGCTCCACAAGGGAGTACAATAATCCCAGATCTTGCTCTACCTGCAATTAAACCAATGTTCGGACATTAAGCATTCTTCAACACATACTACGAGTAAATGCAATGTAAGAAGAGAAAATAATTCAAACAAGGTTTCTGACCATCTCGTGTATCAAGAACATAAGATCCAATTTCTGATTAAGAACTAAGAAAACTCAGAACATTTCAGGACAAAGATAATGATTACATATAACAAGACGCAATCAACATCATTAACGTCACAAGAACAACGACAGTAGCATCACGACCAATCATGAAATGCAAGAGGATGTCTGAATTCAGCCAAAAACACACTGAAAACCAAATGATACATAAGACAATTCAATATGTGGCTTTCTCAAGGCAAAATGCAGCCAAAAAGTAAAATAAACAATAAGTGTACATAACTTTCTTGCAACAAATATGATAACAATGCATTTCAAGAAATGAGAGTGACAACCAGACCCATTCCTGGTCTTTTATACCATTAAATTAAGAAAATAAATGTTGCTACCTTGATTTTTTTTAAATAAGCAGAAAAGGATTATTTTTTTTACAACTTAAACTAAGCATGAACTTTACCATGGGTCTTCAGAATGGAAACCAGGCTTCATATTTCACATTTCTAAAGTGAAACAGGCATACCAAGCATAGCTTTTAATTCAATTAAAAAGGCACATGTGAACAGAAGTTCATTACAAATAATATAATGTGAAAGTGCACTGTTAAATCCAGTCACAGAAACTGTTTAATTAATACAAATGAAGGGGCACTGCAAGATGTCTGTCTCAAGTGGCTCCGACAATCACAATTATGTGTGCAATGTATCATCACCCTCATTATCTCAAATAAGACGTACCATTTCCAAACATTTTACTAAGACTCTTCTCTTGGTATGGCCGCGGTTGGGCTTGAGGCTTCAATTCCATGTTCAGGTCTGGGTTTACCTGCATAGCCAAAGAGCAATAAATGCATGAAAATAAATAACATCCAAAAAGTTAAGCAATTATGAATAAGTTTCAGTCCACCATAGAACCACCATGACAATGCCATACAAAAAGCAATGTGTTTTGCATATCGGATAAGCCCAAAGTTAGTTATATATCACAGACCTTGTTCAATAGATTCTAGAATATAAAGGAACTGTTCTAGGTTTTGGTATTACAGTTGATGGATGCAAACTATGAATATCTTTGTAGTTAAGAATCATGCAAGAGCAGCATCAAACACTTAATCTAAGTTCATCAAAGAAAAGGAACTAGAGTAATTGGCAATTGGCAAAACTTATCCACTTCATTCAGAGACATAATGAGAAAAGGATTTCAAGAGAGTGAAGCACTTAAGTTGCACTCAAAAAGTTAAAGAGTGTCCACGGCTTGAAGCATTTCAAAAGAGTTTAATCAGTTGAAGCATTAGCTTATTCTATTCATGGTTTTAAATAGCAACATCCTTGTCTTGCAACCATCTCATAAAAATAATAGTGTTAATATGTAACTTCAATCAACTTATTTTCTCTCTGCAAAAATACATGTGCTTATCCCATCCAACACCTGACTGGTAATAAGGACCCAATAATTTCAATGTTCAAATATTTCCCTTCTAGCCATCCCCATTACTCAAGAACAAAGAAATTGCTTGCTGCCCATTGAGTCTAGCATTGAATGAATACAAGTCCCTACAAGGATGGGTCAACCCCCACCCCAACCCACCTACCCAAAGAAGATGAACAGGGGGATACTGTTAGATCCTCCTATGTCCTCCCTAATCCAAACAGACCCCTTGAATGCTATAGCAAGAAAACTTAGAAGTAGGCATAGCAAAAGACTGCTTGGACATGCAGTGAAAGAAAGGTTAAGCGAAAAAAAACTTAGAAGCAGGTATGGCAAAAGACTGTTGGACAGGCAGTGAAAAAAATTTCAACAGACAAAGTATCACAATATCAAATATTTACATACATGACAAATAAAGTAATCTGTAGAATGTAGGATCCATAATGGCACACAGGTACATGTAACATTTGATCAAATATTCACAAGAAGAAAACTCTTCACAAAACTGCAATACATCAAAGGCTTTAAGTTTGGAATCTCAATTTAATGATTTGATATTGGCAGTGATACATGATCATTATCCAATGACAACTTATTTATCCAGATAATGAAGCGCTACAAGAAACTTATATGTCCAGATAACACTTCCTCAGTTAAAATACTGATACCGGATAACTAAGAAGTATTGCAGATAGCATTTCAAAATGAAGAAGAAGACAGAAAGAAGAAGAGGTATTGAAGCTATTTTGGGGAAAACAACTCACAGTATCATTTCTGAAGTCATACTCCTCCAGCATAGGATAATTCAGAGCATTTGGCAAACACCGTTGCTTCACATTTTCAACCTGTCACAGAAAAGTGACTGATGAATTTTATGTCAATCATTAGTGCCCATTCTGTCAAAGCAGATGAACATTTTTATTTATTAAAGACAAGATGAACGATGTTATACCTGAGCAGGGTCTATTTCAAATGAATGAGTTTCTTTTTCTTCAGCTACAGCTGCCACATCAACTCCATTCAGTAACTCCTGGTGACCACCTTCGATTTCACCCATTGTTTTACTAATTGTAAATGAGTCATTTCCTTGTGAACCCTAAACAGATGATAAATAGATCATCAAAACATCTAGCTCTTCAAATCAAACAGATTGAGCAAAATCAAATGAAAACTATCGTTGCAAAGAAAAAAAAACATAATTGGCATTGTCAATAAAGAATTTTAAATATAAAACAAAAGGAATGCCCTGATAAGATAAACTCATAAATGTAGTTGGTTAAAACCAATCAAATGGATGCCCACCTAAGGGAGAAGTGGTGGAGAGAGAGAACTGACCGATTGATCCTGTTACTACTGATCCAAAGTAAGCTCATGAATTAGGAGAAAAACTCAAAAAAAAAAAGGGGGTTTAAGGAGGACATACAACAGAAAAAGTAGACCAACAAAAGTTGACTGAACACTTCAAACCAACAGTCAAATGCAACAAGCCTTACAAAGAAGTGCCCAAACTCTAACATAAATGGCTGAAAATCTTTTAGTACTAGTACAATAAAATGTTTCTTGATTTAAATTTGAATCTTCTACATCTATCATCAACTTGTCGGTTGGGTTTAAACCCATCATGGGATGATCCTATTTTTGCTGGGGAATTATTTTGTTTAAACCAGAAGGACGATGACTTCTGCATGCTCCAACTCACCAACAGATCAGATAGGGCCCAATAGTTTGAAGGTAAAGAGGACGACGCTAACTGCATTGAAGAATATAAATCCTACACTTTCCACTCCTAAATCCATATCAAAGCACTAAGGTCTGATTGGCACATAATGTATATGAGTTCCAGGGAGAAAAATATCCAAAGCAAGAATTTTGGGCTTAAAGAACAACCTAAACCTTCACATTCACTATTTAAATAGAGGAATCAAGAAGTGTATCATCAAGTACAGATACATTACTCAATCTCCCTTTCATGCTTATCAAATATTAATTATTCATATATTAAATTAAATAAAAAAATCTTTAGTGGCAAAGAAAAATGCTGAACTTATGTCCTGACAATGAGAAGGAAAATGGGCACAAAGGGAATAAGAAAAAATACCTCATTAGGAAAGATCCTGGCACGAGATATGCCATCATCCCTGAGCAATGTCTTCAGCACCTGCAGAAGATGCCAAATCACCATTTATATCAAATTAAACAAAAATACACAAGATGCACCTCAAATTACCAACAATTTTACCATGATAGCATAAAGGATGATCAATGCAGATCAAACACAGTAAGTGGGATATTTTTTTGTTAAGATCCTGTTTAAGTATCAACATTAATCTCCAATATTGCTTCAGAAGCGAGAAAAAGAGAAACAATATCTCAACCATGACATTCACATTGGACCACCCAAATGTAAATAGACCTAATTTCCAGTCTAGGACACATCCATACACACTGAAGACAGCGATGAAATGTAGAAAAAAACAGAAACTGATCCAATTATAACAAACTAAGGTACATAAAAAACAGAAGACAGACAAACCTAAACTTCAAATCACACCCACTGAACAGTCAAGTGAATTGCTAATAAATAAATAAAAAATCCAACCCACCATAAATTGCAACTCCAAGAAAAAAATGTAGCAAAAAAAGAAACTCATGCAATTATAACAGATTAAGTTATATAAAAAACAGAACATAGATGTAATATAACTTTCAAATCACACCCATTAAACAGATAAAGTGCATCAACTTTTATTTTTTTTTAGATTCCACTTTCACCTCAGGAAATGGCGATTCGATGAAATACCGATTCTTCTTAAGCACCAACTTCACTTTCCCGTAATTGGATGTCGAAGCATAAATGAAATCAATCATCTCCTTGGGCAGTTTCGTCTTCGACAGCTTATTCAACACCGTAACGATCGTATCTGTTTCGAGACCAACTGACACGGCAGCATAGAGGGAGTGGGGGGTAAGATTGTACTCGTGCATCGATTCAGGGCGGCAGACGGGCTCGGCTATGGCAATGAGGAAATCGTAGGCCTGCTTGTAGAGGGTAGAAAAGGTTTCAAGAAAGATTCTCCCATCGGCGCAGGCCCAAAGGGGGCGATTCTGGTGGTCAGGTTTGAGCTCCAATTTCGTAAAATCTCTCTTTTTTGTGAATCTCTCATCGTAACGGGCGTCTTCGTCGAAGTCTTCGGAGTTAACGGGTTCGTCGTCGTTGATGGATCGATGGTCGTCCTGTTTGTGCAAAGAGAGGAATGGTGAAGGAGGTGATTTGAAAGTTGTGGAAAATTTAGAAGGGTTAGAATGCAAACCTTTGTGGACATTTTGAGCTTTTTACTGTGGCGGGACTTTTCTCCGTGTCCGGCCATTTTCGTCTGTTGGGCAGAGAGAGAAAGATGGAGAAGAAGAAAGATTATATTTTTTTTAATTCTAGATTTTGGAGAAAACGCGAAAACTTTAAAAGTTGAGTCGGTCTCTGAAAAACTCGAACCGCCTCAGTCACGACTCAGGTGTAAGTATAGAGTGAGTACAAAAAGGATCGAATCAGTCACGAAAACGACGAGTTTTCACTTATTTGTTATTATAATAATTACTATTTATCAATTATATAGTGCATGTCTGCCTCTTCATCATTCGTGAAAAAAAAAAATACAAATTAAAAAATTACTAATAGATAGTGAAAATGCACCTCTACGTGGTTACGAGGTCTCCTTAATTTCAACAATGTTTTTTACAAATAGATAAAATTATGGTTGACAAACTTTTTATTAAATTTATCTGATTATAAAAGAAATTATAACATTCTATAGTTTTCAATAGTGAAAGTGTTCTATAGAACTTTGATAAATGCTATTTTAGCTGTTGATTTTTGCTCTTGAAAAACATGAGTTTTGAAAGTTGATACTCAATTTTTAAAAAAGCTTTTAAATGCATCTATCCTCATCTACTAGTGTGTTTTTATATGATCTGTGTGCTTATCTATGTGGAAGCATTTAAGATTATATTATGTGCAATCAAATTTTAATAAAAAAAAAATCTAATAAATTTAAAATCAGTTCTATTGAATTATAGTAGATCAATGATAATGAGCTTCATGCCTTAGTACTTGATTACATGTGAGTCCAAAAACCATAGAATTGTATTACAGTCCTGTGAGAAAGAGGGAGAGCACATTTCCCAGATCACTAACGGTCATTTTCAACGAGCTGCGACGGGAAATGAAGCTGGTGAAAAGGAGAGGAGAAAATCACCTGAGATTCTGTCTCTCTCTCTCTCTCTCTCTCTCGTGATTGGATCTGAAGATGATGGGTGATTCTCCAGCCCCATCTTCTTCTTCTGCTGCTCCAGTGGAGAAGCCATCTGTTACCAGAAGACCATCTTCTCACCTCAATCTCCCTCCAAATATGTCAAGAGCAGCTCTTTCCATCCAAACTCCTTTCCAATCCTCCTCCTTGCGCTGCCCAGATCTTACCACGTCCTCTTTAAATCACCCGTCTCCATCATCCACTATCTACTTCTGCCACCGCTCCCAGTAGAAATATCTTGAGGTTCAAGACTGAGAGGCAGAGGGTGTCTCCGTATTCACTTTCACCAGTCGGGTTTGATGGTGCACTTCCTGGTGTCATTTCCAGCCCTCCCAAGACGCCCCGGAAGGTCCCCCCGTCCCCGTACAAGGTGATTTGATTATTTGGTGTCTCGCTGATTCGGGTTTCTTGAAATTTTGATCATTTATATATGTTTCATAGTTTCAATGCATGGAATTTGGGTCAAAGGTTTTAGATTTCGTAGGAATTTTGATATTAAGGTGTTTCGGTGGACCTCTGATCTCAATATTTGGCATTCCTGGACTTTGGATTTTCAAGGAAGAGAGGGTTGTCAATTTATGTATTCTGTACCTAAAGTAACTAATAAATAAACAAATATCTACTTATAAAAGTCCAACCAATATTAATCAATTAGAACTTCTAATCTCGATGTGAAATAAATAATATATGGAATGGACAATCTGTCTTTAAAAGGCAAAATCAAGGAAAAAATAACCAACTCACATAATTGAAGTAGGGTGACATATGTACCCAAGAACAAAAGATCAAGGTTTAATAGGAGCTTTATCAACAAACCTTGAGTAATGAAGCAACCTTTATTGGATATTGCATTGCTATTTATGTTTCCATGAAAAAAGATCCAGATTTATGCTTCTACTGAATTCTGCATTCCATGTAAGCAATCAGAGTCTGAGTTTCCTGTTCTGTTTGACATTTTTCCATCTTCACTTCTGTTCCCCCTTTATAATGTAGGTTTCGGATTCTCCTGCACTGCAAGATGATTTCTATCTGAATCTTGTTGATTGGTCTTTGCACAATATCTTGGCTGTGGGATTAGGAAATTGTGTATATCTTTGGAATGCTTGCAGCAGCAAGGTGACATTTTTCATTGAATTCTTTTTTCTCTTTCCCACATGTTCTATTGTTTTGGTGTACACTTGTTATAATCGGATGATGGGATGGGCTTGATGTAATGTTTAGCTGTGTAGTTATGACAATTACAGATTCCCTGACCCAACACACACACACACACACAAAAAAAAAGAAAGGGGGAAAAACATTGGATGTAAAAGGCGGGAAGACAAGTATCCCTCCCAATGCATTTTGACTTAATGGTGCTTCAGACATTTAGCAGAACAAATGACCCTCTGGTCTTCCAAATCTCAAATACGTGCAAATGCACTCTATCCATATGAATTGCAACTGGATTTTATGCTGTCGAAGTAGTAATTTGAATTGGCTTTCAATTAAATAGCTTTAGTATTTGTTTCATAAGTGCAGGTGACAAAGTTATGTGACATGGGTGCGGATGACAGTGTTTGCTCTGTAGGATGGGAGTAGCATGGCACCCACTTGGCTGTTGGAACTAATCTTGGGAAGGTCCAGGTGATGGATTTTAAAGAAACAATGTATTATCTGTTCAACGAGTGTACTTTCTTTCAGCTTACAGTATAACACAGTTACACCCTAGGGAATTAAACTTGTAGCAGTCAAGACAGTCCTGATGCACTTTGGGTCATTTTTTTCATGGTTAAAGAGTATTTCCGTGTTTGATGGCCATTTTCATTTACATGCTTGGTTAGAAAACTGTTACTGTTGTTGAACTAAAGCTGATGGTTTACAACAAAACTCAATTTAGTTAATCAGAACCAAAACACTATTTTTTTTGTACTAAAAGTTCATACTCATGCTGCATGGGGTGCTATTTTTGGAAAATAGTTTGTATCCTGTAATCATGTGCATATTCTATGATAGATTCCAATAAGCTAGGGTAACTGAAAAGTCCCTTAAATTCCCTTTTCCCTTAAGTTCCTTGAAAGAATTCAGGATGGATACATGGATACTTAGAGTCTATTTTAAAGAGATGAAGCCTTAAATTTATGGCTGATTTTCTGTTCTTGAGCACTTGTGGGAAAATGCTGGAAAAAATTTAGGACTGCATATAATCACTTCCAATTTACTTGTGTCTCAAAAATGAATTCTGCAATCATTTGTACAGATTATCATTGTGCTGGTTTAGAGACATCAACTCTTTTTGTTTTTTTTTTACTCCTTGATAGATGGCAACAAATTTCATCCTGAAAGGAAAGATTATATAGTTGGCGTGACACAAAACTCCCCTTTGTTCTAGATTGATATAAAGTGTGTGCTTGACTGCATTTTTTTTGAAGCAGACAAATGAATTCCATTAATAAGAGACAGAATGTACAAATATTGCGCTGCCTAGAATGTGAAGTTTATTCAAGGCAACAAGAGAAGAAAAAACGAACAAAAACGAAAGTAAAATAGCATGTGGATAATGCCTCCAAGATAGGGGTTCCAAATGGGAGAACAAAGATGATTCCATGAGATAAAAGGCCCGAAACCCCGTACACCCTAAGTAACATCAATAAAAAAATTTAGAGTGTCTCTAATCTGCAACATTGTTCACCGAATGAGCCATGTGCTTGACTGCATATCATTCCGTTATTAGTTAAATCCTTGTCCACAATGTGGAAAGTTCATGTGAATATTCTATCAAGAAGTTGTTCTGAATTTTAAAAGATGTATTCTATATCTGTTCTAATCCTAGTATATAGCTACCATGTGCAATGTGAATTTCTTAGAATATCCTTCTGATGATGGCAATGATAATATTGTCGTTGTTCATGATGATGGCAATGATAATATTGTTGTTGTTGTTCATTATGATGGTGATAGTAATTTTTTTGTTATTGTCCTATTGCTGCTATTGAAATTTCAGCTTTATGCAATAATTGTTTAAATTTCTTATTATTAAATGATAAGCTGCTTGGAATGCAGTTATGTGAGGATTTTGAGCTTTATTATGTGTAGATCTGGGATGCCTCTCACTGTAGGAGGGTGAGGACTATGGAAGGCCATCGAATGCGAGTTGGAGCCCTAGCCTGGAGTTCAACTCTATTGTCTTCAGGTGGTAGGGACAAGACAATTTTTCAACGTGATATGCGTGCTCAAGAAGATTCCGTTAGCAAACTCACAGGGCATAAGTTAGAGGTTCGTTTCTAATTTTTAATGGACTATTTTGCCTCTAATCTATACTTATTTTCTCATCAATTTCCATCAGTTGGGTTTGAGTATAAAAATTTCGGTAAAGTGTGATCTCCGAGGTAGGGGTATTCTACCGGAAGGTGATTCAGATTTGTGTGTCTTTTCTGAATCAGAGTTCAAGTTTGTCGACCATTTGGTGTGTAGATGCTCATTTGTGGGAGGGGTCTGGCAAGCTTTCTTTAGCTTAATGGGGTGTTTGTGGGTATTAGATGGAGGCTTCGAAAAAGTGGTATCAGAATGGGTAGGAGGCCCCTTTACAGAAAGGAAAGGGATGGCTTGGAAATTGATCCCGACGGTGATCCTTTGGTCTTTATGGAAAGAAAGAAATGGTAGGATCTTTGAAGGGAAGTTTGGCACCATAAAGGAGGGTCTTCAAAAAGGTAAAGTGGAGTCTAGTGAGTTGGTTGTCATTATGTTCATTAGGTGTACACGAGCATTTCTATTTGTCTTGGGAGGGGGATGTATGAAGGAGGGTTGTAGGAGGAAGAAAATGAATACGAAGTGGACTAAATCTGAACTAGGCTCTTTTAAATTTTATGTCGAAGGTGCAGCTAGGGGTCAGCTAGGTACGACTGGAATAGGGGTGTGGTGCATGATGAGAGTGGTAAAATGATACTAGCTTTCTCAGAATCCACTAGGATCATGGAATCAAACGAGGACCATCTATATGTGGGTGAGGTATGGGAGCGGTAATCTTATCACTGAGGGTGATTCAGTTAATGCTATCGCGTGGGCTGTGGGTAGGAAGTGAAAATGCACTATACGAATCGGTATGCTCTTGGCACCAATCGATAGTGTGACAATGTATAAGCCTAGGAATGTCCTAGAGGGGGATGTGAATAGGACAACCAAAAATTGCGGAATAAAACTAGTTTGTCAAAAACTATAAGGTCCAAATTAAATCATCAATTTAAAGTCCTAGTAAATGAACTGCTCTTATACCAATGAAACAATAATGACCAAATTTTAAATGCTTGATTTAATTAATCCAACTAGCAGATAATCAAGAAAATAGGAAATGCAATTAATTAAATCAATTATGAATCAAAATGAACTAAGAGCAATATAAATCAATGACGTATGAACAAGCATGCATCATAGATCATCCGCTTCACATTCATTGATAGCGGTTCGGTCACACAGACCTACTTCCACTCTCAGATTCACCCAAACTCAGGTAATTTGAAATTTCACTAACTCAAATGTAGGGACGCACCCGAACGACTTACAACAAGATTTTTTGATCCGGTGGTTCGATCACACAGATCTACACCCACCAACAGACACACAGACTTTTGATCAGTGGTTCAATCACACAGATCTAATTCACTATCAACCACAAACAATATATCACAATGATATATAAAACAAACTCCACTTGCCTCTGAATGATCCAATCATGCAAGAAGTGTACTTGCTCAGTCTACTCGATTCACGTTCCTTGTTGATGTCCATATCCACTGCTATGATGCTCGATCAACCAAGGTTCTAGGCTTTTGGGACTCAACTATAGATCACTCTGATCTTCCTAGACCACTCTCAATTCCAATCAACACAGTGAGCCTTGAATGCTCAGAACACCAAACCTTAAACGTTTTCTGTGTTGGAATTCGAACTCAGAATAATACACCAGTTAGAGTTCAATGATCTCTCAAGGATTCACAAAGGTTTGCTCAAGGAGTTATTTTTTCCTTTTTTTTCTTATTAAAAAATCAGCACAAAATTCCACGAAGGACCTCTTTAAATAATTTTTGTTCCAACAGTTATCTTCGGAAGACTGATAACTTACTTCGGAAGATTGAAGTCCAAAAGCTCTCTCTTCAATATTTCAAACAACACCTTTGGAATACCAAAGCTCCTCTTTAGAATACTGAACTGCACCTTTGGAATACTGAAGCTTTGTGACAGCTTAAAGTCAACTCCTTGACACGCTAGCCAACTTAGCACAACGGTTAGTCTTTGGTATACTGAATACCATCTTCGGAATACCTAAGATCCAATGGCTATTTGTTAGAATACCGAACCTCTCCTTTGGTATACTGAACACACTTGAGAGATTAAGTCTACAGATTTCTGAAAAATCATCTCTCAGGAGTTAGGACAGTCTTCTGAAGCTTTCCTTTGGAATATCGAACATCCATCAACAGTATACTGAACCAATCCTTCAGAATATCGAAAGTCCTTGAATTTCACAAAACTACTATCCACCTTCGAAATATTGAATATAATCCTCAGTATACCGAAGTCCTAATTTTTCATAAATTAACTTATGAACTTCTCAAGCTTAGAATCCAATTTTAATTAATCCATTAAGGTCATGATTCAGGTTAATACAAGGGGTAAGTCTAGGTCTTCTAGGTCTACCTAGGTCCATTTCACCTGACTTGGTTGGCCTTCAGCTCATTCTCCTTTGTTGTTGCTTTGCCTTCACAGTCACTGCTTCTGGTCTTCACTTTCACAATCTTCTGGAGGCAAGGAATGGACACACAGACAGACACACTAACATGGAATTGACAACACTCGGGAATACAAATTCAACTCTGGTTCTAACAGGAAGAACCCCCCATGGAGGTTGGTCAACGTTGTAGGAGATATTAGAAGGATGTGTAGGAGCATAAATGTTCTTTTCAGACATGTCTGTCGATCTCTGAACATCGTCGCAAACTTCTTGGCAAAAATTGGGGTGCCAAAGTGGTGGCCGATCCTTGAGTTATTGTAATTAGAGTTTTGGTTTGGAGTGTTTGGAAATGGTATATCTTGCGTCTTGTGTATTTTCTTTTAATTTACTGTTCATGGGTTAGTATAATCTTGTGTATTTTCTTTTAATTTACTGTTCATGGCCTAGTATAATCCTCTTATACAAGGCTCTATCATTGTAAACAACTTACTTTCTGATTCCAATGAAGTTTTTCTCTGTTTCCTTTCAAAAACAAAAGTACAACCTTTTGAATTTGGAATAGACTGTCTCATTTTTGTCAGAACTTTTGATTATGCTAAATCTACAGACAATGAGTTAGTTTTTTTTTCCAATTAAAAGATTGCATTGCATGCATAGAATGTACCACTCTGGTGCTTATTTTAGATTTAAAGTTTTTTTTCCATATTTTTTGAATGATAGATTTACAGTTATTTGTTGTATTCCATTTTGGATGTTGATGCTTTATCTGTTATTTCTGTGTCCTTGACCTTGATAATTGGTTATGTTTTCACCAGGTTTGTGGGCTGAAGTGGTCTTTTGATAACTGTGAACTTGCATCCGGTGGAAATGATAACAAAGTAAGTAGTCTTTTATGGTTTATATTCTGCATGGTGCTTGATGGAAATTTCATTTGCAAATCAATTGTTCACCCTGAATGGTTAATTAATTCTCAGCTAATTCTTTTATTTATCTGATCTCCATTCAGCTTTTTATATGGAATCAACAGTCCACACAACCTGTACTCAAATACTGTAAGCACATGGCAGCTGTAAAAGCTATTGCATGGTCACCACAATCTTCATGGGCTTCTTGCTTCTGGTGGTGGCACTGCAGACCGATGCACACGTTTTTGGAATACAACCTTAAACACACATTTGAGTTGCATAGACACTGGCAGTCAGGTTTTCTTTTGACTCTTATAATATTGGGTAAATTATTACTTGTTACTCAGTTTTGCATTCTGTTTGAAAGAACTTTAATCTGGTGTGACCACCTATGTCTATGTATCTTAAATTCCTAATACAGCAAAAGCTGTCACTCAGTGAAATGTCTCTCACTTGCATTCAATAAATTCTTGTCTTCACTTTTTTTTTTTTTTGAAACAGTAACCGGAAAGAATTTTGTTAAAGAAAGAGAATAACCAAAACACAAGAACAGTATAGGAAAATTGCACTGAATACAGGTACAAAATACAGAAATATAACAAAAAGGTGAATTTGTCATTTAAAAAAAATTAGCAACTACCATGGGCTTGAAAGGACTAAACCACCCTTGAATTTGCCTACTTGGAATCTGCTGATTGGTGGCACCACAAAATTGTGGAGTACCACGCACTAGAGGATCCGGACTCAGAATTTTCTCCATCTGTTTTAGTGGGGTGGACCAAGCTGTGCTATGTGTGCATGTGCATGTCATTCAAATGAATGATGTGTTCTAATGCCCTCTTTTAGTTCAACTAAAATCCCATCCCACTATTGCTGGTTGTGCAGGTATGCAATCTTGTATGGTCCAAAAATGTCAATGAACTAGTCAGCACCCATGGTTATTCCCAGAACCAAATAATTGTCTGGAGATACCCGGCCATGTCAAAGGTATTTTTTAAAGCTAAATTATTTTAGAGCTCATGAATAAAAGAACAGCTCTATCAGTTTTCTTATTTCATTCATAACTTCTCTGCTATTACAGTCAGCAACACTTACTGGCCATACATTTAGAGTCCTTTATCTTGCCATCTCTCCTGATGGGCAGGTACGGTTCTTGAGCTTTTGTTCCTTACCATGCATCTTTTGTCATGTGGCTGTGGAGCAGCTCTTTTTTTAAAAGTGCTATGTTACTCTTTGGCTTCTTACGCCTTAACTCCCCCTTTGCAGACCATTGTTACAGGTGCAGGAGATGAAACACTTAGGTTTTGGAATGTTTTCCCTTCTCCAAAATCTCAGGTCCATAATTAGTTGAGCAGCAAACTTAAACTATTAGATCTAGAAAATGGTGATTGATTGGGACACCCTCTTTTTATTTTATAAAGGGTAAGCCCCCTAGTACCTTTTTTAAATGAAATGATAAAAATGCTTTTAATATAACTTTGATGCAAAAGATGATTAATTGTGATTTGAGCAAATGAAGTACTAGGGATCCTCCCTTGCAGGATCTTCTAAAACTAAATTTCAATGGTAGTGTCACAAGGGATTCTGGGAAAGCCGGCTATGGTGCTTTTAATATAATTTTGATGCAAAAGATGATTAATTGTGATTTGATCAAATGAAGTAATAGGGGTGATTATCAGCACTGTATCTCCTAGTTCTTTCTCCTTAATTAAATGGGGTGTCTCCAGGCCGCAGGTTGGTGTAGGGATTATCAGTTCTGTATCTCTTAGCTCTTTATCCTTTGCTGTTCCAGTATGGTTTTCCTAAGTAGGAGCCCCTTTACTTACTGGGTTGGGGTTTTCGTCAGGTGTTTCTTTCCTTTGGGCGTTTTTGCTGTTTCATATGCTGCTCTTCTTGAATAAAATCATCATCGTCCAAAAAATGATAGAAGCATTGGGTTGTAACAAGGACCTAATTCAGTAATCAATCTGCCTTTACCAAAGCATATCCTGTGCATTTGTTTATGTATATTTCCAGATTGGCAAGCATATCATACTTCCTTTTACATCTGTGTCCTGCTTTGCTCAAAAAATGTTGGGTTTCCCCTTTCTTATTGCTTTTAAACGAATATCGGTAACGCCATTCCATCAAATGAGCCTGCCATTTTTATCAGAGGAGCTTATATGTCAAATTGATCGAAGTATCATTCTTCTAGTAAAGGTACCATTTTAGTCAATGATATTATATTTCCCAATCATTTATGTTACTAGCAGACCCCATATAGGTAAGGCATCAATTAGGGCAATGATGAATTCCTTTTTTTTTAAACTGTGCTGGGCAATGTAGCGAAGCTGTTGTGTTGCCATGTACAGTAAGGTGTATTGCACTTTAACTCATTTCATCTTTGCATCATGTTTCTTATCATCTAGAGTTCCATAATGAGGAAAATCAATGAGAATATGCTTATGGGTTTTTTTTTTTTTTGTAATGGGCAGAATTCTGACAGCAAAATTGTAGCTTCATCTCTCGGGAGAACTCAAATCCGGTGATCCTCTTCCAGCATTTGGAACCTCAACGTCCACTTCTGCTGCAACCCATCATGAGAAAATGTCACTGATTTGGATGCAGTCTCAGCTAACTACAAACACCAGCATTTGGAACCTCAACTTCCACTTCTGCTGCAACCCATCATGAGAAAATGTCACTGATTTGGATGCAGTCTCAGCTAACTACAAACAGGGAATCATGACATTTGGTGTTGGTTGTGTGTCAATTTGCATTCAACGAGCCAAAATATGAGAGTAAATGGAAAGAGGTATCATCGATTGATGGCTTGTGGCCATAGGAGTGGTAACCTCTGCTTTCTAGAAAATTGCAGTTTCGGAACAATGAAAAAGAAAGGGAAATTTACCTTTGATTTAAGAAATGTAGAGATATACACTATAGATGGTGGTGGGAGGATGTTTGTCATGGAGGGCAGCGCCTTCCTTGGCCATTGTATCATGGAATGAAAGAGTCTGGTGTAATGAAGAAATATTTTGGTGTGACATGGTCAGGTATCGTTCGATATATATATATATATATATATATATATATATATATATATATAAAAGAGAGAGAGAGAGCTTAAATGGTCGGTTCGTTGGTTGGTTGTTCATCTATGTTGGTGGTGTTGCTAAGGAAATGTTGGCTTCATTTGAATTTGTTCAGGAGAGGAGAAAACTTTTAGTAGAAACTCTCTCTCAAATAATAAAGAGTGCAAACCCGTAAGGGTTGGCTTGGTGGTCAAGAATTTGCCTGATATGCATGAAGTATTGGATTCAAGTCACTCTCAATACAAAAGAGTCACTCCTCATAGTATTACCCATTGTGTGTGGATGGAGAGGTTTATACATGTCCCAATGATTAGTCAGGTGCTCTAAGAGGCCTACGCCTTGATCTAAAAAAAACAAAGAGTGCAATGGGTGTAATGGCATGATTTGATATTATTGTCTTGTTCTGCATTGTTTTTCATACACAAAAATCTATCTAATGGGTTAAACCTTTTCAGTTTTCTCTTATCGTCGCCAATCTGAAAGATCCCAAATGTATTTTTGGAAGGAGAAATGGATCCTTTGGCCTGGCCGAAGGACACACGTAGTCTTTAGGCTCTGATCTGCCAAGTGAATGTTGGGGCCATTTGCTTCTTATTTGCTTTCATAGTATGATCTTCAATGTGTGAAAACTTGAAAAAAATTGGCTAAGCTGATTTTATTTGGTAATGAACTTTTCATCCAAAACCTTGGTAAACTTAGTTGTGATTCATTAGATAGGATTCAGATTGAGTTGACTACTGAAAGTAGTACGACTACCTATTTTTTATTTATCCTAATATATGTGCACACGTGTGTAAAAGTGTGTGTGTGTGGTCAGGATCAAATGGGGACATGTCCTTAAGTACCAAGTTGAGAACTCCTAAGCGGTATATTCATTATGGATGGCTTGGTTTGAAAAGTCTTTACTTGACTGAATGGCATTTTAAAAAATTACCTAATCATACAAGTGAAATAAAAAAATGTATGGTTCCAAAGATTTATTTCTATCTGACATTGGAAATTTATGCAGTTTGATCAATGGGGTCAGGTCCTTTTGATGACCAAGATGTTCAGGGCCACATGTATCGGGTAACTGTACGAGGAGAGACCGTTTAGAGTGGAGTGAGAATCAAACTCATAATTTAGAACTTCTACTTCGTGACGCAACTTCCTGAGTTCTATCAAGTTTGGTCTGAAAAATGTAACTCGGTGCTTGGTTATCTCTCAGGCCAAGTTAGGCTTGGGCAAGTTTCCGCTCACCACAATCAAGTTGGGTTGGACCGGACTTTGGCATGGCCCATGCAAGTACCATCCTCTTGGGCACAAGTCCACCAGCCAGTCTCAGTTTCAACAAATTAAGAAAAAAGAATTTGTGACTAAGAAAAATATCAGCTAAATTTGAAGGTAAAAAATTTGCCAATTGATCTATATATCAAAAATTTCATGCGATGAATTTTGGATATCGACTGAATTTAAATTTTACTGTCTAAGTAACCTTTATAACATGCTTTTGAGATTGGGTGTCAGCTTCGTCATGGAGATCTTATTGTTTTATCGATTTTTTTTAAAAGGGCAAAGTTTTAGTTTTGTAAAGATTTGTTTCGAGTATTTTAGCTTAAGAAAGCTCCTTCCACTAGGAGTGATAACATTGGCCGATACGTATTGTATTGGCCGTACACAGTAGTTTTCGGCCGATATGGCCAATATATATCCATCTGACATCGGCCGGATATTCATAATATCGGCCTTTTTTAAAAATAAAAAGAAAAATCAAAACGGTGGTGGGCTCGAGTTGTTATCTCGGCCGATATTTTCGTTTTTTTTTTTTTTTTAAAAAGCTACTTTTTGGATTTTTTTATTTTTTAATTCAGAAAAGAATACCAATATTTAAAATTAAAAAAAAAAGAGGAGAGAGAAATTTTTCTAATATCGCAGATATCTCGGCCTAAGCGAATTTTTCACCCCTACCTTCCACCACTTTGTTTATAAAAAGAGAGAGAGGTGCTTAGAAAAGTCATTCCAACTAATTTCTTTTGCACTATTTAAAAAAAAATCACATTAAAGAGGTTTTCAATAAACTTTAATCGGGCTATACATTAAATGGAATATGTGAAAAATCGTATTAAATAATAAATGGATAAAATCTTAACCTCGTTTGATCATTTGAGCTTTATGATATTAAATCTTGAATATTTGATTGCTATGAGTGATTATTTTTTCTGATTAATCTCACAAAGTTATAATGATTATTGATGGAGTTTTTTTTCCAATTATATCCACGGGTATAAGTATCGGCCGATGCGTATCATATCAGTCGACATGTACTGATTTTTAAGGAATGATACATATCATATCGTCCGTACAATTATAATATTAGTCATTTAGAAAAAACAAATATCGGTAGTTCACGCCAACGATATATCGGCTGATATTTGGCCATATCGACCAAATATCAGCAAAAAAAAAAAAAAGGGTGCTTTTTATTATTTTAATATATATTTTTAATTCAAAAAAAAATTAAATCATCTAATTTCGACTGATACATGGAAAAAATTAAGAGAGAAAATAATATCGGCGGATATCATCATCTCGCCGATGTTTACACTCATGATTATATCACCTATAAAGTCTTCTATCTATCCCACTTAATTATATAGATTTGTAGCTAATATAAATATTTAATTTCCCCTTTTAAAATTGCAACACCAATCTCATTTACAGGACTCCTCTCTTTAGAATACTTCATTAAATTGTCAAAATCCACCAAAAGATAAAAAGAAGATAGATGTTTTGGACTCTTGCTTTAAGGCACCTAACTTTAGGTACTGATATGATGTTAATAAAGAAAACTTTCATTGTTGTAAAGCAAAAGGGTTAGAACTTGTCAGAAGTTAGTGAGATAAGATGGTGTAGGAACTTTAGAAATATCAAATTTGAAACTCATTTAATTATCTCAAATCTTGATTTTTACCTTTGAAGAATGCAAAACAAAGATTTAATTTTTAGTATAACAAAATTTGGGCTAATCTAACTTTGATTAGGGTGTAGACTTAAAAAGATGTAAATGGATATTTGGAAATTTTAAAGTTTGAATATCATATCTGAAACAAATGGATTTAGATGTAAATTTATCCAATATAACATAAATGGATTTACATGTAATTTTTTTTTTTTTTTTACTTTGAATCTGAATATGAATTTATTATCTAATTGCACTAGGATGTAGATTTGGATTGGCCATATTTGAACAAAATAATCTGCTATCTGAATGACAACTTATATATTAAGGTAAACATTCTCACAGGATAATCCTTTTATCTCGCACGGAAATCAACTTTTTTTTGAAATTTCCGCTTACCTTTCTACTTTTTGTGTTAGTTGGAAGGTAAAACGAGAATGTCAAAAAAAAATTGAATGAAAAAATTCTCCCATGTGAAAATGTGTACCCTATATTAAATGTTAAGCTATTCGAGGGAAAAATCTTAAGATTTACCCTCACATTTCTTTACTTTACTGCTTATCCAAATTGAAATTAGAATATAATATCACAACAAGTGAATATAGTTAGGTTCTAATTTTTTTTTTTTTTTTAATTTATGTGTAGGAAACGGTGAGAAACCCAATATAAGACCTCCACGAGTGATACCCATTGCCTTTAGCGTACACCTGGTTAGACCATGAGAGATCGAATCTGACACCTTCTACTTCTTGAAGTGGGTTCTAATAGTTGAACTATATATTTTTATTATCTATTTTAATAATTTTGGTATTTCCTTTTAGTATTGAAGTTTGACTATTCAATTAACTTCATTTTTTTTTCTCATTGAAAGTGTCAAAATTTTGGAATTTTTTTTGAATTTAACAATATAAACAAATGAAAATTTGAGTCTTGCATCTAAAAATAAACCCAAATTCAAATCCAATAATCTAAAAACAAATACAAATGCAGATCTTATTTATATTAATCCAATCCATTTTCTTCTAATCGATCATGATAATTTCCCAGTTGAAGCAGACAATTTGATTCCACACATAATTATGTATGGTTGTCAATTGTCACATCTAAGATGAGCCTTGTTAGATAGAAATAGTTCATGGGTGGACCCTCACCATGAATAAATCCATTGTCATCTCTTCCTTTGCTTTAAAATGATCCCAACCATTTTTTGAAAGGTACTTGAATTTAAAATGATTGGCCATCTTATGACTTTTAACTTTCCTTTGATTTAACATTTTGGACTTTTCTTGGAAAAGAGTGAACAAGCCATACCTCTCTTTGGGTTGGGGCCTAAACTTATCAATAAACAGCCCAAGCACAAAACATGAGGACAATAGTATTCTTACTTTCTTAGGAAAACAAATTTCAAGGAAAACAAATTCCTCCAAGACATGCCGACACCAATCCTTTTCAGCACCATATGTGAAGAAAAAGACCATTTACCTAGAAAAGAAGAAAAAAAAATAATAATGGCAAAGTAATTTTTTACTTAAAGATAGTACACTATAGTGAAAGTTTACGGTGCACTGATCATTACTCGATATTGAAAGATGATTATACTTTTGAGTAAGTTATGTAATAATGTGTAAAAATGACAAAAGTAATAAATAGGATAATCTTCATATGATTTTTTCAACTTTATGATTTTATAATTTGAGAATTTGATTGCTTTAAATCTTTGATTTTTTAAACGGAGTTTTCTTTCAATTATATCTTCTATCAACTTACCTATCTATTCCATCTAAGTATCAACTTACCTATCTATTCCATCTAAGTTTCAATGATGTGGAGATGAACTCATTATAAATGTTTAGTCTCTAGTTAAAAATTAGTATTTGAATATCTCTAGAGCTACTATTATACTTTTTATTTAGGATTTTAATTGATATAGGTTTGCTCAATATTTTGAATGTATTTTTCCATGATGTGACACAAAATTAATTATTGGTTATTTTGATATGAAAATAATAAACTCACTTAGATATCAAAGTTGTATTTTTTAAATCTCATTACTTCAGCAATTAACATTAATTGTATTTCAAGATTTGAATTGGAGTTAGAGATTAGTTCCCAATCACTACATACTGTTATTATTAACCATTCACAACTATTGTATCCATGATCATATCAAAAATTAATTTAATCAAGTAAATTAAATTATAAAATAAAAAGTTTTGAATTAAAAAATTAAACATAAAATTATCTAAATTTGAAGAACTAAAAGGGAAAGTAAGACAGACACTAGAGTTGAAAAGTTTGAGTATTCTAACAGTCATATTAGTGATAAAAAATTTAATGGTTAGATAGATCATCACAGATATTGGCAATTATCTAAAATCAAATTATCTTAGCCCTTAAATTTTTTACGATATGCATGGACGCATGATTTTTCGTTTAAAAAATATAACTTCATAAATTCAATCAAAATATTATTTTTTTATATACTTCTTATTAAAAATAGATATATCACATAAGATGATTATGGCCCTAATCATCATTACACCAACATAGGAAAGAATCTATTCGAACTTCACATCATTACCACTGAAGGCGGAACTAGAAGTTTTCTTATGCGTGGATCTATGTAGAGATTGCACTTCTGATAGGGGTTAATATGCAAATCGCTAAAACTCTTTGAAGTTTTTTATAAATATTTTTGTTGAGGAAGTTTGCATGGCCTTTGCCCGTCCTCCCTTGGTTCTGCCCCTCATCACCATTATTTCATTCAATGTTTTTCATAACTTATATATTTATATAAAAATTGTGTAATTTTTTTAGCAGTAAAATTATGTAAGAATAAGATATTTTTTTAAAAAAATTGTATGTGGGAAATCGTAGGATACCTAGCATAAAATTTCTACAGGTGAGCCCTATATCCATAGGACATACTAAGGTTAGGTCGGAGCTCAAATCCTCAACATCCCGCTTCCTGAAGCGGGAGGTAACCAATTGAGCTACATCCATATACTCTCGGTTTTGACTTTTATTGCAACAAATCTTATGATTTTTTTTTTCTATAAAATTGTAGTAATACCAATGTTGTGTATGTTTTATATTTGATTGATTTTGACTAAAATTAACAAATATTATATAAAAATAGTTGAAATAAAAAATTACAGATTTTAAAAATAGATATGTTAGTTGGAGCCCATTAAAAAAGAAGTCTTTTACAATTCATTGACAATTTAAAATCAAAATTATGCTGCCAATTTTGATTTCTACTAAAGTAAATCTTGTAATTTATAAATAAATTTATACTAATACATACACAAGCTATAGATCGTTGAGAAGGTCCATATTTAGTGGGTGCAATTTCGCAGTTAGAATCAACCACTTAGGTTCAGTATTTTCTTTTAAGGTACCTCCATCCAAAGTGGGTCCCACCATTTGTTGGTTTCTTAAGCAATTATTTATATAAATTGTGCACTAATCATGGATTACTTGCTAAATACAAAGTATTTCTGTATAGCTCTAGCCCAACACAGTTATAGATCTAAATAAAAAATAAAACCTATAATAAGGAAAATGTTCACTACTACAATCAGCAAAATGTTCCCCTTCTATTCCTGCTGCTCTCCATCTCTTCCGTCACCGGCCAACATACCTACTGCAGTCGTCGGCACAACCGGCGCTCATTTCACTTTTCGTTTGGCTCTTCGACATGGATCCAACTTTTGTTGGCCTGGATCTACCAGACGCTAGCATTTTTTTCTTGTATGAGCCTGTCTAATTTATTCGATACCTTCTTATTTTTTCCCTCCTTCACATTTACATCTCGTACTTTCTTTTTATTTATATAATAATCATTTCAAAAAGATGATAGATCCATTAAAAAACAAAAAACAAAATTAATTAAATATAATTTATAAAAAATATTCGAATAAATCAGATAAATTATATTTTAGAAATTATTAAGTTTAAAGATTAGAAAAATAAAATAAAAGAATCAATATTTGAAGATTTTGAAAAATATTATTTAATCTAA
This sequence comes from Chimonanthus praecox, assembly GCA_022113865.1. NCBI lineage: Eukaryota > Viridiplantae > Streptophyta > Magnoliopsida > Laurales > Calycanthaceae > Chimonanthus > Chimonanthus praecox. The sequence goes on from CM039094.1 coordinate 4,252,618, forward strand.
ATGCACAGAATAATATGATGAATATATGCACAAATGATCATTTCACATGGTAAATTATCCAACCAATATAGTTATATTAATATTAATGCCATTGTTAATTTATTATTAGGTTAAGAACAAAATAAACATAGAGTGGCGTTAAAGCCCAGCAAACAAACAACCCACCCACCCCCGTAACCTCGCAATTCAACGGAGGACTCAACGGTGCACTGACAAAAGCGGAAAAAGATGTCAGGCCGTTAGTTTGGTGACGGAGACATAGGGGTAATAAGGTCTTTTCCTAAAGAATGTTATTAAATTAATCTTTGTTTTCTACGGCTCAGATTGACTACTGGTTTGACTTGTATGGCAAATTGAGGGTTGGTTTGAGGTGGGGACCACTATACGCGTCGCCTCTTCTGAGAAGGAAAGACACTGGGCCCTACTTAATGCCTGTCGCTCCACGTGTCACATCTTGCGACAGTGGCTTGTTACCGGCTCGGCTCTCTTCCTTCCTAATCGCTAGATTCATATTATGTTCACTTCTGAAATTTAAACTTTTCGATTTTCAAAATATAAGCTGATATTTTTTTAATATGAATGGAAATAATATAATATCACCTAATATATTAAATTTTTTAGTCTGATACTTTTATATATTAAATGATTTTCTTTTTAATTCTTTTAGAATTGAAATTTCAATTCCAGCTTCTTCTTTTTTCTGAGATTTAACCATAGTGGCTATGGTTTTAATTAAGAAGGTAGTTTGGCTCTAAACTTTAAAGGGTATGATTTTATATACAATTAATGAAAATTGAATGATTTAATCTACTTGGAATAAAGTTTGGCATATGCAATTATGCAAAGCTAGACAAAAAAAATGTCCTCTTATATTCCTAATTTTCAAATTTGAATTATCAACTTGAACTGAGAGATTTTTTAGTCAATATTATTTAATTCAATCAATTTATTACTAAGATGATGATGCCGATAATGATCTGACAGTGATAATAATAATATTCCTGATTTTGAGAGATATTTTGACTAATCTCATTACACCAAATTATCTTTTGAGATATTTTGGTAATATAAATGTAATTAGGCCAATTTTTTTTGGTTATAAGCCTATATTTGAAGATATCAGCATTTTTTTATTTTCTAAAGATGCTAAAATTGTTGTATTATACCATTGGCTAAATTTTCAAAGAGTTCAGTCCATTTTTACTGATATTTCAACCCATTTTAGAAATTTTGATCTAATATTATTTTTATATTAAAATTATATAGGGGTCAAAAAATTTTTATTTATATTTTTATTATCAAAATATATATATATATATATATATATATATATATATATATATATATTATATATATATATATATTTGTCTTTAAAGGATTAAAAGATCTAGGTCTACTGACATTTTAATTTCAACTTTTAGGCCAAGAAATTTTGAATAATACAATATTTGCAGGACTTATATCTTTTGAGCAATTCTTGAAAGGTTAGAGTATTGATTTCTTGTAAGGGGACTATACATTTATCATAAGTTGGCCCATATAGTTTGATAGGATGAACGAAGGACTTCATGAATGACATGATTTAGGAATAATTCCTCCGTTCAATTAACATAACTTTGTAAAATAACCTATAAAAATAAAAAATCTTTGTGTCCATAGAATCCCTAAAACTTTCTGCTCATACCAAAACTTATTCAAATTGAGATATGCAACACCCAAAACATGTGTTGATAAGCTCTTGTATATTTCACAAATTTATCAAACCCTAAAGTTACCATGCCAATATTTCAAGCCCTCCAAGGGGGATTTGATATATCCAATGAATGAAGCCTAGCATCTTTATGACTCAGCCTTAAAATTTTGTATGGTTACATAAGATTCAATGAATGTATATAAAAAGGGGTACATATTTTGCAAGAAAGGAGAGGTGTCATCCTTAAGTGTGCAAGGGTGTCTTTAACACTTTACTAATATAATTTAAACCTTATCCACAGTTTAAGGATTCACCATACATACCTATGGAGTCAAGTAAACAAAGATTAGACCCATTTGGTATATAATGTTATTTATCAACTAATTTATTTTCAAATATGTTTTACATATACTTTTATATCCATCAACTCCACTCAATGAATGTGTAATAGGACTCATATTCATGTAAAAGACCTTTTATAGACCTTCTCATCTTCATTATGAAGAGTATCACCTTTTTTATATGCTCTTTATGAAGCTCCACACACCATAATTTTATATGAAAACTGTTAAAAGAAATTAACATGATAAATACACAAAAATACATAAGATTTATATGATTCGACTATGCGTTTGAATCCATAAAAATATGAGCGAGCTCGCTATATTTGAGAATAAGATTACAATACTCTCTTTTTTCACCCCTCACAATATATATGAATTCTCACAATCCTATAAACCCCTCAAAGATATAATATATAAATGACATCAAATACAAAATTACAAAAATACCCTCTTGCTCTAGTTGAGATATGGTATGTAGTGTGACCCACATCATCATAGATTACAAGACATCAACACAACATAGAACTCTGTTATTTTCTTCCTATATCTATGATTATTTGAAATAACTTTAAAAGATAGAGTTAAAAATCAATCATTATAGATAGTTTAAAAATAATTTTAATAGATGACAAATCAAGAGAAATTTATTTAAGACAATTTAGTCATACTAACAAAAGACCAGACACGACCTTAGTGCATAGAATTGAAGGCTACAGATCCTAACTAATAACAGGAGATATCAACCACTGAAAACATGAAAAGAATGGAAAATGAATGACAAATTAGATTGTAGAGTGATATAGTTTAGTGTCTGATAGGTTTAATTGAGAAGTGGAACTTGTAAAACCGACTCCAAATAGATGAGATTTTAAAGGATTATGATGATGATATTTATGATAATTTAATCTATTTATTCATTTTATAATAATCATGGTCATCTCTACCTTTTCATCTATTAAAAATTTACTAAAATTTTGCTTTTTAAATTTTACTCGAGCATTCTATCTATCAAGAAATATAACATTTGTCGTTCTCAAAATACATTACGTCCTTCACACCGTCTATTTATAGATTAATTTTTTTTTAAAAAAACTCGGATGAATCAGTCCAAATTGCTTTAACTCAATAGGATTATAACTCGAGCGAGTCAAAGAGTTATTTTTTTATTATTCAACTCATGAATATTTCAAGTCGATTTCTAAGTTTCAAAATTTTGTACTATCCTTGTAATCATTTAATTTTTACAAAATAACCATTTTTAGTCTTCTAAATAAATAATACCAGTGCCTGCCACATTACATCATGTTGTTAATGTCCACCACATTCTATCAGCATTTAATTGGATGCTACAGTACAACACCGACGCACATGTATGCCAAGCCATCTACGGTGGGGCCTAGACCATATGAGAAAATCTGGACCACACCCTTCTGCTTCTGTTCTTGGGCTTAGGCTAAAGTCCAAACTCTAAATTATAATGCATTTCATTAGAATTTAGAAATGACATAGTTTTTTTTTCCAAATCCATGAAATTTCTAATGTGTTTGATTTAAAATGCAAAAAAGCTCAAAAATCATGAAGAAAACAAAATCTTTTAGAACTCCCAAAATTAGAAATAATTTTGTAAATAAATACTGTACAAATTACATAATCTTAAATAAAAGTCTCTAATAACAAAAAAAAAAATCACCACTTTGAAAATAAAAAGAAAAAAATAATGACGTCCATCTTAACACAGGTAAAAGTTGTTAGGAAACACGGACGGATTTGAGTGAAATTCTCATTTTATGTCTATCGGTGTACCGCATCAAGTATCGATGTACCGATATACATAATATATGCAGAGCGGTGTATTTTCAGTACACCTTAACTTAATTAGCGATGTACCAGTATAAATAAAATAAGAATCTCACTCAAACTCATGTCTCCTTACCGATTTTGTCCATATTGATGTTGGCCAAAAAGAAAACCCAACAAAGAGTGAGAAGAGGTTCTCACTCAAAATCTTAGATGAACTGCTCTTTCTTTTCACTTTAACAGAGCATTAAAAATATAATTCATTCATATATATCTCTCTCTCTCTTATTAGCAAAGCTTGATATGTTCTCATCCCATTCATACCACATCTTTCTACCAAAACCCATCAAGGAACAAGTCTAAGGAGCCCAAGAATTTTTTAGAAAAATAATGAAAATTTTGGTCTGGTTGAAGATGATACATAGAGCAGTGGCCCTCAGCTCTTGACTTTTCTTTGCCCCTTGAATTATATTCCTTTCTCTCTGTCTCTCTCTTCACATCTTTTTCATTTGATAATTCTACCAGAAGAAGAAGAAAAAGCTCAAAGAAATGCTGCAAGAGCAAGGACTTGGGATGGAGATAGGAATGGGAGGGATGTTGAGATCCATGGACGAGGCTTCGACGGCGGCCGATCAACAGCGGCAAATTAAATCGGAGATCGTCAACCACCCTCTCTACGACCAGCTGCTGGCGGCCCACATCGGCTGCCTCCGTGTCGCGACTCCGATTGATCATCTTCCCCTTATCGACACTCAGTTTGCGCAATCTCAACACCTTCTTCGAGCCTACCGATCTCATCCCATCAACCAACTCCTCTCTCCTCTTGAAAAACAAGAACTAGACAACTTCCTTGTAAGAATCAAACATCACTTATCTTCTTTTTCCAGCTTTTTTTTCTTTTTTTCTTTTATTATTATTTTTGTTTCTTTCAGACGCAGTATCTATTGTTGTTGTGTTCTTTCAAAGAACAGCTTCAGCAGCACGTCCAAATTCATGCGGTGGAAGCTGTGATGGGTTGCAGAGAGATAGAGCAGTCATTACATGCTCTAACGGGTATCTTCTCCATTTTCCTATTATCATTTGATTGCTTGCACTTGCAAGTAATTGTTAGAAAATAATAAAATATTTACTTTTTCAAAGTATTGAATTGAATTTAATGTTTTACTGTAATGGTTGGAGATTTGGGTTCAACATATTAGTTGAAATAAAAGATATTAATTATAAAGGAGTAACTTCCTTCTTTTTTTCCCTTTTTTCTTTTCTAATTTTACTTCTCAATGTTCACGTACAACATGCAACGGTCAGTTTTGCTAAAAGGAAAAAAAAAATTCAGGGAACACACATGAAATTTGAAAACTCTAAAATAATAATGTTATTTGAGATGGATTTTGTGCTTGAAGCATGGGTGAAAGTGTATTAAAAGATACAATTTTTTTATTTTTTATTTTTGATGATCAAGGGGTCGAGGCCTCTTAGAACCTCTCTATCGACACAAATCGGGTAACTCATTAGAGATGTGTATTTGAGATAAAGTGAAAATTGAGTTCATGACTTCCACTTCATGAGACTGGTTCTTTACCATCACTCCAACTCTTCCATATTATAGAAGACTTTTCTCTTACAACATTATTCAACTTTTTCAAAATTTTAGAAGTAGATAGTCAATCAAATGACTTCTTTTAATTTTTTTTTAAAAAAAAGGTTCATGCTGTTTTATAGTTTTAAATGTACAACAGAAATTCTCTTAAAAGTTTGGGAATCAATCTCAATTATTTGAGATGGATTTTACTTTAAATGTTGTGAAAATCTTATAAATTTGTATTTTATGTAGGGTTTGGGAGTTGGGGTGGTGGAAATGGGCCCCATTTAATAGTGTTTTGTTGAGAGAGGTTAGTTATGTTAGGTGAGGGTGATGGGAAGGCACAGAGACAGAACATCTGACCCTATGCCTATGTTGCTTTCCTTAATGCCATTCTTTTGTCTACTTTGCTTCTGCAGAATTTTTATTTACTCCATTAAATATAGTTAATTGTAATTAAAATAATTTATTGTTGTTGAGAACAAAATTTTATAGTTCAAATTAGTAGCAGCAAAGAAAGAATGATTTGAACCCTTTGTCATTGCTTAAGTTCTGACTCATTCCATAAAAAATAGGACATTGATAATAGATAATTAAATGACGAACTGAATTCAAATCGAGACTTCATATAAAACTAAAGAATTAGATTCAACTTTATCATATTAATGGCCAATAATATAGGGTATTGTTTATCAATTTAAAATGCCTATAAAATTCCATCCATCTGCGAAAACCTGTTGTTGCAGGAGTAACACTTGGAGAAGGAAGTGGTGCTACCATGTCTGATGATGAAGATGATGCACAAATAGAGTATGCCTTTGATACTGGTGTTGATGGACATGATATGATGGGATTTGGTCCACTGCTTCCTACTGAATCCGAGAGATCTTTAATGGAAAGAGTTAGGCAAGAGTTGAAGATTGAGCTAAAACAGGTTTTCTTCTTATATCACCATTGCACACTCTTAATCCACCATTTTAATTGATTTGAATATGGGTGTCCATCCTAACACGGGTAAAATCTTTTAGAGACAAGGGATGAAGTGAAATTCTCATTTTATCCTTACCGGTGTACCGCTCATCAAGTATCAGTGAACCGATAACACGCCATTCTGCATGTATATGTTTTGCATATCGGTTCATCGGCACTTGATTAGTGGTACACCGATAGAGGTAAAATGATAATTTCACTTAATTCTGTGTCTCTTAAAAGATTTTGCTTGTGTTAGGATGACCGACCTTTAAATATATAACTTTTACGATGGTAACATGATTAGTGTTGGGTTGCGAATGAAATTGAGGGAAAAAATTTAGTCTGCAATTTTTATGTTCGCAACAAAAAAATTAAGATGCGTTCTTATTCACTGCAGGGTTTTAAGTCGCGAATAGAAGATGTGAGAGAGGAGATAATGAGGAAGAGAAGGGCCGGAAAGCTGCCCGGAGATACTACTTCAGTACTAAAGAACTGGTGGCAACAACACTCAAAATGGCCATATCCAACCGTAAGTGAAACTGAATCTACGGTCCATTTCATTTTCACACTCATAAATTATCTAAAAGCATAAAATATTAAAAAAGAAAAGAAAAGAGAGAGATTGGCTGACATAATTTTTTCTTAAACTTTGGTTTCTAATGAGTAGTTTTATTTTTTTTCTAAGTCGAGTTGAAAACTCATCCCACTCACTCAACTCAACTGAATTTTGTCACTAATGTGTTTTTATTCTCTGGTATTAGTAAAGTCTACACTGCGTTGAATATGGAATGAATTCAAGCTACTTATTGTCTGTAAAAGATATATCATTGATCAGTTTTCGTTGGGATCACACCGTGATTTAAGTATTGACATTAAATATTTATTACTTATAAATTCATAATTGATTCATTCAATCTATTTTTTTGGTAGATCTTTTATTAGTATATATATATTTTCTAATACAAAGGAGTCGGATTGATGGCTACGAACCCGTTTCAGGAGGTGGGAATCATGAGTTCAATTTCCATTCCACTTAAAATGGTCACTCTGTATATAATTAGGTGTGTGTGGGTAGAGAGCCTTGCACATTCCCCGAGGATTAATCGAGTGCTCTAAGAGATCTGGACACCTTGATCATAAATATATATATATATATATATTTTTTTTTTTTCTAAAGAAGCAATCTATATACTCATGACCCAACGAAAAATTGTACAGTTAGGATCATTTCTCTCTAGATATTTGAAGTTTTAATATTTAGAAAATAGGATTTATTTTTTGGAACATGGGTATCTCCATCATACATTGGAGGTGAGACTAATCCCACGAGCACGTGTAAACCTCTCAATCCACACACTTTTTAAGTCAATGAGAAGTAACCCTATGGAGAGTAACCTAAAAGAGTTTGAGCATGAATTGAACTCAATACCTCACTTATGAGAGGAGAGCTTCTTGACTATCCGACCAACCTCCTCTAAATTGAAAATAGGACTTTAACAAGTTCTTGGAAGGCAGTAAGTAAATTAGATGTGAATATACTAAAAATATACACTGTATAAGTGGGATCTCCATCTCCCTAAATTCAAACATTTAATTTTGAACCCCTCCAATCTCTATAAAATATAAACTCTTTTGCTTTGGTGACAACGGGTCTCTTCTTCCTCCCATGACAACCAAACAACAATATTTGGATATGAGTAGATTTTCTCTTAATTTTCTAAATTTTAAAATTTTAAATCTTCAGATTTCCAAACTCAGCTAATATTTTTTTTTTTCATGTGTATGAAGGAGGAGGACAAGGCAAAACTAGTGGAGGAGACGGGTTTGCAGTTGAAACAAATAAACAACTGGTTCATTAACCAAAGAAAGCGGAACTGGCATAACAATTCTCAATCTGCTACCAATTTGAAATCCAAACGCAAGAGATAGATCACTTGATCCAATTCAATCCTTCCATACCACATATACTGACAAACATACATATATATATATATACACACATTTTTCTTGGATTTTTATATAAATAATTAGATGCTTGATTAAGGCCAAATATCTTAGATTAGCACACAATTGAAATGGCCATGATCAGATAATGTAATGTGTGCCCATGTTTTTGGTGGTTGTGATCATATAATGTAATGTATAGAAATTACCAAGGCAATGTGTTTGTTTCATTTTGCTCCAAGATTAAATTCCAAATCTAGTACAAACATAATGAATGATTTTTTTGAGAAAATCTAAGTGATGAAGTTGCTATTTTGTCTTTGAAGCTTAGATCCAATTGTTCATATGTTCATTTAATGCATCTTCACTATTTGATTAATCGTGAAAAATAATAATATTTATTCAATGATTTGTTTCTATTTGAAAAATAAAATGTTAGGATGATTCAATAGAATTCATATGATAGTTTGAAAGCTCTTAAGAGAATCTATCCATCTATTCAACCTTTGTTATCATAAGATGAGTCCAATCTTCTCACTTTGATTATAACCCATGACAAAAGGTCCAACCAAATCAAAACTTGATACCTAATCCATGATCTATTCCATGACCCAAGCAACCCACTCCATATCCAACCTATGACTCCACCAACTTGTCTCATGAGTCTATGACCAATAGTCAATGTAACCCAACTTATAATTCAACATAACCAAATATAGTATCCATGATTTACAACTTGGTTAATGACCTAATCCAATCCAAATTTGATACTAAATACCCCACGAACTATCAACCAACCTAACCCAACTTAACGTATGTATTTATAGATTAAATTGAGACAGTTAAGACAAACACCAAATAGAATTGCATTACTTATTATATAATATTACCATTTCCCATACAATATAACTATCATCATCATCAATATCATTATCTAAAATCAGCCAATTGAGTGAGATAAATGCCATTACCACTTGACAATAAAAAAGAATTTCATAACTCAAAAGGGTTGGGAGTGTTGAGTTCGATTATTACTCCACCCTGAAAGGCCATTCCATATAAAGTTACTTGCCTACTCGGTGTCTAAGTAAGGAGGCTTGTACAGGCCCTGCTCTAAAAGGCTAAGAGGCCTTCACATAAAAAAAAATCATTGATGAACCATAATGAAAGCTTTTATTGCAATAAAAAATAAGAAATTAATAACTACGAAGTACAAAATCTAAAAAAAAAAAAAATCTATGAGAAAATCATATAGGAAATCAAAATCCATTAAAAAAATGGCTACACAAACACGCCGTTCAAACTAAAATTTCAGACCTGAAGTTCTACAAAAACAATCCAAACGGGTAAAACCTCTAGAGTAGCAATTTTAAAATTCAACCGAATTCCATTCCATAGGGTTTATAGATTTTCCGTATGGAATTGTGACATTGAAATTTGGAAGCCACAATCATGTCAGATTTGTAGTTCTTAAATACTAGCTACCTATTCCGACCCGACCCAACCAAACTGTTGTAGGCATTCTGCAAATTTCAACAGACCCTATTTTCTATTTTTAGTCTCATTTTCAAAGTTACCTAGAGGTGTTCATTTGTTCGAATCCGTGCTCAACTTAAATAAATAGGTTTGAACAAGTTTTTTGTTTGACAGGTCTGGCTCAAGCTTTTACTTAAAGTCCAACAAAGTTCACTGGACTTATGGCCCATTAATTTTTTAATATAATTTTTATTTTTATTTTATAAATTAAAAAAATAACCATATATATTGATAGAAGACTTAAAGACTGATAATCTACTAAAGTTTTAACTCAAACATCAATTTATAACTACTTGATCTTAACGGTAAACAATGTCTATCAAATTTGACTCTCAAGATCAAGTGGCTAAAATTTGAATTATGAATTGAAATTTTAACTGATAGTAAAATATTTGAGTACTTTCAATTTATACAGTCAAGATACAAAACACAGATTTTTAAAAAAATGAAAAATGGTGAAATGATACAAAATAAACAGGCTTTAAACTACGAGCTCGGGCTTTGACTTTAAAAGTCCAATGGGCTTTGGACGGATTCGTACTTTTGTAGATATAAACGGGCTCGGACTTTTCTTTACAAAGTCCGACGTAAACAGGCCTAAAGTTATCAGTTGTTGCATCCCATCTGTAGTGACTAGTGTTGCAAGATCAAACATAAAAACATTATAGCTCAAGATAAAAAGGAAACACAACTTTATTATGAAATACGTACACATGAAACTGCCAATTGTGTTCATCATCCAAATCTTAACACAGTGAAATTCTAGTCACCTAATAAAACATGCACACATATATCGTCCTCAGTACATAAAAACGAAAAGTTGCCAATATCTATAAAATCATGAACACAATATAATAACCAGCTTAATGTGGAGATATTTCAGAAAATAAACATGACCAGTTCAATGCTCCTTCCGAACTCCAAGAATCTAGATTACATGAAAGCATTGAAGCACTTTACTTGTACACCACCACCATGCATGTCATGAAGAATCACCTGGGAGGGTAAACTGGTTGGGGATAGCCTGGGGGAGGGTAGGCAGCTGGAGGATAGCCATGAGCTTGCGGTGGTGGTGGATAGCCATATGGCTGTCCATATGCCGGTTGAGGTGGGTATCCGACTGCAGGAGGGATAGGTTGATCTATTCTGGACATCTGCTGAAAGGGGGGCACTGCCATAACGGGTGGTGGTCCAAACTTACCATCTCGTTTATCCATTTCTACCTTGTGCTGTGTCTGCAGTACTCCATGATGACGACAATCAGCTAGACATGCACATATTGTAAAAACAAAAAATAGTTCAAGTGATTCAATATTTGCCCCTTGTGTCTAAATTCCATTACACCATTCCCTTACGAGTGTAATTCGTGTACGGAACCGGATCATTTAGTGGCCCCACCCATAATAAGCTGTGACAAAAGAAACAACTGTGGGATAATCTTGATGGTGACATGAATACTTTCACCATTTAATGTTGCTGGTGGATGCACTTTTTAACCATCCAATGGCTAGATCAATCAACTGGAGTAGATTTTCAGGGAATAGCTGTCAACAATTTTGCTCAGCAGATGAGGGGAGGGTTCAATTCCAAAACAATCATGTTATGTGTATGGAGATGGAATGAGTGACAAGCATGTTCGGCTAAGACAGGTTTTTCCTATTTCTGCAATTCCATAAATGTTCAAAAATAAATTGTGATTTGCACGTACCTGCATGCATGCACAAACCCTGCAAAGCAAATTCAAGTAGGAAAATAGTAAGATATTTTGGACAGTACTTGTCTAAGTATGTTGGATATGGAAGTAAGGAGTTACGTGCAATAGACAGCATCAGACAAACAGGACAGTATCTGAGAAGCCTCTTGAATTTCATCACTTCCAACAATCATTGCAACAATGGAAAATATGCACGCAACTTGTTGGAGGCAGAACATGAATCCCTGTTACCAAAAAAGAAAAAAATAAATAAAGATTGCAAGTACATAGATAAATGGATAAAAAGACTTCCCTTCTTTTAGTTGTGTGTGTGAACATGTGAGAGAGAGAGGGAGAGAGAGATACAATAATGCAGTTATCGCACTGCGTCGTCTGTATGTTGAATTCATCTTGCAACAGAAAACGGGTTGAAGCAACTGAATTTCCAAAGCACAGAAAAACCTGATTGATTGGAAAAAAAACATGTTAAATGAGGCGTGAAACAAGTATTCAAAGAGACTCAGGTTAAAAAAGGTTTGATCAAAATGTGATCAAGAAGCAGGTAAATGATATGTGGCTCCATTCAAGGTCTAAAAGGGAAGCTAAAAATTTACTGATCATAGAACTTGCATAGGTTTCCTCAGATATTGACATAGAGCAGATTTTGCTTCAGCAGAAAGATTTGCCTCTTTTTTTCCTTTTTCCTTTCTTTTTTCTTTTAATGATAGCATAAAGATTTGCCTCCATTTTTAGGATAACAACATTGCCTTCACATAACTGCCATAACACATGTTACAGACACGGCTTTTTAACCTATGTAAAACTTTCTACCATTTTAACTCAAACAAGCCATTGGAGTTCAGTCCAAAAAGGACAGAACAAACAAGAGAAAATTTAGTAGTTAAGCACACCATTTCTAGATCCTTAAATTACAAAATCAAGTGAACACAGAGACACTTCTGCAAGTGCCAATCATAGTTGAGCACTACTAAACTGGGACAACCTTGCTCTATCCAAAACAGGTGAAGCCATTGTGGAATACAAAACCAAATCCATTGCATCTTGTTTTAAACAAGAACTCAACTAAGCTCCTCATTTTGGTCATGTAAGGAGACACATAACATGTACCCAGATGCTAAAATTAATATAAAGGGGAAAACGTGTTGAGAATAGACTTGGAGCATAGCACTGACTAACCCCTTCTTATATAACCTTGTGCAAAGAAAAGAGATTTCTTGTTTTAGGCCCATTTGCACGTATAGAATAGAATGTCGCAGAGACTTCAATTGCAAAGTCAAATTTATGGCACAGAACAGGAACTGTCATTCCTTATTATTATACTATTGTTCTTTTCTTTTTAAGACAAATTATCATTCTTCTTTTATTCAAGGTTAATGAGAATGTGTCAATAAAAGAATTTAGGACCCATGAGATGCACCGCACCAAAATAGAAGAGCAATCATAAGAGCACAAGATTAGGTTCACATGACGCTGATCTGAAAGGGAAGACACCAATCGAAAAGAGAACAAGATTTGGGTTCTAACCCCCAACGGAGTCCCGCGTCAACAAAAGGAACAGTGTGATATAGTCCAAAACAAACTGCATAAGACAATGGTTTGGTGTAACCCACCAAAAACAAGAGAGTACTCATGAGAGCACAATAAGATACACATGACTCCATGATCCAAAAAGAAGGATGCCAATCCAAAAGGGAACAGAGATTTGGGTTATAATCCCAATGGAGACCAGCATCAACAGAAGGAACAATGTGGTGTGCACCACAAATACACAGAAACCAACCAAGCAACGCAAAGGTTACAAAATATATAAAAGAGAGGAGATGCAGGTCCCTAAGGCACAAGCAACAAGGAACAGGGCATCTAATCCCCAAAATAGTGAATGCTAAACCCCAAGGATGGAATCTGTTACTCTGTAATGTTGGGTTGCATGCATTGTTTGGCAATTGCTGCAGACCTCAATAGATCTTGAACCAAAATGTTTGGTGGCTGCTCAAAATTACTGTAATATTAGTACCATATAATGATAGTCTAGTACTTGTGTGCACATTTCGGAAGTAACCACCCACCATATGATGGGACATTTGGGAGGAAAACCAAAGAAATTTTTTTTTGGAAAGGTAAAAACCAAAGAATTTTTTAGACAAGGCATCCACCTAGAAGTAAGTGTTAACAAATAATAACCATTTGTAATACAACAGGGAGCATTGGCAAAGGAATCCAGGGAGAATCAATGCTAGGTGCATTCAGGGCTATAAATGGAGATAGGGAATGGATGGCAGTGATTTGCAGCAATTGCTAACAAACATTGGTGAAAACCCAAAAGGAAACATGGGGCCTCTTTATCTTTCAGAAAAAAACATGGGGCCTCTTTCCAAGTTCAACCATCTAACTATCATCAAAGACATCTGTCCCATCTATTTGGGCCTGCTTTCCAAGTTCAGCCATTCCACTATCCTTTAAACAATCATGTTCTCTGTCTAAAAACAACCTATCATGTCTTGTATTACCAACACCACATAAATCCATGTCTGTAATTGTCTCTCACTTTCAGTACTTTCTACTTGTGATCCTTTCATTCTTCATACAGTGATTCTTCCTAGTGTTATATGGATGTCTCCAAACTTATGTTGAATGACATGCCGTCATCTTTATCATTTGATTGTTTTGGATAGGTTTATATGTTAAATTTTAAATTGTGTTACTTTACACCAATTTTTTATCTGAGAGAGAGAGAGAGATGGCATGTGTGCCTAAACGGCCATAATTTAGTGTTAGTGATAAATTTAACATAAATTTCAAAGTTTATCATGTGTAACCAACCATGGACAGCAGAACACCTTTTTACTCTTTACACTCGAATTTTATCTAATTTTATGACAGACAGAGAGAGAGAGAGAGTAATATTAGAACAAACCCAGGTATGAAATGTGGAAAGTGCTTCCCTATCCCATGTCAGTTATTTGTCTGTGTTAGTGCATAATCTTTACTTATAAAACTCAAATATTTTAGTATTACCTAATTATCAATACACATTTAGAGACGTGTAACCATCCAATCAAATTTCTTTAAAACTCTTAGCCTCACACCCATTTTCTACTCATGCTTTGTTATAGGACCCCAATGGACACCATCTTCACCTATTGGATGAGAACACCCCACCCCAAAACTAATGGTTTTGTATATGATTAAGGTGTGTCCCTTGAATCTCCACCCAACGATGTTAGCTTGGATTCACCACCACCTACCCTCTTCCAAACAAAAAGAAAAAACCCGTGGGCAATTTCTTTTCATCCATGCCTATTTGTGTATTTTATAATCAAATTGACAATCCCCAATCCCCCCACCCCCCCAACCCAAGAAGTCATATACCACATGATAGTATGCACCTATACATTGCTTGGAAAGCTAGCTTAAACTCATTCAGACTCCATTTATCAGAAATGACTCAACCAAAACATTGGCACTGGACACAGCTTAATGGTGAAACCTGATATTTGTACCAAATGAGATAGCAACTAGATTATTCGGCTTCTTGAAAAAAATACTAATTTCTAATATTTTTAGCTATCTGATCTAAGAAATTGATTTTGATTCATTCAATAGTTTCTACCTAACTGACGGCCTTAAATCTGATGTCTGAAATTGTCATGCTGCATATTTATAAGATGTATTGTTCTATAGTTAACCAAATGCTAAAACCAGCCTGTAGGAGCAAGAGACCCTGGTACGAGAGATATGATGAAGGAGATGGTCATCCCATGCTTACTTTGTGCAACTTATCTTCCTCATGGACTCAAAAGCACCATTTTAGTCTAGTCTGTTGCTTAGATCATATAGCTATGGTTGAATAAAATGATAGGCCATGGAAGAGGGGTGTACTAACTTATTTTACACCCAAGTGCAGTGTAATAGCACTCATATAGAATTTTTCAAAATACTTCAAATAGTAATGTTAAATTGTTTTAAAAAATAGAAGGACTTGAATTATGATTTAGCTGAATTTTGTCGTTAAAAGAAAAACTATTAAAGTTTTTTTTTTGAAAGATTTCACTACCATATTAGATTGGAAAGAGAACAAGGTGCAAGGGAATTTACGAAAGCTTTCAAAAAAAAATTAAAAAAAAAAAAGTGAATAGAGATTCAATAAATTTCCTCGATCAGTCATTTCTAAATCTTTCTTATTTGGAAGCCTCATCTCTTGCTTTGAACTAGAAAGAAAAATTTTAAATCACACACATGCATAGAAGTACACGCCCTATAAGTACAGGTCAAATATACATGAATGATTGAAGTATCCTTCTGAAAAAAAAGGGCAAAATGCCACAATAAATACTTTTGATATAAGTAATAAAGAGGGAACTACTAATTGAAGACCACAAAAGCACATTTTTTTGAAGAATTGAGAGATTGTTCACTCAAGGTACCAAGAGAAGGGAGAAAACAATAAGGAACAGAGATAGTTGAAGTGACATGTTAGGCTGTTTAATGACGATTTGGCATTAAATAGGGATGCATTAAGAAGTGAAAACAATAAAACCACTCCCAGGGATGGGATAAGGCTTCAATAAGGACGATGACGATGAGACAAATACCTATATGCACCATGTAGAACACCACACAAACCATGCTCACCTACACAAATGACATAAAACACAAATCCAAGCCATTGCCATCTACACACACTACGTAAAACATGGTCCGAGCCACTGCTCAACACTTGCTCATGAATTAGAAATTTAATCAAGATAATAAATAAATAAAACAGCACCACAATCAAAAGGTTGAGGTTACAGACTTTCTCTAGCATGTATGAAAGAGAGTGAAGTACAAAAAATGAAATCAAATTCATTTAATGTAGGTTAAGAAAGACCCATTTTAATTACATGCAACAACATAATTGTCCATTGGACGAACAAAAGCAAACTCTTCCCTCTATTACATCTAATAATCATTTCCAACAAGGAACATAAGTTAACTGCTGTTATATCTCATCCTTTGTTTAAACAGTAACAAAGAATTTCATTACTTCATGTAAAGAATACAAATGAGATAACTGCTGTTATATCTTATCAATTATCATTCGATTCAAAAGAAGGGGCAAAAACTATATATTCTTTAACATAATACCTGTAAGCAAACAAAAAAGCATAAAGTCTGAAATTAATCAAAAAATTCCATCACACGTATAAAATTAGGTCTATAGCAGGACAACAATGCAGTGAAAAGCAGGAAAGCATAAAAAAAATTCATACCTCAGTGCAGAGACAAAATTCAGGACATCGACTTTCTCCACACCTGCCACTGCATGGCATGTATCCAGCACAACAGACATACCTAAAATAATAAAAAAATCAGAGTATATTATGCCCAAACCTTGCAAATGTGATGCAGAGAATGAAAAGAATAAAATGGTGAATAGTTTACCTTGACATATCATTATAAAGGGCCCGTTTCCGAAGTAGGTATGATACACAAGGTCCACTACAATGAGACGGAGTGGATTAGAGAGGCTAAAATCCAGAGATCAACATATGCATGATCTTGGTATCAAAGCCAGCAAACCAAATAATAATACAAATTAGTCATTTACAAATTGTAAATGAATGCACTATACAATAGATGAAACAAGAGAACTCAAGCCTTTTCTTTTGAAATGATAAAAAAAAAATGAAATGAAAATGCAGAGAAAGCTTGAACGTTTAGCATTGTGACAACTGGATAGAGGGGTTAATGATGCAATGATGACAACAAAGACGATAGTGATTATGGAATAAGTGATGAAAGCTGGTCCACTTTGCTCCTTTGTTGTATTAGCTAATGTAGTTGTCCCCTTGTATTATGAGCTCCTTATGCTTTTCGTTTTCAGTAAATTGAGAGAGAGAGAGAAAGAAGAGAGAGAGAGAGAGAGAGAGAGAGAGAGAGAGAGAGAAGGTGATCAGATTTCTTTTTCTTTTTTGTTTAGAGTTTAGAGCTAACAGCAACTTGCATACATTCATGCCCATACCTTTGTTCGATCTATCCTTCAACAATAACTCATGCATCTCTCTCTATCCCAATTTCTTCTTTTTTTTAAAAAAAGTGGCTAAAGCCAAAGCCTTCAATTCTTTTATGCCAAAGCCATTTCCTACCAAAGATTTATTTTTGTTTTCAATCCCAGGCACATGCTTTCCTTCAGTCAGTAAACACAGTATCTAAATTAAGAGAATTCTGAGTATCAAAGAGGAGAAAGAGTAACTTTTCGATGAGAGAGAGAGAACAAATTGAAAAATATATAGAAATGAAGTCAATATTAAGATATAATCATCAATCCAGAAATGTAGATCCCAAAATAAAAGACAAAGACAACATCAAGAGATTGAATCACTCACCACCAAAACGCAAGGCAGCAAACTGCAATTAGAAAGAAGAAGACAGAGAAAGCAAAAAGATCATTAAATCAATTTTGACCGAAATTTAGAACAAAAAAAAAGGACTAAGAAGAATAAGAAAAATAAAGTCTTACAAGGGAAGTCAGCTTGAATGGTGTTCATAAGATCTGTATGCCATAGATTTCGATAGCTCTGCCGAAGCTGCATCTTATTCAGCGCCTCCTCCGATGCCATCGACATTTTCTCCTCTGTCTACCCTCTATCAAGAAGAATAATAAGAAGAAATTGCAGAAAAAACCCTAATCCGTAGAAGAAGAAGTCGACGAAGAAGTGGATCGGGAAAGCCTCGAAGGTTTTGAGAAAAACGAGAAAGAAATTGATGGGTTTGACTTGTAAAAAAAACGACTTAGAAAAAAAACAATCCATATACCATACGTAATACTCTAATAGTAATAACTAATCAGACTTAAGTATTTAATTAAATTTAAGTAAAATATATTAGTTTGATTTATTTAGATATAAGTACAATTTTAAAAATAAATAAAATTTAGAAATGAATGGACAATTTTGAAGGTCCTTATTTCAATTTAGAAATGCTGTTTTCAATCATATCCGTTCATATTTTTATAATAAAATCATCAAATAAAAATTATTTTTAAATTATTATTTTAAATTTATATATTTATCTAATTATTAGATAAAAAATCTACCGATGGCGCCAAAATGGTTGCTACATGACCGCACAAAATCCATACTCGGAAATAACAGGATGACTCAATTGAGTCAAAGTCTTCTTGACTTAGTTTGAACTTTGAAGAATATTAAATTGTATATCATGTGATGATATATGAAAAGCAGTTGCCTTATTGAATAGAATAATTCAAATAAATATGTTAAATATTAAATAAAAAAATGATTTCATAATTTCTTCAAATTGATCTAAGAAAAATAAAATGAACAATCAAATAAGCTCTTTTTTAAGAAAATCCAAAGGAGTTGAGTGATATATAGGAACAGGTTCGATTTTTACTCCATTTCAAAGGGTCAATCAGTAAATTAAAAGAAAGTCTTAAACATGCCCCAAAGATTAGTTGGATCTGCACACCTTGGTCATTAAAAAAAAGCTTCAAACAATGGGTCCCAAAATTTATATTCATATTCTTGTTCGATAACAAAAAGGCCCAACATAAATGGATCCATAGCCTCCCTAAAGACCTGAAGTCCCGAACTTTAGGCTCGTACTACGGGATATGGGTTCTAGTATCGGGTCAGATTTCAAAATGGATCAGGCCTTTGTACTAGTTTCCCACAAGCCATCCTAGTCAACGCACATTTTAAAGGCCTGGGCTTACGTTTAAAGACAAGTTGCATATGCCGACTCAATTGGGCTAGGGCTTTTTAACCCAAAATGGGGTTAGTTTGGATGATGTTATTAACTTCTATAAAAATATTAATTATATAAGTAATACTAAAAAAGTAAAACTTAGCTTTTGGGTTTTCATGAATCTTGTCTGAAATTTGACTTATGAGCCATGATCGAGCTTCCTTAGTTCCATTGCACTAAGCCCAGCATGACCCAATTTCAAATTCAGGTCTATTAGTCTAGATTTGTAGATTTTTGTGACTCAGCTTTAGAAGATATGAATCACTTGTTTGTAAATTGTGCGGTGGCAAAAGGTTTATGGACAAAATTCATCTCATTCCAAGGTATTCCTTGGGTTTTGCAAACTCCTGTGTTAACTCATTGGACGCGAGATTGAAACCTACATTGAAATGTGCATGGCAATTACTTCTGGCTGTGATTGTATGGTCTCTTTAGAAGAAGAGGAACGGAAGACTTTTCGAAGGAATCTCCTAAAATATCTCTTCCAAAAAGCAAAATGGAGATAGTTAACATGGTTAGTGGCCGATTCTAACTCTAAAGGGCTCAAAATTAATGATTTTTTGTTATCTAGGGATGCTTGTATGTTGACTCATAATCAGAAGACTAAAAAGATGGAGTGCTGAAGCCACCTCAACTTGGTACATGAAAGTTTAATATTGATGGAGCCTCCAAAAGGAAACCGGGGCAAGCAGGGATTGGTGGAGTGCTTAGAAATCATAAGGGAGAATCATACATCGTCTTCAATGAATCAGTGGACATTAAGGATTCAAATGAGGCTGAAATTCTTAGCATTAGGAAAGCTCTTCTAATTTGGATGCACTTTGGCCATGAAAATCTAATCATTGAAGGGGACCCAGCAAATGCTTTCAAGTGGGCATGGTTTGCGACGCTCATCTTGGAGATTAACCAATGTGGTGAGGGAGGTAAGAGAGCATGCTAATGAATTGGGCGATCGGCTAATGGTGTGGCGGATTATTTCGCCAAAATGGGGGTGGAAAGTCTTTGGGAGAACGTGTCTCTTTTCTAATCTTCTCGGTTGTATTTTTCTTGTTTTTTCCTTTTCTGTGGTCTAATACTTTTAGACCGTCTTCTTTATTTGTACTCTTCCTCTTCTCTTAATGAATTTTTCTTTGTGACTGGTCAAAAAAAAAAAGTTGCACCCTTACTAGTCAAGAGGCCCCCATTTGTTGGTGAGTGGTTATCAATCATCACTTGCATTAATTCATTCATTATCATAGTCACGATTCTTATCTTAAGTAAGATGCCTTACAAGAGCTCTTGTCTACAAACTAGATTAGTACTTTAAATTAAAAAATAATTAGCAGTAATGCATTTTAGAGGTAGCACCAACTTTTATCCTACACCCTTTAATGGAGAATGATTTTCTAAATGAATGAGTACAGTAAGGGTATAAAGAGCTTTTCATCTGATCATCTTATCCTCAAAATTTGAATAAGGATTATATACTCATTTGGTAAAAAGTTTTATTAGAGAGTCTCGCTTAATAGGAGGGATGATTGATAATGTACTTAAGGAAGGGACCACTATTTATCTCTATTGAAAGATATATTTTTAATATGTGACCCACTAAAATTATCTAATTTAAAGGAATCAAACTAGCCATGCATGCGATGTTCTAAATTTCTTAGACATCTAAAATATCACGTCCTTAATGGACTGAATTTTTTGGCTATTTTGACTTAATTTAGAACATTTTTAAATCTCTATATCTGAAAAAAAAATGAAAATTTGGCTGAAATCTTGGGTATTAAAGATGCCATATTGTATATTACATCCTGAAATTTGAAAATTTTAGTGGATATTTCTAATTTCTGACGATTTTTTCCCAGGAACAAGAGAGTACTGAATCAAACAATAAACATCTGACAATTTCATTGACAGCAATGAACTCGTTGAAGAGATGAAAGGGAAAAGGTAAAGAAGAGTTGGAGAGAGAGGGAGTTTTATGTTAGATTTTCATTTTATCCCAATATGTCACTTCCGTAGACTTGTCCAAGTGTGCATATCGGAAGATTTACAAATACATATATCGAGGATTAGTCAAGTAAGATATCTGAACACCTTGGCCATAACAAAATTACGAAAGATAATAAGATGGTTATATGCAAATTATGTGTCAATCAATCATATCAAATTCAAATACGAAATCGTCGGAACCCACCGAAATGAGCGACTAACAATAAAAAAATGCGAAGATAAACAATCTAAGATCATCCACAAAGTAGGTGATCACCTATTGGGAAGTAATGTACATAGAAGCAGTATATCTATGTTGTAGTAGTATGAAGGTAAATGTATTCCTATTCCTATTCCTATCCAGCCAAATCATGCAAAAGCTGTGCTCCCATCAAGTTCCTATATGGAAGATTTTGCGCCTCTCCGTCCAAGATGGAGTACTGAATTGGGGGGCATTCTTCCATTTGCTGTCTTGAGAAGAAGAGAGAATGCTGTGCCGCGGCCGCCGTCGTGGTGAGAAAGAGAGGCTAACACCTCCTCCATTGTGCTGCTGCAAGCCCAATGTCAGTGACACGCCATTGCCAAAGTTTGGTTGGGTGGCATTGCTGTTGGTGTAGGTGACACTGCTATCTGCATGGGTGTAAGATGAGAAATCCAAGTCGACGGCACCGAAATTTTCAGCTCGAGCAAACTGATTTTGCTGCTGATGTGATTCGCCTTTTATGTCTCTACCATCTCGCTTGTCTGAGTTGCTGATGATGGAGGAAAGTGCCTCCGAGTCATGTATGAGCTGATCAAGAGGTGGCTTTTGATCATCAAGGTGAGGTTGAGTTTCATGGGTGGAATTAGGGTTAGGGTTTCTGCTTGGCCGGCTGTTGTCTTGGGGCATTCCAACTCCATCTGAAGCTTTGTTTTCTTGCTCTTTGTTCTCTTCTACATACATTTCTTCAACCATAGGCTTCCAAAGTCTAACCCTAGCATTTATAAACCAGTTGGAGACCTGTTCACGTACACATCTAATATTAGGGTTTGCATTCTATCTATGATAAAAATAAATACAAACAATGATCACCCACATATTATGATAAGCAAACCAAAGTGTGAGCCCAATTGATTGAGGGAATGGTGAATTCATTAGAAAGTTTACAACTCCATCGAGAGTGATTCAGAGGGGTTTGAGCATTAATTGAAGTCAAGACATCTCTTCACGAGAGGAGCTTCTTGACCGTCACATCAACCGCCTCTGAGATAAGTGTATTTGATAGCTTAGATTGATCATAACTATATTTTACTATAGAAAAAATGGGGTGTATCGTAAATTTTATTTCTCGAGTCTTAAATTATTCAAATATGACTTAATTAGTTCAATCATATGAAAATACATGTACTTTGCCAAATATTTTTAGGCCAGTCATCCTAACACGGGCAAAATCTGTTAGGAGACACGAGATAAAGTAAAATTTCTATTTTACCCATATCGGTCTACTGCTCATCAAATATTGATGTACGTATAACACACAGTTCTGCATATCAATACACCGATAATTGATGAGAGGTACACCGATAGAGATAAAATAAGAATCTTACTCCATCCTGTGTCTCCTAATAGATTTTGCCCGTGTTAAGATATGCGTCCTAATTTTACCGATCAATCTATAACCACTCTAATTGGTGAACCCCAGACATATCACCATAAACCCTAGCATGTAAAACAAAGAGGCTGCTTGATATTAAACTAACAAATAAATAAACAAAAAAAAATACTATTCCTGATTTGGACACATGCATGAATTATTGATTAATTACTTATATATAATTAGATGAAGATTGATATATCCTAAGAAGATTCCAATTAGAATCCAATAATTGATAGATATGTTTGAGATGAGGACATGCCTGGCTTCTTGAAAGGCCTGTTTGGCGGGCCAAGATGTGCTTATCCACGTCGCTTGGATACCTGTGTCAACACCATCAATCATTTAATAATACTATCACATTCTTTAATTCTTGCTATTTGGAATTTTATAATACTGATTAGGAGAAAATCAAAGATGGTATTTGTTCAAGGATTGATTTTTTTTTTTTTTAATAAATTTCAAGAGTCACGCATTCACATTGACAAACAACATGGATTTTTCATGGAAATGAGGTGAAAAGAAAATCTGACCTGTGAGATAAAGAAAAGTAAGTGAATTTCCATGGAAAGATCAAACAAAAGTTTCTAATATTTTCAGATTTCCTAATAATGGTTCCAAGCATCATAATTAAATTTCATTTTCCAAGTATATAGTGATAATGATACTTAAAAGATTCTTTAAAGGCACCAACTTTTGAGGAGAATGGATTGTTTCAGAGAAGATGAGGGTATCTTTGTACTTTTGTATTAGATACTATATATATTTTATTTTTAAAAATTTTTGGAAACTATGTAAAGGGGTCATCTTTGAATTGAGGTTTTAATTTTGATTCACATTCAAGTCCTCCACGCTACTTTTCATAGAGTTATTTCCATTGACTAAATCATTGTTTCTCCGTTGGGAGGTTTATATATATGTTCATAGGATTGTGATGATACCTATATTAAAAAAAAAAACTATGTAATTTTATTCTCAATTATAGTGAACTTATCAAACCACGTAAATCTCATTTATTTTATATGATTGATTATATTTTTACTATATATAAATAAATAAAGAGAGAGTGTTTTAGAAAGAATAAGGATATTTTCATACTTTTCTAAGATCTTGTTTATAGATATTATATCTTTTGGAAATTCTTAATGGTTATGTGATTTATCTTTATTTGAGACACACGAGGAAGATGATATTATATCTCCATTTTCAGAAGCAATGAAGTTGTTAAATTACATGTCACATTTGCTTCTTTGTAAATAAATATGTTTAGACCATTGTCACAAATACCGTTATCGGGATATTAACGATGATTGATAATATCGGTATATTTTCAAATTCTCAGATTTTTACAGAGATATTAATGAAAAAATCTCGTGGAAAATATAATAAATAAAAATCTTAATAAAGAATTTATCAGTAACTCATTGGAATATTATCGCGATACTACTATTTATCCCATTTTTAACATGATTTTATCATAATATTTACCGTTATGCCAATAAATACGTGTTATTAACACCATAACAGTATTTTGAAGATAAAAAACGTGGTAAATTAGAGGCAGAGAGAGCTTACGGGTGAAGGAAATGTTCAAAGAGCCAAGCTCGAAGAACCGATACAGATCGTTCAGGAAGGCCTCTCTGAGGCTTCCAAGGATGGCTTTCAATCATACCCATATGCTGTAATGTCTTCTGTTGTCTTAGGGATCGTTCGAGAAGTCTTAATCTTGGTGTTTCACCTCTTGTTGTTCCTGGTGCAACTGGGTCCTTCTCTCCCATTGCCGTCTTGGTCGCCTGAATCTGACCCACAATCCCATCCCTCAGGCACCTGAAATGTCTAGACATGGCCCTCAATGCCAAGCTCGAATACACACTTGCAGCTCCCTCTCCGGCCACCATTTCAAAACAAGACACAACACCCCTCATCTGCTCACAGTACTGTCTGTATCTCCTATCCACCTGAACCACCACAACTTCATTTCACTCATGTGCCTTCTCTAAAATCAACTCAATCAACAATTAATCACATGGAAGTTGTATTATCAGATGATTCCAATGTAAAAATCATGCATATTTCAAGTATTATGCACTTGGCAGGCTTTCACTTCGAAGAAATCAAAAAGAAAAAAAAAACCCAATAAATCCATATATTGTCTCCACCCCATTTCTTCAATCTTTACCATATTTTTATCTAACCATGGAGCATTCATATGATAAACAAGGGGCCTCCTTGATTTTAAATTTTTATTGATGTTATGTGTGGTTTTAGGTTAGAGTGACATTCAAATGTCTTCTTCAAAAATAATAATCATAACTTTCCTTATAGTAAGATAGTTCAAAAAACCAAACTTGATATATTTTCATGTGAAAAAGAGAGATGAAATTCTCAGATTCAAATATACAAATTGGATGGATGTAGGGAAATTACAGTTTGGGGTAGGGATAGGGAGATTCTATGTAAGGAAAAAGGAATAGAGGTTTCCAAAAGCAAATGAAATGCCTTTTCTGTCAACCTGTCACTACCCCATCACAGCATATCATTAATGGAAGGCCCCCAGTCTCTCAATTTTATTGAGATTCAGGACTCTGGGAGAAAAAAAACCCATTCATTAAATCCACCACAGTAAAAGCTAAACAGATTTCCATAAAATAAGATATGGGTGTTGATATTTAAAGCAAAAAAAATCTAAAATGGAGAAAAAATAAATTTTTACCTCTTCTAGCATGGAAACCAGTTTGCCTTTTCTCTTCTGTAATTCAAGAAAATCCAATGAATAGAGAGATTGGTTCTTGGAAGAGACTCCATATTCCCATTGATTGCTCTTATGGAACTTGTTTTTGCTGTTCTTTGCCTTTTGCTTTGTTCCAAGATTGCAGAATTCATACAGAAGCTCTTGTGTTGGGAGCAAAAATTTGGAGTTCTTCAGCTGCTGCTGCTGCTGGTGATGATGTAAATTCTGTGGTTGCTGCTGCTGTTGATGAAAATCCATTGGTTTTCCATAAAACCCATCTCCTGAATTCGATGAGACGAATCGAATATCGTTCTGATGATCGGTTTGTCTGAGCTCAAAAGACTGTAAACCAATTGTAGAAGATTCATTTGGACATAAAGAGAGTGAAAGGCCATGACTAGGCCTCTCATTTCCTTCACAAGGAAACACGCATCGAAACGAAGAATCATCGACCAAAATCCGATTCTCTTGCCACGCCGACTCGGGTCCGATGATCAGATTCTCATTCGGCGTCTCAGAGAACGCAGCACCAAAGTCGGATTTCTGAATATCGGACTCATAGAAATGGGTCGAGTGCTCGGCGACTGACTTCGATGTTGAAGAGGAGGCTTGATTGTTGCTTGGTTTTGAGAGGAATCCTTTCCAAGCGACAGAATTCCGGTCTCTCTGCTGTTGATTTTTCCATGATAGTCCTTCCATCTCTGTTCCTGACTGCATGTTGAAGATCTCTGGATTGGGCTCGAATCCTTGCATCTGGTTCTCTAGTTGAGGAATCGTGGAGTTGGCCAAGGAAGAAAGATCTGAATAGTAAAACCCGGAAACGATTGGAACTCTTGGCTTCTCTTCTCTAGATTCATGAGCCATTGATGATAAACTCTTCTTTCTGCAACAGAAGCTTCATAAGCATCTACATAAAATCTAACAAAAGCTGATAAAAAGAAGAGAAACAAAGAAGAAAAGATGCATGAAACTCTTACAGGAGATATCTTGGTATCTTATCCAAAGCCATGAAAACTCAATCTAGGAAGATTTATATGATGATCCCTATACTAGAACCTCCATATAAAATCTGGGTCAATGTTCTTTTCCCCCTCTCTCTCTCTCTCTTCTCATAGTAGATCCAAAACAGAGACTCAGAAGATCAAAACAGAGAGTCTTCTTTACAATATTTTAAAGCACCCAAGAATAGAAAAGTGGAAAAAAGAATCACCAAACAAAATACACTTGAAAGGAAGGAGGAGCAAAGAAGAAGAAGGGAGGTGGTCCTTCAAACTGTTTCAAACTTTTAATACAAAGTTACAAACAAAACCAGCCGCCGAAGGGCATGTTTCTCTTTTACTTAATCCATGCATGCAAGAAGCCATGAATAAACTAGTACAGATACTGAGATATATACATGAAAATCTTCGGCCTTTATCTCTCTAATTTTTTTTCTTTACTTCTAGCTTCAAATTTCAAGATGATATAAAAGGGTTGCTGAGCATTGAGGAGCACAAATTCCTAATTTTCTCTAAGTGAAACTTTTTGTGAACTTTTTTCAGATGGGTCCAGTTTTCTTCTGAGAAAAACAGAGAGTTTTGAGTTTTCTGATGTGGGTATGTGTTCGAGAGAGAGAGACAGAGAGTAGCAGGAAGAGCTGCGCCTGAAAAATGCCCACAATTAGGGCTGGCGCCGGCCCGAGAAGAGGTGGTCCAACTTTCCTACCAAGTCCAATTAAAAAAAAAGGGTCTCTCTCTTCCTTTGTATGGCAGGAACCTCTGCTTTTTTATAAATTTCTCTTTCCTTTTAGCTGGTGGTCCAATCCCCTCTTTCTCCACAGCCAGTGGTACCCTCCATCCTCCTACCATAATAATAATAATAATAATAAATAATAATAATAATAAAAATCATTCATCAAAAAGTAATATTGTCGTCATAATTTAAAAACTTAAAAATTAATAATAATAAATCATTCGTCATTATCATCATGAACATTAGCATATATTATTGTCTTTTAAAAAGTTTAAAAAAGTTTGATTTACGTGTTTGAGTTGATTAAATTCGAAAATGATTTTAAGTGATATCCGGTAAAGAGTTTTACTAAAAATTTTCAAATTAAGTTAAAAAATTATTAACATTTTCAAATTGATAAAGATTCGAATTGAGTCTTGAGACTATAATCATCCTCATCAAGATTACCATGATGATCGTGATATGTGATCACTTTCTTGTTATTACTATAATGACCTATGTATTTCATATTGTGTTACTGTCTACAATTAGATGTATGGTCCACTATTTGAAATGTTGGTCGATTCACTGAAAATTCTTCTATTTAAATAACTGCTGATAAAAAATACTTTAAGTGTGTCAATTAAACAATGTTTTAAAGGATGCAAAGTTTAAATTGAGAAAAATAATTTAAAAAATCAAGTTTTAAATCACTTTAAAAATGAAGCCTAATTTATGTAATAAGGCTTTTTGTTTTTTTGGATCAAATAATGAAGAACTCTTCCAACTCGTCCATTGACACAGCAAATGGTAGACTCAACAATTAGATTTACACGATAATGCCATGCATCAAGGAATTTATATTGGATCACTTTCACCTGAGTGATGTCATTCACGAGCAACCATGTGGGGCCCAAATGGATTGGCCGCTAATATGGTGATAGATGTATTTGAAGAGTATTTTCAATATTTTCCTGTAGAAAATTAACTTTATTGAAAAGTCATCATTTTCAAAAGTTTAAAAATCAATTAGTGAAAATAGGGCCAAGTTTAACTAGTTTTCAATTCTCAAATCATAATGGATTCAAATTGAGATTGGACAAAGTGTTTGTGGAATAAAGCTCAAATTCGGATGGATCAAGTCGGGTTTTAATAAGTTCAACCCATGTGAAAACTTATTGAACCCGACCAACTCGACTCGAATTACTCAATCCTATCCGACTTAAATTTTTTACCTGACTTATTTCAAGTGTTGTTTTATAACTTCGTTCACTTGAGTTGGATTGAGTTACGTCGGATTTGATCAAGTTGATTTTAAATTTCTCAATCCAATCCAACCTGAATTTCATGCAATCATTTTCTTTCCTAATCCGATTCAACTCAAAATATACAAATACATTACCCAAATCCACTAATTTCTCAAGTCGAGTTTTAGTTCATGTGAATCCTAGATGAGTTTCGTAATTATGTAGTTCAAGCTACTGCTATTATTGTTATAGTTGTTAATACATTTGTAATTTTTATTTTCTTTTATTAACATAAAATAGTCAGATGGTGTAATTGGTAAGGAGACGAACGTGTGGTTTACATCGGGGCACGTATGGCGGGGCCCCTCCTTAGGAGGGGCCCGGATCATGCCCTCTGGTCTTGAAAGCTTCCTTTAAGAGGAGAGCTTTGTAAAGGACTAACTTTAGACCCCTAAAAAACTATCTTCTCTTACCGTGAGATTAAAATCATTGCTATTTATTTTTTGAATACTTTATTTGGGTGACTTCATCAATTGGACTTTCACATGGGCCTATCAAGATCTTGAAATCACTCTCTCAGAGATCATTTATTTTCATCAATTTGATCTAAGGGTCAAATATCAGTTGATACGTATAAATTTTAGACTATAATAATTTTAACTAATATATATTTTATATGATTGATTCAGTCATGTATCGTTGATATTGGATCAAGACATCATCGACATAATATGCATCATGCATACATCACATATACAATATTTTTTTACTTTTTCTAAAAAAAAAATTGAGCGGATAAGATTGCACATCGCTAACCTATATCGATATTTGACTATATCAATTTCATAACAATATTTGGACCCCAAATATTCAAAAGACCTAATAAAAACAGATAATTTTGTTTTCGGTCTCATCTGCAAATTGAATCGAAGTTCAATTATTTGGGTTTAGGTCTAAACTCATAGTAAATACTTGATAAAATTACAAAAATATATACATAAATTAAAATATTTACATCGTAGTAACATCAAAGATCTAAATCGTGAGATACGCAAACAAATTTTGATCAAATTTTTGGTATATAAACACAAGTACCGGTTCATGTATATTATTACTTTCGTATAAATAGATATTCAAATTTTGTATTATTTTTAACAATATTTTAAAAATGGGCGTGTGAATCGAGTTGTCGATGAAAGATCGAATTAAATAAGTTTTAGCCAATTCAAATACTTAAATAAAAAATGACGTTTTTATTTTATCTTTTTACTGTGTGGTTGGCAAATCCTTGGTGGTGAATTCTTTTGCCATTAATTCAAGGATTCAGATCATTTAGTGGGATGGAGTGGGCCCATCATGTGGCTATGTTTAATGAGGATAACGAAAAAGGGTGTCCTCTTACATGTTACAAAAGCTGTAAGGAAACCCAAAAGGACTTTGTAGAGATATCTGTAACCTTTATAGGCTGTACAATTTTATGATTGTAATTTGTAAGAGCAAACTGAACTACTGAAGCAACAGTCTGCAATTACAGCAGACAAAATCGAAGGTTGGATTTTATTTGGTGGGACCCAGAGAAATTATCCATTTAAAATTGGCAGATTGGAGACCAGATGACTAATATCTTATAAGAATTATTTTGGACAGATGCTAACAATTTTATTAAATCAGACTCGATCCGCGGTTGAACCAGCGGGTAAACCGTGCCCGTCAACTTAGAGGATCGGATTAATATAAAATTCGTCTAGGTTAAAATTCATAAAAATCCTCTCCAACCGACAGTTTGACCCGATTTTTAATATTAACCTGCAACCCACGACACATTTGTAGAGAATACCCGTGTTTTAAAAAAAATGCTGCAATAGAAGTATGGAGTCATGGACTCTTTATTGCTGAATAAATGGGAGTATTTGTATCTCCAACTTTCTTTTAAAATCCTCCCCTACAGTATTTTTTTTTGTTTGTCCATGTGGGACTCCTACTCCTCCAGTCCCACACTCCATTAACACTGCAGTGCTGCACTGTGGGTAATAACTAATAAGTATCATCTGATTTATTTGTTATGGGGTTTTACCCCTCCTTTTGAATATACTTACCAAAAGTTGGCCATAAATAATAAATGTTTAATAATTTTTTTAAAAAAAATTAATAAGTTAAGATTTTTTACATAATTTTTTTTAAAGTTAGATGTTAAATTTTTTTAAAAGAAAAATAATAAAACTTAATAAAACTCAATAATATTTATAATAGACGACTTTTTTAATGATTAAAATATATATTGACGAAATATTAAGTTGTTATTTTATCTTTTTCATTTGATCAACAGTAATATTTATATTAACAGATTTTTTGAATGATTATTTTTTTTTTTGAAACATTGCTCTAAACTACTAAAATATATATTGACAAAATATTATATTGATAAAATAGTTTTTTACATAAAATTTTATTTCAATTCATTAATTAAACCTTAGTTAATAATTTAATATTATTTATAATATTATATTAATGATATGGGTTTGACTGGGTTTGACGAAGGGTCAACCCAGTTGACCTTATTTAACCCACCCTTCCTTTAAGACTGGTCATTCTACGGGTCGGGTTTTAAAACATTGGATGATAATGATTTTATTTGAAATATCTAATTTTCTATAAGATAATGTGACAAATTTTAATTTAGACAAAATATTATAAGTATAATTTTAAATTTTAAATTTTTTTAATGCTTTACATATTTGAACGGAGTCTGACTGAAAATATATCTGGATTTTTTTTATAACATGGGTATCCTCATTCTATACTGGAGGTGGTGAGACTTATCTCAAGAGCATGAGTGAATCTGAAAAGTGACTAAAAAAAGTTGAGTATAAATCAAACTCAATATTTTCTTTCATGAAATGAACATCTTTATTGTCAGGCCAACTCCTTTGATAAGATTCAATTTAAAGAAATTTAAATATATTTTTTGAATTTATATATAAGAAACTGTGGGATATCCAGCGTAAACCCCCATAGGTGAGCCTAATATCGAAACACCAAAGTTAGTCCACATGAGCTCCTATTTATTTTATTTCTTAAATACATATCAAATTACCTTTATGACGTAACATTGGTATGTCCTAAAAGTAGGGGACTCACCTATGAAAGTTTTACGCTGAGTATATCGTAGGGGACTCACCTATGAAAGTTTTACGCTGAGTATATCGTAATTTCTCACATGTAATTATTAAAAAAAAATATTAACTTCAAATTTGATTGGGTGATATAAAAATAACAAGAAAATTGTAAATTTTGAATAAAAATGTCACTAAATATATTAAAGTCAGCACCATCAAAGCGTTGGCCTCATTAGTCAAAGGAGTTGATGAAATGTGGGCCCTTGAAACCCACTATGACGGGGAAGATTAATGGGAGAGGCAACAGAGTACGGAAATACTCTTGGAAGTTGGAAGTGTAGAAGAGACAACCGTACTTTGTCAAAGCACGCAGAGGAAAAGTCGGAAACATTTGAATTCAATCAAGAAATGGATGGTGGTGGTGATTGCTGTGGCCCACTTAGATCTACCCCACCACCTCCAGAGTCAAAATAAAATTAAGGCTCTGTTCCCTCGACCCTCTAAACTTCTTGATTAATTAGTGATGTGATTTACCTCTACTGAAATTTCTTTTTAAGTTCCTCTACTAAATCATTTCCTGAAGTGGGTTGCAATAGATTATTAACTACCCTCACCCTCAAGGATGTCTCTTCATTAATCAAATCACAATTAATGGCACCCTTGACATGTGAAGTTGTCAATCTAATTAAGGATCTTTTAAAAAATATCTCTATCTTTTGAATTAATTTAACGATAGTCTTTATATTTTAAATAATTTTAAAAAAGCTCTTAATTTTTTATAAAGATTTCAAAGAAGTCTTTTCACCGTGTTCTTTAAAGCATTTTTGAATTCATGTTATAGAGTTCACTTTGAGGTTAATACCACTTAATTAGTAGAGATTTGTTGAAAAATAGTGGGTTACTGATGTCTTAAAAATTAATTAAATTAAATTATTAAAGTATTGAATTTTAAAGTTAAAATATCAATGACAGAAAAATGATATTAATTTCAAATGAGTAAGAAATGTGTCATGAAACTCTATAAAACACTTCACATAATGTAATTTTTTTTATAACTAAGAGCCTAAGACCCTTACCTCTTTTTGAATGAAAGAGAAACTTTAGATGAATACATCCTCTCGTAAGTCACGGACATTGGGTGACTATAGAACTCGAACCTAGAACCTCTAGTTTCCGAGTCAAAGTGTCTTTCTAGTTAAGTTACTTTGTGAACGTTCATAATATAAAATATTTGCTATAAACATAAGTAATTTTTTTAAAAGATTCATCAATTTATATTGGATCTAAATATTGAAAGAAGAAAAACCCTCTCAGCCATTTAGACATAAATATAGTAGTGTGTCAGTCTCAATGGAAGATAATCAATTTTTCTATCCTTCTATTCTTTATTTTTTTTAGGGGCTATTTTGATCCATTCCATTGTAAATTGCTTCTATTGTAGGCTAATTATCAAACTCCTAAGGCCAAAACTCAAAATGTCGTACTAACATGGTTTTTTCAATTAGGGTCTGTCTCAATCAAGAAAATCAAAATTTTTATCCATTTTTTTTTTTATGGCTAAGGTATTCGAGTCTCTTAAATCGTTATAAGTGATAATCAAAGTCAAAACTCTTACTTTCTAAAGTGAGTTCCTGACAATCACTCAACCCTTATGAGTTATTTTTTATCCATTGATGCATATCAAAAATTGAGTTTCAATCCTCTAAATAGCCCTAAACTGCTTTCATAAGTAGGGTTTAGGTGGCAATATCAATTTCATTTACATCTTACCTAAAAACAGATTTTCCAACTTAGTATAAGTATGGAGCTGATCTGGTACATCATAAAAATTTAGAAGATCTTCCTACTTTGATTCCTTTCCTAGTTAGATTGGCAAGCATTTTGATTGAAATTAATGAATTTAGGCTTCAACTACCAAAAAGATGTGGTAGGATAGTACCAATCATTTGATGGTGTAATATGTTTTTACCCTGATTATTTTGGGTTTGACTAAGACCCAGTTGTAGCAATCAAAGTTCCCAGATGTGCCTTAAAGGATTGAATGCTAGTAGAGACAGTAGGTTAGAAGGTTGGGTTGCTTTCATGTTTCCATAAACATGGCCCCTTTCTAACAAGTTGTCTTGTGAACAATGACTACATTTTAATGATAAATATAAATGGTCCTTGTATATTTCATTTCATAAATTAGGGTTTTAATAAATTCAATTCAACATATGTCAAAAATTATTGAACCCGACTTGATCCGACTCGAATTATTGACCTGAGTTACTCAACTCAACCGACTTGAATTTCTGACCCGACTCAACCCGAATTCTATTTTATAACTTGGTGCACTCGGTTGGACTAGACCGGGTCGGATTGCTTTTAAATTTCTCAACCCAATCCAACCCGAATTTCATACGGGTTTATTTTTTCTCAACCCGATCCACTTCGAGATATATAAAAACATAACCCAACTCCATTGATTTCTCGAGTCAGATTAAAATCTGACCCAAGTTTCACCCCTATCTTAAATCATAGTTCAAAATATTGGATATTAATTTAGGTTGTGAGTCATGTCACGTCACATTGAATCAGATTTAAATTGTAAAACGATGGCCTACCTACGTATAAAGAATTCATTTAGTATCGAAATGGTGGAGATTTTAAATACTTTTTTAAACGGCTAGCAACACTTCTTGAAATTTTCTTTTAATTCATTAATTAATCTACAACTTTAGAAATAATAATTTTATTGGTGTCACTCTGATGGTCATGTTCTAAAAATTTGATTAATTGGGTCTAATAAAAAGTGCTTTTATTTAAGACTTCTAACCGTATCTTTTTTGGGGTTTGGCTCATTCATTTGATAGAGTGCTCTCAATCATAATCTATCACAATCATGCCAATGGACGGAATTGTTTAGGATTTTTCAACCATGAAATGCTTTTGTTAGTTCCCTACATACTATGTCTTCCCTACGAGAGTGGGCTCCACATTTTGGAGGAATTATAGATGGGTATTTATTTACAGATTTTATTATTTTTATAGAATAAAAAACAATTATTATTGGTAATTATTTTTATCTATTTAAAAACAATTTTTTGCCAGCTTTTTAAATTCTTCATTATCTTTTTTACTCTATTAATAGATTGTGGATGATAGAGATTAGAACAAAAGTATTTCGAGGATGCAAAGGAGGAATTGGGCTTTGAAAAGAATAAATTCAACTGAGCTCACAATATTTTTGGGCTTTTTACATTTGAGATTTTGAGCCCAAGAAAGTTCAGCCCATTTCCGAGTCTAAGTTGCAACTCATTGGCAATTGTACATTGGGCTTGCGGCCACCACCGATTAACTCAGTTTAATTTAGCCGCCACAGCAACCAAAAAGAGTTGTTCACGCCAGACACCACACGCATCAAAGACTCTCGTCACCACACAATTTTCTCCCAACTCCAAATGCATAAACATGCAAGTGGACTCCCGTGGTCTACAGGGACACCCAATTTGCAAGTCCTCCAACCTCATAAATGATAAAATGGATCCATTTTTGTAAAATGCTATTAATTAAATATTTTGTTAATAGTTTGGCTTAATTTTTTGTAACTTCATTCTTGATTTACACATTCCACCTAACATAATCATTGGTTCTAACATAGAAAATTATAAATCTTTCCATGTAAATAATAATAATATAAATATAAATATAAACGTTGATTGTGAGCAGTTGATGTAAAATTTAATTGATGGTTTATAATGGCCTAATATAATTTAGATCGAATAATTAATAATATTTAATAAATTGATTCCATCATGTAAGATATGCCAACCTTCTAGCATGTTAGTGGGATAATGGGTCGCACAACTTATCATCTTAAAAATATGATACCACACAAGTAATTTTTCTGGATATTCAATAATATTAAACTAATGAAGTTTAATAAAAATAAAATGACTTAAAATGTAAATATGTAATCAACTATGAATTATATATTTAATATAAATATGAATGTAAGTGTAGATTTACCAAAATATTTCTATCTTGCACTGTAATCTTTAATCATTAAACATGAATGGTCAATTGTACATAGAGATACTTATAACCATTATTATACAATTGATAAAAATACTTCCTATTTTGATTGTCACATGTGTCAATTGTATACATATTTTTTCACCCAATTTAAACTCATGAGTTTGGAAAAATCACAAGTAGGCTCACTCGATCATTTTATGTTCAAAAAATTGTTAAAAAAATATTTTCATCTGAATTTTGATTATTTTATTGATACTTCAACAAATCAATAAAAATAATAGGTTCCAACCAGTAATTTATATGTCAATATGGAGGAGATATTTTTCTCTCGGCAACATTGTCTATGGGTGACAATTGCATTCGAGGTCACATGTGGGGACTACTGAGTTCTGGAATTATACTCGCATATCTCTTAAGAATTACATTTGAATTTATTTGGGTTGATCTCACCGTTGGATTGAAAATTCATCTAAAATTGACTCTGTTTGGACCATCAATCTGACAGTTCTTAAAAATCATGGCTTGTTAAATCTAATACTCGATTTTTTATGAGAAACATCATCTTAAAAATAACTTTTAAATCATGGGGAAAATGATTTAGATGGTTCATGCCACTAATGTTCAAGTATATTGGCTGAACTATTTGGTGGATATACCACTAATAATCTGTAATAAGTAATATTATATTAATGAATATCTGAAATGATTGTATTAGCCATTAGCCTATATTTCAAATACAGGTTGTTGTTTTTTTAATTTTAAAATCAAATAAAGGCCAATTTATTTCTAAATTTGAATGAAATTAAAAGAATAATTTTTTTTTAAAAAAAATTGCTTTTAAAATACTTTGTTTTGGGTAGATTTGTCTGTTTAATAAGATTAAAAAAGGTTACTTTTATCTTTTAAACATTATGTGGCACATCTAAAATTTGAATTTCTACTCAACTTAAATAAGTTATAAAATATCGATTATCCAAAATTTAAATATCTAGACACAATAAAAATTAGCTAATATTTAAAGTAAAGGTTCAAATATCGGCCGATACATATCGTATCGGCCGATATATATCGTTTTTTTTAAACCGAGTAATATCGGCCGATACGATAAGTATCGGCCGTACATACCGAATATCGGTTACAATATCGGCCGATATTCCTAAATATCGGTATTTAATTTTTTTTTTTTTTAAACACGATACGGTTTTTTACGGTTTTTACACGGTTTTTCGCAGTTCAGGGTTTACGGTTCTCACGGATGCTCACGGTTTTTTGCGGTTTTTTCGATTTTTTGCAGTTTTTCACAGTTCGTTACGGTTTTTTGCAATTTTTTCACGGTTCCGATATCGGAGGAGAGAGAAAATGCCGATATCGGTATGAGAGATAAAATTATCGGCAGATATGCATATCGGCCTAGTCGATTTTTAAACCCCTAATTTAAAGTATCATTTAATATTTTTGAAAAATACATATATCAGCATATTTTTAGAATAAACATATAGTCAAAATTTATAAGTAAAGTGGGCCCAATGAAGATGGCTCACACGTTAAGTTCCCATGAATGGTAGATCCAGTCAACAATAAAACTTATGGTTTCAAATGATACAGACAAGGCCCATGGGCCCACCACAGCTGCAACTAGAAAACTTCATCACACAATTGGTTCTGGATTTGTCTCACTTGGGCTCCTCCTTTTCCAAAGTAGGCCCACCACTTTAAAGGAAAGTGACATTCTTCCCATCCAACGTATCATAAATTTTAGCATCACTTTACCTCACATTCCTACGTCCTTCTGTTTTCCAGTTTTCCACTGAACATTTGGAACAGAAAACGCCCCTGCCCAATTATTGACCAAATTATCGGCCCATACGATTCTCTCTCCTCTTTTTTTTTTTTAAAATATCAGTATTATTTTATTATTTTATTTTTTTAATTAAAAAATATAAAAAACCTGAAAAGGAAATTGTTTTTTTTTTTTTAAATTGAAAATATAACTATCGGCTGATATCGGCCAATATCTGGGCCGATATTTACATCCCGGGCCTATCACCGTTTTGATTTTTTTTTTTTAAATACCGATATTAATCATATCGGCCGATATCGGACCGATATGATTCGGCGAGATATAGGCCAATATAATTGTTATACGGCCGATACAATACGTATCAGTCGTTTTTATTCAGCAGTTAAAAGCTGAATGATATTCGATGATACGTTTCGTATCGGCCGATATCTATACCCCTGATTTGGAATTTAGATATGTAACCAATTTGCAATTTTTTGAATTTTTTTTATTGAATAAATATTATCAACACCATTTTAACTAAATTAATTAGACCATACATTTAAAATTTAAAAGTCACAAATTTTAGAAATTAATAAATAATTAAAATGATTGAGCGACCTTTAAAAGAAGACTTGGTTAATGGATTAAATATAATTTTTTATTTTAAAATATTCAAATAAAAATTTTCCATAATAATAAATGATAGGTGTATATATAATTTTTTTTTACCGAAGGTCTCCAACCATCTCACATGTAGAAGACTTTACATGTCTAATCCTTCGGACATGTCCACACCTCTCTATACACGTATATCAAGTTTAAACGAAGAGCAGTAATTCTATAGAGAGTGGCTCTGAGAGACTGAGCGTGAATCGAATGTGAAATCTACTTTTGTGAAAGAAGGTTCTTGTCTATCAGGCCAAGAGTTAATTATAAGTGTATATATGATGGGTAATCATGGTGTATATATTATGGGTAACTATTCCATCATCTAAATCTTTTTAAATATTTTCTTTTCTTTTTTTGAATTTACATGTGAGAAATCGGGAGAAATTCAACTTAAAATCTCCACAGATGATACTCATTGTCCTTATAGCACACTATGTAATGCCATAGAGGCTCAAGTCTTGGGTGTTTTTCATCTTACGGGGGTTGATTGTTGTTTTGAGTTTTTTCTCTTTTTATTTTGTTGTTTACTCTTGGACTTATCTCTCTTAGGCCCTCTTGTATTGTTCTCTTCTTTTGTTTTTTTTCTTTTTATTAATGAAGATTCATCTATACCGTTAAAAAAAAAAAAAAGTTTAAAAGATTACAGCTAAAATACACCCAAAACGACAAATTGAGCTAAACATTTTATATATTCTTTTTTTTCCTTTTTTTTTTTTCAACTTGAATACGACCCCATTGAAACTTTTTCCTGGCCTCTGTGCAACTCTAGTCAAGTCATTTGTATAGGTCTAATCGTAAATGGAATTTCAGCCAATACTAGAAGAGCCCCCATAAAAATCATAGAGTAATCCTTTATTGCTGGAAGACTTTCCTTTGAGAATCTTTAGTGTTGATGTGAACACATGGGTCCCTATTTTATATGTCGTTAATAGAAATCGAAGACAAATTCCTCGCATGCCTTAGAAATGGAAACTTAAAAATTCTTCGTATTTATTATTTTATTTTGAGGATGATTAAGTGATGGTCGACTACAGAGAAAATGATGGTAAGGTTGAAGGAATTATATATATGAAATCCACTTTTAATTAAAGATTTTTTTAAAAAAATTTAACATTTTCTTGTAACTATAAATGGATCAGAACATCAATCATTTGTGAGAAATATTCACTATCTATTTGAAATATACTACGATCGATGATGCATTAAGGCTACGTTTGGATGGAGGGTAATTTTTATAGGGATTATCCCTGAGTAGGGGTCACCTTTGAAAAGGAGTTACCCATATATTGTTTGGTAATTGCAGTGGTAGATTAAGAACTTACCCTAAGAGTAAAAAATGTTGTTTGGTACCTATTAGCAGGAGTAACTTGATATATTAACAATTTTATGAATTTTTTTATAAAATATAATTATTAAATAATATTCATTAAGTAAATTTAATATTATCTAATTCTTATAGATTCTTTTTTATAATTATAATCTAAAATGAACACTTGCATTCTAACAATAAAAAAATAAATAAAGAAAAAAATAGATATTATTATTTTAAATCCCAATAAATGAATAAAAAAATATTAACATATCTCTTCATAAAAAAATATAATTTGTTCATTGGTAACATGAAATATATAATATAATAAACTATTATAATAGGTTAATAAATCACAACAAATGTAAAATTAATATTAAAAATTGTCACGTGCTGAACTCCTTAAAAATAGGACATTTTAACAAATATGTTTGATAAAAATTTATTTTTATTTTTTATATTATATAGATTTAATAAAAATTATTAATTCTCATAAAATTGTTATTAAGTCAGGTTATCCCTACTTACAGTTACCTCTATTTAAGGGTAACTCCTGTAAAAATTTACCCCTTATCAAAATGCATTATGTTGAAAATATTGACACATTTTTAAAATAAACTTCTAATAGAATAAATTGTTAATTACTCTGAAAGAGATTACCGTGAACCTCAAACTCTTTCGAAGATTCGAGACTCTATCGAAATTTCGACAAAATCACCCCTTAAAAATAAAATATTTTGACAAATATGTTTCAGAAATTTGTTTTTATTTTTATATTATATAGATTTAATAAAATTATTAATTCTCATAAAATTGTTAATTTGTCAGTTTACCCCTACTTACAGTTACCCCTACTCAAGGGTAACTCCTGTAAAAATTTACCCCTCACCCAAATGCATCACGTTGAAAATTTTATTTTTATTTTTATATTATATAAATTTAATAAAATTATTATTTCTCAAAAATTGTTAATATGTCAGTTTATCCCTACTTACATTACCTCTACTCAAAGGTAACCTGGGGTAACCCTTGTAAAAATTTACCCCTCATCCAAATGCATCATATTGAAAATCTATATAATTTAAAAAATAAATTGCTAATTATTTAAAATCTATTAATTTTTTAATTATATAATATATAATTGAAAAATAGAAGAAGGCACGGGATAAATAGGGGCAAGATTTCCTTAAAAAATAAAAAATCACTATTATTATTTTAAATTTCAATAAATGAATAAAAAAATTCTACATATCTCTTCATAAAAAAATATAATTTATTGTTTGGTGATATGAAATTTATCAAATGGAAATAATAGAGTGCTTTAAAAAAAAAAGTCAAGTACTCACCAAAAAAAAAAAAAAAAAAATAAAAAAAAACTCATGAAACATCAAAATGGGGGATAAGGAGGGGTATTCAAGAGTGAATACCCCAAGCCCCATGGGGGTATTCAAAATTGTGATAAGAGGGGTAAAAATTTAAAATTTTACCCTCACCCCCTTGCTACCAAACAGGGTAACAAGGGGTAACGGAAGGTTACACCCTCTTATCCCCCATCCAAACGCAGCCTAAGAAATCTTATAGTGTATCTCAATCTATTAGAAATGGGGCCTTACATTAGTCGAGTTAGCGGGACTATTATCTATCGCATTATTATAGGTTACAATGAAGCTAACCTCATCTAATCAACAGTTAAAATAGAGGTAGTTTTGGATGCATTTTGATTGAGCGTTGAAATCAACTCCAAATGAGTTTCAATTGGATACGAGTGCAATTCATAAGAGTTAGAAGTGTCTAATAGATAGATAAGGGGTATTAGTGGGGCATAGGTGCACCACACTTGGGGCTAGGGCTGAAACTTGGTTCGGGTTTCAATAAACCCAATTCAACCCATGTAAAAAATTATTGAACCCGATCTGACCCGACTTGAGTTGCTGACCTGACTCAACTCAAATACTGTTTTATAACTTGGTGCACTCGGGTCGGGTCGGGTTGCTTTTAAATTTCTCAACCCGACCCGACCCGAATTTCATACGGATTTATTTTTTCCAATCCGACCAGACTCGAGATATAAAAAACATAAGCCAAACCCATTGATTTCTCGGATTGGGTTTTAACCCGACCCAAGTTTCACCCCTACTTGGGGCTCAAGACATTTTTGCCTGCCACAAGTCGCGCTTCTCATTCTAGTATGTTGAGGTTAGCACAGGTCAGATTGGGCCTTGGGTTTGCTTACTCTGTACCATGTTTGAGAATTAAAGCTTTAAAATTGGGTTAGACAAGGTCCATTGGGCTAAGAATACATTTGGGACTTCACAAACCGGCCCAAGTTTTGCCCTATATCAAAATTGTCTACAACTTGAGGACTGTTAGTTTTCATTTTTAAAAAACTGCATATTTGCTACTCAGTTTCATGTTTGGTGAGGTCTGAGGACCGGATTAGGGATTTGAGATCACACCAACTTTCATGCCATTGGGGCAGGATATTCATTTGTCAATTGGGCCTTTTGTCCAGGCCCTGGTAAAGCCCAATTCTCAAATCAAGATTGAAATCTCAGCCATCCAAGCCCATAAATAAGCCCACAAACCTGGGCATACGGAAGAGCCTAATGAGGACATTTAGGCTACTTGGTTTTAATGTTGACACAATCACGAACAGCCCAAATTTGGGATCTGAGATCGCACCAGCGCTCAGGACAATTGGGATGGTAAGTGTATTTGTTTGTTGGGCCATAATGTAGGCCCTAGATAGGCCCAATTCTAAGTCAATATTGAAATATCAGCCAAGACAATCCCATAAATAGGCAGGAAAACAGGTGTATGAAAGACCAGAGCAAGACAAATGAAGCCCTTTGATTTCCTTTGCATCCCCATCATTGTCCTCTTGTTGTTTGTCCGATTTTCGCTTCACATTCTCTGGGCTTTTCTCCCTTTTCCCTCTTCCGGAATGTGAATTACTTTCTAATCTTCCCCAAAGATTTTTCAGGCCCATGATCCATTATGAGAAAAAGGAGTGAACAATTTGTACTCTCATGTGTAGGGGTTGAAATCTCGGTATCAGCCGATATATCGGCCGATATTTTTCTCTCTCTTAATTTTTTTTTTTTTAAAAGAAACCACAAATATCGGCCGATACATCGCTGATATATATGGGATATCGGCCGATATCTCGACTCCATTGTGTATATTATTTCTTAGTATAGAATTACAACAGACCTTTTAGGCTTGGATGGACCTCAAAAATATAGAGCCTGGATCTGTATGAATTTGAAGTGGGGCTTTGAATTTTTTGCTCAAATCTGGCCCAATATGGGGTTGGGCTTGAGTTGATTTAAGGCCTTAGTGGTTGGTAGAGGTTCAGCTCATATAAAATATGACCCTGTTCAAGTTGCAACTATATTTTACCATGAGTTGGAGAAAAAACTTGGAGCCTTATGTGAGGCCCACTACATGTTCAAAGACACTTTCTCTTTTCTCAATCTATATATCCGCTTTGAATGGATCCGTACTCAATTTGAACAAATTCTGAGATGATCTAATTAAATGATAAAAAATATATATTAAAAACCAACTCTATTTTAACTATTAAACTTTAAACCATTGAAGATCATGATTTCAAATCCAAGGAATATGACTTTTTCTTTTATTTTTTTTATAAAAAGTATCATTTTTTAAAACACTTTTTAGACACATACCTTTTTTTTTTTAATTTAGCCAACATTGAAATTATCAAGCGTAACTGTATTTTTTGTTCTTGTCACATATTATTAATACAAAAATTACTTATATTTTGTGGAACTTTATTTACTTGATATTTGAACTTATACCTAGGCCTGTAATCGGATCCTGATCTGGCCCGGCCCGACAGGATAATCAGACCGTCTGCGGCCCAGCCCGAAAATACAGGGTCCAAATAGACTTGAGTCCGGCCCGGCCCAATCGGGCCATCGGACAGTCCGCGGCCCGATAAGAGCCTCTTTGTCTGTTTGGCCTATCATGCTACTTGAGTGCTATTAAAGCCAAAATTAAAACTTTTTAACCTTAATTTTAGGTCACTGAGCCCGATAAATCAGATTTTATTCTAAGTCTAATTAGAGTTCGAAAAATTGAAATTCAAATTTCATTTAAAATTAATTAAGATATACAACAAGCATTAAATTTGAAATTCTATGGGTGGCCTATCATATGACCCTAATGCTACTAGAGTTCTACCAAAGCCAAAATTAAAACTTTTTAATCTTAATTTTAGGCCATTGAGCCCGATAAATCAGATTTTATTTTAAGTCTAATTCGAGTTTGCAAATTTGAAATTCAAATTTCAGTTAAAATTAATTAAGATATATAACAAGCCATTAAACTTGGAATTCTATGGGTGTCCC
Organism: Chimonanthus praecox; assembly: GCA_022113865.1. NCBI lineage: Eukaryota > Viridiplantae > Streptophyta > Magnoliopsida > Laurales > Calycanthaceae > Chimonanthus > Chimonanthus praecox. Next base: position 4,296,518 of record CM039094.1, read on the forward strand.
ACAACCATTACAAGCCAAAACCCAAAGCAATGGCAGCCAAGTCCTACAAATCTTCTATGGTTGGCATCTTTCAACATCATCATTTATTTATATACACCCTTATTCACCAAATTAGATGTTGACGAGTCATTCCTAATTGTTCTCTACCAATGGAACAATAAAACATGAGCAAAATAAATTAAAAAAAAATACTTAAAAACAATTAAGAAACATCTGATCAACTCTTAAAAACTCATGGGTGGCCATAGAATTGTTATTTCCTTATTCCAAACCTAAATTAGAGTTTCAAATACAGAAATTGGTGATTCCACAAAGAGACGAGAAGAAATGCAAAACCCACCAAGAAAATGAGAAACCCTTGGAAATCTTGCAAAGAAACTAGGAAATTGATATATTCTTGAAGTAATAAAAAGAAAACAGCATTAACAAAAACAAAAAATGGAAACAAAAGAATCAACAGAAGAACATATATCGACTTAACAAGCTACTACTCTTCTTGGAAGATTTTAATGATTTCTTCTTCGTCTCTCTTTTTTCAACGACCAAAGCAACAAAAAAAAAAGATACATGTAACGGGAATAATTCAAAACCCCACCATCTTTCTTGTGCTTTTCTATGCTTTCCATGCACTTCTCTCTCTCTCTCAAACACAGAAAGCTTTGAAGCAAGCTTACTTCAAAAGATCAAAGTTTAAACACAAACATCAGAACTAAAAAAAATGAGATGACCCACAAAAGATCTTTCAAAATTCTATATCTTTTTCACTGTACATCAGTAATAACTCCCCCACTTGAAATCAAGACAAAATATCTCTCTCTCCGTGTACAAAAAAAGAAAAGTCAGAATCCAATCCAACCAACAGCTTAAAAAATCCAAAGACCCAACCCAACTCAAAATCCAATTAAATAACTAGCCCAAGACCTGTCAAGAAGAAATAACAAAATATTTTTACTTTTCCCAATAATATCCATTTCTGTCCTTCCAGACATATCAAGATTCTTCAATTTATCATCCAGTGAAAGGGACAGATATGTACAAGTGAGAGACCAACCCAGTATTTTGCCCACATCACAACCATTATGCATTTTGCAGTGATACCCATGTTTCTATTAGTAAACTATTAAACATACCAGATATAAAACCAAAAGTTCCAGCAGTAAATACTCATCATGGTAGTTCAGCACATTTTAGGAGATTAAACCATTCATCAGATTAAACCATGATCTAAACCAACTGAATTAAATGTAAGAGAGTTAAAGGTTTAGAGGTCCAAAAGTAGAGAGTAGTAGTATAAAGTTACACAGACCCCATGGTATGAGAAATGAAGCTTAAGCCCTAGTCAAAACCAACAAAATAAATACTGTCAGCAGAGAATGATCAGAGATGTGTTTTAAGTTCTTCAATTAGATCACTTAAGGCATGATGCAGCACTCACCAGCACGTGTGCCTCACACACGTGAGGCCTAAAAACTCTAAAAGGAACTCCTTTTTCCCAAACTCCTTTCCCAGCCCCTTTTTCCAACCCATCTCTCTCGTTTCCTACTTTCCCTTCTTCTACGCAGCAGCTGTTCCAAATACACTAGCACCGCACCGATGATGCCGATCCCGACGATTCAGGCACCTGTTTCTATCTTTCTCCTTTCCTTGTTTTCTTCTTCTTTCTTTGTTTATTTTCGTTCCTATTTTAGTGTTTAGGGTATGTGTATAAATACCTCTTTTGTAGATTGTAATAGAGGAATTGATTGATTAATAAAATAGATTGAGATTCTTCTCTGCTGTTTGAGTATTTGTTCTTGATTTCTCTTTTGGTTTTGCTCACGCCGGCGTTCGTCTGCAACCCGTCGAGTTTCTCTTTTCCTTCCTCTACCTACAAGTAGAAGGTTGGGTTTTATTCCCAGATCTGCAACATTGGGACTGTTACTGTTCTCTGATTGCTGCCCAGACTTGGTTTCACAATACCCAGATTTAGTCACCATTTAACCACCAATACCTGGATCATTCGATCTTAACAGCTAGCCGTTTCCTCACCTTACCCTGTTTTCCAATCAACCCCTCATCACCCCACGGTACTTATCCCTTCATTCCAAATCAGCCACCACTCTGTTTCTTACCCAAAACCATACAGCCGATCCCCATTCCACTCCCGGTTACTGTTCACAGTAAGTCCATCTAACCTTACCTTTGTTCCTTTATTTAAATTAGGTCCCCTTATTCCCTTCAAATCCATTTAGTCATATCTAAATTCCTTTAACCCGATCCCTACAGCGTCAAGGCATCAACCTTGGAGGGGAGAAGCAGTTGGTGGATTTGAAATTTTCAAGCACAGTTTAGAAGGCATGCAATCTAACTAAGCCAATCAAGATATATCATTCAATTTGAGAGCATAAATTAGTTCATCCAATGAAATGTAATACTCATCAAACATCAAAGCATAAAATCCACATAAACCAATGAATCCTTACCGCAATGAATCCTTACCGCCATTGTCTTCACCAATGTCAGAAAGTAGTCCAAACTCTGCAGCCTCTCTGTTTACATGGTCAAAGCAGTGACTGACCCACGACTTCTCATCTTCCATGTTCGACCACCCCATTATGAGAATCAAATCACCAACATAAACAGATTTCTCTCATCTATCTATGTAAATGAATAAATGAGTAAATAAAAAAACAGGAAAGAAAGGAACAAAAATGAATACAAGAATGAGAGACAAACACATCCAACGAAGTGAAAAATAAATGAGAAAAAAAGAGGATAAATCTGTAATACTTCATTGTTTAGTCATACAAAATCAAGAGAGTTGGTGGGTGAAGAACAGACTTAAGAAAGCAGGAAGCATAGAAAAATCCAAATTCCATTATAAAAGAAAGAAGAAAATCGCAATATCCATTATAAAAGAAGAAGCGGAAACCCAATTCCCAGACTATAAAAATTAAAAATGGGGAAAATGAAATGATTTATGGTATTTTCTTTTCTATCGATCACCAATATATAAGAACCCCCAACATCATAAACTTCATAAATTTATGGAAAGTGAGAAGAAATCGCAGCAAGAAGCCCTAAAATTTTTCATAAACTTCATTGGACTCGCGGGCTCGCGGACGGTCCACGGCCCGCCCGAGTCCTTATCGGACTCTGCGGACCTATCCGCGAGTCCTTATCGGACTCCAGAGTCTGGCTCGCTGATGGACTCATGGATTCGGACCGGACCGTCCGCGGGCCGGGCAGGGTCTGATTACAGGACTACTTATACCTATAAAAGCACTTCTTTTTCTTTCCTCAAAAGGCTATCTTAGATGATTGAAGCATCCTCAAAGGTCTATTGAAAATATGACACATTTCCATACTCATACATTCCATATACGTAGAAGAGCAATGGATAAAAAAAGTTGGTGAAATTTTAAACCATATGCTTAAGAAGATTATATAAGATTGAAGATTCATCTAACTTCAACTATGTTTGAGTACATTATAAATTAAATCACTTTTATATTATCATCACTATCATTAGCCAACATTCCATTTATTTAGAGTGGGTTTTATGAATTTCTATTTTCTAAGAAAACGATGTTTTCAATAGGTGGTTAAAATAAAAAATGGAGGTCACGTGTATGTGTGATCTTTATTCAAGCAAAAATTGAACGAGGCTAAATATAACAAATGCATTTTAACTTTTCTACTTGCATGTAAATAAGCACATTTGGCATATTTAGCTTCAATGTGTTTAGTATTTGACTTAAAACTATGAAATAGTAATACTTGAAACTATTGTTTATTCAATAAAAAAATTCAAAGAAATTTTTTTTTTTTTCAATTAATATGAAAATGGATAGTTATAATGACATTGAAAATTTCAATTGTAACATATGTCAATCTAGTTTTAAAGTGCTTAGATTGTGACATGGGTACACATTCTCACACGGGATTTTTTTTTTTTTAAATTCTCATTTTACCCATTCAACCAACGCAGAAAGTGGAAGGATAAAACATGAATTTAAAAAAAAATTGGAATTCCCTTTGAGATAAAAGGATTATTCTGTGCAAAAATGTTTACATTTGCAAGTTTAGTATTTATTTATTGTAATACCCTGCCCCAGATTAGGTGTGTTTTTACTCGTTAAGTTTGTTTAACCGGTTAATCTCAGAGATTTTGGTTAGGGCTTCGAGGAAAGCCCAGGTTTGGCCCGATCTGAGCCCGAAAACTCAGTGATTTAGGTCGTCGAGCTGGAGGGGCATTTTGGTAATTTACCACTTATTGTGTATATTTTTATAAATTGTGTGATTTTGTAAATATTATTGGTGAATAATGTTTTCCTTAATGAAGGATTTACATTTCTGATTTTAAAATAAAATTATTTTCAGAAAATGATATTTTAATATCGCCCGTCAAAACCCCGAAGGGAGTATTAATTATTTTAAAGGGTTTTGAAAATGAAATAAAATTTGAAATTTGTATTTTATGGTAGACCATTTTAAGAATGGTCTAGTTATTTCATTTCATTTCAAAATGATGTCTCTAAATTGTTTATTTTAACAATTCTTTATTTAAGTAAATAGTGTAAATTTATGGTTTTTATTTAAATAAATGGCTTTTAATAAGAGTTAAAATCCAAAATTTTTATGGTGATTAAGATTTTTAAAACCCAACCTATCTGTAAGGTTGGATTAAATTTTTGAGCTTTTAAAATTATTTTTTTAAGTTAAAAATCCAGTTTTTTATCAAAATGGGGCCCTTTTTGCAAAAATGGAAAATGTGGAGGGCTGATCTGCAAAACCCAAAAATTTACTGTATCATCGTCAGCGGCGTGCAGCAGCCTGCTCGACCCGATTTTCAGGTGATTTCGCCTGTCGTTGCTTCCCATCAGGCGTGCGCCAGATTTTCCGGCCAAAAAACCTACAAATTCCAGCCTTCTCCATCGGTTTGAACTCCCAAAACTTCTTCTCTTCTCTCTATCTCTGTTCTCCAAAAACCCAGACGGCCGACCCTCTTTTAGTAAACAGTAACTTAGAGGGAGATTTCAAAATAAAATCCGGATTTCAGCCCAGAAACTCAATCCAAGGTAACCACTGCATTTCCCTTTCAATTTCGATCGGTTTTGAATCAAAATTTTTTAAATTTGGCTCTGTTTTCGGTGAGAAAAATGATTTCAAAATTTAGGAAAAATTTTAGGGTTCTTCGTATCAGTGAGCTTCCGGTGTTAAGATTGGATGGCTCACTGAGTTTCAAAGCTCCAAACCTCTCCTTATGGAAAGAAGACTCCCGGAGGAATCCATCGGACCGGTCAGATGTAAAAACCGAGTCCAGAAAATAACCCTTTTGCCATTTTCGGTTTTACTGTTTAAGGCCGCCGTTCACTGTCTGTTGCAGACAATGAATGGGGAAGAGGAAGAAGAAGAAGGAAAAAAAAAAAAATATATTTTTTTATATTAATGTTGCTGTGCTTTTAAAAGGTTGGTTCCCATTGAAAAAAATAATAATAATAAAATAATAAAATAAATGAATAAATAATTAAAAATTATTATTTTATTCAAAAAAAATATTTTTTATTTGATATTATTGTTGCTTGTGCTTTTAAATGTTAGTTCCCATTGAAGAAAAAAAAAAATAAAAAATTAAATATTATTATTTTATTCAAAAAAAATTGATATTATGGTTGCTCATGTTTTGAAATGTTGGTTCCAATAGAAAAAAAAAGAATAAATAATTAAATAATTAAATATTATTATTTTTTTCAAAAAAAAAATTTATTTCGTTAGATTATGTGATGTGATAATTTATACCCCCTTGTTAAATAAAACTGTACTAACCCCTTTCTCTTATTATTTATAGTGTAAATATTATTGTATCCGCTTTCAGTCCGACACTAGTCGGGAACTGAGTGATTCACTTTCAGGCCGGCACTATAGTCGGGCACTGGGTAACCTCGAGGCCTACTCAAAATGTCAGCTCTGGTCCTATCCAGAAGACAACCGAGAAGTAATCCGAGGATCTAGACCTCACTCAATAAGTCGATTTGGTCAATGCCCAGAAGACAATATGAGTTTGGACTGAGCCCTTTTTTTTTATTATATTATTATCTTGTGGATGATTTAAAAAGGATAGAAACCAAGTATGAGACTCAATTCTATATACCTCGAATATTTTGTGGGAAAACGTGAGATTTCAAAATACTACTCGTGTGTATGTATTTGATCTGTATATTGATTGTGCTCTTGTGTGTTGTTTGAATAGAGACCGCGTAAACCACACATAACGGTGAGGGAACTTAACTCTGCAGATTTTGTAAACAGGTGTTATATTGAGCAATGAGTGGTTTCGATTTTGATGAACCCACTCATGTGCCTATACATGGTGCACTATGGTAAGAGTGCTGTGATGAGTATGGTATTACGATGTTGATCGTATGTGTATGTAAGACTGCTTCCACGTACCTGGACTATTGAACCAATATCGGCCATATGAGAGATGGTTTATGTCTACTGGACCATGGGCGGACCATGCTGTCGTCAGTTGCTGACTTGAGAGTGTCAGTATCGGCTACGTTTAAGAGCCGGAGATGTACTTGTAAGGATGTATTTTGACCGTGTCGGGACTTAATACTGGTCTCATTGTAGTCAGCAGACGTTACGGTGGATAATGGCAGTGGTTTAATGATGTTGACATATTATTTTGAGATTATGCTTATTTTTCTATCAAGCATGTGATATTGAATTGTTGCTAACCTGTTTTATATTTACTTAATTTGCATTGTTAATTATCCTTCACTGGGCTAGTTAGCTCACACCACTCACCTTTCAGGCGATGAACCCGAAGAGGAGGACCCTCTTTTTCAGGCTTAGGGCGATTAAGTTAAAGTAGTGTTTTGAGATTCCCCCGGAGAGGAATGCCTTGATCTTTCCCTGTTGGTTCTTGGAACCATTGTCCCTTTTTGTACCGGATGTGGTACTTAATTTATATCCATTTGATGTATTAGGCTATGTTGCCTTTTGAGACAATGCTTTTGAATGATGAATCAATGAGTGATTTTATTTTGCGTCGTATTAATCAATGTTGGTTTTGATTTGAGCATGTTATGCATTGATGTTGTTGTATCTTAGTTTTTTGGAAGCATATGGTACATGTTTAAATCCACATGATGGGGTCATGTGTGACTTTTGGGCCCAACTGTTGATCCGACCCAGAAAGAATGCTTGTGGTTCAGTTTATTTTCAAAAAAAAAAAAATCAGTCGCGTTCCGGACCCATCGATTGGGTCGGGCGTGACATTTATAATTAAAACTTAAGGTGTCTTTATCAATGGCTCTTTAGTGCGAGCCATTTCATTTATTTGAATTAATTACTATGATATCTTTATGTTGATGATAGTAAAAATTTTGAACATTTTAAGAAGATTCCAGTAAATATGAAAAAAATTTAGATTAACAATCATGTTCTTAATTTGGAGTGAGCAATTCAAAAGATTATTTTATAAAAAGAGATTTTGAATTCAATGTATACTCCCTGTGAAGTTATGTACAGAAAAGTATGCACGTGCCCCGACACCCTGATGAAAAATAAATAAAGAAAGAAAAATCAAATTAATTCTTAACACCCGAGTGATTACCACAGTCGCCTGCTTTTAATAAATTGGGATCTTATGAGTGACTGACACCACACGTGTCGAATGGAGGATGATATGCGCTTTCTCCTAACGTAAGTAGGAAATTACGAACGTAGAACAGAAGCCGTACGAGCCGAGCCGACGTAAGTCCCCTCTTTCTCTTTCCGGTCTTCACAAATCTCTTTCTGGCCTCTGCTGCAGCTGCTGCACCGAGTTCTTCTCTCTTCCTCTCCACTCCGGCGTATTTTAGCACCCGCACCTCAGATCCATCGATTCCTCCATCTTCTTTTTCTTCTTCTCAGTCGCCCCAAAACCAACCCTAGTTTAGTCTTCTCCTTCTCTTTCTCTGTCTTTTGTTTCCCTTTATTCCGAAAATGCCCCTGATCTCTGCCCTAAATAGCAATTGATCGTCGTCCGATGGCGTCTTACCGTCCTTTCCCGCCTCCCCAATCTTCATTCGGCCCTTCTAATCAGAACCCTCCACTGCCTCCTCCTCGGCCCCACTTCCCCCAGAATCCGCCCTTCATCGGCTCATCTCAGCCGTCCAATCCTCCATCTTCCTTCCCGAACCCTCCATCCTTTAATTCCAATCTTCCTCATGCCTTCAACCATTCTTTCGGCCCTCCCCGGCCCCACCAGCAACTCTACCATCAGCAGCAACAGCAATTTCCTCCATACCCACCTCCATCATCTTATTCTAATCCTCCATCTTCCATGAATTTACAGCAGCTGCCACCCCCGCCCCCGCCCCCCTCACAGCAGCAGCAGCAGCAGCAACCGCAGCACCCATTATACTACCCATCGTCTTCATCTGCTTCTACTCAGTATAATTCCCAATTTGATGGACCCCTGCCACCTCCTCCGCCTGTCCCGCCACCCCCGTCGTCCCCACCCCCACCTCCACCCCCGCCATCCCTTCCCCCACCGCCCCCTCCCCCGCCCATCATCACCACCAACTCCATTCCCGCTCCCCTTCCTTCTCGCCCCCCACACCGGTCTTCAGCAACTAAAGAAGCTGCCGCTGGCGGGGTTGGCGTTGGGCGCCCACACGAAAAGGTTGTGCCACCCAAGGAAACAAAGCAACAGAAGCCTGTTTCTCTGGTTGGGAAGGGCAGGTCACATTTGCCGCCACAGAATGGGGGTCCAGTGGTTGGCCGAGTTGAGACAGAGGAAGAGCGCCGGTTGAGGAAGAAGAGGGAGTATGAGAAGCAGAGGGAGGAGGAGAAGAGGCGGCAGCTGATGAAGCAGGCACAGGCACAGGTACAGGCACAGTCGAATGTGGCACATAAGGCACCCATGGTGGCTTCTGCATCGGGTGTCAAGGTACATGGTTCTATAGCTGGGTCGCGGATGGCGGAGAGGAGGAATGCACCATTTTTGGGTGGGGAGAGGATTGATAACCGGCTTAAGAAGCCGACCACTTTCTTGTGCAAATTGAAGTAAGTACATTTGATTGATTGAAGTTGTTTTATTTTTATTTTTATTTCTCTTTCAGTTTGTTTGTTTGTTCGAAAGATCATATCTTACATAGTTACCAGGACTCTCATTACCTCTCTCAAATGCCTATTTTTGTTGTCTCCTACTTCTTATGCTTGGCTTGAGTCTTCTATGTAAATGCTATTTTAAATTTTGAAAAATGGAGCATTTCAAGTGCTGGACTGTTTCTGCTTCCCACTTCTTCATTTCTCATCCAACCAATTGTAGTTAATTTGGATTGTGACTTGTGATTTCATTTTGTTCTCTTTGGGTGATTGATGCCACTGGTGGCATCTACTCTATCTCTGGTTCTTGGTTCTGAAGCTGTTGATGTGATGTCATTCATGGAACCATAATTTCTTTGCAATGAGAAAGGAAATGCAGTATATTTCGTGAATTTCAATGTTTTCATGTATACATTCAAAATTGATCTGCTGCACTATACTCTTCCCAAGACCAAATGAAGTGACGGAATCTTCAATGAGAAGAGGGCTTGAAAGTTCAGTTAAAGTATCTTATCCAATCGGAAATAAATATTCAGTAGAAGTATTGAAGTTTTGGACAAGTTTCTTACAATTAGATGTGAACTGGACAACTGATGCAGAGATTCATCCATACTTCTTTGATCAATGCTACTGCTAGCATGTGCCCTGGAGAGCCTATCAAGAACAAGTCTTTATCCAAATAAAATGGCAATTTCTATGAAGTCAAAGTGTGGGTATTTGTGTATATTACATTGATTGAGGATTTCTCAGTGAGTCCACTATTCATATTGAAACATACCATAGCACTGGTGCTTGAGAGAGATATACTGTTTCATTGTTATAACACAAGTCTCATAGACTGTTAGAACTCTGTGGCCTTTAAAACTACACAAGAGTGATACATTCAAGCTATTGGCAACTGCTTATTGTTACAAAGACAGGTTGTGGGTTTGAGTTGTGTTACCATCTTTAGAAAGAAACCTTGTTGGTTGGTCCTTTACGCAAGCACAACCTTTTCAACTACTCCATCCTACGATCCTAGGTGAGCCCCACAAAGATTTCAACAAGATATCATTTTAAGGATCTTGGTTGATCATCTCTCTTAAGCTACACTATGAAACTTATTTGAGCCCAAACAGCTTGGGTTGAGTTGTTACTATTTTATTGTCTACAAGAGGTGCATCGTATAGGAGTTTTAAACTGTTACTTTGTTAAAAAACATGAATTTTGTTCTTTATAGACTTCTCTCATACTAGTTATGAATTGGACCCTCACACAAGTTGTCACCAATTTGAGTGCAAAACTGTCCCGTTTAGTTGAAACTCAAGACTTTTTGGCCCCAATTTTGTTGTTATATATTGCATCCTTAAAATGGCTATGAAGATGTGTTGCATGCTTCAGTGATCTAGTCTGTAATGGATAGTGGGCTCTGATTGACGGTTCTCAAGGGTGTTGGCCCCTAAGCAGGGACAATCCCACCCCCCACCACCCTCTTTTTGTAATTTTGTATTGAATGCTGTCTAGATATTGCATATTCTTAAGGGGGATTTCTAGGGTTATTACTTTCCATTGAGAGGTGTGAGGAGGAAAGCATAGCAACCCTATTCTCAAGGATAATGTAATTGTTCTCATCTCACTGTGGACCTAGGCACATTGCCAAACCAGAAAAAATGTTGTTTCTATGTGATTGCTTGTTTATTTGTTGCACCACATTTGAAGGATAAAATTAAGTTGATATATTTGCAGACTCCACGTCCATGAATAGACTTTTCAAAATGAACCCATTCCCATCTCTCTAGGCCCACTTGGGTGGTGTCACAAGCTGTTGGGCATGTGAAGTGCATATGGATTTGTCACCTAGGAGAAATTTGCTCAATAGCCATTGTTTTTATGAAGACTTGGACCATGACTTGGTGAGTCAACCATGTGACTTGATTCTTTATCTTTTATAATGTGTAAACAAAAGCAAGATGGAAAAAGAGCAACAGAACCACTATGCTTCGACATTTAGTGTTACATATCCTCTCCATTTGCAATTCCATGCATTTATTTTTAAAACTAAAGGTGACAACCCTAATTTCTATGCTTATCTATCTCATTTTCTTCGTATTATTTAAAATTTTATTGTCAGGCACTGATATTCAACCCTTTGACAAGAACATTGGACATGTGGGAATGAAAAATAATACATTATAAATTGAGAATGAAGTTTTATGTAAAGAGGAATTGATGCAAATATGAATTCCACCAAAATCTTTCTCTAGTTGCAGTGACTCAACCTGGTCAAGGGTGAACCGACCAAGTTGCTAAATCAACCAAATGAAGACCAAATTGGAGTCAAAATCTAAACCTTCTAGTTTTTATTGATTCAATAATCAGGTTACCAGGCTGGTTTATCTTAGTCGAGTCAACCTGCCTTGTTAGAAAAGTACTTGTCGGCCTTCCATTTGATTATCTTTGACCTGTTTTTGTGCTTGTACTTCTTTGCCCTAAATATAGAATGGCTAAATTTATTTGGAGATTTCTCTGACTAGAGACTTTAGCATCAGTAAAAGAAAAACTTTTTACAAGAGGCTAACACATTTGGTAAGTGTTCATAATCACAACCAAAAAGGTTGCGGGTTTGAGTCATGTCACTTTTATTAAAAAAGAATCTTCGCAAAGCTTTTCTATCAGTGGGGAATCTGAAGATCAATTTGGCTCTTAATTTTTTTTTATATTTCATTAATTTAATTATGATGGTTTTGCGTACTAATGTGAAATTTCAGCTTCTTATATTAGTGATATTCTGAAATATGTAAGCTGGTGTCTGTCTATCTGGTTTACTTCTGATACTGATGGCCCTCTTTTCTTTTTAAATGTACTTTTTGAAGGTTTAGGAACGAGCTGCCGGATCCAACAGCACAGCCGAAGCTATTATCGTTGAATAGTAATAAAGATCAGTATGTTATCTTGTTCTATGAACCTTGCAGATACTTATATTTCATTACTTTACATGTTTGTATTTCATTTTTGGTGACAAATGTATATGTTGAGATAAACTGTTGTTCATTAGGACATTTTCTCACGACACATCTGTTGTTCTGCTGCTTTTCCTCTTTCTTTTAAAAGAAGCAATTGTTTTATTTTGTATTTGATTCTTGAGGTTGATGAGTCATGCTACATTATGTCACATTCCATTGAAGTTGACTAGCTTTTGGAAATTGTCTAGTTCGTCTTCGTAGATAAACTCTATATTCTATTGCAGTTGACCACCATTTGCTACTCTTTTTTTTGTGGGAATAAATTTTGAATTATTTCCATCTCTTTTTCCTGTTTATATCTAGTTTTTTAGGTTAAACTTTTGAGGCTTGCTCCCTTTGTTACCTTATTTCCCAAGATCAGATCTCACTATGGACTTTGGGTTTATTGGATGCTGCTACATAGTTATGGTTATTATCTCAGTGGCAAGACTTTTTCGTGTTCTTCCTTTCATCGTTCTCTTTCTCAATGATTGTTTGAACTTATCAAGTTATTGATGGTGCATTGGTGGCAAATGAAATTCTTAGGGTTGAAGGAAAAAGGCAAGGTGCTATTTTCAAGCTTGACCTTGAGAAAGCCTATTAGAGGGCATAGAATGGGTTTTGGTTTGAAGTGGAAGAGGAAGAGCTGGATTAGGGAATCTTTTTCTTCTCCCAAGCTTTCAATGTTTGTGAGTTGGTTGTGAAAAGGGTTTTATATTTCGCCATGTATTCTTTGGCATGGTGATCCCTACTTCATGTATTTTTGCTTTTTTCTTTGAGCAATAACAATCAGTATTGTTCCTTTCAAAATAAATAAATAAAAAATCAGTATTGTTAAAAGAAAAGGATCAGTACAAGAAAGTAGGTATAAGATGTTTATACCAAAAAGGCAAAGCAAGACAACCCAATCAGTATAACGATTACAAAGTAAACCCAAAAGATACATTAAGAGAATTTGAAAATAGCTTGTTTCCTTTTCACCTCTATCTTAGCTAAGAAATCTGCTTCCGACCTCTTGACATTCTCAAAGGTAACATCCAGGGCTGAACAGAAAAGCCTGAATTCCCCTAACCACTAGTACTAATTTCCATGGAGGTCTCTTTTTACCGCTTGCCCACTTAATTGCATTTACTGAGTCCCCGTTCAAAATTAACTTCCCATGCCCATGATTTGCCCAAAGGTCTGAGGCTCTTCTAATCCCCAACAGCTATGTTGTTGGAGTCTCATGGATTTTGGCTTTTAGGGTGAATTTTTAGCAAAATGTTGGTTGCGGCACATAGGGCTTGTCTCCTTCCTGAGTTAAAGGCTTTAAGTGATAGATTTATAGTGAGTCACTGTAATTAGATGCATTTTTTTTGGAAAGATAACCAACTTATTAAATGAGGAAGAGAATACAAGACAAGTATACACAGGAACCAAAAACAGAACATGCCATTCTATGGCCTGACAACGGCCTTGACTGGAAAATTCTTGGCTAACTTGTCAGCTTTGGAGTTAATAGACCTAATCACATGGTGAATTACATAATTAAAAGATTTAATAGCTTTTCTTATTTCTTCAACTTTCTAGGAATCTCCCAGGACACAGGCTTCCCTTCATTATACTGATGGCATGTAGTTTCTTTTGTGTGGCTGATTTGAATTAGATCTAAAACCCAAAAATCATCCTTTGCATTGAGGCATTCATAGGGTGGAAGGTTTTTTCTAAATCCAAGCTTCTTGGTGTGAGGTGGAAGAAGGGATTTTGTTTCAAGTCCTTGCTCTAATTGTAAAATGGGTGTTTGTTGTTCTCATATCTCAGCCATTTTTATTCTCATTTCTTAGTTTTTCTATTTTTATTCTCATTTCTTAGTTTTTCTTTGTGTTGATTGTGGAATTTGATTTGAGGAATTGGGAGGTGTTTATTGGTGTTGAAGAGTAAATAGTTGTTGCATATATTTTGAAAAAAGAAGTAAATATTTGTTGATTCTAGGCATAACTTTCAAACAGGACTAGTAACATGACTTGACCACTTACTGGGTTGGGTCTTCCAGGAGACTTGATGGATCAATTAAGCAGGTCAGATATATAATTTTTAAATTCATTGCTTTCTGACTAGGACTTGGTCATTCATTGTGTTGGTTGACCAGAAGGCACTGTTGATTTATGTATGATAAAATTTGTTAGTTCCATAGGCATTTATATACAATAAATTATTATAACTAAAAAATATTTCTAAAGTTGATGAAGTACGAATAGAGAAAATGTTGAACTTTTTACCATTAGTACCTAAAATCAATGAAGTAATAAATCATGCAGTCATCCTTAGATTCATTAGCATCACAAATAAAATTACCAACAATCAAGTACTCATCACAGTTAGACTTTTTTTTGGAAGAAAAGCAGGGAGAGAGAGAGAATTAAGTATCCCCATTAAAAAGTACATGGCAAGTCAAGTCAATGCTAAGATCCATTCAATCAAGTGATTTGATCATCACTTGAATCATCTGACGTTACTAAGTCATGTGAGAGTTATTAAGTCCATCCAGTAACTTGGCCTAGTTAGATTAAAACTCAGTTCCACCTAGTAAGCCGCTAAGGCCTTACTCAATAGGAGCTCTTCCTGGTTGGAAATCTATGTTGCAGAATCGGTGACTAATTATGAGAGCTTTATCCAGCCCCCCCTGTTTATTTTATCTCTTTTTAGGTGTCTGATAAAAAAAACTTCAATATTATTTTCTATGGCATGGAACAATAAAGGGCATCATCTGGTTAGTTAGGGCATTTTACGCAAGCCTATCTATTGTGGTATGGTTGGAATCTTTAGTTTGAAGCCATGAGCAAAGTACTACCAGAGAAACGGTTCTTGTGAGTTGGTGATAACAATGATGCCTTGCGGAAGTGTGTGCTGTGAACATGTTTTGCATTGGCAGAGGTGGATGGTTGTTACAGGAGTAGCTGCTTTTTTGACGAGCTGCCATTAACAAGAATTGATTCTTTGGTGTTAATATTTGGTTTTAGGTGTGCCAAAGTCATAGTGTGAGATTTGAGGTTTTGCAAGGACCCATGAACTCATGATCTTTCATGGGTAGTGATTTTCCAGGTTAAATTATGATGTAGCAAATCTCTCAGTCTCACATGCAATTGCTATAATTTATGCCCCAGTTCTGTGGTGTTAACCTCTTGGAGTGGGGATGAACGAAGAAGAAGCTGGTCATTCTTTTTTTTTTTTTTAATATTCTTTGTTTGCTGAGCTAATTGATATTCCCTTCGATGTGCCTGAGTCTTGACGGATGACATCCATCCTAGATTCTCAATGAAATATTTCTTCTTGCCTTAGGTGAAAACAGGGTTGCTAATTTTAGTCAAGTGTTTTAGACCTGGAGAGTTGGTGCTCCCAAGTGTTTGGTTTTGCATGGTTTGAATTGCAGAATAGGATCCTCATGGTTGATAACTTGGAGAGGCAGAACTAGAGGAGTTTTGGATACTTATTTTAGTAGGTCAAAAATATTTATTAAAAATAAGGATGCAGGCATTATGAGTGGTTTAAGGCCATATTATGTGATTCTACAAATCAAGTTAATGATGATAAACAATTACTTTTTAGGCTCCCTCATTGGCAAGGGCATTGTCAGCCGAGCTTAGCTTTCAACTTGATAGGTTAACAGCTTTACCCTCAACAACCTAAAAGATTGCCAGTCTCTGAGGGTACCATAATTAATGTTGTTTCATGAGATCATAACATCATTAGGATCTACAACCACCTTTGGTTGTATTTCAACGTTCTTGCATGCTCTTTAATTAAACAGGGATTACTAGCATGTTTGCTGTATAGGAACTGGAAATACTCACTGGTTTGAATTGGCTTTTAGACTTGGCCCCAAAAGATTGCTTATAAGAATATATATCGTATCAGGCCTCAATTTCCACTCAACTATCAGCTTAATGCTACAATCTTGTGGAATTTGTTTAGCTGTCTGTAGCATGTAGTCTCTCTCTCTCTCTCTCTCTCTATATATATATATATATATATATCTGTCTCTCTCAAAAACAAAAAAAAACTGTAGCATGTATCACTTCCTTCTTTTTGTTTTCTTAGCTCCTCTTCTCGAAGTGGCTTTCCTCTTGCTTTTACTCATCTCCTGCTATTCAATAAAATCTTAGTTGCCAGTTCACCCACCCCAATCCTCCCTGACCCACCTGTCCACCTCATTCTCTAACTGGTGTGTTATATCCTCCTAAACTTTGTAACATTTGATTCGAGTTGGTAGCCTTCAAGACATTGGCTTGCAATGGTTTGACTCACAAAAGATAAGATGACAGAAGATGGCCACCCACCACTTCCTCCTCCACCACCACACACCCCAGACGCATCATCATCATCATTGTGATAGCTGGTAAGATGATGTAAATGTTACTAGTTGGAATCTTCAATTGCCCTGGGCTCATGGCAGATTTAGTTGGTGGAAGCTAGAACAAGTTGGTCTCTTACTATTATTCATTTGTTCTATTTATTAGTGATTTGTTTATTTGGTATATTAAAACTCAAATTTTGGAAATTGTTGAACTGATTCCTTATATATAACTATTGTATGCATTTGTTCCTGTTTTGTAGATACACCAAATATACTATCACATCAATAGAGAAAATGCACAAGCCCAAACTTTTTGTTGAGCCTGATGTTGGGATACCGCTCGACCTTCTCGACATCAGTGTATACAAGTAAGATCCTTGACCTCTTGTTGACACATCTTAGTAACTTTCTTATTCTTTAATATCTTTCCATGTCTAATAAAGTTTTAAGTAAATTTATTTCACCAGTGCTCCCAAGATAAGGCCACCTCTTGCTCCTGAAGATGAGGAGCTCTTGCGTGATACTGAGTGTGTAACCCCTGTAAAACAAGATGGTATAAGAAGAAAAGAACGGCCTACTGACAAAGGTGTCTCTTGGCTTGTTAAAACACAATATATTTCTCCTCTGAGCATGGATGCAGCAAAAATGGTATAAAATGATTTATGTAACACACAATCCATATGCTTATGGTATTTCTTATTCTGGGCATTCAGATGTATTTTCATACTTGCTTTTTGCAGTCCTTAACTGAAAAGCAAGCTAAGGAGCTGAGAGAAACAAGGGAAGGTCGTAATCTTAACTTGGACTTCCTCAACAATAGGTTGGTTGGCTTGTACCTGACATGTTTTATTTCGATGTGTAGAACTTATATAATAAGGACCACTATGGATTTTTAGTTTTCATCTTTAAAGCATTTCCTAATTTGCAGGGAGAAACAGATTCAGACGATTGAAGAATCATTCAAGGCAGCTAAATTACGTCCAGTTCATCAAACTAATCCTAATCTAGAACCTGTTGAGATTCTGCCCCTGTTACCTGATTTCAGCCGGTAAGATTTTGTTTAGAGTTTTTTTGAGCATTGTGTACTATTTATTGTTTTATTGTAACATGTTTTGGGATTTTAACTCATCATCGGAAGTGAGGGACAAGAACAACATATTTCTTGCACCTCCTGAGGTTTAGTTCGTTTATGGTTGTCATATTGAACCCTAAAATAAGATGTCGTTTGGAGGTGTTGTTTTTATTTTGACACCATCTTTACTCCACAGTTTAAAACCTTGATACTTAGATTCAGCTCAAAATGCAATCGAGGCAACTATCTTGCTGAGGTTTTTTTTTTTTGAGATTTTCCAGAAAATGAGTAAAACTTGATGACTTAGTCAACCTGAGATTAAATCAAGTGAACTTGGCTCACAGTGACTCACCTGATGGGTTTTTATTTTTTTAACATAAAAAATAAAACCACTGCTTAAAGAGCTGTTTGTCACAGAGGCTCTTGTCATCCCAAAATTGACTAGTCACTATGGGTGTTGCCTACCCCCACTTATAAGCCCAGGACCTTCCTAGCACACATCTAATGTGGGATTCAATACACACCTGCATGACATGTTCCCCGGCCCAATCCTTGGCGCCCTCGCCAGGTGACCCACACCTCTTTTGTGTAGGGCCCACGCTTCAAGGGGATCCCTGCTGCAGTGCCCCCAGGTTGGCTCAAATACCACTTGTCAGGAAGGCGCTTGCCATCCCAAAATGACTAGTCACTATGGGTGTTGCCTACCCCCACTTATAAGTCCAGGACCTTTCCAACACAATCCGATGTGGGATTCAACACACGTCCGCGTGACATGTTGTTGGTTTCAAATATAGATGACGTGCTTAATTTTATTTTGGAAAATCTAACATTGCTAAACCAAGACCTATATTATATTTAAATTGATTCACATTCATTTAAATAATTTGGGATTGCAGTTTGACTAAGAGTATAAAAAGTAAATTTCTTCCACCTGTTACTTTGCTAAAGTTATTTAATTTTTATTACACATAAGTATCTAATTTTTTAAATGTAGATGCAATCTAATTTAATTTCTATGACTGGAACAAAGACATCTTGGCTATAGTTAGATATAAGTAGGCTGTTGGGTTGGCCACATTTTCTTTATTTGTTTAAATTAGGCAAGTGCAATTAAGCAGAACAAGGGAAGTTCACTATCTGTGTTGTCAGCTAGAAGTTCTATTGTTATTAATATCTAAACAGACTGATGTGGATGGAACGAGAAAAACCACATGGAAAAGGGGATTAGATATCATACATTGGAAATAGAAGAAAAGAAAATATTAACAAAATTGCAAGGTACGGTCATAAACCCTCCAACATAACACTGATGGTAGGGGCTAAAGCAGCCAAAAGCAGCCATATTCAGATCCAATCAATCGTACAAATTCTGAATCAAATCAAGAAAAAAGCCTATTTAGATAGCCCTTTAAAAAGAAACTTAAATATACATGATTGATCCATGCTTTGACATCTCTTGTTCTGAAAATTGAGGCAATCTCCTGAAAGGATTGAATGTGGAATCATTCCCCAAGATCACATTTGAATTGTTGACAGTTCTGTATGTGTGACTGACAATCGGATGAAACTGCTAACAAAACTTCCATGGATGCGCTAAAACAGCCATATTTAGATCCATCGAATCATGGTGAACCATATTAAGATAAAAACTGTTTTTTGATGGCCCATTGAAAAGAAAGTCTTGAATTTTCTTGATCAACTGTTGCATTGGCATCTCCTTGTCTTTTAAAATCACATTGTTCCACTCAACTCAAACTCTTGAAGAGATTGAATAAGGGAGGAATCAGTCCCCAAACATATTCATTGTGCACATTTTATAAAGCCAAAAGAGATTCAATAATTTTAAGCAAAGCTTAGCTTTTGTATTTATTGTGCACACCTAATATGTAGGAATACTATATGCAAATAAAACATGCGGGAAAAATGTTATTGTTACTTTTGTGTCAACTTGTGCATATAAAATAAGGAAAAATGTCATGACAGGATTGATATGATTGGGATTGCTCATGTATGTTGATAACATTTAAGCGATGTACACTTTTCTCATTAACTATAATATAATTGGACTTTAAACTATCCATACCAGGTGGGACGATAAATTTGTTACGGTAGCCTTTGATAGTGAACCAACAGCTGACTCAGAGCTATACAGCAAATTAGACCGCTCTGTTCGTGATGAGCATGAAGCACAGGTGAACTAACTTCTCTTTGAGAGTTTTCTATATTCTCCCTCCCCTTTTCTCTTTCCTCCCGCCCCAGGTTCCACCCCTGTTTTCAATGGGGGCCAATTGTTTGGATGCTTAACAGTAGCAAGTTGCTTTATCTTGCTCTTGCATCTTTGTTATTATTTAATTATTTCTACTTCATTTATCCTTCTTGGTCCATCATAGGCTATAATGAAGAGTTTCATTATGTCCGGCTCAGATCCATCTAAATCAGAGAAGTTTCTGGCATACATGGTCCCTGCACCAGATGAGGTATTGTTTTCATTTCTTTATTTTGACATAGGACAATTTATTCCTATAGCATGACCTTAAACTTCAGTATTTTGTTATATTTTTTTTGAAATGGTTATCATATTAATAAAAAGAAAGCACCAGAAGTGCGAGTACAAGTGAAGGAAAAAAAACACAACAGGAAAGCACAACAGGTCTTTTGTTTTCAGTATTTTGTTATGTGTGGTGAGGAAATGCCATAGTTGTCAATTCCGTTTCCGACGCTGTTTCGATTTGCTTTTGAAATGAAATGGGTTTTCCAGAAAAGATGCTAGGACAAATTTGTAAAATTTAAAAATTATATATACGAAAGGAAAAAAGTAGCAAACTAAGATAGGGAATAGAAGAATAATAACTAGAAATAAAAATAGTAAAATAGCAAATTTATCTTGAAATTAAAAAAATAACGTTATTTACTAATGAACTAAAAAGAAGAGGTGATTAAATTAAGAAGTAGAAAAATAATATTTTTGTATGGTCGAAATTTGCAACACTTTTTTTATCTAATGGCTCCTATTCATTCATTTCGGCCAAAATAGCCAAGACAACCGAAAAAGCCTGAAAAAGAGATTGAAAATTTGCAGGTGGGTATTTCATTCTGGACAGTAAACCTGTCAAAGTTGACTTTTCCCTCTCTGAATTGTGACTGGCCTGAATTTCATTCAAATCAATGTGTCATTCATCTCCTAAGTTAAAATGTGATCACATGATGATCACAAACAAGCCAATGGCTTATATCATTCCAATCAGGTTGATACTTGGCTGTCACAGTTCACCTGTGGGTGGGTATGAAAAATGTTCTACCTGATTAGGAATAGGCCCTGTGTGGCTGTTTTTTTGGGGATATTTGGGTGTCTCCATTGTAAAACACATAAGAAAACAGGATGTAACTATTTTTCTGTTGGCTATTATGCTATACATTCGTAGTTCTATTTTGTCTACATTTCTATTACTAACTTATCATGTGTTCTGACAGTTGTCGAAGGATATATACGATGAACATGAAGATGTCGCGTATACCTGGGTTAGAGAATATCAGTGGGATGTATGTATTGTAGATACCATGATGTAAATTTTTCTTTATCCATATTATCAGCTGCAAATGATATGCTTAAGACATTACATTTTAGGTGAAATATGTTTGATGATGCAATTTGTGCAGCTCTCTAAATTTTTTTCATGCTGGAACAACTATTTGGTGATTGATAATGGTTAACTAGATGGGACCACTAAAAAGAACAGAACAAAAGTTCAACAAAATGGCCCCATCTTGGATTATTCCCAGAGTAATTTCAATCCTCTCACCAGTCACAAAAATAATCTAATACTGGAAATATTAGGGCATGACCGATTCCATTATGAATCCACCAGATTTACTTAGACAATTGAAGTATTGGTCTTTGTTATGCCAGTTCAATGTCGGCTAGGAGAACGAAAAAGGAAAGAATAAATAACCAGCTGCCTTTTCTCTCCGTTAGCTGCATTTTGTTCTCATATTCAACTCTTGCTATTTTAATTCTCTCAAGATGCATTTTGGACAGAATCTAGTAGAATTTATTGTTTGCTATTAATATTACAGGTAAGGGGTGATGATGCTGATGATCCCACCACATTCCTTGTCAATCTTGACGAAGAGACTGCACGCTACTTGGTATAATCAGTTCAAACTGCCATTTTGATTGATATATGATATTGACCTAGATTTCTGACATTGCATTTGCAATTCAGCCTCTTCCCACAAGGCTAGTCTTACATAAAAAGAGGGCAAAAGAAGGAAGATCTGGCGATGAGGTTGAACATTATCCTGTACCTTCAAGGGTTACTGTGAGGCATGGAGCAACTGTTAATGTTGTCAATGTTGAGGAGATAAAAGACTCAGGAGGATTGCCCTTGGACCATGTAATCAATCTTCCCCTTTCCCTCTTCCATGCTTTGTAGAATATTGCATGTTAACTTGTTTCAGTATTCTGCATTTGTTTAATTTCATCAGAATAGAAGTGTTTCAAAGAAAATCCCTGGTGGAGAAGTTCGGTCTCTTGTTTCTATCTTACCAAGATTATTGTTTCCTTGCATGAAGCCTTGTCACAAATATCGGCGGTATTTTCAAATTTACCATGTTTTTATCGGCAAAATACTATTATCGCGTTAAAAACGCGTTTTTATCGCCACGACGATAAATTTCCGGTAAATTCCCGATAAAATCGCGTTAAAAACGCGATAAACGTTAATAACACGATAATATCCCGGTAAATTCCCGATAAATTCCCTATACCATTTTTATTTCATTAATTTTTTATTTATTCTATTGTTTTTATTTTTTAAATATTATAATTTCTTCGAGATTTTCCCGTTAAATTCCCCGTAAAAATCCGAGAATTTAAAAATATCCCGTTATTACCAATTGCCGTTAATATCCCGAGAACGGTATTTGTCACTTTGGTATGAAGCAAAGTGACAAATACCGTTCTCGGGATATTAACGGCAATTGGTAATAACGGGATATTTTTAAATTCTCGGATTTTTACTGGGAATTTAACGGGAAAATCTCGAAGAAATTATAATATTTAAAAAATAAAAAAATAGAATAAATAAAAAATTAATGAAATAAAAATGGTATAGGGAATTTACCGAGATATTATCGCGTTATTAACGTTTATCGCGTTTGTAACGCAATTTTATCTGGAATTTACCGGAAATTTATCGTCGTGGCGATAAAAACGCGTTTTTAACGCGATAATGGTATTTTGCCGATAAAAACATGGTAAATTTGAAAATACCGCCGATATTGTGACAAGGGTATGAAGCCAGGACAGAAACTTGTGTCTATGGTTTTAAGAAACTTCTCCATTGATATTTCTGTCTGCATATAGTATGTATTCCTAACTATGTTTACACCAACAAGATCATTGCCCTCTTTAAAATCACATTGTTAAATGCTCTCGGGATTGTTAGAATCGATCCTATTTTCATTGTCTTGTTCATACACTTATCAACTTCTCCATGCTTGTGGGTTAATCTGAAATGTACTTCTTGCTCACTTGGTTTTGATGACACAAATGTTCATTTATGGTGTCATGTTACATCATTTGCTCAAATCATGTTATGCACTTGAAAAGCATTGCATCTCCTCTTTCTTAATGTCATGATGGATCATACCATTTAGAAGAATTTATCATTTCTTTGCTTTACTTGCATTGCTCTCTTTACAGTGTATCCAATTCTTAATAAATTACTGTTAATTCTTTGCACTGTTTATGCTATTACTTAATCATCATCATAATCATCGTCACATCCTCATAGCCACCTTTTCCATCAATTTGACTTTATTTATACTTTTCCACTGTCCTAGGAATGATCATACTCTCCATCACTAAAATAATATGTTTTTAATATGAATTACTCCTGCTATATCCTAAATTTGATATTACTTTTATGATAGAGTATTTTAGGATTTTGACAGTAGATAGTAGTTCTCATGTGGTTGGGCAAATTGTGCCCCAATCATTCATATTGCACACATGCAAACAATTATATATTGTAATTAAAATTAGGAGCTTTATTGATATTTTTTGATAGGGTATGTGCCTTTGGTCTCTTAGTGCAAGGAAATTTATGATCCTAGTGCATCTTGCGTTTTGCCATACCATTGTTCCTCCCCCATGTTTGCAGCATTTTTTATACATTGATTTTGTTTTGTTACAGAGTTATGCAAATCCTAAAGAAGACAGTCCAAATTCAAAGAGAGTAAGGTCTAACATTGAAGATGACCTACCACGGCATAAAATTGCACGGGGAATGGACATGGATCCCTTCAGTGGGGAAGAAGACATGTCAGATTAAGTGTTGATTATGGAAATGACACTGCCTAGGATGAAAACTCCGATTCATGAAGAGTTGTACATCACGCATCAATTTTTTCTGGAAGAACTGTTGGAGAACACTTTGACCTCCATACACATGCCATTCTAAAAGCCAAGGTAGCGACATTGTCTGCCTGCATCTGTACGGTTGCATCAATTGCCCAGAAGAACAAAAAGAAGAGTGTACCATGAATTGTTTCCATTGGCGTTATATGGACATAAAATGGAAATCAGGTTTTCATTTAATTGCTAGCATTTTATGTGTATACTTATTCCTTCACACAGTTTTTTTTCTCATAATGATAGATGTCCGATCCTCTTTTTTTTTTTTAATTGCTTGTATCGGATGGTGCATTTCTTCTCTGTATCGGTTCTTCTGGAACTGTTGTAATGGTATCGTCGGCCTGCCTCTACTTGGAATGGAAAACAAAGTCAAGTTTCTGCCTCTGTTCTCTTATCTTGTGAAAGAAACACTGGCATGATGTTTCTATCCTTCGGGTGGTGCTGCTTAAAAAAAAGGCAAAACCATTGAGTGGAGAATTTCACTGATTCTTGAATGGTATCTAGCATTGTAAATGGATAAACTGTCAAAGGTTCATTGATTATATCTTTTAGTATTTTTGCATTGTAAATAGTTTGGCTTATCAGGAGACTCGATGGTTGGACATGGTGGTGGATACGGGGAACTTTCAGAAATTGCTCGATTTAAGAGGGGAAATTTTTTTTAGGACAAATGCTGAGAACTGCTTTTATCTTTTGTTCATGACCCTACTAAAAGGAAATAATGAACTAGAGTAATTTGCAAAGACAATTTTTTTTTCTTTTTCCTCAATTGCAAAAATTATCTCTCTAGTTTTAATGATTACAAAATCGACTTCCATAATTTTAATAATTGCAAAAATTATTCTATCTTTTAATTGCAAACTAAATTAATGTGACTTTTGCTCGAATGCTTACAGTTTACACTCCAGTGGAAAGAAAGAAAGCAATAGTTCAAAACCAAACACAAACGTGATAGAGTTGGAAATAGGAATCATTCAAAGTAAAATTGGCCGTCAAAGGTTTCAAGGTTTGAACTATTTATAACTTTACAATCAACTATTTTGGCAAAAAATGTTTTTACTCTTAACAAATCATAACTCAGTCCCTCTAAACAAACTTGCCCCTCGGTGAGATTTTAAAAATTGGTCCAGTCTGAATTGACTCAATTAATACGATTTAGACTCGGTATATTATTGTAATAGCCAGCTTTCCTGGGTGTGTGGGCACATCGCCAAGCTGAGCGGGTGTGAGGGGGTTATAAGAGGGGAGTCTTTCTCTTCAAGCATGAGATCTTTTGGCAAAATGGGTTGGGTCGAGGAACAAAACTATGCGGGCCAATTGGGTTTAAAGCGGACGATATCATGCTGGATTTGGATCTGGTCATTACAATTAGTAAGGAATTATTTATTTTCATTAATTTATGGTAAATCTTTCAGTTGATATCTGTTTGACTCAGCTGATTTGATTCAAACTCGATTTCAACTGAGTTATAATCGAGTTGGATATTAAGAACCTGCCCTCTTTCTGTTACCCCATTCCGGGCGGATGTGCGGTCCACTAGATGCTTCTTTCCCATCTCCCTCTTCTTCTCCTTCTCCTCTTCTCAAATTCTCTCTCTCTCTCTCTCTCTCTCTCTCTCTCCCTATTTCCTTCATTTTTTTCACCATTCGACGGACTGAACTCCAATCCATTTAGAAATATTTACAGAAAGAAATCGAAGATTGTTGGATCTTAACAAATTCCCAATGCCTTTGCAAGCATCGCCAATACGACTGATGCTATAGAAGCAGAGAAAAAGCAGTCAGAGGAAGAAAAACAGAGACAATGAAAACTAACCAAAGAGATGAAGAAAAACTACTCTTGGATCCGAAGCCGCCCATTTCTCGCATCAGCTCTTCTTCAATAATCCCCGCTCCTCGCCTCTCCAAATTCTTTCTCTCTCTTCTCGTCTTTGTCTCCCTCTCTTACTTCCTTTACACCCTCAAATTTCTTTCTTCTCCTCCTCCTCCTTACCGCCTTTGTTCCCACTACCTCACCGGCCATCTCTCTTCCTCCTCCAACACCTCAACAGCTTCAATCTTCGCTGCGAACAGTCCCGACACTGGCGAAACGAAGGTCCACCACATAGTATTCGGCATAGCAGCGTCATCAAGACTATGGGAAAAGAGGAAGAACTACATTAAGCTGTGGTGGAGGCCAAAGGAGATGAGGGGGGTGGCCTGGCTCGACAAACCCGTGAAGACCCCCCGCGACGAGAGGCGCCAATTGCCCCCAATACGGATCTCTGCCAACACGTCCCAGTTCGCCTACACCCACCGACAGGGGCACCGATCTGCAATCAGGATTTCGAGAATTGTTTCGGAGACTCTCCGGTTGGGAATGAAGGACGTGAGGTGGTTTGTGATGGGAGATGATGACACTGTTTTCGTTGTTGAGAATTTGGTTCGTCTTCTGAATAAGTATGATCACAGGCAATTCTACTATATTGGGAGTCTTTCTGAGAGTCATTTGCAGAATATCCATTTTTCTTATGGAATGGCGTACGGCGGAGGAGGGTTTGCCATCAGCTACCCTCTTGCAAAGGCCCTTGCGCAGATGCAGGATCGGTGTTTACAGAGATACCCGGGTTTGTATGGCTCCGACGACCGGATGCATGCCTGCATGGCGGAGCTCGGCGTCCCGCTCACTAAAGAGCTTGGATTTCATCAGGTGAATATCGATTTCTTTTTCTTAGGTGCATTTGAATTGGGAGAAAATCTCATAGGGGATTCTCTTAGGTAAGGGATTCTACTGAATAGAATATTCACCTGTTGAGTGATTTTTCTACAATTTATTTAGTAACCACATGGGAAAAGGTAAAGGAGGGATAGGGAGGGGGAGAATGGAGTAGAAATCATTTTTTGTTCAACCCGAGATTTTACTCAAAAGAGTAGAAAAAGGGCTCAAGTGGAGGCAGTTTTCTACTAAACGAGACTAGGAAACGGGTGAAATGAGTAAAATCCTCCACTTTCTACTCATTTCGTCTCATCCGAATGCACCCAAAATCTCCCAAATTTTTTTTCTGCTGTTTTGTGATCTGCCCTTTCATTTGTTATTTATTTATGTTTGTTTCTTCGTTCCTAATCCAAATTCAAAAAAATAAATATCACCAGAAGTCTTCTTCTTGCTGTTTATGATCTCCTCCCCTTTTGTTATTGCCCCCATTTTCCACTTTCTTTTTCTTTCTCGGTCTGTATGTATGTCTTTCGTTTGTTTATCTGTCTTTCAATGCAGTTTTCCTACTCCAAAGCTATATATCCCAAATAGTTTTCTGCTGTCATGCAATCTTCCCTCTTGTTAATTTTCTCATTTTGCACTTTTTCATCTTCTTCATCGTTATCATGATGATTACTTATTCTACCTGTCTTCTCTTTGCCTGTATGTCATCGAGTACTCTCATTCTAATTGCAACCTCAAATTGCATAAGTAGGCTTTTTCTGTTTTCTGGATCTCTCTCAATTCCAATGCCAAACCAAATCAACCAAGTTATTTTTTTTTTCAATTGTCCGCCTTCTGTTTGTTTGTTTTTCTTTACAATGTCAAAAGACTCCCTTTCACAATCAAAACCTGGAACGCCCAAGTCAGCTAAAACCTTCACTGTTTTGCAATCTCCTATCCTACTACTTTCCCTAATTTTGATTAATTTTTCTCATCTCCATACATTTGTTATCTTCTTCTTTCTTATTCTCACCTCCCCATGTGTTGATTTTATTTCTCTCTCTTTATTGCAGTACGATGTGCATGGGGACCTGTTCGGACTACTAGCAGCCCACCCTGTGGCGCCACTCATTTCGCTGCACCACTTGGACGTGGTAGAGCCCATCTTCCCCAATGTGAGCCAGGTGAAGGCACTTCAGCGACTCTTCATGCCAGTTAACCTCGACTCAGCTGGAATTATGCAGCAATCCATCTGCTACAACAAGATGAAGAGGTGGACAGTATCTGTTTCATGGGGTTTCGCTGTTCAGATCTTTCGTGGCATCCTCTCTGCTAGAGAGATGGAAATGCCCTCTAGAACCTTTTTGAATTGGTACAGAAGGGCAGATTACACTGCCTATGCCTTCAATACCCGTCCCGTCAGCCGCAACCCTTGCCAGAAGCCGTTTGTCTTCTATCTCTCCACAGTAGGATATGATTCTAGCTCTGGGCAGACTGTCACACAGTATGTCAGGCACCAGGTGGCAATGCCACAATGCCGATGGAAGATGGCTGACCCTTCAGATGTTGAGACGGTGGTGGTTCTCAAGAAGCCAGACCCAGCTCTGTGGAACAAGGCAAGGACAAACTACTACACCATTGAATTCAATTTTCTTTCATGCATCTGCTAACTTTGATCTTTAATTACCATTATTGTATCAGCTGCTACTCTCTTGCGTTGTTAATGGCTCATATGTTTCTTCTTCTTGAGTTCTTAATTCATTTTCTATTTCTAATTTCTATTATCATGTGTTTTCAATTATCCACTAATGTTTGATGATGTTCTCTTTATTTTCTTGTTCTGAGTTCATTTATTAATTCCAATATCTCTTATCATGGATTACTGTATTATCGCTACTTTCCTTTTTTGATAGTTCTTGATCTTTTATATTAGCTGAATTAGTAAGGCCTGTGTTATCTGCTACTTTCTTTTGTTGATGATGAGTTTGTATTTTCTTCTTCTCATTCATTTGCTTCAGTATCTTTTGCCATCGATTATTATGCTATTTGGAAATTTTGTGTTGATTAATGGTATGTATTTTCCTCATTTTTTTTTTTAAACTCTAATTGAATGTTGATGTTATTTGCAGTCTCCACGGAGGAATTGCTGCAGAGTAATGCCAGGCAAGAAGAATGGGGCCATGTTAATTAACATTGGTGTATGTAGGGAAGGTGAGATTAGTGAAACATAATTATATGTTACAATCAATTAGGCTCTATAGCGCTCATATTTAGTTTTTAATTACTTTCCACTCTGTTCTAAGTGATGATTACAAATTTTGATGTGAAAAACAGTTAAAGAGTATACACGA
This sequence comes from Chimonanthus praecox, assembly GCA_022113865.1. Lineage (NCBI taxonomy): Eukaryota > Viridiplantae > Streptophyta > Magnoliopsida > Laurales > Calycanthaceae > Chimonanthus > Chimonanthus praecox. The sequence continues at coordinate 4,325,430 of CM039094.1, forward strand.
ATACGGCCAGTTCCTTGCTTTGCCTTGTAATCATATGGGCAAAAATTAAAAATGCGAGAAGCACACATTCACCTAAATTTGCTTTCTGCATAATTGAAAGATTGGAATTAGTTTAGTTGGATCAAGATTATCACTGCCATTAGCCATCCACTTAGATGATTGATTAACCTGCTTCTGTCCCTAATTTAAGTGCTAGAGAAATGGTGGTTGCTTCTCGAGCAAATATAATATAGTATCCCAAGTTTTGCTATTGCTATTCATTCATTCTCCTATTTTTTATCCTCACTTTTTTTCTCCTTTTCTCCTCTTTCACTTGAGAATTTGAAGTTCTGAATTCCTCCGTTCTCCATCCATTTTTCTAGAAGCTAGGTTAATTGTTCTAAAGACACCGGGTTGAATAACGTGTAGGAAAGGTGTTTCTCTCTATTTGGCAGGCACCTGAGGTGAAAGAAACCATTTTGTAGTAAGGACCAAATCACCAGCTTGACAATTGGATCGCCCCTGCGGGTTTTCACTCATCTCACATGATTTCAGCACAGTTTGTTGACAGTCTTTTTCTCTCTTTCTTTCTTTTTTGGAATGGTATTGTAGACCGGTCCTTTGCTCGGGTATTTCGATCTTGATGCAAAATCCGCCTTCCACTTAGAAAAGGAGTCGTAATCGCCATATCTATTTGCAATCTATCTGAGATAAACACCATTTCATGCAGTTCATCAGCTCCACACCATTGCATCGAACCACTGGGCACTTGAGTCGATGATATCTGAAATATCTGTTGATATTTATTTACCAGATAACTCACGTATTGGTCACGACATTATCGACCAAAATCTGATATGTCAAATATGTTGATTACGGCAGGGACACTGCTGTATATACTGAACTTGTACTGGTCGATGTCTTTACTCTTAAATATTGGGCGAGATACGGTGGAGAAGCACCTCAACACTTGCACTCCAATGAATTTATAACCAGTTTAGAGTGTGAGAATCCAAAATTTCATCTAGTATTGTGATGCACTGCAGTGCTGCACAAGTATTCACTTTTATTAGAATTTTGTAACTGCTGGTTTCATCCCTAAGAAAAATAATAAATATCATCCATGGTGAAAAATAAATTAATGAGAGATACTGAGATTTTTTTCATTAAGGATACTGAATATTTATCACTATACTATCTAAAAATAAGTAGGGCTTGTTCCGAATATTTTGACACTGACCCATTCATGTTATGGATGAATACTTTTTTATATCAATATTTTAATAATATACATTACCAGGGGTTAGATCTATCAAATCAGTGGTTATTCTCTTTGTTGGTATTAATATTATATGATAGATCGTTGAAATATTAAATTAAATAATGTGGGCATTTAATGGGACAATAAATATTGGGCAACACATTTCACTTCATTTTGGGTGCAGTGTCGGGTGATTATATGACTATATATAATGGACTTTGTCAGATCAACTTTTATTTTACGCCCATGAAATGAGGTGGGGTGCAGCTGGGATGCTATGAAATGGAGCAACCATTAAATCATGTCATCACAGCCATCTATCTACATTTCACACTTGCAAAAGGATTTGGCTAATTTTCTTTTTCAATGGGCCAAACTGCCTGATGCCCAGTTTGCCCACAGTACATGAAGAAAAATTTAACTTCAGTTAGGGCTGAAACTCAGGCGGGTCAGGCCGGATTTTGATAAACCAACCCTAACCCAGAGAAGAAATGTAAGAGAGAAGTGATTTTTTTTTTTAATGACCAAGGTGTCTTAACTTTATTGGACATTGGACATTTTAACCTGATAGTCTTTGGAGCATGTGCAAGTTTCTCAATTTCACAGACACCGAGTAAATAATTACGAGGCGTAGCCCAGAGGGGTGTGATATTTTGAGATACGATTTCTTCTCAATCTGCATTTTGCAGAACCAAGGCAAGTAAATTATTTCCAATACACAAAAAATAGATGCATTCAAATGGACTTTTCTCCCTTGTGATACAGTAGATAACCGTTAGTTACCATTAAAGAACTTTTCATTTTATATCAAACATAAAATAAACTTTGTTCCCATAGCTGTTTTTCTTATGTCAGGTTCTCAACCTGTAATGTCATTGTAATAAACTATAATCACTTTTCTGTTTTTAGTGCAGCAGGACAATGAAGATCATTGAATGAAAATCACATTGACAAGTAAATCCTAATTCTCCTTCATTTTAATGATAACATGATTCAAAACCCAACTTTGTACTCTTGGCTCTTGTCATCTTTATCTCCAATTATCCTGAGAGCTAACAATTTGTTTCATTAAAGAGGGATGAACAGAGCTTTAGGCCAAACAGGGAAATGGACTGCAAATGGTACCCTGAAACATAAAATGGTGCATTGAACAAAATGATGCAATGAGAATGTCCATCTGTTGCCCATTTAGCACTGTTCTCCGGAAAATGTTCTATAGAAAAATGTCTTCTAGAAAAAAATAATTGCAACAGCAGCTGCTTGAAAGTGAGTTCCATAAAAAGCTTAAACCAGTTGTACAAGCAGTCCTCAACTCTGTGGATATATCAAACATAAATTTATTTATTTTTAATTTCATGCACCTAGCATATAACACCTCTTTCACTTAAGTGCTTATTGACATGGCATGTTGAATATTAGTATTACAGAAGTTATTCACCTCCATGTATAATCTTCCCACCTTCATAAAAAAGAAGAATCATTTACAAGATTGTATTTCTGCAGATGATTAGTGGGAGCCCAGACGCCGGAAAGGCAATGCACACTTCCTATTATCTGCCTCGACTAATGTTCGGTTAGGAAGAACGCCCATCATCCGCTGGATCATAGATGATCTAAGTAAGCTCCATTTTCTGCACTTCTGCTTTCCTCCATTGCTGCTGCTTCTTTTCCTTCCATTGCTTAGGAGAGACTGGCGACTTGAATCAGAACTTGCCATTACAAAAGAAAGGAGGAACTTGTGCAATAGAGAGGCTTCTGTGGGTTATATTTATACCATGTTTTAGAATAGGAAGGAAGGTTCAAGGCAGATTACTTATATTGAAAAGAAAAAGAGAAGATATCTTTACAAGATTTTATATAAATCAGTGTAGGACGAGATGTGGGCAAGATTGGATTTAAAAAGAAAGAACTCTGAAGGTTCTCTCCTCCGTAAGGGGACATGTCATAGTGGATCTGTTTCTATTCATATATATGAAAACCATACAAAATGGAACTTTCTCTGTATTCTTGCTTGTAAGATAGAAGACCCATGAACTCAAGAACATGGGACTGTGTCAGGATCCTTTGTTTATTCTTCCCATATCGCTGATCCAATTATTGTCTTATATAATCGCTCATTTAATTGTGTGAGAAAAAGGGTAAAGTGTAAATTATTAAGATTTTTCATTAAAAAAGCAAACAATTAATTGGAGGATCAAGTTATAATTAGATTTACAAACAGATGGCAAAATATTTGATATAAATATTTGTTGATATTTATCGGATTTTTCATATTTGATATAAATGTTGGATGACATGGATTACACTCAAACATAATAGAACTAATTTTGTCAGATAATTGACAAATAACCTCTAAGAGTTAAACTCGAATACATACAATGGTATTATTTTTTTTTGACCAAGGTGTCCAGACGTCTCCCATAGGGGACTTTACCTGACTAATCTTTATGGGAATGTGCAGAATTCCTAATTCCAAACACATTGGATACACAACTAAAGGGAGTGGCCCGTTAGAACAATTTTGAAATTCAAAATTTGACTCAAAATTTTATTGAACTGATAATTTAATTGAATTTTTAAACTCAATAAATTCATTAAAATTTATCAATTTATTTGACTCATAAATTCTATCCACTTGAGTCCACTTAGTAGTTTAAATATCAATTGTCTGATATCTATCGTTGACGGGTGTATTAGCGATATATATTTTATACATAGTATTTTTAAATGATATGTATTTTATCAAAATTAATTTTTTAATCATAGGATAAGATAATACAAGCTTCTATTCTCCATTTAAAAATTATAAAAAATGTGAAAAAATAAAAAACCTAATATGTGCATATTTTTTTAGTTTTGATTTTTATACCTACTTTTCCTTAAAAGTACACGGGGAGATATTATTTTTTTAAATTTCCCATTTTGCCCTCATCGTTTTTGTTCTCGTTGCAGAACCGCTCTTTCTCTCTCTCATTGGGAATTGGCAAGTTGACATTGTGACCAATGGCCCATACCGCCTCATAAAAAGAATTGTTTATATAACCCGAAGGTCGGTTGACCCAAAAGCATAATTTTCATACTAAATTACACCGACCTTCCCCAGTTAGTAGTTCCAAACCCTAGACTTAGTTTACGTGCCCATCCGCTCCAGACATGGATGGATGGCTGTCTCCAGCATTTTCCTATGTCCATAATGGGAAATATAAAATGCAGAAACAGAGAATCAACAGCTGGTTTGGATAAGATGGGTCCCATCTACTTGACACCAAAGAAAATGGGACCCTCTTTGAAGCCAATCGTCAACTTTTGTTTCCAAAAAATTAACCAGTCAATGGTTAGAATCGGGCACTCTGTCGACAATACACATCTAGTACAGGTGTATGTGCCTGCATAGAAATATGTTTGAAAAATACATGTCTGTTCTCCAAAAATTGATGCAATACTGATATCATTGTTATCATTATTATTATTATTAGCCAATCAACCTTTTGAGTCTAGTTTTTATTTTACGTAATCAAAGACCATATCCTCTACCACCCTACATTTTGTCATTTTTTATCTTTATCCAAAATTTTAAATATCTACCTCTTTTTACAGTTCTTGCCACCTATTGGAGTTATTTCTGGTCATTTAAGTGCTCCTCCCTCAAAATTTTTTTTTTTGTCCTTGCCAACTGCAGATTATAGATTTCATATATTGGGGTTGTTTCTAGTCACTCATGTATATGTCCAAACCATCTTAACAACATCCAAAGTCAACCATAAGCTGATGGTTCCCTCCCCAACTTGGTTATGGGGAATCTATATACAATCAGACAACTTGGCTGGCATGTCCCCCCACAGGAAAGGCCTTTAGGTTTAATTTTCTAATCAGACCCTAATTATATTAACAGCCCCCTGTTTATAAGAGCTTGCTATAAATGCAATCTAAACCAAAGCAGCTAAGCCCCATCACAGCATTCATCAAATACACAAAAACTCAGGACAGAAGGTTACCTGCATTTCAGCCAAATGAGCAACAAGGTCGGTGTCTCTCCTGCTGCCTCTGCTGCTTATGGTGAAAGAAGCTTCACGCATCGAAGGCCTCCTCCTCCAAAGAGAGGGCAGATAAAGTCACAAATAGCTGCCAATGCACTACAATCCATTGTGTCTGTACTATCTAGAGCCACAGTGTATCGGCCACACTCCAATAGAAAAGCCTACTTGAGGGAAAGAAGAAATGGTAGGCATCCTTGATTCACACAAAAGATCATAAGAACAACCCTTTGATGTATCTCGCCAACGAACATTTCAGTTCAGTGTTGAAAGTTGTTGGCAGGAATAATTTTTTTCTTGTAGATTAGCAAAAGTAAATGTTACAAAATACAAGGTGTGTCCAATGAATGGCATGTCAATGGCGTAGAATATTTTCCAACCCGTACATGGTTTATCATCACCACCAAAGAAGCCTCTCCATTAGGGAAGAATCATGGTCCCACAGTGCAAATGCATAATGCAGTCCACACATGGAGGCCCATGGTTGTGGATTACCATAATGCAGTCCGCTCGTATATTAAACTCCGAACATCGGCAAACCATGCATTTGCTTTGGCATGAGACCCTATAATTCCACCCTTAGCTTTCACGTTATTTACTATGCTGCTGTTGTTCAGTAGGTTTGTGTTGCTTCTGCTTTTGAAGACACTTGTGTTGCTTCTGTTGAAGTGCTTATTCAGCTGATCTGAACTAGCAGAGGGTTTACTATGTTGCTGTTGTTCAGTGGGTTTGAATTGCTTCTGTTTTTGAAGACATTTGTGTTGCTTCTGTTGAATTGCTTCTTCAGCCTGATCTGAACTAGAAGAGGGTTTACTATGCTGCTGTTGTTCAGTAGGTTTGTGTTGCTTCTGTTGAAGTGCTTCTTCAGCCTGATCTGAAGTAGCAGAGGGTTTACTATGCTGCTGTTGTTCAGTGGGTTTGAATTGCTTCAGTTTTTGAAGACATTTGTGTTGCTTCTGTTGAATTGCTTCTTCAGCCTGATCTGAACTAGCAGAGGGTTTACTATGCTGCTGTTGTTCAGTAGGTTTGTGTTGCTTCTGTTTTTGAAGACATTTGTGTTGCTTCTGTTGAAGTGCTTCTTCAGCCTGATCTGAACTAGCAGAGGGTTTACTATGCTGCTGTTGTTCAGTAGGTTTATGTTGCTTCTGTTTTTGAAGACATTTGTGTTGCTTCTGTTGAAGTGCTTCTTCAGTCTGATCTGCACTAGCAGAGGGTTTAGTGCTAACAGAAATGAGGTTCTTGAACCAACTGCCTTGGAACCTAGGGGCGACTCTGCTGGGATTGTTCGGAGACTCAGAAGAGGTTACGCCTGAAATGAACCGGCACACCACCTTCCCAGCAGTTGCAATCTCTGTCTTAGCTTGCTTCCACTGCACAGAAAAGCATAAACAAAGAAAGAGTAAAAGGTTGAAGTTAGATTGCCATATTCAAGCTGATGGTATAATAAACGAGGAAAGATGAAAATGAGAAAGCAGAGATTTCTAGGCTGTAAAATTAATAATATATCACTACAATGTCAATCTCAGGAATATGATCTGGAACTATCATTCCATGCATGTAGAATCCAATCACATTGATACATGAAAGATATTGTACATAAGTACAGTGCATCAACTAAATAATCACTCCAATCCGTTCGAAAGACCCCTCAAAAATATGATTTAAGCTACAGTTTCATATGACAAGCAATTGCTACAAAAGAATCAGATCGCAATTGTGAAAATAGGAATTGCAGCGAACAGAAGAAAAAAGGAGCAGCCACTCACCCTTATTGCTGTATTTGCAGCAACTTCAACGGCAGCATCACCAGCATTGGCAAACCGGTTAACCCAAGCTGTGAAATTCATATAATTGTAAGGATAAGAAGAACACAACCAACAGCAAACAAAACCCAATTATCATTTATGTTTTGCCAAGTAATCTAAATTAAGCCACTATCACCAAAAGATCAAGTTGAAATACATAACAAAAATTTAAATTCAAGTCATCAAAACATTAATATTTGAATTCAAGCCACCAAAACAATAAAATTTACAAATAATACATGGCTTTTTCCACCCCTTTCCATATTGAGTCAGTTACTTGGACTACATTTATGGTTAAAGCAACATGTTGCAGGAACAATTCACAAGAACCTTTCTAATGTCACAAGATTTGTGGAATTATATGTTAAAATAATGGAATCAAGACGGTCTCGAGTCAATTTGGAAGGTTGATTTGGTATAAGCCCAACTCAACTGAGTCACATGAAAAATATTTTAGGTACAAAAAATTCAAAAGTAATGTCAAAAATCCAAAAATAAAATAAAAATAAAACAGAAGAACTTGAGCTCAAAAATAAATGAAATGTCCATTCTGTGCATTTGGATTTAAACTTTTTGGGTAAGTATGTTCTGAACTTTAGCCCATTTCCATACACACAAGTACCCTCAATTTCGTCGCTTTCTTTTTCTGTTTTGCTTTTTATAGTGGGCTGATCTCTAACCAACCCAAACCATTGAATACCTTCAATACCAGTTAATTGTGTGAGGCCCAATTTGATGTCCATCCGATTTACAAGGATCATCAGATCAAAATTCATCCTAAAACATCTACTGGTGATTATGAAACTTCAACTACAAGAATGATATCAAGTGCGAGGGTGATTGCATCAGGATAAAATTATACTCCTAGAACTGATGTTAAGTTTTCATACACTCATGCTCTACCTTGATTCGAATCCATTACCAGCACTGTTCCCTCGTAAAGAGTGCACTTTTAATGTCCTATAGCATTACCTTTCAAATTTTGATAAAAACTATTATAGGACACATGATTACACAATTATTATATTTCTTTTCTTTTCATATACTATTCTTTATACATCTTTTGAAATATTGACATTTGTGCAAGTGATCATCTGACAGAACCTTTAGCACAAGTAGTAAGGGCGTGTTGTTACATGGGTGTTAGATAGACAGTCGCCCCATGGAAATAATTTGCCAAATCCGATATAAAGGCCAACACTAGATCGATGAGATAATGGCTTCGATGATGATGATGATGCAAGTGAGCATCTCCTAATCAATTATTGGCTTGTTTCCCCAAAAGGATAATTGACTTCTCATAAGAGTTGACTTCAAGAATCTAGCTAATCAATTGTTAGTTTGTTATAAGCCAAGTAGTACGGTATGGTTGTGTGTGGAGTCTGAGATGGATGTGCGTTGGTCTCAACGAACCTAAAAAAACGAAAAGAAAAGAAAAAGGACCCTAGGAATTGGCACCCATTTAAATAAATTTAAATTTAAGTTCAATTTAAATGAAAATAATCTGTGAATAATAAAATTAAAGAAAATAGTTTACTACTTTTATTCTAAACAACTAATAAACAAACATATAAATATTTTAATTAGACTTTAGAAGGAAAAGGGGGTTGTAATGTTTTTGTCATCTTAGAAACAATTTTTAAAAGGTGCTAAACAAGTTAATGAAAAATTCATGAACAGTCTAACTCAGGTGCGTCACACATTTTGAAGAGTTTGTGCAACATAGGTTATAAGAGTCTCCTTCAATACAAAATTCAATTCGTGAATTGTACTAAAATAAGAAAATATCTTATCATCATAAAAATAAAGAAATATTCTATCAAAACAAATGATAGTTATGATACAGATATTCATAACTTTATTGCTAGAACAGAGTCAACTCACCTAAGGATGTTATATAGCCAGATTGAACAAGCCAACTGAGTCTTATCATATTGGGTTGAATCCCATACCCTTGTTGACTTGGACTTGGCCATATTTTAAAACTCTGATGTCATCAACGGGTTCTTCAATAAGAAAAAAGAAAAAAAAAAGGGCAAGTCTTAATCAAGACAAAACCATAAAATGGGACATTTTTTTAATTCATGTACCAGTAAACTATATGTGCCCCAGATGTGCAAGCATTCTTTTGGGGCCAAGCTCTGATGAATCCAAACCCAACCAATCAACTCCTTATACCATGAATTGGCATGAATCCATATTTGTTCTCTTAAAAATGATACTTAATGTTGGATTAAATGATCCTGTGTTTAGTTGTTGATGCGGACAGAATGATAGTACATGAACATGGGGCACCAGTATGATGATTTTTTATTGATTTTAGTGTTATTTTGATTTTCATGATTTTTAGTAATGGTCATATTTCAAGTCTACTACAATCTCTGATTAACATGAAATTGGATTCATTGGATGGCTTTTTTGATACCCTATCAAATGAGTCCAAGTTTATGCAATTCTGACATGTATAAAAATGTTATGGCCTATTTTCCGATAAGGTATCATAAAGTGACGAGTTTGAGTTTGTAAATAATCCCACATCGATTATGTACAAAATTTGTCATGTGGAGGTACTTTAAAAATACTAGTGGAAGCCTCAAGGCTAGAACAGAGCTGAGTTGAATTGAGTTGAGTTCTATTATTTTGTTTTTGAAGGCTTTTGTCCCAATCTACATAAAAGAGTAATCCTAAGGAGATAATCGCTTTCTCTTGGGTTTTCTCCTCCAAAGCTCAGCTTGTTAGTTCCAAGTGAGCATCGAGGATCAAGAAAGCATCCTCCATTAATTATAAAGGTAATTTCTTTGATTTATTTCAGTTTATTTCAAATTGGAGAAAATAATTTCTTGAGAACTTATTTTTATGAAATTGAGCATAGAAGAATTTATTGTTGGGTCTATTTTTTGTAAAATTTTTATTTTTGTGGATGATAACTTATTGGGTTTGTTTCTTGTAAGTCCATTCATTAAATGTAGACAAGATCATCTCGGATCCTTGGCCTACATTGGTTGTTTACATCATTAAATCATCTTGGGCCTTAAAACACTGATTGTCACCATCCAATTAGGCTTTTTGGCCCAACCCTAATTCACAACGTGAAATTTACCTACTACTCCTTCCCCCTTTCCAAAAATAAATAATATAAATAAAACCTCAATCCCCATAATAGGAGGCAGCCCCAAGTAGGCCTCACAAAGAGGTCTGACCTTATTACAGTTTGGGAAACATGTAATACAAATTCTGCCTGCACACTTTCATTCCAAAAAAAAAAAAACAACCTATAATGGTTCAAATTGAATAAGCAATTTTTTACTGCTATCTTGACTAAAACATAGAAATAGTATAACCTTAATATTATAATATGCACAAGATTAGATGGATGTGTTCAAACTTCAAACAATAGTGGAGTTTTTGTCAGCAGATACAAAACACCATGAAACAGTGTCTCACCTGGAAGCTTTGGCACACCAAGCCTTTCACAAAACTCATCACAGAAATGATTGCAATTTTGCGCTAACAGGTCATATGAGGTCCCAGGCCACTCTCTGCTAAGTTCCCTCAGAATATAATTAACCTTGAAGCTCGTAAGGCTTGTCTCTCCTAGGACAATGCTTTCCCGGTAAGTATACATAGGATTTTTACACGGAGTGCAACTAAAAACTCCAGAACCAGTTTCACAAAATCCAAACGACCACTCCTCATCTCCAAAGACCTGCCATGATTAATACCAGAATGAGCAATAAATGCCAAGCTCCAAAAGCATGTTATTTAAGAACCTGACCCCAAAATTGCATGGGAGTATCAGCAAACATCAAGAAGGTTAGGTGATTTGGAAATATATTCTGTTAAGTATATATTATAAAAATAATAACTAATAAATAAAAGAACAATGTAGTTGAGACACAGAAACACACACACACACACACACACACACATATATATATATATAACAGGCTGTAATTTCATGTATCCAGCGTACAAACCCATATTCGAACAAACAAGTTGTGGTTTCTCTTTCAATCAGGCACTACTAATCAGTATTGTTTCTTGCATCATAATGCATTCGTTTCTCCACATCAACAATAGTCATATTCATCTTCCAAAATACTATTTGGTTCCCTTGGTAGCCATTACTCCTAGAATTGTTGTTAGGTTTCCGTAACATGGAAGGCACATTATGAGTACCGTACAACATTCACTTTCCATCCAGTAACAAAAACATGTCATAGAGTACAATTTGAGACAATGCAAAATGTGTGGTTATGTAGAAGAGTGAAGCAAAAATGGGAAACAAAAAACACAGGTATTTGAGAGGGGAACTGAGTTAACAATAACTATGTTCAAAGACATATCATTTCACTGTAAACTGTAAGTTCCAAGTAGCACTCCATTCTCACATCTTTGTTCCTTTCATTTTCAAAGTAGCAAAAAACCTGGAGAGGAAAAGAACTATCCAACCATCCCCTGTAGGAAACTAGTTTAATTGATGATCATTGGGGAGGAAAATCAGCTTCAGCAAAAATCAAGGCACTTTTTATTTAAAATTTATTCTCCAGCAAAGATAGAAAAAAGACAAACAAATTGGAAAACGACATTGGTTTTTGCAAAAGCAATCTCACTTCCTAATGCTACTCATTAATGAAATTGACATATGTGTCCTAAAGAATTCTGATAGGGGCACCCCTGGTTTGGATAGTCAGAATACTTGGAACTTCAGAAAATTTGATAAATGAACACAAAGAATCAATCACCTCTACAATGGTTAAAAGAGTAACAAAAGGCAATGCTATTATCAAATATTCCAGTGTCCCAATCACCAGTCCACCATTTTCCTTTCTAGTGCCATTCAACTTTGAGTGGTATCAAAAAGTCAAGTAGGGCTCCTGAATATCAAACATTGACCACCCATATTGTCTCCCTTCTGTCAATCCTATATAAAATCATTAAGCAGGCACCCATAAATGCAAATCTCCCATCCTCTAAATGAGTAAAATGGAAAGGAATCAAAAACCAAGAATCATCTAAGGGAGACTTTGGGTTCAGATAAAGTTTTTTTTTCAAGGGAAATATCTTAGAAACTTTCTCCCAACCTTTCAAAGTAGGTTTGAATCATCGTTGGTAGGGAGGTTAAGTCCTCTTAAAAAACTTTCTCCGAATCAAGAGCAGATTGCAATCATGAGAGGACTAAATTCTCTTATAATACTTTCTCCCAATCCAACTGCAGGTTGGAACCATCCTTGGGTGGGAAGGGCTATATTCTATTAAAAAAGTTTCTCCAATCCAAATGGAGGTTGAAATCATCCTTTGTGGGGAGGGGAGGAATAAACTCTCTTAAAATACTTCCTCCCGACCCAAATGGAGGTTGGAAGCATCCTTGGGTGGGAAGGGCTAAATTCTCTTAAAAATTTCGCCAATCCAAGTGCAAGTTGGAATCATTCTTGCTAGGGAAGACTAAAATAGTCTTCAAAACTTCTCCCATCCCAAATGCAGGTTGGAATCATTCTTGGTTGGGAGGACTAAATTCTCTGAAAACACTTTCTCCCAACCCAAATGTAGGCAGGAATCATCCATGGTGGAGAGGGCTAAATTCTGTTAAAAAACTTCCTCCCACCCAAATGCAGGTTGGAAATTGGAATCAACGTTAATGGCGAGAGCTAAATTCTCTTAAAAACTTCCTCCCAAGCCAAATTCAGGTTGGAATTATCCTCAGTGGAGATGGCTAAATTCTCTTTAAAAACTTCCTCCCATCCCAAATGAAGGTTGAAATCATCCTTAGTGGGAATGGCGAAACTCTTAAAAAACTTCTCCCAACCTAATGCAGGTTGAAGTCATCCTTAGTGGGGATGGCTAAATTCTCATAAAAAAAATTCCCCCAACCTAAATGAAGGGCGGAATGATCCTTAGTGGGGAGGGCTAAATTCTCTTAAAAGGAAATGGTGGGCAGGTCTCAATCCTCTTACAAAACTCTCTTAACCCAAATGCAAGTTGGAATAATCCATAGTGGGGAGCGTTAAATTCTCTCAAAAAAAAAAAAAAATTCCCAACCCAAATGCAGGTTGGGATCAAAACAAAAAGGATTACCATTAAACGGTTTTGAGAAGAAAAACCTTTCTCACCCAAACGATGAAAAAGAAATCGATTTCTCCTAAAAACCATTGCGTGGACAATTGGTGAAGGGTGTGTTCTAAATTAGTTCCCAATTCCGAGGTCGTGCATTGTAGTCCTCTGAACGCAAAAAAATGAATAGATAAATAAATATTTAAATAAAAAGGATTACACCTTTAGCACTCTGTCATCATTAAAAAAAACGATTTTTTACTCGCCAAAAGGAAGAAGATGAGAAAACCTGGACAGCGCTGTGGAAAATACCACCCAAACCGATGCCATCCTTGAAAATCTTGTTGATTTGGAGGATGGTGTTGTTGGTCTTGGCAGAGACGTTGTTTGTTACGTCGTAAATGTGAAGGATCACCTTCTTCATCTTAGTCCTTCTCCTCCTCCTCCTCCTCTCAATCCATTGAATTACTCCTTAAGCCTCACGCGAATAAAAATTCATCTCTTGCTTCTTCTGCAAACGCCCCACGAGAAATGAGGCGTACGATCATCCGTTACTCCCACCGGACGACACCAAAACCTTCTTTCATTCGTCTATTTATTAGTCAAAGACGGAAATGCTATGGTGACGGAAACTATTTTTAAAATATATGATACTAAACAGGCAAAGAAATTTGGAAATTGTTTTGTGTGTGGTACTTTTGTTAAAGATAGTGTTTTGGGATCATTATATTCTTCCTTTTATTTTAATAATTTCAAAAAGGTTTTGTGTTTATTTGAAATTATTATATAAATTAGTTTTTTATCTAAAAAAAAATATTCTAATAAGAGTTGAAAGAAGAGTTCACAACCTATTTGAAAAAGAAAAAAAATAAGAATGCCCATATCTCATAATTATTTGTTTAGATAAAAGATTAAAATAAAAATATTATTTATTTATCATAATAATTAGATTGAGACATCAAGAATTGAGAATGGCCACACATCGTTCCATGTAAACTCATATTACATTTAAATATAAAAATCTCTTCTCTCGTGAATTTAAACAATTAATTATTCATAATGTTTAATCTTAAAACAAATGATAAATATTGATAAATCTCAATATAACTTAATAAAACAACAAATCGAGAATTAATAAAATTTATGTTCCATATCAAAGTCGTGAAGTTTGAGATATTTTAAAAATTAAAATGAATAGAAGGAGATAAATCAAACTTCAATAAAAAAATTAAGGGGGGAACCTAACTCAATTTAAAAATCTCAGCTTCAATCAAATATGAATTTAATGTAGATTTTTTTTCTTAATCTAACTTGACTCAAGATTTACAAATTAATAACTTAGCCCATTCCTTTTTCGGGTCGAGTCACTCAGTCCAAGGATCATCTCTAATTTGAATCAAAATCCTAATTTAAATTATAAAATAAACAAATTTTATGCGTTTTACAATTACAATAAATTTTTGATTTTTTTAATAACCAAAGTCAAAGTCAGGAACTTTCCATACTCTATTATGACGACAACTCTTTCTCATCGGGTCGGTAGCAGATCGAAGAAAGTGAATTGCAAGAAAATCCCACCTTCTCCTCTCTCACACTTTCTCAGTCGCCATGAAAACGGATAGGGTTCGAAACCCTAATTTATCTTCCATTTTCATCAGGTATTTTCTCCAATATCTTTTTCCCTGCATCTTTCTACGCCATTTGTACCTGTTTAAATTCTCACTATTACCTGTAGATGCAATCATTTCCTCTCCTTTTGAGCTTTTAATTAATAGTTTTCTCCACAATTCAATCACTTAATCCCAACATTTGCATCTCAGGTCGCATCCTGTCTCGTTCAAAAATCAAATTCTAGGGTATTGGATTGATTCGAGGTTTCTAATTTGGGGTTTGCTTTGAATTAGGGATTTCGGTCGAATTGGGTTTCCAGTTGAGGGAAATTATCCAAAAGGATATATTGGTAAACACATTTGTGGGGCCCACGTTTATACTCCTGAACCGTACTGGGGAATTGAACTACGAGTTGCATTCATTCTTGAGACCCAAGTGTTACAGATCATTACACTCCCGAACCATACCAGGGAATTGATTCATTTAAGCCAATTTTTGGCAGACTCCCGTCCTAGTATAGTAGTATAGTCATTTTCAACCAACCGATTGATAGTGGGGCCCACAAGAAGGATCTAAACGAGTTCTCATTCGCAATAGGCAAATTCGCGTCATATTTTTTTTTTGAAGACCAATAGTGAGAATAGAATGGAATGACATTGTCGAACTTGGCCTTAGGCCAGGCCTCTGTACCATTCCATTCTCACGTTATTTCTAGAGTCATGACGATTTTGGAATGGGGTAGCTCCCCACATCATGCACAATTGCACACATATACCCAGTCTAAATTCACAAGAAGCTGTTTTCTGCATAGGTAGTACGTTGCGGGGCATGGGATGCACTGTATTAAGTATTAACAGCAGAATTGAAGAGTATAACTTTAAGATCTGGGTTGATGGTCATCACTCATTTTCATTTTGACTCTTATTTTTATGTTTTAGACTAGATTTCTAGCCATCACCTTTGGCATTTCTTTTGACGATAGCCTGTAATGGAGGGTGCTTGGTGTCACAAACTTGAAGTTGCTAGTTCAAGTCACCACCTGCCTTCCAGAGAAGGTGCTCCGAGTCTTGCCTAGTTGCCTTAAATATGGTGAAGTCCTTTGGCCCATAAAATGATGTTGTAAATCCATCTTTGAGTAATTTTACAAAAAATGACATAAGTTGGATATGGTAGCAGTTTTCTTAATGGGCCACGAAGATCTATTTGTTTACTTGTTTTGTTTTCTTTGCAGTTAATGCTAGGCTACTTGATTGGGTATTTGTATCTGCCACCTGAATTTCACTGACTGGCGATTGGATTTTTTTGGTCTGTGGAGATGGGGAAGTGCAAATGGAATCAAAGATCAGGGAGAATGGTGTCAATGGATGCATCTGTCAGTGCTTATCGTTTTGCACTTCTGTCTCCAGTCGTTTCTGTTTGGGACTGCATTCTTCGTAAGATGAGATATTCCTTCATACCTGAGTGGGTGTAGGTTTCTCTGCATACAATTGTAGCTTAGAATCATACAAAGAATTAGGTTTTAAATGTTTGGTTTTGGTTGGAGATGTGCTTGAGACTTTGAGTCACATAATTTGAAGAGTTTGTTTGAAATTTGATTGGAGTTAGAAACTTAGAATGGTCAAGAGGAGAATATTCTAAATTTTTTATTGAATAGAAATGGAGTTTAGTCCCACAATTCGAAGGATTTAAGTGAGATTAGAATTATACAATTAATTAGGTGTTGAATCTTTAGTTTGAATGGAAATGGGTTTTGAGGCATAAAGTTTGAAGAATTCAAGTAAGATTTGATTGCTGGAGAGTTGAATTTGAGGAGTCTGGGTTTCATGGATAACACGGGGGCTGTTCAAGTACCATCAATGGTTCCGAAGAAAGAGAAGAAGAAGAAACAAGTGAAAGATGAGTTGAATCGCCTCAAACAGGCAGAAAAGAAAAGGAGACGCCTTGAGAAAGCACTTGCTAATTCTGCTGCCATTAGGTCTGAGCTGGAAAAGAAGAAGCAGAAGAACAAAGAAGAACAGCAGCGGCTTGATGAAGAGGGGGCTGCAATTGCCGAGGCAGTGGCTCTGCATGTTTTATGTGATGATTCAGATGATTCATGCCCCTTTGTGCTAAATAAGAATGACGGGTTTGGATTTGACTCATTACAGGACTGTGCTAGCAATATTGATGCCATCATGGGAGGATGGAAGTCGGATCTACCCTGTTCAAGCTTTGGAAAGTTCTCTGTGGATGAGTTTGGGTGGGTTTCGGATGCTTATGGATCTGGGTGCAAGTGGAATAATTTCGGATGGTCGTTTGCACCCAAAATGCTTGACCAAGAACTCCCAGAACCATACTGTGAAGAGAAAGGTCAAAAGGCAGAAATATTGGCAGGGCTCATGGCAGCAGAGGCTGTTTCTTCTCTCCAGATTGCAGAAGATACAGATGGTGATGCTTTTACCACTGAGAAGACGACGACTGTTCTTATTAATGGGATGCTGAATGGTCCTCGCTGGGGGCCTCTTAGCAGCCCAGTCAGTCTATGAGGTTTGATCATATAGTAACAATTATGTATATGCCATGAATCTGTTTTTGTTCATGTATTTTTCTTCATGGTGGTGGTGTTCTGTCATGCTCTCATGTATTTGTTCTATTAAGTGTTTGTTTCATGAAGCTTGCCATCTGCATATCAACATTATTATACAGATTGGACGATATTGGTATCCTGGCTTCTGTTGATAAGATAAAAGAGTTAGATTTTCTCAGGGTTTCTGATTTATTATTTGAGTAGATATTATGATTCAGTCGTCCATTTATTTATCTTTAGTTTTTTGGGAAACATTTTCCGCATCATGTGATAGGGGCATCCATATAAATATATAAAGACCATGAACAAGAATACCCTCATCGAACTTTTGGAAGCATGAGATCATGTTTTCCATTTCATTCTTTTGGAAGCAGTACTCGGTAGGTCATCTTTTTTTGTTTTCTGGACCTAACTCATCATCATCATCAATTTTACAATTCTATCTATCTAGACTTGACTTTTTAAGTTTTACTTCTCGATTTGAATATTCGATCCTATCATGTGGATCATAAGTCCACTACACTCACTATCCATCAAGTTTGTCTTTATCTCTTCAGCTTCAACGTTTTGCATTTCTGTGTCCCAACCTAACTGAAAATTTTAAATCTTAATGAACCTATAATTTCTTTGTAGGACTTAGGGTTGACCTATTGTGTTATGCTGAGATTCAACCCTTGCCCTACTCTAGCTCTGGAAGGGCCTATTCTAAAGTGTCGAAGCCAAAAATTCAACCTGGTTTGGATTGAAGCAAACCCAAGCTAATTCTGGTTGAGGAACCCAACCATTACTGATCCAAACTAGACCTGACCCAGAGTTCCGGTGGGACGAGTTGATCTTTGTTGGGCTAGAGTTGCATCCTAACAAAAAGGAGTCATAGTGAGTTCGTTTCTTGGTCAAATCATTTTGGATCACTTCTTATGGGTTACTCCTCATTGACTTACCGGTGGGTTAGGAGGTTTACATATACTCATGGATTAATCTCACCTCCAATGTGGAGTAGGGATACCCATGTTAAAAAAAGTTAAGATGTATTTGTTGAAAGTAAAGAAATCATGATCCAACAAAACAAGTAATTATATAGAAATATAACAAGATTTATGTGGTTCGATATTGTGCTTACCTTCACAATGGAATAAAGTAATTTCACCATTTTCATATAAAAAATACTATTTTTAAGACTAGAATTACGATAATGCTCTCTTAACATGTAAAAATCACTCAAAGATGGTGCCTATACAGAATTATGTAGACGTTTCCTCTACAGTACGAAACCTGAATTGACCTACTGCTTTGCTCACAAATGAAAACATTGCAGAATGGATTTAATTATGGTTATATTAATGGGTAGTGGTTTGTGCATCTATGGTGTACCAGGAAAATAAAATTTTGCCAAATCATTACCCAATATTAAAATTGAAGATATGATACAACATAGTAAAGGTGTTTATATATTTCTGTTAGTAATAATGGGACTTGAACACAGCCGGTAGGACTTTAGAGTTTAGTCTGCTGTTTATATTCTACACATCCGAGCTATTTTGGTGTTTGGTAATTGGTACCAGGCATGCAATTTCTTCCCGTCGCATCTGCTTAACAATGCATTGTGTTGCTGAATATCATTGTTTGTAATCAGTGAAAATTTCGATCATTTTATTGTAATCAGTGTGGAATTGTGGTGTGTTAATTAGAGTTTTGTGGGGATCCCTTTAGCGGCCAGCGTCTTAAAGGTCACAGAATCTTGAAATGTTTTATATCCAGAGGCCATCAAAGTGTAGAGAGAAAACGTCTTTCCTACCATATATATAAACAACAATATTGAAAAAGGAAAAATAAAAAGAAGAAAATTAAATACTATAATATAAAGATTTATGTAGTTTCTTTTTTATATGTCCATGGGTTCAACACCAATTGCTACGCTCAAAGGCAAAATGAAGAAAATGTTGCTTTTTGTTACAAACGATCTATTCTCTCACACCGAATCACCATATACACTATCTTAATCAGGGTTTACATAAAATGACATCTGAAATTACATAATTATCCTCTAATAAAAAAATTTGGTTCTGTGGCTCTGCCACAAAAAACTTGAGTGCCGACCAGATTAATAGTACATCCCTGATGATCAGACTCTACAGATCTTGAACAAGAAATCCATCAGTTGCGCGGTTGTTCTTTAGGTGACAAAAAGTAAGTGGTGATCACACACTTAAAAATTCAGCCTTGTAAATTCCTTGCAGTAAGGCGGATTAATGAGAATCTTTAGACCTTTAATTTGCATCAAATAGTTAATAACTTTCGCAGGAATTGACAATTAGCTTTCTCTGCGGAGGCCATCTTCAACAGCTTCCATGTGCAAGTTTATAAAGATCTCAAACCCAGGCGAAATTTTCCAGCCAGGATCTGATCCAAACTATTCCGAAGCGAGTTCAAATGGATTTAACTACGTAAAACAATTATAACAAAAATTAGATGTAAAATGAGGGACAAACACGGTCAAACCAGACAACCCGAACTGGATTTAATCAATTTTGACTACTTGGAGCAATGTTTTAGTGACATGAGAACTGCAGACTTTTCTGGTGATCCAAGATAGAATTAAAAAGAGAAGGTGCTATATTATCCTACAGAGAATTGATTTTTTATTTTACAAATGAAAAAAAAAAAGATTTTCCTTTCTTTGAATGGTGAAATTATCATGGCTCTTCATTTAAATTTGCCTGGTTTTTTTCATAAACCCGTTTGTAGATGAATCTGATTCGATATCACATTTCAGCGGCAAAATGTCAGTAAAAAATAATTGAAATATCATATTTTAATGATTATCTGATGTGGACTGATCTATCATAAAGTATTTTGGTAGGGCGGTAATACAGAAAAACGAAGAGGATGATAACTTATTTTACAAGAAAGCGTAGGTTGTTTCTTTGATTGTGAGAATTTGGGTGATTCCTTTAGCTGGACGATTACAATCAGGATTTGTTTTTATTTTATTTTATTGTTTTCAAAGGCTCCATACCTGGTCAATTTAACAAATTACCTGAGTTAAAATGTTAAATTTTTCCCGAGGTTAATCAAATGGCCAAGGTGCCTGTGTCACGAAGCGGGATCTTGAGTTCGATTCACGCTCAATTTCAACTGATCATTCTCCATAGTTGCTTACTCGGTGTGAGAATTTGAGTGATTCCTATAGCTGGACAATTCCAATCAGGGTTTGTTTTTATTATTTTATTTTTTTTCAAAATCTCCATACGTGGTCAATTTAAGAAATTACCTGAATTAAAACGTTAAAATTTTCCCAAGGTTAATCAAACGGCCAAGGTGCCTGTGTCAAGAAGCGGGATCTTGAGTTCGATTCACGCTCAATTTTAATGGGTCATTCTCCGTAGTTGCTTACTAGTGTGTATAGAACTGAGAGACTTGCACATGCCCTAAGAACTAGTAAAGTTAAAATTGATCCATGTTCCAATACGGGTGAAACGCATGAAGAGCTTGGTTATAAAAAAAAATATTGTTTCAAATTTGATTCATCTAACAGTGTGACAATGATAGTGCCCTTTAGGGCTGCAACTCAGGTCGGATTTTGGCCGACTCGCATGACCCGAACCGAGAAATCATGCGGGTTGAGAAGATAAAAACCCGTATGAAATTCAGATCGGACTAGGTTGAGGATTTTACAAGTTAACCAGACCCAACTCAACCCGACCCAACCCGGCTAAAATTAGACTAAAATGGGTTTAGAATGCGGATTGGGTCAGAATTCAGGTCAGGTCGAGTTCTAGAGTTCAGGTTGAGAATTCGGTTCGGGTCAGTCGGGTTCCATATATACCAACTCAGGTAGGATTGAGTTTTAAGAAACCCGACCCGAGTTACAGCCCTAGTGCCCTTGATATAGATGGTCGAACCAAAACAAGCTCATTGTTGTTTAAGAGGAAAATGAGGGAAGAAGAAGAAGAAGCCTTGAAGAAGCTTTTGATCAATCTCTTCCAGATTCTTTAACTTGGTTCTAAGCAACAGAACATGCTGGGACAGGTAAGAATTCCTCCTTTATCCTTTGCTCCATTCTTTGGCTATGTTTTTGTTCTTAACCTTCCTCTTTAAAAGACAAAACATTGACCCTCACAGTAACCTTTCAATATCATTTTTTTTTTTTAAATTATTTTCCTTTTTTCCCCTGTTCTGTGATGGCTCCTTCTCTGATGGCTACTTCTCTGCAATTTACACCCTTGAGTTCTCGAATGAGTAGAAAATCCGAGACCCAGATTAAACTGGCACACAAAAATCTCTCCATTTGTTCTTTTTCCCACATTAATGGAAAGAATGAGGGAGCAGTCTGTAGAAGCATTTTTCAAAGAGAAACATGTGGAAACTGTACTGTGATAAACAATCAATCGATTTGGAGGGCTCTGAACTGCTTCCTGATAACAATGTAGCATCTACTACAATTGAGAAGTTCTACTCATCTATCAACAATAAGAACATGAAGCAGATAGATGAGTTCATTGCAAAAACATGTTATTTTGAAGAGTTGTCATATCCACAACCATTTGAAAGAAGAGAGGTAGGTGGCTTCTCTCATTCTTCTGCTTCATATCTTCTTTATTTACTGTTTTTCTGCTTTCTTTGTAGGACCGAAGGGCATGGTTCAATCGACAGGAAGAAGATCAGTATATAGATATAACAGTATCAAGTTCCTGAGGCATCTAACTTCGATAACCAAAAGCTAATAGTCTTCATACCCAAATGCAGGATGTAAAGAAGTTCTTACATGACTTGGCTGATGGCATGGGTGAGAATGTGAAGTTCAAGATTGAGAAGATTTACCATGGCGACGAATATGCGGCTGGTGTGACGTGGCACCTAGGTGAAATATGCAATTGAAATTGAGTTTTAATCATCCCTTTGTTCTTGATGCATATGCTACCTCCATTATCATTTTAAAGGAAGAAGTTTTAAATATGGGTTGAGAGGATTGATGAGCAAGAATCAATCAATTTGCAGAATGGAAGAATAGACCCATCCCCTTCACCAAAGGTTGCAGTTTCTATGAATGTGCAAGAGAAGAGGACAAGCTAGTCATCAAGTAGCAACCAGCCATTCCCTCCTTAATTCTCCTATTTTCATGTTTTCAAGTATGCAGAGTTTTGACTACAGATTGGTCTTATGTTCAGGAATGCTCGAATCGTGATCGAAACGCCAATAAAACCCGGAGCCTTTGTACTGGTATGTTCATCTCTCTCTCACACAGCAAGAAGTACAGTAAGGAATTATAATTTGGTTTAGAAACTGAAATCTTTTATTTTAATCCTTTTAAATCTTGGTATTTAATATGTTTATTAGTCTTTTTTAGAATATGTGCATAATATTTTCTGTAGAATAAAAAAATACAAAAATATTTTTTATTGTTCTGTCCAAACCTTTCTCATGGAAAACAGTTTTGGAGGCTCAATCATCTTTCACTAAAGGTATGAAAAAATATAACTAGAGGGAGAGGTCAGAAAGTAATTTCCATAGCTTGTGGATTTCAAAATATATGATCCAACCTATGGGATAATCATGATCAATCTGACCCAAGATCGAATACGAACACGACCCATGACTGATTCAAGACTTGTGACCTGAGCCATGACCATTCCATGATCTAATTGACTTGATCCATGACCCAACCTATAATCCAACCAATCTGACCTTTATTTTATGGTCAACTTAGCTAAACTTATGAATCAATCTACGATTTGAAACTCAGTTGATAGTCCAACCTAACCAAACACAATATCTGTAGTTTATTACTCGACTTATGACCAAACCCTATATCCCACGCTCACTCACAGCTCAATCAATGAACCAACTTAATCTGACCCAACTTATGCATTTCTAGATTAAATTTAAGTATGCCAAAAAATATCTAAACTAGTTGTACTCCTCCTTACGTAATATTATCATTTTAAGTGAACTATAGATTAAATTAACTATTTAATATATGTGTTATTATTTTTATTATTTAATTATTATGATAATTATGATCATTGTCATTATCATCTTCATCGTCTAAAATTAGCTATAATTAAATAATAACTTACATCTCTCCCATGAACAGAAACTTTTTGTCACATCAATTTAAAGGAATTAACATCTTAGAAAACAAAATTTATCATTTTATTTATATGAAAATAAAAATGATCAAGAAAGTCAATTTCCACAAACAAGACTTGTCCTTACTTTTCATGGTCACACCACCACATTCATCTTATGCTCAACATTCAACTGAATATGGCATTTGTGTTTCATAAAAACACCCTCTCAATCGAGGTTGAAATACTTTTTTATCATCCGATAACTAATTCATATATTTCACTTATATCCTTAAAATCTTCAAACTATTTAATTTAAAAATCTTTCTTCAAATTTCTAACTTATTATATATTCTGCTTATATTCCACCAATTTTAAATTATTAAACTCAGAAAATTTAGCTTCATTTTCAATTCATTAATTGGATGATTTCTTATCAAACTGATTGACACCACATCATTCACAAACAACATAAACTAAAAAGCACATCATCTTAAACTTGAAACCTTCGTTTCCCACAGCCAAACCAAACAAGTGAAAGTTATACTTATTACCATGGAAATGCTGATTTGACCGTCACTACCAAATTCCAGAAGAATAACTCATATGAATTCAACCAATAAACTTTACCAACATTCGTACTCGGAGAGAGAGTGGAAGCCTCAAGGTTCCTCATCGTAAAATAAAACTTAGATAAATTCTTAGATGAATTTATGAAAGTCTGGTACCCTGCTTTTTCTTAAATTTTTTTTTTTTTATCATATGCTAACATCTGCATCCCCTTTGAATATCTCAGAAGCTCTTGAAGGTTGTCACTTCTTTATTCGATCAGTTCCCCCATTTAACTGAGAGTATGTTCCTTGACATTTAACTGCTCGCTTTTGTCTGGTGAATGTGATGGCATATTATTTACTATAACAATTTTCTACTGCAGGGATCCTACAGAAGCCTAATTGTGGTTAAGTTTCTACTGAAGATATACAAGATGTTCATTGAGCCCATGATCCTTCCAGTTTTCGTGTATTACACACATCTTTGGACATTTGTGGCTCGATTGATAGGCTACATCATCAAAATAATACAAGCAATTTTGGGGTTATTCATGTGATACTGTCAGAAGATTTGCATACATATTGATGTGATTTGTTAAAGAGTGGAAGAATTCTGTAGCAGTCAGTCGTCTTTGTCGCTACTTGATCCCATTTCCAGCAATGATAAAGCCACCAAAGGCCCCAGAAAAGGTGGCAATGGCGGTTTGTTGAATGCAACAACGGGTTCGGTCTTGTCAACAGTACTAGGTCCTTCCCCTGAGTTGTCTCCAAACTTCTTTGGGGTTGAAGTTGTAAGAGTTCCTGTTTACATGCATAGCTGTTAGATAAATGAAGACATTACTTTAAATAATGAAATAAAATGCTAGCCCAACACTGAATGCTTCTACAATTCACACCATATTGCAAGTGGTTTCATCTTTTGTGTTTGGGAAGACGGACAAAACTC
The DNA here is from genome assembly GCA_022113865.1 of Chimonanthus praecox. Classification (NCBI taxonomy): domain Eukaryota; kingdom Viridiplantae; phylum Streptophyta; class Magnoliopsida; order Laurales; family Calycanthaceae; genus Chimonanthus; species Chimonanthus praecox. Next base: position 4,350,302 of record CM039094.1, read on the forward strand.
AAAAGCACAAAGATGGAGTGTTGCATTTTCATTTTTGTTTTTCTTTTGTTTATTTATTTTCACTTCCACTCCAAAATGTGTGAATACCAGTTGCAAATATAAACTTAGAGCTGAAAGATATCTCAGCCAATGTTATTGCTATTCAATGCGGCAACTGTAGTACTGTGGATTAAATAAACATGCAAACTGATTGCCAGTTGTATAAATCTCAATGAATCCTAAATAAATGTAGCCAATTACCCCAGGCTCCTTTGTTGGGGCGAACACGCCCAAGAATGTGTTTAACAGGCAATGAAGTTGTTCTGTGCATATGGGCTTCCGGTGTTTTCCTCCTTCAAACTATAGGAAATAGAAACAGTGACCCTGCAATCAAGAAGGTACGTCGATCCAATGCTGATAAGTATTCAGCACAGATAGCAGAACTAATTGATGAAGACGGGTTTTCACAATTTACTCAACATGGATAAAACTTGTAGCTTACTCTTAGAACAATTGAAAATCATGAATAAGTCAAATTGGCAGCAACATCTCATACTATGTCTTGAATCTTCTGAGAAACATTCACATGCATGCCTGCCTACCATGAGCAAATGTTCCCCAAAATGCTCAATTGAATAGAGAGAATCTCAATCATTTCACACTTCACGTTAGCTTTTAACTACTCTGAGAAGAATGCAGAATGATAATTCCACCTAAGAAAGCAGTACATATTCAGGTATTGCTTTCAATCTCTCTACATTTAGAGCAAGAACTCTAAAAGAAATAACTTGCTCTACTTCAACTGACCTCCTTCAAAATCTCCCATTTGTAATTGTTGTTGCCCTCATCCTCACTATGGCTATTCCCGGCTATCTGATTCCTAAAATGGAATTGCTCGTCTCTCCAATTTTGCCTAACCACCACACTAAAACTAACACTCTAGATCAAAAGATCAGAAAAATAGATCACTCAATTCAATTTGTGCATAATTTGATGGTCTTGACTGGCCAAACATCATTTTATTTATGTTAAGTGATCCAATAGGTATGCCCCATAGATTGGCAGCCATGACCGGCAATCTATTTTGGATGTGACCAGTGTCATTTTTCATCTCATATTTCACCTTTCATCATCAAATTCTACCAATGTTGTGGGAAACTAATGAAATAACTTAGTTCAGAGAAATTCATCTCACTTCAATGAGTCAAGAATCAAAACCCAACAAAAAAAAAAGCAATCTGATTGGAATTTTTCATTCTTTCATGAATAATGTTATGACCATAACATAGCAAATGCATTTTTATATACGATGTACATGAGATGATGATCATCTATAACATTTGAAAGGGATTTTCAGATACCCAAAAGTATATTTGTTATTTAGTAATCAAAATTGAACAAATGAATGATATGGAATAAAATCCATTGGGGAGGTTTCCCATCAGAGCTATTTATTTTCTTCACCTTGACAAGTTGCTAGGCTTTTCACCATATGGAACAACATAGACACCAAATCACACGGTTGAATATATACCCTGGATGGAACTGAAGTTCCATTCATGCAGAGCAGGCAACTGTTTGTATTGTCGGGATCGACAACAGCAGGCATATTTGAATCTTAATTTAGAAAATTATATTAGAATTATAGTTATTTTTTTGGGGTCAAAGTTAGAAATCAAAATAAAGTCTATTTTAAATTTTAACAGCTTAAAATAGAACTATACTCGTATGCTGAATTATAAATAAATAAATAAATTTAAAGTAAAAAGTTGCTTTTATTAATTTTTTTGGGATTCTTTAACAAGAGTGTATACACAGTAATACATTTGAGAAAAATTATTAAAGTTCCTTTATTCTCTTTGCCTCTCTCTCTCTCTCTCTTTTAGTATTAGAGAAAGCCAGTGCTCTTTTTCTTGTTCTTCAAAAGGGTAGAAGACGTTTGTAATGCAAAATCCTTCTACCTTTAGAAGTCCTTGGCAAAAAAAATCCAGGAAAATGTTTTCTAAGTTGGTAATTTTCCTATAATACTCACTGTTTTATTTCCTCTCTAAGTACGTACCCCCCAAAAAACAGTGGCCGTGAAGAACGCCAAAATTGAGATGAAGGAAAGGAATTCAGGCACAGAAATGAAATTAATGAATGCAAAAGAAAGAGAATTAAAGAGAGAAAGAGATTTGCAGAAGTACCTATTTTCAGATGGTTTATTGGCGCAAAAGATTGTAGGTGAGACGAATGTAGAAAGAGATTTGCATCAAGGAAGAAAAGGTGTGGAGGTGGCGACTGGCGGAGGTTCATGAAACTTCTAGGCACTCGACCGTTGCCACATGGCAGCGTTCTTTTTCCACAAGTCTAGGACTATCGCTAAACGGGTCGGGTCATGAGACCTATTATCTTATTTAATTCGGATATATTGGGATATCACGGATCTATCTCGACCATATGAATCGATATTCACTAATTTAATTGGTACAATATGTATCAATCGAGATATTTCAGTGTTTAAAAAGCCGTTATATCAATATGTACTGGCCGAGATTTTTAAACCTATCGAATATGGTTAATAAGGAGACTTGAGCCGAATAGAATCTCTTATCCGTTAGCAATTGGACCGGATTTTCTTTTGCAAAAAGGCCCTTATATGTTAAATATTTACGAACTACTGCGGTAGTCACTCAGGGGTGAATTTGTAATTTTATCATCACAAAAAGGGCCTTCTTAGTTCTAACTTCTCAGTATTGGGACTGTCATCTCCCTATCCTTAGTCATGGCTTCTCTTGTGTTCTCTACTCCGTTCGCCCCTTCTTCTTCTTCTACTTCTACTTCTTCTTCATTCACCTCTCTCTCGTTTCGGGGCCGTTTATCGGCTGTATCAGTACCGTTGCAGACACGAAATAAAGAGAGTCGAAGCCCCAGAAACGGAGGGGGACTGATGGTGAAGGCGTCGACTGGAATCGTGTTGGTGGAGAAAACGGAAGCGGAGAAGGTGAATCGCCTGAAATCGGTGTATCTTGAAAAGGTGGTTCCTCGGCTAAAGGAAGAGTTCTCCTACACCAACATCCATGAGGTATATTACTCCTCTTTTCTTCTTCCATTTCCCCATCTTTGGATTTTGGCTTCTTGAATGCTTTAGTCCTACTGACCACTTGAATTTGTGGCTCATTCTGTGTCTGCTTGCGTATGAATTCATTTTTGTTGAACTCCCAATAGGAATTACTCAATTACAGCATCTATTTTTTTTTTTTTTTTAAAAAAAATTCCGCTCAATTATGGTTTAAATAACCGAAAAATCGCTTCAAAGAAATACTGTGAAGGCTCGATTCTAGTCAAACATCTTACTTAGCCAAGTTTTTTCTGAGTTTTGGTTGAAAAAGTCTAGTTCAAATCAAATTAGAGTTGTTTTTTAGAATTTTTGGCATCACTAGAGCTCGTTGGACAATAGAAAGTGCTTACTGAGTTACCACATTTTTAAGAGATTGTAGGTTCAAATCATGTTAATATTTCCGTAAAAAACAAATCAGGAAAAGTAACTCGCTTGAGTTTTTCCAAGTTTTCTTGAACTTATAGAAGTGATTATGAAGATGAGGAGTGAAGTTTTCGGATCATCCAAATGCTTGACTCTTTGAATTAGCACTGCCGCCATTATCCAAATGCAGATTGCTCAATGGGCCCAACTGAAAATGGCTTGAATCCAGCTTTTGATTCAGATAACAAAGATTCAAATTTTAAATAGGAGCAATAAGTGGGTCAGACTTGGATGTGCGTATCCATGTCCGGTTACTGGATAACACCATTAGCAATTGGTTTAAAAATAAATGAGATATAGTTTTAGGTGTATTATCTAAATATATCCATAATGATATAAAAATTATATAAAAAAAAGCTAATCTAAGTTGCACTCTCTCTTTAAAGTTTAAACCTCCCTCATCTTAAATGTGAACATGTAATTGAAATAAATTTGACGAATGGACCCAAATTTGTATTACAATATTTGGATTGCATTTAGATTCGAGCATGATCCTTTTTTCAGGATCCATGTCAGGCTCAAGTTAATGTTTGAATCCAACTTTTGCTAATTGCATTCAGTTTCTGATTCAGTCATTCTCTGATCTGAATCTGACCCTACTGCTATTTTAATTGAATTGTTCTTTTGTTCAATCATTTTTGTTCTTGTTGTGAATTTAGATGCTTAGGTGTTGGTTTTGAATTTGCATAGGTTCCAAAGGTTGAGAAGATTGTTGTGAATTGTGGAATGGGGGATGCCTCGCAGAATGCCAAAGGTTTAGAAGCAGCAATAAATAGCTTGTCCCTCATTACTGGACAGAGGCCTATAAAGACACGTGCAAGAAATGCCATTGCCACTTTCAAGCTCAGGGAAGGGCAGACTGTTGGCATTGCAGTCACTCTCAGAGGAAATGTGAGATTTTCTTGTTGGCAGATTTTTCCTTTGTTACTTATATCACCTTTGAAGTTGTTCAATAATGAACTTGGCTTTTCACATATATGTACCTTTTTCTATTGGTATACCCCACATTGTAATTGGTTGGAATATTATGGCGGAGTGGATGGTCCATCCATGTGATTGTGGTGGGCAAAAAATGCAGTCATAAATCTTGATTTTTCTGCCTCAAATGGGTAACAATAATGGCTTCTGCAGATGATTTGGGGGCATAAATACACTATCCCATCTATTTTTTTCTTTTTTCCCAATTTTGACAAGAGTCTATAGGTTAGTTGCCAAATGCTCACTGTTGCAGCTATTATAGTTGTTTTTTTTTTTAATGGTTATTATTAATAGAGAAAAAAAAATGTCAGCCTATATTTGGAGGGAAAATGCTAAACTTACACTCAAGTTATCCTCTGCTATATCTATTGATGATGTGGTAAGTCATTTGTTGGTATCTTAACTAACTCCTGGAAAACCAACTAATTGTAATTTGTGACGTGAGATTGAGGGTATAAAAGGGTGTAACTTAAGGATAAGTGTAACATCTCTCTATTTAGAATTGATGATAACTTTTTTTTGAGAAAATATTTAAATTACTAGCAATTTATTTTGCTTCAAAGTGTCCTTTTTGTAATTACTGTTTCATTTCCATTTCTTTTTTTTTACTCCATGTGTTTATCTCTGAATTTATCATTGTTCTTGCAATTCATTATTTCATTTTGTCATTCTTTCTCCCATTTATTCTTCTATACCAATAAATTGACATTCTATATTGTAACTTGACTGTTGCTCTCCTTCCTTGTTTACCTTTTCATGGTTTATGTGATTTACTTATTTCTTTTATTTTATAAAAAAATCCTTCTCATAAAAGAATCCAACCATTATAAAGTGCAGTCCAACTTATACATGACTTTTGGATGGCATTCTCTCATTAGCTGAAGGTCTCTTTTTGGAAGAATTTGGAAATAGGATCTTTGCTGCTGCTGGATTTGCAATGGGCGATACTGATTGGTTTACAAGTTCACTGACTGCATGATTGGAGATCAGCCTTTTTTTTGTGGAAAAAGGACTCTTACGTTTTGCGGGTTGTTGAGTTGTTTCATGGTTCCATGTGGGTGTTTTTGAGAAATTTCATTATTTGACAGGAATCTTTTCTTTCTTTTTCATAATTAGGCATTTGAAATCTGCAGGAGAGTAAGGCCAGGATCCCATTTTTATTTCTTTGATTGTCTTGCAAAATAAGCGTCTCTCTCTCTCCCATCAGTCCATCTATTTTGTCAAAAAGTTCAGTTTCAAAATGTCAATGAGCTTTTCTTAAGTTGATATCTTATATGATCTGATAAGCCTTGATAGGACAACGCATACCAATTCACACATCCTACAAATTCTCTTATTCTATTTACCTGACCAATACATCAAAAACTCCAACACTTATGGAACATGGAAAATCAAACTCTTAAGCCTATCCCATACTAGGCTAGCCTAACCCGATACCACCAAGCACATAACAGACCACCATCTTCCAAGCTGACTTCCTGGTGGCCCACTCTAGGGTGGTTCTCACTTGGGACTGGGTAGCCCTTTCCATAAGTCGCCCCCTCCAAATGGCACTACAGCAGCTCCACATACATTGCCCAGACCAATCAGGAAAAGCGGCATTCTGCAGCACATCATCACATCAATCCCCTCAAGTTTCATCTATGCATGCAAGTTTGAAACATAATGTGCAAGTCCACATGATACCGAGTTATTTGAGGTTATTGAAAAGAAAATTCAGTTGCTTGTGGTTTTACCTGCTCAAGATTTCTTAGCTTTTGGGAAACAACTTCACATCCCTGTACTTTTTGAAGGAATGATCAAATTTTGAGCAAATTTGCTTCAATCAAATTGATATTTGGCAATTGTAGATTAAAGGGCTATATTTTACTTCAAATCATTACTTGAAAAAGGGCCATATTTTACTTCTTAACTTTATAACTAAATTGTTACTGCATTGTATTTAGTCATCCTCTTTCACCAGTGAGTTGTATTTAATAGTTCTTCTTTCACTACTTCCAACTTGCAAACTAAATTCACACTGAGATTTGAAATTTCTTTGTTTTGTCTTAAAAATTGTCAGAGCTTTCAATTACCCTCTATGCAGTTTCCAAAGATGGATAGTCTCTTGGATTCAACATTATTACTCTCTTTTATTCCTCTTGAAAAAAATTAAATCTGCAGTTTCAACTAATTCAGGAAAGACCTCTGTTTTTCTTCATTTAATGCCAGATGATGTATGCATTTCTGGATCGGCTTATAAACTTGGGACTTCCTCGGACAAGGGATTTTCAAGGTTTGAACCCCAACAGCTTTGATGGGCATGGGAACTACAGCATAGGGATGCGTGAGCAGAGTGTGTTCCCAGAAATCAAGTATGACGCTCTTGATAGGGCTAGGGGGATGGATGTCTGTATAACAACCACAGCTAATACAGATAATGAAGCTCAGAGATTACTTGCTCTCCTGGGGATGCCGCTCAGAGAGGGAGGAGGCCCAACGGTTGTGCTGCGCAAGAAGAAGAAGAAGGCCCACCACTTTGATTCAAAATCAAGAGGAAGAAAGAAATGAGGATCAATTGAGACTTCAGGTGCAAATTTCTTGTACCATGTTATTTTCTTTTGGTTTAGTTGTATGTCTTCTGTGAAGATTTTACCTCTGTTTTGAAATGGAAATTATGAAATCTGTTGATGATTTTGCTTAACTGTTTTTCTTATCCTGTGATGAATTATCTGATCTTCCACCTAAGAATATGTCCTGAACTGACTCTGTGCGAGAGTGACAGTAATGCGGGACTGTTGGCTTAGTGGGTCTGCCATGTATAGATCATTCTCCCAGAAGAGCAGCTGCACATTGCAAACTCTTAGTTGTCATTTATTTAACCATTTAAGGTTAGATGCATTTGGTTTCTTTGTTTCTTATGGTTTCTTCTTTGCTCCGCAAATTGTATGAATGCTTTATGTTGCGATGACAATACAATGCAAATAGCTGGGTTGATCTCCTTTAATTCCCTTCAGTAGGGATTTAGAAATTATGTGAACCTTGACAAAAAAGTTTCCGACTTTACCTTTGTGCATTGAGCTTTTTAATGACTGGATGGAATCAACTCTATTCAGCAGGCTGCCAAGTCTATTGCTTCTTGGATCAGATTATTTACTCCACTTCCCGTAAAGACTTAGGATTTCGAGTTTTTGAACTAGGATTTGCAGTTTTAGATGATTGACAGTCTTTTACTGGATTCTTTTCCGAAAGCAACTCCGTATTGTCGATCCATTTATATTTATTTTGGATGGTTGCAGTCCTACTTGAACCCTCTTGGGGTGCGATTTTGACATGCATTCCAAACTCTAAACTGAAATTTGTCGGTGTGATTCTGGCAAAGACAACAGGGCGGGCATGGATCAAATTCAGGTCCATGAGCTGAATTTAGGCTACTAATCCAAGAAGAATTAATGGTATCAACTTGTTCAACTGAGGATGACGTCGATCCATTGAAAAAAAATTAAACTTTCCAATCGAGCAAGGTTTTTAAAGTCAGTTGAGTCAAGACGGCCAATGCAATTGGGACTTGGCAGCAGTATCAGTTAGTACTTTGCAAATTTTGTTTCTTAAAGACTAAGGTGTCCAGAATTCTTAGAGCACTCGATTAATCATTGGAGCATTTACATGTACGGAGTAATTTTACATAGACTGGCCATTTGGAGTGGAGTGAGAATCGAACTTAGAACTCTCACTTCTTGAATTGGGTTCTTGATCATCACTCCAACCGCTTTGAGTTTGACAATTTTATCATATTTCCGTTGATCTCTGATAATTCTTGTTTGACTAGTCTGATACGAATCAGATTTGGCCCTTGTTGAGTCGAGACCGATTTCAATGTTTAAAACCTCGCAGCTAGAGCAACTGGAGCAGTGAACAGAAAAAGAATGGAAGCGAGCAAAAGTTTAATTTTTTTAAAATTGGCAGAAGTCATGTATGAAGTACTCGAAATGGGAATCTCTTGCAAATCGTGGGCTCTATGGGGTCCACAGTGGGAGATGGGTCCATTTGAAAGGTGTTTTTGGAATAATACTTTTCACAGAAAAATGAGGTTCGTTAAATTTGAAAAGGCATGATTTTTAAGAGTTCAAAATTAATACTTAAAATGAGGCCAATTTTAAATAGATTTTTAGTTCATTGATAAAATAAACTCAGAATTAGAATATACATGCATCTGAAAAAATAAAAGCATTTGTAGAATAAAAAATAATTCTTAGAAAGGGTCAATGTCAAAATTGTATTTCCCCTTTTTGGCCCCCATGTTTATTCCCATGGCCCCTCTTGGCATTGTAAATATAACTTTTTTTCATTTATATGTGAGATGATCATCCAAACACTAGTATGCGTGGTAATATTCATGCAGGGACAATGGACTTATTAAATAGGGTGGTGATGGATCAATTGAAAAGATTTTTAATGAAAATATGGTCAAACAGAGATCACTTTGATTGAATTAATCAAATTATATTTTTTTTTAAATTTAATTTTTTAAAAACTTTATAACCTTTAAAACCATGACAAGATTGATCATCCTATTTAATGCATCTGTGATATCATGCATATCTCTGTACAAGTCATCATTTCTTTTATACTCTCTTCATCCAAACACACTTAAAAAGTGGGTCTAATTTGATTCCTAAAGATTAAAAAATAAAAAATAAATCATTCTACACTTATGTTTAATGCCATCTTCCAAATAATTCTAATGGCTTACCTAAAAAGGGAGAGAGATTCGGCAGCTTCTTCTATCCATTCATAAATTAAGTAATCCAATAAGGTTTGGTGGTTCATATCAAATCCATGTAGATTTTAGAACCTAACTTAGATGCTTTATTATGGCTGTGGCACTTTTCCATGGACCCTACCATTGATGGCCACTGTAGAAAGTAGAATTCCATCTCTTGTTGCACTCATATGGCCTAGAACATTGATTAAAGTGGAAAGTTATATCAGTTTGTCTAAATCATTTCTATTTATTTAACATTAATATTCATAAAAATTTAAAGAATTATTTTTTACTTTAAAACTGTTCCATAAGCTTTTGTCAAAAAAAAAAAAAATCAATTTCGAATTATGATGGCATGGACCATTCAATTACATATTAGCTATCAATCAACTATAGAATGATATGTTGGTCTACCTTATTCCCTTTCTAAAAGAATTCTTAAAAAAAAATGGTGAATATTCAAAAAAATTAAATACTCATTTTGAATCCATCTCTAATGTAAAGTGAAAATACTCATTTTATAGGGGAAAAAAAAAAAGGGGAGCAACACTAAAGACAATATATAATTATATACACCTGAAATTACTTCTATTTTTCTCAACTTTTACCACAATTTCATATATTCTATTCGCTCATCTCATTACAATTAAAACTCTCTTAACTGAGAAACAGTATTAAGACTCTTAAGAGGTCACTTGATCTTGTTTATGAACTGTTTGAGAACTTAATTCTCTTCTTAATCTCCTTCTCCAACTCTTCAAGGCCTCCCACTTCTTCCAATTCCTACAAACCACATATAAAGCCAAAACCTTGTTGAATAAACCTTATTTTCAAGCAATCAAAACAATTTTTTTTTTTTTCCCAATTCTTTAGAATTTTTTTTAAAAAAAATAATGTAGAAATTGTACTTTTTCATGAGAGTACTTTACTCTTGCCATGGGAAAAGGATGAAGTTAACCCATTTCAGTGCTTTAAAGGAAGTTCATTACCCACCTTTGGTCCTAAGAACAGCCCATATGGCACTCCATTGAATTTGTCTGAATGGTGGATCTGTAAAGGCCATTTAATAGAATATAAATAAATAAATAATTATAACAAAAATTAGATAAGTATTTAGAGAAGAGAAGATTTTGGAGATAAAAATATGTACTTGGTGTGCAGCTGCGACCCTTCGAAAATAGGGGACATTTGCAATGGGTCCAACCGGGAATCTCCTGTGGACGAGACCGTCGTGGACGAACATGTACGCCATGCCGAATACAGTGATCCCTAGACCCTGTATCTCAATACGGATTGTGAATTAGCAAATGTACCATTCAATGCATCATTGGTCATTTGATTACTGTTAAAGTTTACAAATATCTATTGAAATTGATTCTAAGTATCATGGCTAATTTAGAACTCTCTCTTTATTCATAATAATTTTATCGATTCAGATTACATATCTAATTATGCTCAACTAATTCTCGAAACATGTCTCTTATCTACATGCCGGCCCAACTGTAATTAGATTATACAATCTCTTGTATGTTTAGTAATTTAGATACGATATTTTTATTTAAATAAAATGCTAGAAACAAATTATCATTATTTTCTTCTCTTTTTATCTATTTCAAAATATAACTTAATCAACTTGGAAAAAAAAAAGAGGAAATAATACTTACAGCACCAAAGCAGAGGCCAGGAAGAAGGCCTTTGTGGAAGAAGCCGTAGGACATGAGTCCGATGGCCGGAACGGCATTGATGATGGCGAAAACGTCATTCAGCTCGAAGGGTCCGTCCCTCGGCCGGTGATGTGACTGTCCAAAGCCTCAATTCACCCACATGCGCATGTTAGCATTTATAAAGAAAATTCTCATGAAAAAAAATAATGAAAATTACATTTTTTTATAATAATAATAAAAAAATTCACCTCATGCATGTTCCACAGGGACGCATGCCACAGGGCTCTGTGAGCCCATCGAGCCCAAAACTCCATCCCAACCTGAGATATATTTCACAAAATTACAAGAAACCCCCCATGCGCAGTTAGCCAATGACTGAATGGCCAAATTTTTATTTCAAAAAAATCCTTTATGTCTGTCAAAATTACTTACAGCAGCGCCGACGGATAATGCAAATGTGCCGAACATTTCCGACATGGGTACCTCTCCACCCTATCAAAATATTCAATTCAGCAAAAAAATGAGAAGAAAAACTCTGTTTGGATGCAATCAAAGGAAATTTAAATCTTTTTAAATACCTTGTTGTATTTAAAAAATGAGATTTATATTTATGTTTTTTTCTGAGTTTAAAGATAACAAACTTTCTTCCGTTGGTCTTTTAATGGATGTACTTTTCAGAAAATTTAATATAAATGAGGGACATATATTTTTTCCTATATTTATAAGCAGCACCTCGACTATTTTTTTTCTTACCTCAATGTAGTTAGTTGCTAAGAGAGTAGCTGTTTTGCTTTGTAAAAAATTTAATATTCAAAATCTAAATTAGAAATTCATAGCATAAGTTGTAATTGCAGCTTGGTGTTTCAACTATAAAAAATGTGGATTTCAAATACAGTTAGAAAATAAACTTTTATGATCTTAAAATATGTATCATAATCTTAATTACTAACATTCTGAAAAGAATAAAACCTTTAATTTAAAATGCATGAATGTGAACTGGCATTTAAAGTTGCTCACTAAGCATATTAATTTCTTTTAATAGATTAAAGTAGAGTTTAAAAAAATTAAATTCGATTTAAAATTCAATTGAGTCAAATAACAAAGGCAAATTTTTAGACTCGACAAAATTGAATCCTGACTAAAAATTCTATCAAGTTGAATAAATGAAACTAGATTTATCTCATTTATTAGACTTTTCAGAATTTTTGAACTAGAAATTTTATTTTTTCCTTTTTTCATGAATGCAAATACCAGTCCAGAAAAGAGATAATAGAGAAGAAGGAGACCTCCATTTGCCATGAAAATCTGTAATAAACGGAAGCGATGGCCATGGAAGTGATACCGAAGCTGGACATAATGGCAGCAATGAGATACGTGTGCCGTTCGGCTGCCTTCCTTGCCATTCTCTCTGTCAAACGGACGGCCGTGATTAGCTCTGTTTCTTCCTTCTCTCCTTCTTCTTCTTGGAGGGTCGTTGTTGGAATCTCCTTTTTCTTCTCCGACATGACGAAGCAGACCGTCAAACTCCGGCTCTTACTCTCTGAGGATAAGACCCTTTTCTCCCGGAGAGGCAATGGAGAGAAGAGGAGGAAGCAGTTTCCCGAAGTGGGTTTGCTTCTCTCGCCGATAAAAGAGTTTCGGACGATACGGTAAGACTTAACGGTAGCAGCGACGGAGATTCCGACCGCCATATCTCCGAATCCGACCTCAGAAGAGAGAGGGAGGAAGAGAAGTGCTCTGTTCTGTACAAAGAACGGTAGAACGGAGAGAGAGGTTTAAATTCATGGAGGAAAGCTGAATTTGAGAATTTCTGCTTATTAAAATAACGTAGAATTTTATTTAAATTACGAAACTACCACTATCCCCTACGTACAGTCAGTATTACATGTAAAGCGCGAATCTGATGCATCCAATTATATGCCGCCACGTCATTTACATTGGAAGTATTTTTTATCATTTCATCTTTTTCGGTAGAGGCACAGCATATTTATTGGACACGATGAATGATTTTCGATATGAAATAAGCATATTTATCTATCGATAATTGAGTTTTATATGATTGATAATTTTTTAAATAATATAATTAGAGATTTTTTTCATTTGATTATCATAATTTTATGAGGGTTATGAAAAATAAAAAATATAATAATTAAATTCTAAAAGTTAAAATTGTAAAGCTAAAAAAAAATAGATCTCATCTAAAAGAAAATAATCTACTTAAAATTTTAATAAACAACTCCTCTAAATTTAAAAAAGTCTTTCTAAAGTTTTGAAATCTTATAAATAACTTCTTTCCATGTATCTAATTCAAAGGAAAAACTTTCTTCTTTATGTTGTAATAGTTGTGCTAATTTTTTCTTAAGTCTATAACAGTTGTGAACAGTGGTGAACTGCTATTCCCCTACATATTTACCTTTATATTTTTTGAGCACCTTTAGAAAAATTTGTGTCTATTTTTTTTTTTTTAAAGATTGTTCATGTATTTTGATAGCACTTTGCATTGTAAATTTGAGATAAAATAATCAAAAAAAAATTACCACACTTCTCACAACAGGAGAGGGCTCGAACACTTAAATAGGCACTATACAATCAATCATTAAATAGCATATGTTAGATATTTATAATTTTTTTTATGATCAAACTGTTCAAATTTCTTAGAATATTTAGCTAATCTTCAAAATATTTACAAGTGTTTTTATCTAGAAAGTAACTTTAGAAAAAGTAATATATAACTTTAGAAAGAGTAATCTTTTGAGGTGAAATAGGAATCAAATTCAAAACTTTTACTTAATAACACATATTTTAATTTTATTTTAAATTAAAAAATAAAAAACTTGTACAAGTGAAACTAAAATTTATAAGTTAAGAACGCCGAATAAAAAGTTGTAATAAACAATTTTGTACCAACCTAGCGAGTTGAGACTCGAGAGCGAGAGGGCGGGGGAGGAGAGGATGAAAGGTCAATTGCAGCGATAGTGGCATTTTCGTATTTAGAGGAAGAAAAAGGGGCAGAAGGATGAAGCAAGGCTTGGCAGTTAGGCTCAGAGTCACGTTGGAGCAGCAGAAATCGTGTGGACGCTGATTTCGCTGCGGTTCGGAGGAACACGGGCCACATGTCCACCTCTGGCGCGGGGCCCCACCATTTCATTGCCCACTAAAATATTCTCGCCGGAAAACAAAGTGGGGCCCTCGACATCTGGGAATCCAGGCAATCTTGCATATTATTCGTTATTTCGTTCTGAAGGCATGCATGTGGGCCCCACACTTCCCTTGTCCCCACGAGTGTTCCATGCTTCAATGAAAATAGTGGTCTGAGTGACGACTGGCACAGTTTAGCGGCACCCCAGCGGGTGGCAATTTTGGTTTCAGACCGGACCCGACCCGATCCGTCAACTTGATCATACCCTATTAAAATAAGTTCAAATACATAACAATGATTGTCTCAGAATGTTTTTAGTGAAAACTTACGACAAGTTTGATTTGCAGGGTATATAGTAGATCTAATTAATCTAATTTTTCTTTCAAATCTACTTAATTTTGTTAATTGTACCTGTCAAATTAACTTTTTATAGTTAATCATATTTATTGAAATTCCACCATCAGTTAAATATGAAGCTTTAAGAGCTTCATAAAAAAAAAATCTCTTATCTACTAAGCTAAAACAAATAAGCACTTTATAAAAGTCGAGACCTTACAAACTCAATCATCAATTTGATCATTCTCACAAAAGTTGTTCTTCACACTATATTTCAGACAACATTTAAATATAGTTAACTAAACTTAAGCGAATAAATTCAAAGGAGGTTAGGTAGAATAAATTTGATTTAAAATTTGAATATATTGTCTTTTTATCATTCATTGGTTTTTAACTCAAATACTCTTGTTTAATTTTTTTTTTAAAAAACGTAGTCTTTGATCTCTATTTTTAAGGCCCATGAAAGGGAAGTTACTCGTCCTTCATTTTTAACTAAATTTTTTTTTTCCTACACTTTATTATTTATATTACGCCAGATCAGATCGGGTCAAGTTGGGTTGCACAAAATGACACTTAGGATTGTTAGAGTCAAGTTAGTGATCAAATAAAAAATTTGTTATTACCGATAGCCAACATGACCTGATCCAATGATTGCCACCCCTAAGTCCTACTGCTATAACGGTAATATCGTATCATAAAGGTTAAAATTTGTGAATCTGACCCGCCTTGATCCCAAAAAAAAGAGTTTGGAAAAAATAAATCAAGTTGGGTTGGACAGAGATCTCATACCTGAACTTAGGGGACGAAATCTCAACCGATACAATAGGTATTAACTGTACACTATTCACATGCCATGATATCACGATATGAATAAATATCAGCGATTTAAAAAAAAAAAATGAATATGAGTCTCTGCCCGGGTGATATCTTGGCTGACATTTTTTATTATTATTCAGAAAAAAAAAAGATATTTCCAAAAAAAAAAAAGGAAGAAGATAGACATCAAGAAGATCAACTCCTACAAAAAATGATATGGACTCTGTTCACGTTTCCAACCACTCAAATGAAAGCCTTTCCTAGTTGAAATTCAATGAAAGCCTTTCCTAGTTGAAATTCTCACAATTAGTTGTGTTCCAAATTGCAGTGACTCAAGTACAGCAGACACAAATCAATGACTACAACCAAACTTTCAAAGGTCCTTCAGCAGACAATTGTATGAGAAAATACCCGCAATGTCATTCAGTAGCTCCGTCCCCAATAAGTCCATTTCTTTGCAGGCTTTCCCGAGGCAAAGCAGAGGGTTCCTGCAAGGAGGTAAATGGCAACAGAATGGACCTTGAGAAAATATGCCACATATTTTTAAGGCCACATATTTTTAAGGCTGGTCACAGGTTTTACTTAAAGAACACACAAATGTAATCATCAGGCTTGGCTCAGTCTCATCTTGGGTAGGCTTGGGTTCTAAGTTAAAAGCCCAAAAAGCCTGTAAGGCTTTTAAGCCCTTCCAGCTTAGCCAGCAAGCCCTTTTAACTGTATCCCCCACATTCGGATATCTGCTGGTTGAAGAGGGGATGGGCTGAATTCCGGCATTAAAGTTACTGAAACAGGGCTTTGGGTTTTAAATTTTAAATGGTCTCAATCTTGGGCAAAGGGAAGGCCCCAAGACAGCCCATGAACATTCCATGCAAAGAAAAAGTTACGTACCTTCTGGAAGTTCTGGCTGATCGAAAGGAGTACAGAGCGTCTTTGCTGCTCCCATTTCACCCTTGGTTCGTGCTTTTACATCCTTCTCAACTTCCTAACAGACAGATAAATCAACTGTGATCAAAGAGAGAATTTCCAGTGGTAATATATATATATATAGATCAAGCACAATCATTTCAAAAAAGTAAACTTTTCAGAAGGCTCTGTTTGGAAAGGTGGGAGAAACACTTCGGTTCTGGAATTTCCACGTTTTTTACTGAGAAGATATAAACCACACAGGAAAGTGGACAACTGCTGCAGGCTATGATGCCTGCATACAGCATGGAGCCGTGGATACAAATATAGATACAGGATACAGGTGCAATTAGAATGATATCAACTGTTGATGAGATGCGCATGAAATCTCTCTCTTCACTGGCCATTTTCTACTACTCAAGCATCTATACCTGGGTTTCAATCAAAATTAGAGTTACTCTTCTGATCCAGAATCTTTGAGTAATTCATGTCTAATCTATACCTTAGAGCGCATTAGATTAACTCATGCACAAGTAGACCCACATCAATAAGATGTTGGGCCCATGGAAAGTCCAAATTCCTACTGTATGCTCTTCATAAGTTTAGCAGGATGAATCCTGCAACAATTGGTCATTATTACCTCATTTATCTCCACCAAACTGGTAATTTCACATTTTCAGGGATGAATATTTTTCCTCTCCCATTCCATCACCAGCAAACCTAAATAATTAATAATGTATGTTATATTTATATTCTTCAGGAAAGTGACTTCACCTAATAAAATCAATCTTCTAAGACTGATGGGATTAGTAACTTTAATGATCATGACAATGATGTGTAACAATCTTCTAAGATGCATAAAAGGAGTGAACACATATGTTGCAATTCAAGTACATCCCATTTGCAATCAACAACAAATAATATATACAATTAAGATTCACAAGAAAGCACACTTTAAAGACAACAAATATGAAACTAAATATTTATTTATTAAATAATTCATCTAAAAAGGAAAGGAAACTAAATTCAAGGAGTATAGATAGTATCAAAAGGATTTGAAAAAGATGATCCAGTTCTTTCACAAGACAATTCTTGGTTGGAAGAGATGTTTAATGAAGAAGGAACTAATCACAAAAAAGAAAAGAGTAAGCTTTTTAAAATGTTTAAGATCGCTATATTACATTTAGAATTTAAAAGGCACAATTTATATAATATTTGAGTATTGTAATTAACAGGGATTCAAGAAAGCGAAAGAGGCTTGAAGAAAAGGAGGAAAGTGCAGAAGAAATTAGCAATTGGAATGTAGAAGATGGAGAAGACGCTTACTTGGATGTTTTAGAAGACGATAACATTCCTTAGATGTTTGGGCTTTTGCATTTTAATGGAATTTTTTGGATTTTGATTAATAAAACTTTATGAATTATGATCATTTGGTATGTGGAAACTTGACTTCTAATGCATTTTTATTTAATTTTGCATTGGTGCATTTTGTCATATACTCGTGTATTTGCATATTTGCTTATATATTATGAGGAATTGAAAAATCATCTTATTATTATATGTATCTATAATTTAAATAATAATTTTAGGAAAAAAAATTGTTTTTGAATGGTTACTATATTAATAAGAGGTACCAGAGGTGCAAAAACAGAAGCAACAAAAATCAACTAAAAAAAAAACATCATAAATCTTACGATTATACGATTTTCGATACACGATTCACACCATAGACCAATTTTCCGATACGATTCAATTTTCACAACATTGAGTAGAACTTTGGTTAGTGAGTGCCCATTCTGTCTCCAACCTTTTGAAGATGTGGACCACCTCCTCATCCATTGTTCTTTCTCAACGTTAGTGTAGAGCTTTGTCCTGAACCCGTTCGGCATCCAGTGGTCTATGCCCTCCTCTATTGCTAAGTTCTCCTTTGCTTGGTAGATCCTTAATATATCTACAGATGCTCTACGATATGGCGGTTAGCTCTTTTTGCTACCATTTGGAGCCTATGGTGGGAACACAATAACAAGGTGTTCACAAATAGTGTCGAGAGCGCCCAAGGTGTTTGTAGTCAAGTTATGGCCAAATGCACTGCTTGGGCTTCCTCAGTATCTGCATTTTTGTGAGCTTGGAAAAAGTCTATTGGCTTGTCTTAAAGCATAGTTATTTTAGTTTTGGCATTCTTTCTCGCTTGGGTGTATGAGGTTGAGGGGTGTATGAGGTTGAGGGGTGTTTCCTTTTCTTTATTTATGTTTTTGTACTGCACACTTTTTGAACCTCCTTTTTAATACGATTACAGTTACCATTTCCAAAAAAAAAAAAACCTTAACCTCTTAAGTTCTGTTTCTTCATCCATTCATGTCTTTTCTTGAAGAAGTTGCATTCATTCCCATCTAGTGATAAATTCTTCAATACTCAACAAACAAGCATGTAATTTCTAACTACATTCAAGTCTCCTCATTGACCTTTCCCTTCACCCAATGCTTTAAACCAGCTACCCCCTAGTTCTACAAAAAATCAGGTGCTTCTAGTCTTCTAGACACATGCACATATTCCTCTATTTCTATTCTACTGGATCTACCCAAAGCATCCCCTACTGCAGTCATGCCTAAATCTAATCATTTCTGGCCAGTCTGCAAATATATCTTATCATATATATTTGGGGAGCATGTACTTTGCCTTCTGTTATTTATCATCTGATATTGAGTTCCATCGACAATGCAGGTGAAACTATTGTCTTATTAAAAGTTCCCTTCCATCAATTTGGCAGTTGACAATTGTATAAACACCATGCATAAACACAACTACATGCATACAAATGTAAATAGGGAAGGAATTATACGTTCCCACTTGTAATATGGTACGTGCTCTCTTCTAATTATTTGTTCTCATTTATAATATTGTACATGCTCCCTTCTGCAAAATATCATTTACGGCATTGGTTAGCTGTAACATGTAGCTGGAATCATTCTATCCTCAAATTATTACAAGGAATAACATTTACGGGATTGGTTAGGTCTTGATTACCTTCATTTAAGTATGGCCTTTCAGCTCCTGCTTTTAAACAAATGCTAATCAGGGAAAAGGATAACCCCGCAAATTAACAAACTAATAGAGAAATTAACCAAGTAAAAGAACACTGCGTAACATAGGCATCTGCTATTGTTCAGATATCAAGTAACTACAACAATTGAAATATAATTTCCATCTCAGCAGTCTCAAGTTCCTAAGAACGATTACATATGAGCTGAACTTCTTAAAAAACCAGTGGCAACCTAAGAAGTGGACATCCCAGGAATGCATAAATAAACTACTGTTTTCCTTTTCGCTAGCAGGTATGCACAAATTCCAATTAAAATCAAAATTAAAAAATATATGACAGAACATAATTGTCTACAACTATAAAAAACATCGAATAGCAATTTTGTAAAAGGTATCAAATGAGAAAAAATACCTCTTCATCACACCATGGAGCAAGTATCAACTTTTTCTCATTAAGAGCTACAATAAATTCATCCCATGTCTTTACAACCTTGATGCAAGCATCTCTTTTTTGCTTCGCTGCGTTAAACAAACTCTCTTGGATATTGGACAATATATTTTTCACCTCCTCAACCAAGTTGCTCATGGGTATATCAACTTTAGCTGAATTGTCACGACGAACAATACGTACCTGCAAACAAGATTCAACACTTCTTGTCAACTGGGGAATCTAAATCCAAAAATAATAATAAAGATTTTGCTAGGGAACTTGACATTTTACAATTTATCAAATATCAATAAAAATCAGTCACATGACTAATAATTTTCAAGTTCTTGGACCAAAAATATTAACTCATAGAACAACATACAAATGCACGCACACAAACATACATACATACACCATAAATAAGCCAACTCAAACATTCCAAATTTGGGACTAGCTTAGATCAAATGGGTACAATGGTAAGAGAGATTCACTGATCTTAAGTATGAAAGAACTATTGAAGAGAACCTTAAGAAGAAAAAAAAGTGGACCTAAAATCATTAGGCGCAAAGGTAAGGGATGAAAGTTCCTTCTGGTTTCAAGGTTAAATCTCCTCTTTACCTGAAGGCAACTGAATAAGACCTAATGGAGACAATCACAAAGACACTCCACTTCTAGATTCACATTATAAAAGAATCATAATAGTTGTGAGGGGATTCCCATCAGAGGGTTCTTCTTCCTTGCAGAAATTAGGGGAATAAGGATGTTGCAGGATTCCACCAAGTGGCTGGTATGTGCTGTGACATCAACTGGTACAATCCTCCCACAGTCTCTCAATCCAAACAAACCCATAGTGTCCAATGATACTCATGAAACATTACGTATTAGTTAAATGCATTTATACATTAATCAATTTATAAGAAATTGCACTAATCAAATAAGTGGATCTAACTATGCATGCAGATAACTCTCTTAAATAAATGTAGTCATGTAGATTACTTAATAAATGTAGCCATGTAGATTACTTGGTCTAAATGAAAAAATCACATAGAAATATGCACACAGAAAATCAGGTGGGAGTTGCATCTCTTGGTGGCCTCACGCCAAGGCCTCTCGCCCGTCTTCGATTTCTCACCGAAGTTTCCAAGGATATGCTCCAAGGTATTTTCATCGCACAATGTTGCGGAAGAAAAACTTATTTTATTTGATTCAATCGTATGTTTGCCTCAAGGGCCACAAGGCTTATATAGCTTTCAACTTATTAAAACAAAATAAGCAGTAAATAATTACTAAACTACCCTAGCTAAGAATAAACTAAAACACATAATAAGAAACAAAAGAAATACGTAAGGGAAACACGAAAACGTGGGACTGGTATGCTCCACATCAACCTTTTTTCTAGAAAACAAGAATCATACGTAAAACGTGCCATAAGAATTAAATATAAATCAACAGCATAGAAACTCAGCCAAAAATGCAAAATTGCACCTCTCAGTGAAAATAAGAACAACAACATAAAATTATACTCCCTCAAAAAAAGGAACAATGATATAGAGACATCTGTGCCCAAATCAAGCCAAAGCATTAACTTCTTGTAACCTGATTATTAGCCAAGTCTTTTGGCCCGATTTCGATCCTCAAAGGAACACCCTTCAATTCCCAATGAGAGTACTTCCAACCAGGGGAATAGTTTTCTCTTAAATCTTCCTCAACACGAAAACCAGCTTCTTCCAATGTCTTCACAGTTGCAGAGCAAGCATCAAAAATACCTTTTGTATCAGCATCCTTGTAAGGCACAGGTATCACAATTACTTGGACAGATGCCACTTTAGGTGGAAGCACCAAGCCTTTGTCATCTCCGTGAACCATTACCATCACCCCAATCTGTTGACAGAGATATTGACATAGAACAATCAAATAGTATCATCAATGTAACAACTCCACAATAACAAGGAAATCTTTCATTTGGAAGTAAAACAAAATATCAGATGATGATATTATTCCATCCTCCACAGGAAGTGATTTACATTTGATAACTGTGATAATTATGATTATTAGTATCATCATTGTTATTGCCATAATGATAATTGCAATTATCATCACCATCACTCTTGTTATGAGTGCTAATTTCAAGTTTCCAGGACTATCCAAACCAAATGGAAAACAAATTGCCACATGTCCTGAAAAGAGCCTGTAACACAGTTTGTAACAATGTAACCATAACTGGGTTCAAGTGATACAGGCATCAAACAAGCAACCAGCCCAAGAAAAGCAATTTACAAAATCCAATTATAAGCGCCAACTCTAAAAAGGCAGAAGAAAATAAAAGAAAGACACAACTTGAAAGGCTTTAGATACAGTTGAGTATCTCGATTACAAGCCCTCAAACATAGTTTATTCATGTTTCTTATTCAATTATTGAAATGTAAGCAAAAATTCAAGATAGTTTGTTCAAAAAAAAAAATTATTAAAGTACTCATAGAACCTCTGTTGTAGATGCAACCATAGGGATGTGAGTTCAATAACTAAAAAGTTGTAAAACAATGTATTCAAAGTATATGCACCAACACAACAAACCAGAATTTGACATAACTCTTATAAGCTAAAATTATTTGCTCTAGTAATAACAATTATAGATAAGACAATGCTTACAGTGCGAGTACTATATGCCCAAGAATTCTGCCAGACCATGCCCTTTTCTCCCTTCTCATTCTCAAAGTTTATCTCAAACATTTTTGCAAAATTTTGACCAAGACAATGCGAGGTAGCACCTTGTATACCACGGCCAGTATTAGGAATAAAAGCCTACCAAAAGAAGTAGAATATAAGATGAATAAAAAGAACAAAACGGTGGAAGCAAACTCATCCAGATGTCAGTCTGAGCATATTGGTACCTCAACACTCGTTGTGTAAAGCCCACCAGCAAACTTTTCTAACTCACTTTTTTTCCCCTTTGCAACTGGAATTGCCAGATATTCCTCATATATCCTCCTATACAATTCCAATATTTGAAGAACCTGCAAACATACATGCAAAGATAATTATTGTTCATATTGAAACTCAGAATGCAATGATTAAAGACCACTATTCAAAACTCTTATGGGCATTGAATAAGATTCAACTCAAATTCAAAATGCTTGCACCAAGCTTCTGAAGAAACAGTTACCTCTTCATCTGCTTCTGCCTTCGTTGCAAAAGCTGTATGCCCTTCTTGCCAAAGAAATTCACGACTCCTGCAGTCAAGAGAACATATGCTCATAACAGCAAATTGCATAAAATGAAATTATGTTGCTCTAGGCATCCAATTAGGTAGTATGCAAACCAATAAAATTACATCTATAAGTTAGTATAACAATTGTTCCAATTTACTGAATAGTCCACTACTTGATTTAAAAGGCATTAAAAATGTAAATAAACTTTAAAAATGTAAATAAACTAAATCTACAGGTATTGAAAGCATCAGGCCTCTCTCAATTCTTGAAAAACAAATTCATTACTGAAAAAAAAAAGGACTAGCACAGGTTAAACACTAGATATACAAGTAGAAACAAAAAAAGAAACACTTCAAAAATGGTCAGCTGTGCAGAAGATAATACCTAATAAAGGGAGTGGGATTGCTAAATTCCCAACGAACAACATTACACCACTGATTAAGCTTCAAAGGCAAGTCGCGGTGTCCCCTAATCCATTTTGAGTAGTAGGGATACATCACAGTCTCACTTGTGGGACGGATTGCAATGGGGATATCCAAATCAGAATCACCAGATTTTGTGACCCAAGCAACCTGAAGCAGAGGGGGAATGTAGAAGCAATAAAATGAGCAGTCATACAGATTAAATCAAGTCAAAACAACAAAAAGCATTATATGCACAATAATGCTCATCATTTAACAAGCAATGAGAACATCTCCAACAAAATGTAAAACCCACTTGTAACAAAAAGGGGCGGTATATACTATTGATCTTAGAATGCTCCTCATTCTTTGGGTTAGATACCTTTGGCTCTTTCAAAGCCGCAGTATCTTTTCTCCATCATCCAAAAAAAAGAAGAAAGAAGGACAAAGAAAAAGAAAAAAGGGAGCCTTCTTATGAATTGGTTGGGTCTAGGCATGCCAAATAGAAGTGACTCCAATTAGAAAACTCTATAGGAACTAAACAAGCCCACATCTCTCACACACGACTAAAATGGTGAACTAGCTCATAATGCTTTAAAACAAACTCACCAAATCTAAAGATTATGGTAAAATAAGCATAATACATTTCTGTTTGAGATCAACCTTATTAAAAAAAAATGAAGCAGATGTGCAAGTTCTAGAATCAGTCAAAGGTATTCGATAGTGAGACAACCAAAGAACTTCCCCTTATCTAGATGTATCTCACAAACCACTAGAAAGGAAAAAAGAAATTTGGTAGAAATGAGGATTTTAATCAAGAAGAGGGGATGGATGAAAGTTGTACAAAAGAAAACCTTAGTCTGCAGAATTAATATTAGATGGTTTTTCGGAAAGCAACATTAAAATACGACTATAAAATATAAAAAAACTCTCATGCAATGTTGTAGCACGTGATTGCATGTGTATCCATACTTGAGGGGACACTAATCACAAAAGAATAAAAGGCACAAAAGAGAAGTCACACAAAGAACACACAAAACCTTACCTCTGGAGCAAAACCTTCAATGTGATCCTTCTCTCGTTGCAGAACACTAGGGGATACAAATAGTGGGAAGTAGCAGTTCTTGATTTTCATCTTCTTTATCTCTGCATCAAAAAAGGTCTGCATATCGAAACCAATGCAAGATCAAGAAACTAACAAGTATATGCCATAACACATTTTCTTTTAGGTAGTCTTGCACACGCTTCATTTCAAAATCAGATAAAAGCAATCTACATAAGCAAAATGATTCTGGATCTCATAAAAGGCAGTAAGCATTAACACAAATAACCAATGTAGCACTCTTATCTTAAGACCAATTCATAAGGAAGGAACCATAGAGTTTGTTCACTTTAACATCATTGACTGCTTGACACAGATCATAAGGATGCATTTCACAATTTGGATTACACCCAGACATTATCTATGTAGATAAATGCATATAAACACATATATACATATATAAAAACATGTTTCATTATTAATTTCTAAACTATAAATATCGCACCTAGCATGCTCAGTAAGTGCTTATTGTTGTAATTTTAAGATGGAGGGTTCATTATTCCTATGGGTGTCAAATAGGCGATTGGCCGAATTCGATGCCAAATCCAATTATGAGTGACAACCATAGAGAGATGGATAAATGACCTTGATAAGGATGAGAATAATAAACATCCCAACCTGCAGCAACTCAAAACAGAAGTTAACTCTACTGCAAAATCAGATTTTTTTTTTTTTTTTTCATTTTAACATTTACAGCTACATCAAGAAAAAAAGAACATCTTGCTTTATTATAGATTCAAAATTACATTATTAACCATTATATCTACTGGTTAAAATCCAAAGGCATCTTCAGCTTAGTCATTTATATTTTCTTTTAAATGAGAAAACAGCTCAACAAACCTTTTTTTCCCAGACAAGATGGATATCCTCGCCCCACATTGGTGGTGAGACAAATCCCTTGTGTATTAAGTAAGCGTGGAAGGAATAGAACCCAAGACCTCTAGTGTAATCCTAGAAACTCAGGCCAACTGAGCGTCCGTGCAGATTACAGCCCAACAAACTGTTGCCATACATGAAAGTATCCAAGTCACCCACCCCCTCTTCTCTTCTAAAAATGTGATGCGGCCATCACATGTTTCTCGTAGTTTTATTTGTTTCTCTCTCTTTTTTTTCTTTTCTCTTTTTTTTTCCTTTTGTTTGATTTTCTATTTCTTCTCTTCTTTTTTATTCTTTTGCTTGGATTTTTTTGTTCAATTTTATTATGATTAGTGGAATGGTTTACTGTGAGACTGAAAAATATATGTGACATCACTCAAATGTAATATGACATTATCAACTGATATTATAGATATAAATAAGTGTTGTACTAAATGATTTAATATCTAGAAAAATATTAATGTCAATTAATATCCAAACACCAACAATTGAATTTTGAAGTTAATAAGGTACCTTGATCATGTAGCAATTTCTCTTAGTGGAGTGATGGTGTACATGGATCATATATATGGCTCATATGTAATTTTTTTAGATATACATTTTCATATTTAAGTGATGAAATATTGTAATTTTTAATGTGTATATACAATTGCTTGTATATACATAGGGAATTAGTACAGTTTAATATGCTTGATCGCCAATTAGATTAAAAAAATTTAATTCAAAACTTGTATGTAGCCTTTTAATAAATGAGCCATTCTTAAGCTCCAATCTCACCTCAGTAAAAATACTTGACCAAACCCATAAATATGAGTAAATTTAGGCCAATGACTAGGCCCAAAATAGAAAAAAAAAAAACCGATTTAAATTATTTTTCTATTCAAATTCTATATCTACAAATTTGCAATTAAATCAAACCAACCTTAGTTAATATAGTAAAGATGTTAATGCTTGAGTTAAGCATCACTTGGAGCAAACAACTACAAGTTCAATAGCTAATAGCTTTGTGCTAATGAAAGATTAGCCTCTACCACTACAAAAATGTGGGCCCTTTTAATCTAAATGTGTATTGTTGCTTTTATATATACACCTATCAATATAATAATAAAAATAAATTTTGACTATGGCATTTTCTTTCAACAAAATTCTCTTAAAATTAGTAGATACTTTGAAAATAAAGAAACTTTGTCAGAAAATGGCCAAAAATAAATAATAAATAATGAATTTAAAATATTTGACCCAAAGAAAAATTCATGGAAAAGTGGCTAAAATGGAAAAAAGATGTTAGAATTAGTTTGGTGTGTTGTCAAGATTTGACCTTATAATTTTATACATAGAGTTTGAAGAATAGCAAAAGTTTGTCTAAAATGGCTAAAAATAGAAAAGAAATTCTAAAATTTGATTTGGTGAATTTGAAAGATTTAACCCATCTTTTTCATGTTAGTACTAAGAACATAGGGAATATAGTACAAATATTACTAAAAAGCATGAAGAGAGATTTGAGGATTAGAGTTTTGTGAGTTGAAGGGATTTATAGGTCACCTTTGTCATGTGATTATTCAAAAATAGAGAACACTCATATAAAAATGACTAAATAATAGAAGAGGATTTTATGATAAAATTTGATAAGTTTGAAAGATACAACCCATTTGTTTCATGTTAGTATAAAAAATAGAAATTTTATGTGAGAAAAGTTTTGAAGTGGAAAATGAGTGACCTGTTTTTTTTAACAAATGTCACTCAAGCGAAGTGCATGTTTTTTACTAGTATTAGGTAAAAGACATTGAAATACAACATGAGGAAATGTTATTAATTAAATAAATACATCACGTTGAACAACTTGAAGATCAGACTTACTTGTAGAACTTCCCAGATTGACATTGTCCATGGCCTCAGGATGTAACAACCAGAAATATCATAGTATTCAATCATTTCACCACTGACAACAACCTACAAGTATAGGCAAAAGGATTGAGCAAAATAATCCATCAATATAACCTTCATAAGACAATGAAGGACTGGAAAAAAGAAAAGTGAAGTGGTCAACACATAAGATCTTTATTTCAATATCCTTTAAAATACAAGTGCCGGTTTAAAATCACAAACAATGTGAAAAAATGTTAAGGATACCTCAGAGTACCACTCCCCAAAATTCTCATCCTTCTTATAAGATAGACCAAGGCCAGTCTCTTTCTTCACCTCTTTCTTCTTAGCTGGAAACAGCATATGGATTTCAGCTATAAACAACTAGATAAACAAGAATATGAGCTATTATAGGAATTCAGAGAGGAAACGATTCACCATTTTTTGGTTTTGGATTGGATTGGGACTTTTTAGATACTGTTGCAGAATTAACCTCATCATTTGCCATGTTTCCACTTATACTAGCCACCCTAAGATCAAGATCAAAAAAAATTGAATAAGAATCAAAAGATAATAGATGACTGCAATTACACCTTTATCAGCATGGAGAACAAAAATCAACTGATTAAATATAAAAAAAAAAAAAATCAGTTCCTATAAGTTCACTAGCAAGATAATTGATATGAGTAAATTGAGTTGTATCCAGCCATAGAACAAATTTTTGTGTAGCATGTCAAGTGTTATGCATTCCATTGAGGAAATTGGTTCAGCGCAAACTGAAAATGAACAAAAAATTAGCAAGTGGGGGCGAATATTTTGGTGGAATAGATACCAATCTGCAATGAAAATGTTTCGCAAGTAAGGAAGATGAGGAATATTGGGGCAGGATATTATTTTCTGCCTTCCACACCCGAAAACAGCATTCATTCTCCACATCACAAATCTCCTGCATTGCGTGCATCACAAATCAACAACAATTTCCTTCAGAGAATCTGGATAAATGAATGCTAATTTGGGGAACAAGCATCCCTTCCAGACCCCACTTTGCAAAGGCAAAAATACTCATGGATTTTGGCCATAATTCATACCATTTATAGTTTCTTTCTTCTGGGGAGGGGGATTTGTTTTAGTAACTTCTTTACAAAATATAAATGGATGGAAGCAAACAATGAATTCAATATCCATAAATCTGAGCACATATTGTGATTACTACAAGAAGAAATCAACATATGGTAGTTTTCTTCATTTGAGGGGATCCAAATGCGTTTTTCACATTCGAATAACAAAAAAATTCAAGAGAAATTCTAAATTACACAGAACATATAAGAGCAAACACAGAAAGTAAGAGAAAGTACCTAAAGCAGTAGAGAGAGAGAGACGCTCAAAACCCTAGCAACGAAGATGGTGCATTGACTTCGACCATTTTAACGTTGAAAGTTGATGAGACCACAAACAGTCTAACATGAAATTTAGGTCTCTTAATATGATTATTTTTTAATATATGGATTTTACTAAATTAAAGTATGAACTATAAATTTATTGATTACAAAAATAATATCTCACGGTTTTTCATATGTAAATTCAATTAAAAAAAATATTTAAATTCTTTTATCAAATTAATTTAAGAATAAAATCTATAGTTGTTTGGAAACTCCACTTTAATTTTTATATTTAATTTAATTTAAATCATTGGCTTTATAAATTCAATGTAAAATTGTTTTAAAGTGTAACATGAACAATCACTTATTTAATTTTATAAAATTAAATTATTCTAATTTATTTAAAACATTATTTAATTTAACATGTCAAGTTAGTGTAGTCTAATGAGTTGACTATTAGACTGTGATTACCAAGTGTGCATCGATTTAATATGCGCTTGGAAAAAATGTGTGAATCTTGCTTGAGAGTGCTTTAGCCCGTTTGGCACATTATTATGTGAAGCATTTCTTTGTTTTTTCTTGTAGTTTTCTGCTTTATTGATTCTTCTTTTTTTGTCTTGTACTCTGATTATTTTTTATCTATGAATCATTTCAAAAGAAAAAAAAGTTTAGTGTTGTCTAAATCTCTGTGCAAACTAAGCAATGATTTCCTTGGATTAGCTCAAATGGTCTCAAACTCTCAATATATAACAACTTAAGTCAATGTATAACTTATCAATCTTTTAGGACCAAAGTCCCACCACCCATTTGACAAAGTACGAAATTCACCTATTTAATAAAATACAGAGTTTAAATCCACTCATTAAACTTCCTAAAAAAATCAATAATTTGGATTGGTAATAGGGACGACAAGTTACATAAGTAGATCAAATTTCAGTTTAAATGACATAAGTAGATCAAATTTAAGTTTAAAATCAATTTCTACTGGCTTATTTTTAATAGTCAAAATCATTATATATCTTTAAAAACACCAAA
Source organism: Chimonanthus praecox (assembly GCA_022113865.1). NCBI lineage: Eukaryota > Viridiplantae > Streptophyta > Magnoliopsida > Laurales > Calycanthaceae > Chimonanthus > Chimonanthus praecox. The sequence goes on from CM039094.1 coordinate 4,379,715, forward strand.
ACAAGGACTAAGATCTTAAATTGGAAATTAAGTTTCCCATTAAATTTGATTTACTTATAGTTTATCAAGTCCACTGTCAGCAATTATTTTTAATAATTTTAAAAATAAAGAATAGCCAAATGCACACATATATAATTAAATGGACTAAAAATCCAAAAGGGTTTAATCTGCTTATTTAATTATTTTGAATCTGACTCATTAAAATATTATTTATGTTCATACCAATTCATTCATAGCAGGTTTGAGTTGAGTTTGAGCATGCATAGGCTTCCACACTGAATTAAATTATATTTTAATTAATTTATTTATTGGCTCTTAATTTAAAGATATAAGGTGCAAGTGTTGCCATAATTAGATTAATATAAGATGAACCAAGTTTAATGTTTACCACTAAACCTCAAAATTTTGGCCCATATCCTACTGTAGCACTTTATCATATTTTGGTTTTCCGAAATAAGGTCAAGTTTAATCAGATTGCCAACATGACTCTAACATACACATGTGATGACTTCGCCCATAGTTGCGTCCATTAAAAAATTATAAAATTTTGAAGGTAATGGAAAAAAATAGTTTTTTTTTTTTAATAAAATAAATTAGTAACGGGGTTTCATTTTCTGCATGGAGACTCTGTTTACTTCAGTTGAGTTGGATGACATTTAACACTGATAAGAAGCCTATTGACCTTATGAAATTAAAAAAAAAAATATTGTTGATGTAAAATTTTATAGAGATTTAGGCTCATCAATATATATATAATCATTAAGTTCAAACTAAGAAAAATAAACAGTGATGAACCCCATCTAAACTGTCAATTTTTTTTCTTAAATCAAATAGATAAAAATTTAAATAAAACTTGCACTTTAGAATCATAATACTGAAAATCTCTTATTTATTTTGATAAGACTTTTTAAGTAAATTAATATATCATGAGATTCGATTCTTGTCACTTAATTATAGAGTGAAAAAGATAGTCCTTAGAAATTCATATGATGTTAATCACTATATAACCAAATTTTATTGTTGAGGACTTCCTTCATATTGACATTTTTCATTTCTAAAACAATATAGTAAAATTTAAACGTTTAACATATAGTTCATAAGAACTAATTTTAAATGACTCACTATATATTATTTAAATCCTAATTTTAAAAGCTTCAATTTTTTATTTTTTTTTGTAAAATAACATCAAAACAACTTTTTAATTTCATGAAATACAACTCTGAAAATCATTGTAAAATTATTTTCACATAATAGGAGGAAATAATTGTACCGCATCTCAACCAAATTCCCAAGAGCCAAACGACCCCCTTTGTCTGTCTTTGCCAACAAGGTCCATCAAGAAATTATGAAAAATAGTAAATGGAATAAATGGTAATATAATTTTTTTAGAATTTTTGCTACCTTCATATGCTAGATTCATGAGACATACATTAGTACTCAGGGCCACATCACCCAAAAATAAAAACTCAGCTCAGTACCTCACTAAAACAATATTTTAAAAATCTGAGTCAAACTGTTATAGTGGAAGATTATAACAATGTAGCGACAGTGCTACACTCAGGAACTGAGTGGGGGAAGTGGAAGTGAGGAACATGAACTAAGGAAGAGGAACAGCACAGCCCAAGAGCCGAGCAGGAGTTGAGAGTGAAGGGGATCAGAACAGACGAAGTGCCGAGCAAGAACAGAAGGTGAGTGAGGACGAGAAATTGAAAAGCAAAGGACCAGATGAATAACCCGTTTTGACTGCTGGTCAGAAAGAATTTTATGAAGGACCATCTGAAGGTCGAGGTTGAACCAGCAGTTAAACCATGAACAGGTTCAGTGTTTTAAGACACTGCACTGAAAGAGGATGGCTAAGTTTTAAAGTTTTTCATAGTAAGAAAAAATAACTCCGATTGAAATTGGTGTAGGTAATGTAGTAAAGAGCCATTTAAAGGAGAAGATTGTAGAGCAAAAAAATATTTAAAATATGATACATGAAGGCAATCCCCAGATGTGGAGATGTGTGTAAAACGATTCAGAGTCAGACTTGTCAGAGATGCAATTGGGGATTAAAAGAGTAAATTAACCATTAAGTTACTAAAACGTTATTATGAAGTAACATTTCACTCATGGAATGTATATCAATCATCATCCCTAACATGAAAAAATAGAGTCGGGATTTTCCATCCATCCCAAGAACAGAGAGCCATAGTGCGTCACCCAACTTGTGCAGACACCTTCCTTCAGGTTTGATACTCTGTATTCATCACTCCAACAATACAAGACAGCAGCAGCAGCAACTCGCACAACCTTTAAAGGATACATTGAAATGGTGCATCGCGCTCTCAACCAACCAACATAATCTCCACGAGTTCTGTTTCTGCATTCATGGAAGTAATTAGAGAGAGAACAAACAAACTTTATTTGTTCTTGTTCTTACTCTCGCCCTTTTCTCTCTCACGCTTGTTGTACAGCCTCTCAAGCACACGCTTCGCCTCACAAGAGGGAAAATTGACGAGATCATAATAATGAGGAGCGATATCAATCAGCCTACACCAAACAACAAATGAAAGCAATTATTATACTGTTTACCAATGCAGTAAGAATTATGAGATCTATACAAGAGACGGATTCACAACAATTACTGATGGACACTGCCATGTGTTATAAACCAGAGTCTGAGTCACCTCATACTTAGTCCTGCCCGATACAGCTGAGTCCTGTTATGACTCTCGGCTGACTCCTATTTACTTCAACCTGATTCCAGCTAGGACTCAGCCAAGTCAGATTCATACTTGACTGATATGACTCAGACTCAGTTCCTCCTGAGTCCACGACCAAGTCCGATATTTAAACCTTGGTTACAAGAGTGGCAAATCCTAATAGAGGATTTAACAATATAATGAGAACTGGACTTCAGAAAAGAAAGTCAGGGATGAATAAAGTCTAATTGACAATCACAATTTTAGCTTCACTTTAGAGCATAAATGAAGAAAAAGAGAATTTGTGACATAAAACAACATTTAAACAATCATCTACTTACCATTCTCCACGAACATCTGTAACTGTCCGAATGAAATTCCGACTTGTCAAGACATACTCGTTATAAATGACCCACTCTGGCTTGTGATCCAGACAGTGGGAGGGATGCAGGTGAACCACCTACACATCGATAAAAAAAGCATATGCCATTAGCAAGGATACAAAAAGAGCAAAAATAGGCAACCAAATGAAATTGGCCCCCAACTATAGCTAATCAACTCTTTTATTTTTTTTTTTTTACTTTTTTTTTTTTTGGCAAACATACCTGATTGTCTTTCACTGTCAAGTAGTGTGCAGTGCGCTCAAGATGAGCCACCTGCATGAAATACCCTGCCAGCATAGCTTTTCTGATGTTGATGTAGTAGTCACGGCTGTTAAAGTCTGTGCTGCATAGCTTGAGATTGAACCTAGCCATGATGCGTACAAGTTGTTGCCGCACATTATCAGCAGCCTTCATTGTCCTTTGATTGATAAAATTCTCGTAGCACCAAGATGGGTCTTCATCTGCAATACCCAATTCAAATGTTTTACATTACATAAAGAAAAGAAAAATAAATAGAGCTCTTCAATACTTCCAACAACAGTTAGGGCAGTAGTACTTACTGTTCTGCTTGTATGCGTGGTATACATTCAAAAGAGTAAGGTGATCCCCATCAACATGGCCAAACCGAGCTTTCGCTTCGTCTGCAGCTTTCTGAGCCTCTCTAGGTCGGAGAAAGCAATTTGGTACTAAAGAAAGAAATTTGTTATCACAGATGAGGCCCACGGTAGGTCAGCAGATGTATAGAGGCGAGACGACCATTTGCTTCATAAATACTGAGAAATTGCAACTATCTGCATCAGCACTTAAAAAACTCTAAGGAGTATCCTGACCAGTGGCATTTAGCCTGGACAAGACAGTTGCTGATGACAACCTAAGTGGTATAACAAACTACCAATGGACATGCACACTTGAACGCAACCAGGATTAGGACTTTCGGTTTTCAGCATACATGCTTGAATAGAAATGCATGCAGGAAGACTCATTGGGAGAGGGAGGAAAAAGCAGCTTTTGAGCTATGACACCTACACACAGTAATAGGTGCTAGAATTATGCTCTCACTGAATGTTAGAGCCCATGATTTCGAATCCAAACTGTTAAATAATAAAATTTCCATCATTAAACAGCAGACTCCCAAATATCAAAGCAAACACAGGCAATTATCTGCAATTGTTTTTTCGAGTTGATCACGTATATTTATGTGATCATCCAGTACTGATAGTATACTGGGTCAACATCACAGACAAATACTAGGTGTTTGCTTAAGCATCTTTCAGGTATACGTGCAAATGTGGTAATATTTTAAACGCTACTATAGTATAAGAACATAAATGGTATATCAGATAAGGAAATTATTTATATAGATGTTTCATCCATTTCCAATTAGAAGAACCGAGTTTGTCATTTTTTCCTTTGCAATATAGTTGTTCAAGGAAATGAATGCCAATAAAAGGATAAAAGAACAAATATCTTGAAGAAAGTTATAGATCAACACTTGCAAAAGACTACAAAAAATTAAAAACAAAAAAAAAACCCGAAAAAAACAACATGCAGCTGAACTGATATTTTTGATCCTTACCTGACAACATGGCAGAGATTGAAAGGATTTCATTGGAACAGTTGAACTCAGGACTGACAACAAGCATCTTTGACATCTGAGGATCCAAAGGAAATTCACTCATGATTTCCCCCAATTTTGTCAAGTTCCCCTCATCATCCAGAGCACCCAAGTAGTTCAAAACTTCCAATGCCCGCATCAATGTTTCAGGTGCAGGTGGGTCCATGAAATCAAAATGAACAAGATCATCAATTCCAAGTTTTTTTAATGTGAGAACGGTGTTGGCTAGATTTGAACGAAGTATCTCAGGATATGTCTGTGGCTGAAGATCATTGTTGAAACTTCTCTCAGTGTAGAGCCTAAAACATTTCCCAGGTTGTGTCCTACCAGCACGCCCTGATCTTTGATGTGCACTTGCCTTTGATATTGGTGAGACCAACAATGATTCAACTCGTACTCTTGGATTATAAACTTTCTGTTTAGAAAATCCAGGATCAATCACATAAACTATCCCATCAATGGTCAATGATGTTTCTGCAATGTTGGTGGACACCACAATCTTCCTCCCAGGAGGACCACTCTCCTTCAGTGCAGGCGGAGCAGGTTCAAAAATCTTCTGCTGCATAGCAGGCGGCAATGAAGAATACAGTGGGACCACTTTCACAGGCCCCACCTGGTCACCCATATTATTAATTTCTTTTGTTATTTTTCTGCAAGCATCTTCTATCTCTTCTTCTCCAGTAAGGAAAACTAGTATATCACCTTGAGACTCACACATGTGTATCTGCACAACTGTTCGAATTGCAGCTTCCAGATAATCCCTCTCAGGTTCTTGTGTATAGAAAATCTCCACTGGATGAAGTCTTCCAGGGACTTTCATAAGAGGTGCATCATTGAAATAACCTCGAAACTTCTCAGCCTCAAGAGTTGCACTCATTACAATCAATTTTAGATCAGCTCTATTTCTCAAAACTTCCTTTAGAAGCCCAAACAGAACATCAGTTGCCAAAGTTCGCTCATGAGCCTCATCAAGAATTATCACGCGGTATCGTTCCAAAAGTGGATCTGTCATGGCTTCCCTTAGAAGCATACCATCTGTTAAATACCTGTAACCATTTCAAGAATTTGATAGTTAGCCTTCTGTCACTGGCACTCAACATCTTATATAGTTTGAATGCTAAAGTCGGCTTTATGGATGAAGTGATTTACTGTTGGTGTGATGATGAATGATTAGGAGATATAGGCATCGGTTATCTTTTCTTTTTTCTATTTTAACAGTGATGCATCCACCATCATTTATCACAATCGTCAGAGAAAATTAGCATATGCCACCATTATCATAATCATCAGAACCATTTATCCAAACTACCTAGGGTTGGGCCTTATAATTCGATTTGACAATTTTTTGATATCAGCCTAATCAATGTCCAAAAGTTGCGTGGGTATGGTTGAGTGTGTCATAGTTCTACACTGGTGCAAAGGGCTGGACTTGGCAAAAGGAAAAAAAAAAAGGGACAAAAGGACATAGCACCATATTTAAATAAATTTAAATCTAAATTTATTATAAATGAAAATGATGTTCAAAAATAAAATTTTAGATAATAATCTACTATTACTACTTTTTGTGATGACCAAGGTGTCCCAGGGGTCTCACTTGTATTTGGAGATGGGACTCTACTATTACTACTTTGTATTTGGACATGGGACCCTACTACTTTAACATTAAGTGACAAACATAACGATATTTTGATTAGGTTTTATGAGGAAAAAGGTGTTGTAACATTTTAATCATGCTTAAAAACAATGTTAAAAAGTACTAGAAGAGTCCATGAAGAATGTGCGTGACCAACACAAGTGCGATTGTCCAAACAGAAGCGAGTCACAACTTGAAGAATCTAGGGGAACATAATTGATGCCCATGGACTTGAACCAACAATCAGGGTAAAAAATGTTCACCCAATAAGTATCACAGATACGGGAGTATCAGCGATACATACTGTATCGACAATAAAATGCCGATACAGTTTCTCTCTCCACCCTTTTTTTAAAAAATTCAGAGGAAATATAAAAAATATGTAACAAATAGAGAAAAATGGAAAATTTAGGGTGGTCATACTTTTATTTTAAAAAAGGTCTTTTATGGTGTATTAGATTCTTGAGAGCCAAAATTTTGATATGAATGATGTCTCCTAAAAATTTGCAGTACAAGAAAACACCTAATATGAAATTCATGTTTACTAGTATCCCATAATGGTATCTTTTACTACAATTCATAATTTTTTGTCGTAAAAAAATCAAAATTTCATGAAAATGCTGAAATATTAAAAAAATCACACAAACTCACAAAAAACTATATTAATCACCTTAAGGGCTCTTCATTTAATCTCATAAACATTTTATATCATTTTATTAATCTTTTTCACAATAAACTCAGAAATTGGAATTATCTTAGAAAACCCAGATTTCATGAATATTTTGAAAAATACTTGGAAAGTCACACACATCCCAAACTATATCAATCAAATTAAGACATCTCCATTCAATTCCCTAAGCACTCAATATTGTTTCATTAAATTATTTTTACAAAAACCCCAAAATCGAAATTATCTTAGAGCAAAAATTCAAAAAAAGTAGAAATCAAATGCATCGTACTTCTGAATAATGTCTCTTTTCTTGCCTTTCCCGGGCTATGGGATTTTTTGAGTCTTTCTTGCTTGCCCTGGGCTGTGGGGGAGCTAAGGAGACTATGTTTGTTGCTTGTTTATTATTATTATTTTACGTTAGTTTGTTGCTTGTTTATTTGTATAAGTTTGGGATGTTTTCCCCCATTGAATGATATTTCTTGCCTTTATCATTAAAAAATTCAAAAAGTGATGAAAATAATTCAAAAATGGACAAAGAGGAAACTTCAAAATTGACAAACACCTTTCACACTTTAAGAACTTTCTTCTAAACCTTCTTAAAATCATATCCAATGCAAAATTCAAGCCAAAAAGGGTCAAAACAGGTTTTTTTTTTTTTTTTGGGAAACAAGTATGAAAATGGCCAAATCTATCTATGCCATATCAAGTGATACATGCAAATACAATATGGCTGAATTATTGCCGTATCGGCCGATACTATAACTGGCCGAAATTTTCACCCCTGCCAACAATCTTTCAGTTGCAACAGTGAATGCTTACAGATATCGGCATCTATAATCCACTACAAAGTATGTAACCAATCATAAAACAAATATAGACACCATGAAAGAAAATATAAAATAATTAACATATTAAACAACCAACATTCAGTAAAAAATGTAGAAATTATACAAGATAGGTATCAGCTTACTTCAAAATGGTTTTTGGACCACTGCAATCCTCAAAACGGATGCTGTAACCAACTTCTTCTCCTATTGTTACATCCATCTCATCAGCAACTCGACGTGAAACCGACATCGCTGCGACTCTGCGGGGCTGGGTACAAGCAACCATCTTCCGTCTGTCTTTGTCCAAAAGGGTACCAGCTTCTAGAGCAAACTGAGGAATCTGTTAAACGAGATAACTTCTGGTCAAATATCTGAACTAAATAAACAAAATGTTTCAAAATAACCTTTTTTAAGATGTTTTGAAAACATGCAATCTAATACAGGATAGTACACAACCTATGATATAGCATGTTTTCATGCAACTCTGCACTGTATGACTACTATAAACATTACTGAGAAAATGCAAAATATGACCATGCACATTCATGATATATTCATATACACCATAAAAACCTTGCCATATTTTACCTTCCTTGCATCTATCATACTAGCATATCCAAATCAGATCCCCTGTTCTGTTCTACAGTTACATCAAGTATCCAAATCTCTAAGTATGTGTCACCAGGTTATTTTCAATTCTAATTGGATCCCTTGGTACTCCATATATTTCATCTTTTTTCGGTCAATCATATACTCATATGCTTCATCTTTATCTTCCTTTATGGTTTAAAAGCTTTCCTCCACATTGACAACTTAACCTTTAATTTATCTTGTCTTACTAATTAATACTGTTATTTAAAATAAAATTTCAATATCCATTAGGTACCAATCAAACTGAAAATCCAAACAGCGCACAGTAATTACATCCATTGACACTCCATGTACTGCCTTTTCTGATCGGTCATAGGTTTCATCTTTATCCTAAAATTTCCAGACAATATGACTCCAAAACTTTCCTTTGCATTGCAAACTTATTATTAACTATTTTTTAAAAGGATTTGCCAACTTATTATTTATTGCATGTAAACAACACGTTTTAAAATTCAATATAAAAAAGATCCAAATTTTTATTTGTCTACCAAAAAAAAATCCAAAGAACTCTCATGAGAAATTGTCCATTGTGAAACGATTCACAACGAACATGTCTTTCAATCAAAACATTTAAATGAGTAAAAAACTGCCAGTTTTTACTCTTTCTTTAATTCAACCAAAAATTCAATCTATACCTGTGATTGAACTGTTCACGATGGATTATTTCTCGACTCACACGAACAGAATTAACAAAAAATGCAAATTATGCATACAGGGAAAAATATAATGACCCAAATTTCTGATATTTTGCATACTAACCTGTGTCGTTTTACCACTGCCAGTTTCACCGACCAATATCAGGGTCTGGCTCTCTATCAGCGCCTGCAAGAACTCCTGCTTCTGCTGCCAAACAGGAAGTGTTTTCCTCTTCTCCAGAATCTCAAAATACCGCTGGGAGTATGGGCGTCCATTCCATGAATTTGTCATGGAGCCAGCAAAAGATCCGTTCGCCTTCAACTTTGCGGAGACTGATGTCTCGTCCACCACGTCAAACAAGCTCACCTTCCTCCTCCTCTCCGTCGACATTAGAGAAAAATCCCAAAAACCTTAGGTATCCCCAAATGGCTGAGAGAAAAAGAAAAAATGCTAATTCAACGCTGGTATCGGGGGCAAAGATCAAATTAGAACCCCTGAGTAAACTGATCAAAGCCTTAAATAATCGAGAGTGAACAAATCAAAACCCTAGGAAACCATATAAACCTCAAAATCGCAATGAGAAATCGAAGAGAAGCTGAAACGGAAGCAAGAACTAAGGGAAGAGAGGATCAAAGCACTAGAAGAAATAAAAATTAAAAACCTAGAGATCGAAGAAGATGATATCGAAACCCTAGAAGGAATACGGATTTGATAATACGGATCTAGGGTTCTGAGGGCGAGAATCAGAACGAAGGTCCTGGAGCCTTAGGATCCGAATGGAAACCCTAAAAAGGGAGGCTAGCCTTTGGTATTTATTTATACAAACGAGTCGGTGTTGAATTTTTAACTTGTCAGGATATTTCGAAATAAGCCCACTTCCTTTGCGAATCTAAAATTACTTCTTTTTATTCCTATATTTTGAAAAAAAACGCCTAACTTTTATAAATTTCTGAATTTTTTTTATCCAATTTAATATATATTGTATGAATTTCAATTAATCTTTCCAAATTAAAATAATGCATAGTATTGAACCTCGTTCTACCGTATAAAATCAAATTAAATTTGAGTTTATGAACAACCTCTTTCTTTAAATAAGGTGTTTAGTAAAAATTAATGAAATAAATGAAATTATATTTTTTATTATGGTAAAGATTATGTTTTATCCAACGGTGTAACATAGTGTTCAATTAATTTTCCATCTACATTGTAATTAGGTCAAATTAGTTAAGGATTTAATTCATGGAAGTAGTTTGATGTGAGGAAAAAATGATATAATTTGGAAAAAGTGGTCATGAAATGTGATAAAGCCATCATATATGAGATGAAAATGAAGGAGAAAGTTACGTTATTTTTTACCGTGGCAAACGCGGGTTAAATTAGTCAATTTGAGCTCTAAATTGGTATTCTCAATGCAGGTACACTTCACCCATAGATCAAGGACCCACTTGAGAACATGGTGGTGGACCAACATGAAGGGTGATAAGGCTAAAACCCGTATCTCCAAAGTTGGAAAATGAATTGCACAAGGGTGGAGATGAAAATTGGGGAGATTTTTTCAACTCGGGAACATTTTCTCTCATTTGGCTTGTACAACACTAGACCCTTTCTTCTTATCGCATGGACTTGTAAGTCGTAACACGTGGACTTAGTAAGTTGTAACGGTTCAACTCTAACTTGTTATGGGACTCTCAATTCATCTAAGACTTTTTTATTGGCGCATGGATGTGGAGCTCAGTGATTGATTGAGGCACATTATTATTCCAACATGACAATATCTCATTGGATAGTACATTTCCTCAATGGCATGTGGAATTTGCTCTATTGATCAGGGCCGATCCTGGGCATAGGCAGCCGCCTAGGGCCTCTAAATAGAAAGGGCTCCTATACAGTTAAACTCCTTAATATATCAGTCAGCAAGGGCCTCTGAAATCTCATTTCACATAGGCCCCTTAGATTTTAGGGTCTCTCAAGGCTAGCCCTGCTACTGATGAGCATCGATTTCGCAACAGAATTTCTCTCCAACGAGTTTGGTAACTCCAAAACGTATTGCAATTCAACCATGTGAAGATATTTTGAATGATCATAACAAGCAGTAGGTTTTAGGTGTCTTCATGTAATTAGTTGTTTATTTTTTTCCTTTGTTTTGATTGGTCACATGGATGGTAGAATTAGGATTTGGGTAAAGGTTTCTACACCATTGTTTTTTTTTTTTTTTTTTTCCATTTTTCCAATTTTTGTATGTAAATTTGCCTAAGGTGTTGCCGGACACACGAATTTGGGAAGACAATTGAAGTTTAGAAAGTCACAAGTTTGGAACTAAGTTATATTTTTATAAAAATATTCAAAAATTAAGATGATTGAATGCTAAATAATTGTAGTATAGTTTTAACTCTAGAAGAGCACATTCATTTTGAATTGAATGGATTGTCATTTAATCTTACCTTTGAAGTTTTAGTGAATGTGAGTTATTGGCATTTAAATGTTTAAAACGAACGGATTAAATGATTAGATAAAAGTGAAATTCCATATACCTTCTAATTATATGATCTTCTTTACATTACATCCAACTATTAACACCAAGACCTAATAAAAGGGTGTTCCCAATAACGTATCTCATTGGAGGAAGTCTCATTAGAGCGTTTTTTTTTTTTTATCAAAATTGACAAGTGACAAATAACTACCGAGTTTAAGCCTAACGAGTTAAACGTGTCAACTCTCTCCATCAGGTCCATTTAGTAGTTCAAATTTTTACTTAAATTAGAATTCTATTGAACTTTGTGCTATACAAATTTTCAGTTTATGAGAAAATTCTAAGCCTAGAGATAACGATTTTGTGAGTTCGTAAACCCTAGGCATTCATAGATCCGAATGGGTAAAGAGTTTTTAGAACTAAATGGGCCGGGCTTTGCATGTGCCAAGTGTTATTTTAGCAGGCTGGACACTTCAGTCTTTCAAGACAAATTTCCGTCATTAACGATGTCAAAGGGCCAGAATTGAGCCAGGTAGGGCATGCACCAAGCCCTATAAATTGTGGCTTGAGCATTTTGGGCCTTTGGATTTTGGTTCAAATTCCATACATATCATAAATCTTCTGATGAGCCAATCTTAACCCTTCCATCAATATCGTAATGGTACACATTCTTTGTAAAGAAAGTCCAATATTGGATGGCAATGTACCATGTCATAAACCGAGTTTTAAGACATGGTCTAACCATAATAAGGTTATTGGATCAACAATTGAGTCAGCAAACCCTGGAGCCCACTAATTCAAAGGGATTAAAGTGATGGTCAAGAACCCGCCACAAATGAAGTAATTCAAATTCTGAAGTAAGGGTAGCTAAGTGATTTTGGCAATAATCAAAATATTCATTTTCAATGAAACTTTGTTATCTTTTGCAGCTCTAAATTTCCAATGGATCTCAATCACTTGTCTTGTAATTTCAATGAGCCATGGTTTTCTCTCCTTCTATACTTTTCAATTTTTTTTTTGTTTCCTTATGTCTGTTCATCTGCGATTACCAAGTAAAATGCAGGAGAATTCCTCAAAACAAAGTAATTTCTTGAAAAACTTTCTTTTCATTGAAACATGACACTAGAATGTAACATTGCATAATATCTTATTATTTTCCTAACTTTATACATCGATATATCAAAACCACACACCGTATAATTACTTTAATAAAGGATGTAATTGATAATAAGAACAAATCTATGCAGTATAACATAGGAATCAATTAGATCAGATATATGACTTCTAGCTCAATAACATGAATTGCTCTCCACAATTTACGAAAAAAAAAACTCTTAGAATTTGATCTGTCTTGTTATTGAGTTTCCACATCAAAAACTAGGTTTGAAACTTGAGTCGGGTTTTATCTGACTTGGATGATTCGATCGGAGAAATAAGTAGGTTTGGGTTATGTATGTATATATTTTGGGTCGAGTCGGGTTAGAGAAAAAACTCGCATGAAATTCGAATTGGGTTGAGTTAAGAAATTTAAAATCAACCTAACCTGACCTGACCCCAGTGCACCAAGTTATAAACGGTACGATGAAGGCTAGAACTTGGGTCGGGTCAGGCCAACATTCGAATTGAGTCGAGTAAAAAATTCAAGTCGAGTTGGGTTGAGTAATTTGGGTAAGCAAATAGGGTCGGATCGAGTCGAGTTTAATAAATTTTGACATGAGTTGAGTTTGATTTATTAAAATCCGACCAGCCCTACCCGAGTTTCAACTCTATCATAAACATATTAATTCAAGAAATTTTCATTCTCATGCAAGACACATCAACCCAAAAAAGAAAACTCTTATTTAAGATCCCTTCCTAACTGAACATTGACATTATTTAGAATACAATTTTCTAATGTTATCATGAGTTTAAACTGTTCGAAAAGGAGCATATCCTTGCAGGTAAAGCAATTCTATTTATACTTGTTTGGTCAAGATGTCAGATAATTCATGTTCTTGATCTACCAAACTCAAATGCCAACTTGTTTGTAACTATCCCTGATACTAGAGGTTCAGTGCAGCACAAAGCGAGTTTATATGAGTTGGGGTGTGATTGATTAAATGTAATAATCTCTAAATTAAGAGTAGGATGTCCAAATTATTGAGAATTAAGACCTAAAGAGTAGCTTAACTATGGTAATATAACAACCATTGAGATAAGATGAAGAACACCTATTACGCTATTACAAATAAATGGAAGGCAACCTGTGGTTTGCAGGTGCAAGTTAGAAATTTCAATATGTGAATTTTGCCTACTTTAAAGTGTGTGGGTATTATAGACTGTAATCACCGATCAAGACCATCAAGTTCAACGTTGGCTCTTACAGACCCTTGAAGAATACTTTTTCATCAAATCACAACTCCCTATCATGTTTCGCTAAAAAAAATTACAATGGAACACAAAGAGAACTTTGTTTGCTTTCAATTTTGGAAAATATAGTAGAATTTATCCTTAAAAATCGACTATTAAGGAGAGGGAATACATTTGCTCATAAGTCTCATAACCAAAGGTCCACTGTTGATGTTGGACTTTACTGACACTCTCCCTTAGCGTCAGGATTAGAGAAACTTGACTTTCTCTCCTTCCACAGAGGGTTAGAAATATGAACTCGACCCATCTCCATAATACCCTTGATATCATGTTAAATACATGAGTATAACTCATTCTTAAAAACCGACTATTAAGAAGAGGGAACTCATGTGCTTATAAAGTGCATAACCCAAAGATCTAACAGCGATATCCGGCTTTGCTAACAGTCCAAAGGTAAATCTATGACCACGTTTTGGATTTTTTTTTTTCTTCTGTCGGATGAAGAAAATAAGTCTCTTGAGGACATCATGAGAGAACTTCTCTATTGTTGATTGAGGCTCTGGTAACCCTCAAAAATGAGTTTTGGACATGTCACAAAGCTTCAAGAGAAACTCAAACGCAAGTAATGATTTCACAAAAAAATTATGCAGCTTTTTTTTTTTTGCATAAGAGTAACACTACCTTCAAAGATTTTGAGGAACACCAAATACTGAAGTGTCTTTCAAATTTAAAGAAACTATTTTAGTGACCATCAAAACGTGACATCTCTCTCTCTCAAAAAAAAAAAAACCAAAAAATTCACAATCTTCCCTCTAGGATAAATCATTCATGTAGAAGATAGAAATGTCTTCTATGGTTTCATTTTAGCAGTATTTCTACCTCAACCATCTTCTTCTTACTGTTTAAAGACAATTGAAGTTCTATTTCACCTTCAACTCTAACAGGATTAAAAGTAATTCTATTGTACAACAAAGTATTACAAGTGATTACATAACCCTAATGAATTATTATCATGAGAAAGAAGTATGTCCCAATGGTTCAATAATGGAACCATTAATAGAGACAAAAAGACAAGGCAGAGGTTGTGATAATTTCCATTTTAAGCAGTCTACAAATAGCCATCTTCACATAGCTCAGTAAGCAGAATCAGAACCCAACCCTTACAATATCCATATTAAGGCAAAGGCTCATGCTGCTATAAACAACTTAGAAGACCCACCATCATGGGACCTGCAGTCCTTATTTTAGAAAACACTAGTACAAAGTTTCAGACCCACATTACATTATAAAAGCCCAAACCAAATCTTACTTCAATTCTAAGGAAGAGACAAACCCATATTCTATTTTTCTCCAAACAAATAGCCAAGAGATGAATCTCCCCCCGGGACTGATTGCACCTTGGTGGTAGGACGTTCCTACAAAATTAGCAATAAGAGTATTAAATTTTTTGATAATAAGATACACCAAAACTTCATGAGTTGATGTTCGTGTTCATCCATCTACTCACAGTTAGGAAGTTGCCGGAGTTTTGGCCTTGAGCTCTATGATAGTTGTTGGAGACTGTTTGTTTTGGAGAAGGGGCTGGACCTGTATCCTTATTGTCATTGGATGGAGGTATTTTAGTCTTTCCGGTGGCCGGAGGTGGGTTTGATTCATCGGATCCAAAAAGGTAGCCCAAAGAACTTTGCCCTCCACCAAAGCTCCCTCCTCTACTCATGGCTGCCTTCTAAAACTCTTTGTTTTTTGATACCAACAACATTGGGAAAGAGACACATATATAGCAGCACATCCCAAGTGACGGAGTTTTAAGTCAAAAAAGCAGTAAGAAGAAAATAATGACAGTAAACATTTTATACAGTAAAAAATGCAAATAAAATGACCTAAGTGCACAAAGAAACACCCATTTGTCTATACATGTGTGCATGCATGGATATTATGGCTGCGTTTGGATGGGGGTAGGGAGGGTGATCTCGGGTCACCCCTCCTTACCCTTATTTGGTAACCCAAAAATTACTCTAGTGAGGGTAAAAATTCAAAAAATCATCCCTCTCATTATCTTTTTTGAATACTCCATCGAAGCTTGGAGTATTTAAGGGTGACCCAAGCTTAAGAGTGACCTCAGGTGAAGAGTGACCCCTGTAAAATTACCCTTCATCCAAACGCAGCCATATATCCAGAAATTTACACATTTACATGGCTACCAATCTTTGCAAATGTTGAAAATCTACTTTGGATAAAATTATGCTAATTGGTTGTCATCAGAAGATAGAGAGATTGATGATTGCTAGAATGAAAAAGATTTGTAAAAATTACAGGGGTGTAAACTGACCCTTCGAGATGATCCACTTATACAAAGTACTCTTTATAGCTTAGAACATCTCATTTTTCTATATATTTTCTTCTATTCTATTGCTTGTCAAACACTTGACCAAAATCTCTAAGAATTGAAAATCATAATTTCTAAAGATTTAGACTATTTAAACACATATTTAAGTTACTTACCAGCAGGCTTGCAGTGGCATAGGTATTTCTCTGGTTTCTCTTTGATATTAAACTCAAACCATGTAAACCTACAACTTTAGGGTTGATTGGATCTAAGAGCCAAAAATAGATTGAGATCATATTTGCAAATTACAAATTTGGTCAAAATATATAATTTTTATGAGTTCATTGTATTTTTTCTCTCATTTTGATAGAAATCTAATACAAGTTTATCTTTTGCATGGGGTATTAAAATAATCAAGTTCATAATATTGTTTATCACACCTCTCCTAAATTCGAGTCTTGTAATTACCCGATGCATGTGGTTTGCAGGAATTGCATGTATCCAGAATTTTATATAATACCCTCGTACTCAAAGAAAAGTGAGATCTTGAGTTTCTTCGTCGTAAAAAAGTCTCCTCCTTCAATCTTTTAATCTTGCAAGTTTCATTTCATCTACTATAAATTATACAACCATTCAGTAAATGATTATCAAAGTGATGCTTACTCATCACTTCTCAAAAAGGAAGTTGGTCGAATGTCAATATCTAGTGGTCCTTTTGGCCATTTGACAACTATAGTCAAGGAATTACAACTGGATTAATATATTTACATTGGTATCACATTGCCCCACTTTGGCAAATTTTTAATTAAGTAAATTTATTATTTAATTAACCAAGCTAAGTATCCAATGGATTTGGAGTAATCTGGTCATTAGCGTGCTAGAACTTTAATTAACAACCTCGAATCTTGCTTACCAACCAAAAATAGTGGTGTCCAATTAAGATTTCACACGTCTAACAAAGTTGATGTAATTTAATAAAGCATAAAGAAACACATCAACGAATAAAATTCACATGATTTGAAGATGTGCTTACGTCCGAACAATTTCACTATCTTAAAGAATAGGGCTACAAATTGCTTCCTTTCTCACACATCTTCGAATGCAGAATGAATCCTATAACTCTTGATGTCCTTTAAAGATACAAAATTGGAGAGGAAAATCAATTTTTCTATTCCTTCTAGTAGAAAAATGGTTTTCTTGCCGATGGACCTTTAGGTAGGAATCTACTTTTTACATAAATATTTATACATATTTTCGTCAAAAAATCATATATTTCAACAAATATGAAAAGTAAAAAGTGAATTCAAAATCATTTCATTTTTCACAAAAAGTATATTATTTTAAAAAATATCTTTACACTACATAAACATAAACATACCCTTAAATTTTCATGCAATTATCACTAAAGAATAGAAGCTTTATGTGGGTTACCACTAACCACATTACTCTGTGGGCTTTGAGATGATTACATCATGTGAAATCACTATAATTGCAATCTTTAATGAGAAAAAAAAAGTTTCCCCATAATAAGGCTCATCACAAATTGTGGGGGACAAGGCGGGGCTCAATTGAGTCATAGTACCAATTTAAGCTTAGAATGATACACCATATTTAAAGAGACTTAGTTGGGTTGGAAGGAAGCTTGTAGGCCAATGGAATCCCACTTAACTAGTGTACCTATAATATCTAGCTTTTGTTAGATAAGACCTACATGAAATTAGTGTTACGAGTTATGACCATGGTGTCGAAATCAGGTGGAATGGAGAAATAGAGATTTCACTGCTGATGCTGCCGGCCGACTAAATAACAACTTTGGAGTATCCTTTCCTCGGTGGCGGATGCGTAGCCATGGATTGTGCTTCCATTATTGATCGAATGACCAACATCATATTTTTGAAGAATGAAATTCTTTCCGAGTTCAAAGAGTCCACGCGAATCAATAACCTGGCATTCGCGTGAATCATCTTGATCAAATCAACTCTGTTTGACTGGTCTCGCCCTCTGATTCGAATTAGTGTGGATCAGCTCTATGATCCAAACGAAGTGTTAGGTCTCTTATTGTCAAATTGTTAATGACCGAAGTGTTCAGATGTCTTATCTGTATTGGAACATGTGACATTTTTTAACTTAACTAATCCTTTGAGCATGTACAGTCCTCTCAATACCATACACAGTGGGTCCACAACTAAAGAAAATGACCCGTTGAAGTTGAACATGAATTGAATTCAAGACTGGGGGTTTCTTGACCGTCAAACCAAACCTTTGGAGTTTATATTATAACATAGTTTATCATATAATATAAGACACCAACGTAATATGAATTTAATAATTTTTATTTAATAACTCATTGTTATAAAATTTAAAATACATCGAACAATTCCTCAAACATCCCTCCCCTTACTGTCTTGCCGAACTAATTAATTGTAGCCAATCTAATCCAATTTGATAAGACATAAATTAAAAAAGAAGAAGATGTCATCCATCTTTTGATCTAACTCCAAGCATCAAATAGATAAACGAGGTGATGGGTCCACAGATTGGGTAGGTCAAAATATCAGTGGACAGTGGGCCAGTGATCAGATGGGTGACACATACATTTTATGTGTGCTTTAGAGAGTTTCCAACAACCGCTAGTGATTTTCATGCCAGCAAGGCCTACACTGTCTCTAGTGTGGTCCACTGTTGCTTGGATCTGATGGGCCACACAGGTCACATCAATCTTTATTTTTATAATTGACCACTTTGAGAGAGGATCAAGCAATCATGTCCACTCATATATATCACATATAACATGATAAGTAAGACAGATATGACTTCTCCTAAGATGAGTGTGACAGAGCCAAAGCTCCACCACTGGGCACAGATGACAAAGAAGCTAACAGATTTGAATGACACCACTAAGCACAGGCTAAATCCAAGAGAAATCACTGGGCCAAGTTGAACTTGACAAATTTAGACTAGAGTTGAGTTAAGGTTAGTGTTTTTTTTTTTTAAAAAAAATTGATTAATTAGGGTTGAGCACTTGGGTTAAACTTGTCTCATCCATATATCATACATTTTGTGTTTATAATACATTTTTCCAATAATGATGCAAGAGATGATCATCTAGACATGGGTGTCTCTAGTATTTGCCTTTTCCATCTCGGCATGTGGTCCACCAAATGAGATGGTGATAGCTTTATTAGAAGATCTTTGTTGAGTTTGAGGCTATCGACAAATCTCTCTGATTAGATCAGTAAAGACATATTTTTAAAGACAACAAAATTTAAAGATTAAAAAATTATTTAAACTCATTATAATTTGGAGAGCTTAAAAAATAACTTGATTAACTTATTTGAAGTAATATTTGATGAGTCATCATTTAAAGTAAGAACTTTAGAACATGCATATCATCATCCCTTTTAATGGCCTTTACTCTATGTATATTGATAATCCCAATATCAAAAACTCTATTTAGGCTTTTTTAACCGAGACACTAATAAGATATGTCATTAAATGAATTTTAGACTTACAATGTTGGATTTGATACAAAGAGACCTATATGCATAGTTTATGATCTCACTCCTTGATTTTAAAGATTTAAAAATCAATAGTCTATATTTATAGAAATTTTAAGAATAAGATTATATAGCTTGGATAATCGTTTATATTCATATAATTATTTATCAAATAAATCTAAATTTATAACAGCTACCGTCTATTAAATAATGAGATATATTATTAATGTTTTGATATTAAATTCTTGATAACTTTTCATTTTTTCAAGATACCACACTCAAGGAATTAAGGCGGGGAAAAGGAAAAACCAAAATAAGCTTTTGTTTGGGCTGTCGCTGAGATTTTCCCGATTACCGAATTCCTGAGAAATTTTCCATCTCTCTCCCTTTCGTTTTCATGGAAGATCTTTTCAAATCGTCATTGTTTTACTCGGATCAGATCATGTGCTATGCTGAAATCCTTCCCCCATCTGAGGTACCCGTCTCCGTTTCCACCATTTTCTCTGAATTCCATTCCTTTCTCCCATTTTCTTCCAATATTTCATGGAAATCAGTTCGTTTCAGGTCCGAGCACGAATTGAAGTGGCAGTTCTCAGATTTCTCAAGATCTTGAATTCTCCTTCTCCCGCCATCACCGATCTCTCCCTGGTTTAACTCTCTCTCTCACTCTCGATCATTAATTACCGTCCTCATTATCTTTACATTCATTTTCTCATCTATATGAAGATCGATAATCGTTGCATTTTTCTTCATGTTTGCATATGTAAACATCGAGGGCTGTCTCATTGTCTTGAGTTCGGATCTTAGGTAGAAAATTTTCTACTGTATCCATAATATGGTGAAATATTACCATTTTTATACATTTAGCATTTCACGTTTTGTATTGAATATTTTTTTTTAAATGTTAAATGTTAAATGCTAAATATTCGTAGAGCACATGAGAATGTAAAATGAGTGGCCGACAACTATAAATTATTCTATAACTCATAAGGACAAAGCTTTAATATACTGGATATGTGGACCATAATGTTAACAAAAGATATTCCAAGATATTTCTTTTACATTACCATGTGAGTTCACTCCAATATAGCCTACTCTGAAATTCAAAAACTTTGGTCCTTACAGGCCACCACCTTCATAGTCCATACAAGGTAGAAGTGTAGAACCACCCAATAGATACATACCTCCCGCGAAAAATTCTCACTATCATTACCCGTAATGGGGTGCATGGTTGATTCCATCTTTCTAATGTTAGAAAAGCTTTCTTAAAATATCTTTTAAAAGAAATTAGATGATAGGGAATTGACATTTATGCATTTCACGAGTGAATGTTTGTACACTTGGATGGGATGGGCTTGGATTAGCACCAGAGAATTCTAATATTCCGAGTTGCATTCTGTGTGAGGAAAGTGGCTTAGTGGAGGAGCTTTTTACCCCTTTTATCTTAAAGTAGTCGGCATGCAATCGCATACAGAAAATAAGTTGTTCGAGTTCTCCAGCTTTATGGGATCTCTAGGTGAACCCTGTGGAATTTTTTTTTTATCCAAATGCACACTTGTTGGGGATTCAAGAAAGAGGAGATTTTTCTTCAGGAGATTCTCCTTCAGGATAAAAGTAATTTCTTTTACCCTTGTATGACACTTGAATTTCACCAGGTTTAAGATGACACTTTTTTATCTCAAGCAATGAAATGGCAAACGGGTGATACATGCTTGTTTGGATATTGAGAAAATTTATTGTTCTCATGGAGAAAGCACATTGCACCTATTTAGAGTTGCATTTTTAAGTGATAATTGCCCTCTCAAAAGGCACCCGCCCTAAGAAGTACCGATACGGGTACGGGTATCGGATACGACACATATTCAATATGGAGATACGACAAATTTTGAAAAACTAGGATATGGGTGCAGCTGGATACGCCAAATTAAAAAATTATTATATATATCAACAAAATAAATCCAGACATTTACAAAAAATATCATAAATTCTATTGTGAGATAAAAATTATTAGAAAATTATATTTTTATATTTATAATGAATACAAATATATATATATATATATAAACATTACAAAATATATATATTATAAATATCAGAATATTAACAATTTTGTATTATAAAAAGATATATATAATATGTGAATGATTATTGAGGTTAGAAAAATAATACTGAAAAGTTATATTTTTTTCCCATTTTCTCACTTGCTGCAGTATCCCGTGCCATGTCCCTCCTTGTCTGCTGCCGTATCCGTGACATATCTATATTTAAAAAATGTTTTATTTAATTGGATACGTATCCGACACGTATCTGTGCCGTATCCGACCATATCCGTGTCGGGTACTCGAATGGTTTCAGAGTATCCGTGCTTCATAGGGCACCGCTATCCAATTTGACCGCAAGATTCTAGAATACTAATGTAAAGTAAGAATATCTATTTTATAAAAAAAAATCTATAATATTAAAATGCTTACAAAAAGCATAGAATCACCCATAAGATACTTGAATTACTTCAAGGGAATTCTAGGCAATTCTTGAATCACTAGTAAACATCATTCTGCAAAAATTGATAGGACAAATTGAAGATGAAGAATTCGTAAAATTAACTCTAATAGATGAGATACGGATGATGATAACGATAAAAAAAATTCTCCACAGTATGGTATAGTCCATGGAATTGATCGAAGCTTTTTGGCCAATCTTAGCTCTGCCTGTTTTGTATGACAAACTACTTTTCTCGTGTGGAAAATCCCTCCAAAGGAATTCTCCACATCCAATGGTGGCTTGGCACCACAAGTAGAAGCGTCTTTGGTGGTCATACTCTTCCATTTCTTTGACAGATCAGTAGGAAGTCTACCAACTGTCAACTCCGACGTGGGCTGCTTGGCCATGTTTCCTCAATCTTCCTCTCTCATGCTTTCTGCACAAGGTCTTTCATGAGAGCCAATGATGCCAAGGCCTTCATTAGAGGTAACAGAAACTCGAGACTTATTCATGGATGCCTTTTCAGTGCTGATGTAGTTCTCGCTTAGGTGATTCCTTCTCTTTTTGTTTTCTTAGTCCAAATTGGATGAACTTGCTGGGTGTTCTTTTCTACAGTTTGGAAAGTAATGGAGCTCTGTTTTCAGATATTGATTCAAGAAAAACAGGTCACTCAAAGAGAACTCTTCTATAAACTTCTTTGTGACTCCCCCGATTACTTCACTTCCCAGGAGGAGGTTAACAGAGCAGTGCAAGGTCATTGCCTCTGTCAGTTTTGCACTTGAATTTACTTCTCTTTTCTTATCTGGCTTATTGACAGAACAGGTTGTTAGTAAATGTGCTTATGCATTTTTCGGTGATATGAACAAATTTATACTGCAGATGTTGTTGCCTTGCTCCGATGCAGTCGTCAAAGTCTTGGAATTATGGCTTCTTCTAGAGGTTCTATTGTAGGGCGCTTGTTGTTTCAGGTATGGTTTTATTCCCTTTTCTAAAAAAAATTGCCATTTTTCTCTGCTTGCATTTTACCCTAGACTTCAGCGCCATGCTTTTCTTTTCCTTAAAAATTTTCAAAATGCTTTTGGACAATTGTGCTCTCATGAAACAGAAAAGCTCCATAAATTTCCTCCCAATTTATGAAAGACAAAAAAAATTCTTCCATGAGTAGATATGTAAAAAATTACGAAAATCCTCTGCTTTTGTGCCTTCTAAATCGCAGAATAAACTGAAAGGTACCACGACTCAAACAAAAGAATTTCTTTGGTATTTAGAAGAAGAAAAAGAAAACATCCGACTAGGGCTGGTCTTAAATGCATCTCACCAACTGAACTTAAAAGCAGGACAACTACCATTAGTTTGTTGCTGCATGATCTAATGTGGAACATGAACCAGGTGCCAAACCAAGAGATGGTGGACTGCTCTGTGCTTGGGTTGGCTGGGCATGCTATTACTGGTGACTTCAACATGCTGCAGAGTTCAACTTTACAGTCAGATGCTCGATATATTATTGTGGTTGAGAAGGTACTTCAAATACTGAAAATTGTTGTTTTGCCATTAAGATAGTGGGAGCTTTTCTTAAATTAGGGCTTTCTCTTTGCTATTTGTTTAGGATGCTATTTTCCAAAGGCTGTCTGAAGACTGCTTATTCAACCACATTCCTTGCATTCTGATTACTGCTAAAGGATACCCAGACATGGCAACCAGGTACTATTATTAAGGCTTATGGCTTAACTTCAAGTGTATCTTTTGGGGTTTAGTAAGACAGTGAAAAAATACCCCTTCTTAACTGCCTACATTTAAAGGTCCATAGAAGTGATAGAATGTAGAACACAAGTTTATGGATGCCTGTGGTGATCGAAAGAAGTTTCCACAATTGACATGCGACATGGCTGATGCCTGTTTAGCCTGTTCGTGATTGTCATTATAGTCGAAGAGCTGACAAAGCTGAACAGGCAAAGAAACGCTTAACCAAGGCTGACAAATTTAAATTGTCTATAACATCTTGTAGACCGAATCCTTTAATTCGTAGTGACCATGTAGCTCACCCTTATAAGAAAATTCTCAGAAGACAGAACAACTGAAGTCTGTGGACAGAGATTAGAATAACAAGCCCGGACGAAACTGACAAACATTCATTTAAGAGGTGTTAGTTCTTAGGAATGCCTCCAGGGTGTTGAAGTACCTCATTTGTCCAAACGAAGCTATTCTAGATGGTAGGAAGCATTCTGCATCTGTTTTGCCATTTTGCTGCTGCTTATGTTACCATTTTGCTCATTGGAATGTACCCCTTTGTTCTATGAAATGTAGTCTTCTGCGTGGGAGGGCACAAGTCCTTGCATACCCTTACAATTTGCTCTTCATAACTTCATTCTCTGCAGAATTTGTTAGTTCTTCAGGTTCTAAATAATTTGCTTCTTTGATGGTTCTATGACTGGTCATAACTCTTTTCTCTGTTTATTTGAAATAGGTTTCTCCTTCACAGAATGAGCAGAACTTTTCCAGATCTTCCTATCCTGGCTTTGGTTGACTGGTAGGACCAACGATCCTCCAGGAAATAAAACATTCAGTATCTTTTTTATTAAAAAAAAAAATTCTTCCTAGCTTACAAATTCATACACGTCAGGAATCCTGCAGGACTAGCTATATTGTGCACCTACAAGTTTGGAAGCATCAGAATGGGTTTGGAGGCATACAGATACGGTACTTCCCTCCATTGTTCAGTCCTTTTAAATATTTAGGAAACTAATAATTATCCATGTCATCTCAGCTTGCGATGTTAAGTGGCTGGGATTGCGAGGGGATGATCTACAACTTGTAAATCAACATTCTTTTCTTCCATTGAAGCCACGTGACCTTCAAATTGCCAAGAGCATGATGTCTTCCAACTTGTTAGAGGTATAATCCCCTGCTTATCAATCGAAAAAAATAGCCAAACAAACTCATACCATTCTAGCCAGATAAATATTTCTTATGATATTACCATATCTTTAGCTTCTGTAAAATTGTTTACGGGTAAAAACTGCAAGTCAATAAGTGAGGGAACCATCATGCTCAGCCAAAGGCTGCAACTTTATCAAGTGTAGCCTCAGATGTAGGTCTGGCAGTTAAACTGTAGTTTTAGCATTCCTTTGTCCATTTAGTTACGGACTTCATTTGAGTTCCATGAATCTGTGCATCCATATTCTGGAGCACTGGTGCAGTTGGGAAAGTGAGGCAGAGTCATCAGTTAACAAATTCCCCGTGAAGCATGTCATTCAAAAAAACAGCCGCAGAGGTGGCATAAGCAACTATTATTGTTGGATCCTAGCCTGAATTTTGGAGCCAATTAATAAATGGGTACCCTGTCCTGAGTTTCAAGTCTTGATAATAAACGGACATACTACTAACTATTCTGAATCTGGATCCTTGCATCTTAGTCTTCTCCTAGAACCCAAGAATGGGAACAATGGTTTTTCTCATTGAGGTCATCCAATTGGTATAGTTCTCTCCTATTTCACATTTTCACCTCAAAGTTCTGACAATTTCTTCATTTAGGAAAGAATTATCTGTTCTTTTGATGTATTCAACAATCATCAATGCACATAAAAGCATACTTACCCGTCGTGAGGTTTTAATTTCCTAGAGTTGCAGGAAAATTCTACTACATATATCATTTTCTTCATGTTATAATCTTAAAGTTTTATTTGAAGGATACATATCGTGCGGAGTTGACATCAATGGTTGAAAGCGGCCAAAGGGTGTGGAAATTGAAGCTCTCTATGCCCATGGATATGACTACTTGTGGAAGTACATTGTCAAGAAGATTGTACAAGCCG
The DNA here is from genome assembly GCA_022113865.1 of Chimonanthus praecox. Lineage (NCBI taxonomy): Eukaryota > Viridiplantae > Streptophyta > Magnoliopsida > Laurales > Calycanthaceae > Chimonanthus > Chimonanthus praecox. The sequence continues at coordinate 4,405,749 of CM039094.1, forward strand.
ATTACATCTAGGCTCTGGAGGTAATTCTCAACTTCTTTGAATCTTTTGCTGCAAAGCTCTTCAATCACATTTCCATATTTTTCATATTGTGTTGTCTTGTGTTCAGCTGAATTCTGTAGAGGCATTACCTCAAACATCAACACATATAGAGAATGATTCATGCTCATTAGGCATTATTATTAAAAAAAAAAAAATTCAGAAAAAGAGTTGATACCATGTGCCACTGGAGAATATCATGGCTGCAATATGATTGATGATCATCAATTACACCTGTCACCGATTTCAAACAAAATCTACCTAAATATTAATACATTTTGATCAAAATTAGTAAAATCAAAGGAGCAATTTATCAAATTTAGATAACAATAAATGAGTTTATTAGCTTTAATTATGATCACAACGATAATGATGATGTTGATAATGATTAAACAGTCCATCATCTCAAGATTTTCCATTTTTTGACAAATTATTTACAAATCAAGTTTTGTAAATGGACTCGGCTCAGGTTTGTTTGATACTTTAGTACTTAGCCATGTTGAATACACTTGTCTAGAATAGACATGTCTTGCCTATTCATCTCATCATTGACAAATGATGCAACAGTGATTATTTTCTATCTATTTAAAATTGAAATTTTACTATATATAGTTTAAATTGTGAATAGTTACAAACATAAATGGTTTACAGGTGGGTACATGGTTTTTTTATGTTTAATTAGAATAAGGTTGGAGTTGTAACCAAATAAGATAGGTATTCTTTTGGTAGCAAATTAGATGGTTTATCTCCTATGAAGTTATCATTTGTCATTAATGTAAGATATAAGCAGCTCAAGTGTGTGAAACATTTTAGTAACAAGTAAGTATGGCCGCTTATGTAATTTAGTAATGGAATTAGAACTTTGAATATAATCTCAATAGAAGAAGAAAGATGTCTACTATTGTTTGAACATGTTTTCATATTGTCGAAAATAACTCTAACATAAATAATTTACAATTTAAGTGAGGAGATAGAAGAATGATATTGAAGATTATAGAGTGGTAAAAAATATGATTTTTGATGGGGGTTTTACGCTGGGTATCCTGCGATTTTCCTCACGTAAATTAAAAAAATAGAATCAAAATATAAGACTAAAAAACCTGAGCTATAAAGATGAGATAATAGTTGTTGATGATGACAACAATGATAATACTTTTTCAAACATCAATTGCATCATTTAATAAGAGATAATAAGAAAAACACTTAAGTGTTCTTAAAAAAACATGTAAGAATAATTTATGTATGATGGATATTAGATAATGATAAAATGACACCTTCTAATAACCAACAAAATATAACAATGTATATTATTGAAATCAAAATAATCAAAAAAGAAAATATCCGAAGGCGACGAACATTAGCACCCGCGAGAGTTTACTCAAGATAGCGCAACATTCCGATTTCCATGACAAGGGTTTTTTGCAACTTGATAATGGAATTTATGCTGCGCCGTCTTGAGCAAAATCTCGATGGAACTGAATCACAAGAAGGTCATGAAGAAGAAGATGATGATGATACAATATGAAAGTGAAGGGGTTAAATAGATAAAGATGAGAGTGCACTTTAGAAAGCTATACATGGACCATTTGAAATGAATTTAGATATGATTTGGATAGATAGCAACATGCTTTCACTGAAAAAGCATGCCTTCTCTAAAGAGAATAAAAAATTTCCAATGAGGCCAATGAATGCTTCAATGGAACAAATTAATGACTTGGCATGGCAATGAGCCAATTAGTTTGGCCCCCGGGGGGAGGCAGGTTTTCTTTGAATTCTAGTCCTTTCATTTGAGTTGATGAAGAATTGTACCTAATTATTTTTTTTCTCAACCATTCATTTTATCGAACGAATACCGCATTTGAAATGATTTATGATACCGAAGCAACGTTTGTATATCTGATCCACAAACTCTTAAAGTGTTTAGTTAGGTCTATCTACAAACATGCCACGTGTCATCTAAATGTGTGGCAATGTAGTTTTGGTATAAAAATATCCCAATCAAATTTACAATAAAAAAAATGGCTAAATTAGATGTGTGGTGGCAAATGAAGTTGGCCATAGTTTGGTTCATGTCCTACCTTTCAAATATTATTGTTTTTTTTGAAAGGTTAAAATTTCATTGAAAGAACAAGAATACAAAAGATAACAAGAAAGGAGTACAAAGGGGTCTAAGAGGTATAGATCAATAAAAACTACCAAATTACAAACACCCAAAGAAACCAAAGCAAAATAAAAGCACAAAGACTATCCATCCGATATGTGAAAAGTTCCCCTTGTAGTTCTATCTACATCATTCTTCGCAAAGAAGTCCGCCACCCCATTAGCGGAGCGACTAACGAGCGAGAATGAAACTTCCATTGACGCCACCAACCCCTTTATCTCCCGTATCAAAGTAGCAAGCCTCTACGGAGGACGCTTTTCCCCTTTAGCTCATTTAATGGTATTGGTGGAATCGCTCTCAATACTCATTTCACCCCCCTAAAACAGACCCTAAGGATAAGGCTCTCCGTATACCAAGAAGTTCTGCCTCATTAGATTATTTAGACCACATAGATTCCGAAAAGACAACAATAATGGAACCCAAATGGTCCCGAAGAACGCCTCCAATCCCAGTCGGAACCTGTTTACCTTTCGAGGCCCCATCAACATTAAACTTAAAAACACCGCAAGCCGGAGGAGACCACTCAACCTTCGTCCTTACTTTCCTCGGTTTATTATTATGAACACACATAAAATGTTGGATCACCAACTGAGGTGACCATGAGTCCATTTGAATAATCATTGTTTGAGTTTATGATCCACTGTAAATCACATTGATCATATTAGTCAAACTATGCTTTTTAACACCACAAAATTTAGAGATTAAAAGAAGAGTTTAAAGTGATGGAATTTTGAAAACCTTAAAAACCTAGTTTGATTGATCCAACAAAGATATTTTTTTTAATGAAATAACATACTTAATCAAAATCCAGACCCATCATTACACCAATTGGTAAATCCATGTCCAGATTTACACTGCCCTATCATTATATCCTCTCAAATGTCCCTATCCTCTAGTAGGGTGGAAAAAATCATCTTGTACATATGGTCAGACATCAAAAGAATAATATGTAAGGGTCCCTTTGTAAGGGTTCCTCATTGATGAGATCAGAGCACCATCTAGAGAATTAAGGGTCCCTTTGTAATGGAAGCCATCAAAATATATCTGATTCAACAATTGATGGTCAATTACATGAAGTACTCTACATGTATTAAACCAGTCAAACAAATGGCTATCTTCACTTGGATCATGATGTTTCTGGTTGGATTTTGGATCATGACTCACTAAATCATATTCACAAACTTCACAAGGAACATATATCCTGAGTTTGGTTTATTTTAGACTCTTTTTTTATATATTGCTTTGTAGCCATTTCCATAAAAATATTATATTTTATGATATTGGCATACCACTCTCTGAAATCTGATAAATGTTGGACTGATTTGGTTTGAAAGTTTTAAAGTCTATTAGTAATTAGGATAGATTCAGATTGAACTATTTAATAAATGAGTTGTTCAACACGTCATTTATATACAATCCTTCAATGACCAACTATACCAACCATGACCCATCAACTCAACTCAAACTTGACCTCCTCAAATGGGTCAAGTTTAACTGATATATTTTGTAAATTTGTATCAGACTAGTAATCATTTACATAGCGATCAATTTTATCTGACTCGTTGCCACGTCTAATATAGCTCCACACCACAAATAATTCGAATCAAAATGAATTTATCAGACCTAAACCCATTGTTTGGGTCGGCAATGCTAGACATATATGGTATATAACAAAAGTTGTGGCTGTGGTTTAGTAGTCGGTCCTCAATTTTGTAATCTACAGAGGAATGGAAAAACTCACGGGTGTAGTAGTGGTCTTCATTATAAATCAAAAGAGAAGTTTGGTGTGGTGTGAGATATCTGCACTTAGATATTTTGACCAGATTTTAGTTAGGTAGGGGCTCTCCACCTTGATAAACATCTCATTAATGTTTCAAAAACTGAGTTTAATCGCTTGTTTAATTTTTTTTTTTTTCACCTATTTTTTATTAAAAATAGAGAAGTAGAACTTGAAAGACCGATCTCAAATGAATAGAATTTTGACGATTGTGATCATCATATTCATGATCAGATTCAATATTTTCAATTTTGGAATGTGACTTTTGGATCATATTTAAATAAGAAAAATGCTAAATATATTTTCAAATTGTATCATTATTATTACCTACTGATATGACAATTCTTTTGATTGGATATTTTTTTCTGCTCTTGAAAATTCAACCGATTATGAGTTGTTAATGAAACACAAGAGCATAAAATGGGTATGATTCGGTAGCATATAATAGTTTTCAATAGTAATTATTCTATTTGCTAAAATCAGATTTGGTCACGACCTAGTGTTTTAAAATTCTGCCCCTCCCAATAGTCCAACCCTGCTACAATTTTGACCTTTACAATGTGTGATTAGGGCATTGACCCTTAAGAACCTCGAGGAGGTGTGCAACTTGGTGTATTGAATTATTGAACTATTTTCTTATTTGTAATTGTAATTATTGAAATATACATTTTTTTTTAAATGTAATTTTTAACTTTTATATTTTGTATTTTTATTTAACATTTACATGTTATAGTTCTTTGTGTTATTATAGTTTTATCTTGTTTGTTATTACTTAATTAATTAATTGACTAATTAATTAATACTCTTTGTGATCAAGGCCGGCCCTGGACATAGGAGGCATAGGCCGCCGCTTAGGGCTCCTAGCCAGAAAGGGCCCGTACACACTTGAAGTCCTTAATATATCAGTCACAAAGGACCCCTGAAATCTCACTCTGCCTACTGCCCCTGAGGTTTTAGGGGATCTCAGGGCCGGCCTTGTTTGTGATATCTTATTGATGTCACAGATTTTATTGAGTTTGATCACAATTGAACTTCGATTAAAACTGATCTAATACAATCTTCTCTTAAAATGATTTGATCCATGAGTTGAGGGTTAGTTGCCACAAATCCTACACCTTTATATGCATATACTAAGGAGAGAATTTATAGGAACAAAACTTCTCCACCACTTTCTCAAATGACATTCTTAGATACCATGAGATGAATATTAACCATTAATCTCTTTAATGATTGACTAGTCATTTTAAGTATCTTTACTTGAATACGAGACCTAAACAGAATCATCTCATTCTAATAGGAGTCGTATTTTTTAAGCTCTCTTAATTTTGATTACTTTAAACTATTTCCTAATGATTAAATTTTTGCATTCTATATGAGGTCAACTTTGCCCTATATAACAAGCACATAAGCACATGTAGTGTAGTTGGTCTAAGCTTCTAGAATTATACTAGATGTTCAAACTCTTCCGAAGCTTATTTTATATATATATGTGGGATTAGTCTCATATCTAATGCAGGATGGAGATACCTATGTAATAAAAAAAAAAACTTTGCTCTATATAATGGGTCCTCTAAATAGACCTTTTCATTCATGAAGAATATGATAATCCAAAAAAAATTATATTGATCTATTCATAGGAGCCATGTTTTGGGCTCTAAGATGATGGTGACTTTAAATTATATTTTGAATCTTTAATGGCACTTTTTAATGTCTAATGATAACCAATATTTACACTCTATACATGGTTCACTTTATATTGCACGGGGTAGTTCAAATGATAGACACTTCGACTCAGAAATCACATGTCTTAGATTCGAGTCCTATAATCACCCAATGCACGTGGTTCGTAAGGCGCCGCATACATTTGAAGTTTTACCTAATGTTCTCGTACTATAAGAGAGGTGGAAACCTTGAATTTCTTCATCATAAAAAAATACAGGCTCACTTTGGTTCAAACTCATTCACTTCCACCTGGTTCCGGCCGGCCTCACTCATCCCAGACCAGGGGTTGAAAATTCGGCTCAGCTGAATTTTCATCGGCGAGATCTCGGCTGAGATTTTTCTTTATTCTCATTTTTTTTTTTTTTTTGAAATCTCAGTTGCTTTTTTTTTTTTTTTGAAAAAATTCATTTAAAAGAAGGGGAGCCATATAGACACCCGGGAAATCTTTCTCTACCCACTCGTACTCCAAAAGTGGATGGAAATTACTAGGGCTGCAACTCGGGTCGGATTTTGGCCCGACCCGCATGACCCGACCTGAGAAATCATGCGGGTCGGGTTACAATGGTTGGGCTATAGGGTCGGGTCGGGTTGAGAAAAGAAAAACCCGACCGAAATTCGGGTCGGGTTGGGCTGAGGCCTTTAAATTTCAACCCGACCCGACCCTATAGCCCTTGGGTTTTGAAGTAAATACGGAGAAGTTGCACTATTGATAAGCTGAAAAAGAAAAGGAGGTTAGCGTTAAAATGGGAAAGTGAAATTTTGGGAAGATGACGGGAACGATTACCCTTTCTGTACGTTTTCTCTATGTCTTTTCTTCTCCTTACAACTTTGAAGGAGAGTGATTTCACGTAAATCATACATGCAACTGTACTAGGGCTGCAACCCGACTCGGGTCGGGTCGGGTTGGGTTCACTATCTCGGGTTTTTTTATTTGGGTCGGGTTCAATATGAAGTGAGTCGAGTTAGGGTTGGGTTTATTAAAACCCAGCCTGCCCGACCCGAGTTGCAGCCCTAGAAATTACCCTTTTGACATTCCACGACGAATTCAAATTTTGTTCGAAAGAATGGACTGTGAAGTGAGATTTTCAAACGAAGTCGTTTCTCGACCGATTTCTATAAACAATGTATCGAAATTCATCTACTCTGAATTTTATAAACTCCAGGAATGATTTTAAGTGAAAATGGTATAATTTTGGGTTTAAAAAATCGTATCTAAATAATTAAGGAACTTCCCTCTTAATTCTTTGAGTACGATTTTTGAAGTGAAAGGGTAAAAGGGTAATTTTCATCCACTTTTGGAAAATGGGTGTGTAGGGAAAGATTTTCAAGTTATCTATATGGGCTCCCTTAAAAAAAATAAAAAGGGCTGTTTTTAAATTTTTTTTTAAAAGACGAATATCGGATATCGATCGGGCCCACGATGATATTTATTTATTTTTTAAATAAAAATAAAAATCGACCAATTTTTTTTTATTTCTGACAGTTACTATGCGTATCGGCCGAGATATATCAGTCATAGAAATTCTGAGATGTCTCAGGCCGAGATTTCGACCCCTGCCCATATTGAGCCCATGAATAGTACTACAAGTGAATTGCAAAGCAGACCCTTAGACCATAACCTAACTTTTTCTCGGACACTCCCAGTTGTAATGTTACTTTTGTAGTCTGTTTGCATCACCCGAAAGTACCTGAGAGATCCGCATTTGACAATTTCCTTCGGTAAAGGAAGGTAGGTACAGAGGTCGGAATCTTGTCCGATACCTAGTCTATCGGCCGACATATCTCGAAATTTTCACTACTGAGATATCTCGGTCGATATGCATAGTATCGGCCAGAGATAAAAAAAATCGGTCTGAATATTGGTCAATTTTTTTTTTTTTTTTAAAAAAAACAAATATCAGTATGGGCCTAGTCGTATGTCAGCTGATATTTATATTTTTATTTTTATTTTTTTAAATAGCATTTTTTTAGTTTTTTAAATGATTTTTTTTCAAAAATAAGCCACCGAGTTTTTCAAAAAAAAAAATTTGAGGAGAGAGAAAAATCTCAGCCGAGATGAAATATCGGCCGAAAATTCTGATCAGCCGAATTTTTGACCCCTGGGTGGGTAGGCATCGAAATTTTCTTACTAGGGCTGGGCTTGCCCTACGTCAATTCCAGGATCTACCATTATACGCCCAATTACATACACAATGTTAGTCTGTACGGAGAATAGGCCCACTGTCTGTCCAGCATAAGCCCTTCTTTTGTGGCCCAGGCCTTTGGGCTACTCCCCTGGATGAGCTGGGGCATCTCGTAGTTTAGATGTATGCCAAAACTCTAATAAATTGTTGACTTTTATGTATGATTCCATCAAACCCCATGGAATGAAGTCATGAACAATAAAAAATTTAGTGTATGGTTCTAGATTCTAACCATCTATTGTATGCTTTTACAATAAAACTCAGCAATGTCATCACTTGGGCTCTCATACAGGGCTCATCGAGATCTAAAATCATACTCTTCAGACCCATCTACCATTCCCCTCTTTTTTTAATTTATATCTTTTCTCAATTTAAATTCATTTCAAGTTAGATTCACTGGATTTAAAAATTTATCCAAAATTAATTCTATTTTAACATATGATTTTTGTACTTTTAGAAATTAATGACCTTTTAAATTCAATTAATCTATTTTTTTCAGTACTTTTTTAAAGCCACCCATTTTTATACAGTAACCCTAATTTTATGAGCTGGCATGAGTCCCAAGAGTGACTGTCGTTCATGACTCATGAGTGACATTGTCCAACTAATAGTTGTTATTTAATTAGTATCTAGAAATTTCTTATATTAAAGCTTTATAGAGCTGAAGGTGCAGTAAGCCAGTACTATAATTTGTATGGTATTAGCCTGATTTTTCTTTTTCTTTTTAATATTTTTATGAAATTGAGATTTTTTTAACAGATGAAGATATGGTTATCAGTTATCACGAGGCACCAAGTATTTGCTAATATCAATTTCTCATTTTTAAAATTTTAAATATTTTTTTAAAAATTGTCATTTCACTTTCCAAAAAGTTTGTGAGAGTTTTCTTCATTTTCTCTTCCCAAAGGCGGCCCAACGGGAAAAATATTCCCCTTCAAGCTTTAGGGTTTCTTTCCTTGGCAGTCACAAAAAGTGATTAACTTTCTTGGAATTCATTTTCCACTATTTCCATAAAAAAAAGCGACCACCTTCCGTTTCCAATATCCAATCCAGTGAATGAATTTTGGGAAGGATTTAGGAATGTTAGCTTAGAGGAGGGTGAGCGTTGGGCGTCGATCTCAACATAGCCCTCGGTTTCAACCTCACCCCGTCCATCCATTCTCGGGCTTTCGTTCAGAGCGTTGGATTTCTAATCTGGGATGAATTGAGATCGCCGTTGGATCGAACGAACAGGAATACAAATCGATTTATTGGGAGTGATTGTGGAGGTAACGGCTTGAATTCTTATGTTTTTGTTGTGATTCTTTTATTGCAGAAACAATTAGGGCCTCAATTGGGATTTTGTGGAATTTACAAAATCTTTCAAAGAAAAATTCCATTTTTTGATGAAATTGGAATTGAAAATCTGAATTATGAAATTCCACAAACTTTCAAGTACTGGAAGTCTATAAATTCTGTGGGTTGAATCGCATCAGGTTACGTAATTCATAGGGCCAGGTTGGTAGCATGGAACTCTTGAGTGGAATTGTGTTAGGTACAGAGCTGATGGAATGTGTAAGACCAAGCCCTTAACCTATCTGATACTAGGCTGCCCCAATACCATGCCCATAACCCAAGTTGGGCCCCACTAGGCACATAATATACTTATGCTTCGAAGCGGACGTCCTGATGGCCCACTCTACGATGGCTCTCACTTCATCAGGTAGTTCTTTTCACCTTTGTGGAAGCTTCACTCTGGCATCAGGTGGCCCTTTCCATAGGTCACCCCCTTGAGGATTGATACTAAATGCTAGATACCTGACCAATACACCAAAAGCTCCAGAGCATCAAACCCTTAAGCCTATTCATACTAGGTTGGCTGAACCCAATGCCCATACCTTAGGTTGGGCTCCACCAGGCACATAACAATTTGGGATCTAGTAGAATTTATAGAATCCCCAAAGAATTCCATGTTTGGTGAAATAAGAATTCTGGAGTGGGGATTTTGAAATACCACGGAGTACCAACTCCTGGGTAGTTGTTATTTTGGAATTCCAAAATCCTGGATCACTTCAATATTGATTTGTCAGATTCCAGCTAAAAATTCCAATTTCACCAAACAAAACATGGCTATGCATGAATTCTTCGAAAAGTACTGTTAGCGAATTTTCAGTTATAGATACAGCTATAATTTTCTACCAACAGATCTGGGGCTCTTCAGTAGAATTGGAAGTTTGTGGAATTTATAGAATTCACTAAGTATTTTGTGTTTGGTCATACCCAAGCACTGAATTCATTAAAAATTGGTAGCTGAGCCTCCAAGCACTTTATATTAGTATGTATTGTATACACGCACAAGTATATATTATCTAATAATTAGAGCTTATTGTTAAGTATTCTAACAATTACTTTATGTTAACTATAATATTTACCAACTGTCCAAAAAAGGCGTACAAAATAATCTTATTATAGAAAAAAGTTGTAAAAAGAAGGTTTGGAGCCCAATTGAGGGCCTAGTCAAGGCAAGGTGCAAAATGAGTCTAGTTCATAGACGAGCACCTAGATGCAACTAAGGTGCATTTTTTATTACTATGGGTGGAACCCATCTGTTGCAGGAAGCCTCTTCTTTTTTTTTCTTCTTGTCATTTATAGTTTTTTTTACCACAAATGTAAGTTCCAACCTTTCAAATTGCAATTGAAACAACATTAATGGTATGTCTTTGTAACAATGCAGTGTGCTTTGCTGCTGTTTCAGTCCTTATGACATTGCGTCATTCTTATCCTGAATTATTTTTTATATTGTAATCTTTGTGCTTATATTCTGGTTTGCTTTATATTTTCAGCTTAATATCTGAACAAGTTAAGACAAAATGAGTCGTCCTCATGATGGGCACCGACCCTTTTTCCCTCTTGGAAATCCATTCCGTATGATCCTCCCCAAAAGTTCTTATCAATCTCCGAAGCTCCTTGCCTTATTGAATTCCTTTGAGAAAACCCTGTCACAGAGGCTGATAAAACTCAAGCCAAAGGATGATTCTGTTGTTCTCAGCTTTTCATGGTTGAGAATGGCAATGGAATCTCTATCCGAAACGCATGCTGATGTCAAAACTCTAATTTCTGAACTTCAGTTCCCCGCGTCTGACTGGGATGCAAAGTGGATGCACATGTACTTGGACAATAGTCTAAAGTTGCTTGACATTTGCATTGCATTTACGTCTGAGCTCTCTCGACTTAGTCGAGGACAGCTGCTTCTCCAATATGCTCTGCACAATTTGGAATTCTCAAGCGGTACTCCATCATTGGAACAACTTTTGCAGGTCCATACTTCCCTTAAAGAATGGATGCAACAAGTCAGTTCGAAGAATCCAAAGCTTGAGAACTGTTATGCAGTTGTAAGTGGATTAGCAGGTTCTCTTTATTTGGGCAAGGTTAAGAACTCAGCAAAAGGAAAGGTACTGATGCGAGCATTGTATGGAGTTGAAGTCGAAACCATATTTGTATGTAGTATACTGACAGCAGCATTATCTGGTTCGATGAGTCCTTTGTTGGAGTTGAATGTTTCTAACAAGTTCTCATGGTCTGAAGCATTTAATAACGTACAAGTGAGTGTATATGGAGAGATTAGGAGGCAATTTTCCCTTGGAAAGATTCTGATATTGAAAGATTTAGAAGAAGTAAGTGGATGGGTGGAGAAGTTATACAGATTGACCGATGGCACTTGCCATAACGAGGTAGAAATGTTACAGAAATCAGTTTCAGGTTTGAGTCAGAGCATGAGGAGGCTGGTACAAGGTCTAGATCCCCTTTCAAAGCAAGTGGAGATCTTTTTCCATATTGTTCTAACGGACAAGATGCTTTACTATGTAGTCTAAGAGGATGTGATCTAAATGAGGAGAAAAATGTTTCAGAGCAGGTTCTGCAATGACTCGTAAAGGGTTCTGTTTTCTGTTTGCTCTGTGTTGATTTTCTTTCAGGATTGCTACTCGGTGTCTGGGTAATTTCTGGAGATTGTAATGTGTGCAATTTTAGTATGATGATTATGTTACTCTCAAATGTGCCAGTGTCATTTGTGTTTGCAATTAAATTTCAAAATGATTCTAAATTTATTGCTCTGCCTTTACAATCCATCTTTTTAACATACTGATGTGTTTTTTCTTTCTACATTTTGCTGCTCTATTTCCATTTCAAATGACGAGTTGGTTGGTCTCTCTGGATTTGGTTAGTTGACTTAGCTACTTTTGATTGCAATGAAGAAAAGATAAACAAGCAAAATTAGGGTGATGAAGATGAGCATGTTATATTGGATGAGTGAATTAATTTTAAATAATAGAATTAGAAATGACTTTGTTAGGAATAATTTAAAAATAACTCAATAAATGACAAATTGAGAGATATTTGCTTAAAGTGGTTTGGACATGTCACTAGAAGATCACAATCCGTCCTAACACGTAGAGTTGAAAGTATACAAGTTGTAAGTACGAGGAGGAGAGAGACACTATTGAAAAAACAAAGGGAATAGATACGAAAAGATGTCAGACAGTGGGGTGACTAAGCGTATAATTTATGACAAAATCTAATGGAGAAGTAGAACTTGTAGAATCGACCCTAGATGGGATTAAGGATATGATGAGGACGACGACTTAGTTACTTTGGATTGGATAGATTATTGATGTCTGTTCATATAAATGGTCCATTTGGTGGCCATTAAGTGAACCATTTAGATCAACCGTTTAGTTACTGATTTGGCAAGATTGATGGGTCAATTTGGATCTGATTAGACTATTCCATAGGTTCATTGGGTTAGGATTAGGGTGACGGAGATACGCATATTACATTGGATGGCGACGACTTAGTTACTTTAGATTGGATGGACTGTTAATGTGTGTTTTATATACTCTCTTTTTTTTCAAAAAAAATGTGGTCAGAGAATTTTTTGTAAAACGAATTTTTTTTAAGTGACAAAATATAATCAATTATATTCATTAAATGGCAAATTATGACTAATTTCACTAAAAATCTTTTATTAGAGTCTAGTGACATCCAAGTGGACCTTCCAAGGGGCCCATCCATCCCATATATCCAATCAACGTATGACTCCTTGTTTCTTTGATGGCTACGTGGGATAGAGCTTACTATTAAAATTTTTTATTATGACATATGTATATTAAATCACTTGAATGTTTTATATTCAAATTATGAAACCTACTGATTATTTTAATAGTTAATTTTAAGATTCAAAATTTTAACTATATAATAATATATGTATTATTCAATGTGAAAGTCATTCAGATGGATATTTCAAAAGATAATAATCTTAGTGTGTTTAATAATAAAGAATATTAAATTATTTGAATATAATACATTAATTTCTTTAATATAAAAACACAAATCTCCAGCACAAGTTATCACCTGTCCGCATATCATTTCGGCTAAAACTCAAGTCGAGTCAAGTCAAATTTTAATAAACCAAATTTAATTCATATCAAATTTTATTGAACCCGACCCAATTTGAGTCAATTCGAATAGTATTTTAAAACTTGGTGCATATAGGTCAAGTCGAATTACGTTGGATTGGGTCAAGTTAATTCTAAATTTCTCAATCTAACTCGACTCAAATTTCATGCAACTTGACGCGGCCCAAAATACAAAAATACATGACCCAAACCAACTGATTTCTCGGTTGGGATCATGCACAGGTTGGGTTTTAGTTTCACCCTTAATTCCCTACTATTTTATCCAAGAAAACTTCCAATGAAGAAGCATGCAACAAAAACGAGTCCAACCTACTCTCTCTCTCTCTCTCTCTCTCAATCTTCTCTTTCTCCCTTCTCTCTCTATTCTATCTCTACTTGGAGATGGAGTTATGGCTTGTCATCTTTGGCTCTATCATCATCTTCTTTGCAGCGTTAAAATTCATATTCTTTATTAGAGCAGACACAAAGAGAAAGCTCCCACCAGGGCCGCCCACACTACCTCTCTTGCTCCGCCTTGTGTGTCTTCGCAAGCCCGTCTACGAGGCCGAGCCTCTCATGCGCCAGCTTCGTTCAAAGTACGGCCCCATCTTCACCATCCGTGTTGGGAACCGTACGGCCATCTTCATATCCGACCATTCATTGGCCTACGAGGCACTGGTCCATCTAGGCTCCGCCTTCTCTGACCGCCCCAAAACTCAAGCAGGCCTCATCCAAAGCAGCAACCAATACAACATCAGCCCAGCCTCCTACGGCCCCACGTGGCGCCTCCTCCGCCTCAACCTCATGTCCCAAATCCTCCACCCCTCCCGCATCAACTCCTACGCCCAAGGACGGAACTGGGTCCTCAAGACGCTGATGGATCGTCTCCGGTGCAGTGCCGACGACCATTCCGGTCAGCCCATCTCCATCGCTGATAACTTTGAGTACGCCATCTTCTACTTGCACTTGCTAATGTGCTTTGGAAAGAAGCTGGACGAGAGTATAGTAAGAGAGATCCAAGACATACAGCGGCGAATTCTCGTGAGTTTTCTCAGCTTTAATGTCTTCGCCCTCTTTCCTAAGATAGGAAAGATAATTAATCGGAAGAGAAGGGAGGGGATGGTTGAGTTGCGGCGAGAGCAGGAGAAGCTCTTCCTCCCACTAATAAAAGAACGGAAAGAGAGAGTTGAAGACAAGAGCAGAGGCAGCTTGGTCTTGAGCTACGTGGATTCACTTCTGGGTCTTGAGCTTCCACCAGAAGAAGGAGAAGGTGGGAGAAAGCTGACAGAGAGGAATATAATAAGCCTGTGTTAGGAATTTCTGAATGCCGGGAGCGACACGACGTCGACGTCGCTGCAGTGGATCATGGCCAATCTGGTGAAGCACCAAGACATGCAGGTACGGATCTAAACGGGTCGGATTCCAAGTAAATTCCGATTTAAATACTAGATCATCTGAGTGTGAACCTAAATTCTTTTGCTAGAAAATTTTGCTAAGTGCATGTTAGATTGGCAGTTCCAGCAAAAGAATTTGGTTAAAATCAATAGTACTATCACGAGATGGGTCTCACTCTTTAATAAAAAAAAAATTATAGATAAATAAACTATCATAAAATTTATTAATTATTTGATACGAGATTCATTTAATCATCTAACTTTTGATTTTATTTTAAATCAAAAAAAATTATGGATAAATATTTTTATATATTATGATAAATGTAACGGTAAAAATGTACAAAATAGAGATCACTTTCAGTAGGATCTAAGTCTAAGGAAAAAAATAACACTACTCATTATTTCTTAATTTTTACTATTTATATTCTCTTCAACCATATTAAATTACACATATACTATTCAAGTCGACAGATTGTTGAATTGGGAGCTAATTATATCCACCTCTGAATAATAAAAAATGGTTATTAGAATTATACTCAAGATTTTTATTAAATTTGAAATTTACAAGAAACCCATTTACTCATTTTGTGGAAATTTCAATCTTTCATATCTTTTTACGTGCAGGCCAAACTGGTGCAGGAGATCCAAAGGGTAGTGGGAGACAAGGAAATAAGAGAAGAAGACTTGAAGCGGATGGTGTATCTCAAGGCAGTGATAATGGAGGCACTCCGGCGACACCCACCCAGCCACTTATCGCTGCCCCACGCCGTCCTCGAGGAGGTTACCCTCGGAGGATACGTGATACCCAAGGATGCCACGGTGGTTTTCACGGTGGCGGATATGGGGTGGGACGACAAGGTGTGGGATGAGCCGATGGAGTTCCGACCGGAGAGATTCATGGAAGGAGGAGAAGGAGAAGGAGTGGACATAACAGGGAGTAGAGGGATCAAAATGATACCCTTTGGAGCCGGAAGAAGGATCTGTCCAGGGATGAATCTAGCATTGCTGCATTTGAAGTACTTTGTGGCAAATCTAGTGAGAGAATTTGAATGGAAATCTGCAGATGGAGAAGAGGTTGATCTGACAGAAAAGCTAGAATTTACTGTTGTGATGAAGAAACCTCTCAAGGCAAAGATTTCAAAGAGGTGAAAGTGAAAAAATAATAATTATACGTGTATTTTTCATTTATTGTGGATTTTCTATAGCTTTTATATGTAGTTGGGTAATGAAAGGTGCGTGAGGAGTTTAGCAGTTGAGTATTCTCTTCTAACATTTTAAAAAATGTGATTTGAAAATTATTTATTTATTTTTATTTTAATAAATTTAAAATTAATTATAAATAATTATATAATTAAAAAAAATTGCTCATTAAAAGTTATTGATGTTACAAAAATTGAAAATCGAAGTATAACATATGAACCAATGATAAAAGCCTTTCCCTTGTTACATCATACCACTTGAGTCTAGATCTTCCTTTGATTTGAATGTCGTAATATAATTTACAATATCGTCAAAAAAATATTTTAATAAAGTAACGGCACTTATGGTTGTTGTGTTGATACAGTGAGTAGCAGCCACTATGGTTTCTCTCTCCTTCGTTTTATTTTTATTCTTTTTCAAAAAAAATCTATTTTTTTATAGAAAATTCTAATATTCATTTCTATGTAATTTTTTAATGATTTCACCGTCATTTAAATATTTGAATATAATTTTAAAGTTATGAAATTGAGAATTTTAAAATATTTTAAACAAAGTAGGAAAATCCTAAAATTCAAGAAACATATAAAATAAAGTCTACTAATTTTCTGCTAATTTTCTCTTAAATAATGACTGTTTAAAATTTTTTATCTTTTTTTTTAATTCTGACTCTTAAATAATCTAAAATTCAATTATAAAGTATAGAAAACTTTTCTTTTTTAATTTCAATTCCCGTCGCATAGCTCTCTGAATTCTGAATTCTCTTTCTAAAGCCTCTGAACTCATTTCGATGGGAGTCTGAATGATAAAGTTACAACAAATTTGTCAAAAATATGCCGAATATCGTTATGAATCTATATATGTACTGCCATTATGGAACCAATATGTATCAATATCGGCGGAAATATAGTAAACCCGCTACAGATCAGTTCGTAGCAGCATGTAATACATAACGGTGGTAAAAAATCAGCTATGTAAGGTAATGGCCGTTTTCATCACCTTTAATGGAACTACGTACGTGATTGAAGTTAATGCCATCGAACAAAAATAATTATGTTGCTAAAATAATTAATTTTAAATTTTATATTATTCAAAAACATAATTGATTTCAATAATGTTACCAAACTAATTAAATAGTCATTAATATTAATTTTAAACTAAATATTATGAGAATTAGACACTTGAAATAAGAGTTCAACAAATTATCCGATTGATTCTCTTAAATCAAGTATATAAATAGAATAAATGTTAGAGATCTCTAATTTATTTAATTTAATAAGGTTAATGTAACAAATAAAATGATATATTTAAGTGAAATTAACATTAAAAAAAGGAGAATTGATTACTTAATCATTTAAAAAAAAAAATTAATCGCAAATAATATTTAATATTCCATCTATCGTGTCTTTGCTTGTACTTTCTCATTGTTCTTTACTTATCCGTCCTTTCACCTGAATCTCTGTTCTTCTTCATCTTCATGTCTCTGTCTCTCAAACTTTTATGGCATCTCTACAACAATCGCTCATCTTCCAGCAACAACACTCTCCTCCTTACCCTCTCTGCATCTTCGTCCCTCCGTCTCGAGTCTCATACAGAAGAACGAGGCGGCCTTCAATCTCTTGCCGCTCTTCCACTGCTACTCTTACTCCTACCACTAT
Source organism: Chimonanthus praecox (assembly GCA_022113865.1). Taxonomy (NCBI): domain Eukaryota; kingdom Viridiplantae; phylum Streptophyta; class Magnoliopsida; order Laurales; family Calycanthaceae; genus Chimonanthus; species Chimonanthus praecox. The sequence continues at coordinate 4,423,309 of CM039094.1, forward strand.
CACTGGTGTTGACGAAGACATGAAAGAGACTCATAGGGATGCCATTCGCCTCGGAAACTCTCGATCTCCTCAAGGTCTTTTTCCTTTACTTCCCTTTCTTTCCTAATTGTGTTCATATACTGTTGGAAGGCTGTCTATGCGTCTTATAGATACTCTAGTTAATATAAACTATTAGATATTAATGTTCAATTAGAAACTTCAACTACCATTTGCCCACACATTTTGATGCTATGTATGAATAACTTAATATTGTTGTGATAATGAAACAAAATAATGAATATATTTATTCTAAAATATCTAAATAAGTTCCTCTAGCAAAAATAGACTCACACCTAGTTGTGTGCCTTATGCCTTAGGTTCCAAGATCACCTGGTGCCTTGACTACTATGTTCATGGAAATCTTTGCCCTTATCTACCTCTCAGGTTGCTTTCATGTGGAAATTGATATTTTCTTCTTTGTGTTTCTTCACAGTTCACACAATGTAAGATATTAGTGGGGGGTGTAGTGTAGAGTCTCAGGGCATCTTTCTGTTACCCAGTCAAAACGATTCATATATTGCAATACCTTTTTTTTTTTTTTTCAATTTCTGTTCAACTATTTCCGAACATCGTGTTGACTATAATTGATGGTATCATATGATTCTTGGAGCCAAAATGTGCCCAGTTTACACGCATCTCAAATTTTTATGATTTGGTGATCCAGATTCAGGCCATTGATCTCTCTTGGAACCAAGGAAAGCAGCATTGATTCAGAGATCCTATTTATTTAACATTTTTCGATTGAACTTGGGCTGTTTCTTTTAATCCTTTCTGCCTGTGTGCCCCACTACTGAATGGGTAGGGATTGCACTTTGTAGATGATTTGGACCAATCTATATCTCGATGGAGCTCTCCAAATAATAGTCCAGACTGCCAAAACACAGACCCAATATAAGCTCAAGGAATGATCATCTAAGGCTTCTGTGCATACCCTAGGGCTGCCAGCCTCTCTTCATTTTCATCAAATGCATTACTACATATATAGTTTTTATTTGCTACTCTTTTTCAAAGGAAGCTTTTCTCATGCTTGCATATATATATATTTTTTTTTTTTTGAAATGATCTGATGCAGATCTCAAACTTGGAAGTCTGGTTTCAGTGGCCTAAGGATGTTGTGCACAAGCTGCTGTTAGGAGATCTTGACCTTGACTTTGTGGGCCTTGACACAGTGAACATGGACAGGTATGCTTAAGTTATCTATGAGGAGGAAATTGTGATTGATATGCTCTTTGTTTGAATTTAATACTTCAATCATTATTTAAAATCTATGGAAAGGGTACTGGTTTCTCTTGGACTGATCCAAAAATACGAATCCTTGATTTCACATAAAGCTCTTCATTCAATAGTTGTTTTTTGCATCATTGTTGTCTAATTTTATCCTCCCCCTTCCCCCTCCAAAATAAATGATCCAAGTACTTATTGCAGCAACATTGATAAGTAATATCCTTCTGGGGAAGGTAGAGATAAATAACACAATTCACTATTCTACAAATGATAATTATAACTGCGACGATGGATATAAACTACTTAAATGCCTTTTTATCAGTTACTGGCATTGAATGTTGTATGAAATTATTTAAATTCCTGCTCCTGCAAATCTGGGTCCCAAGTTTATGAGGCAGAAGGGATTTAAGCATGTCTCTTTCTCAACTGCTGATGGAGCACTTGAGGCAGCTTCTGTGGTGTGACCTCTCTCTCTCTCTCTCTCTCTCTCTCTCTTAAAGCTTATGATAAACACTTTACCTAAATGACTGTCATTGTTCAAGGACGAGAATAATTTGGTTATCTTGTCTTGAAGACACTTGAATTTATGCCATTGGATGCTGTGACAATGTGGTATGTATTACGGCCAGTTGGGGTTTGGGATTGAATGGAGTTGCAAAGAAAGTTCAAATGCCATTACTTTTTCTCCCCTTTATGCTTCCAATTGCAAGAGAAAATGAACATAGCAACATAGATCTGTGCATAAGGGGATAATGTTAGTAGTAAAGTTGATGGTTTCTTAACTCAATCACATCTACAGGTGTACACCTTGTTCTTCTAAGTCTGACCTAATTATGGATGTATTTTAGCTTCACAAGTTTGTACTTGCACAACAAAATTAAAAGGGAAAAGAAAAAGATACACACTGCTTTCTTGTCCAGCAATCCTTGACAAGAGCATCCTAGTTGCAATTCAAGACAGCCAGAAAAGCTACCACTTCGTGCCCACCCCCACCCCCAACTCCACCCAACATCAATTCTTGGTGGTGCGTCAATTTACTGATAAAAAAGTAAAATGATCTTTATTGAAGTTGACATTTTGGCCATGAGATTTTTCCAAAATCATAATTGATGTGTTGAAATGTAGATGCATCCGAACATCAGAACAGGGATTTTTTCCAATGATCTCATTTATCACAAAATGAGTTTGAAACTTCATTTTGATTGGGTGTTATGCCTCTTGTTACCATTCACATGGCCCAAGTCCTTTCCATTGATGTTGTTTGAGTATGGTCCTTTCATGTACATCTCTTCTTTAGCTAACCGTCGTTCAAAATCCTTTTAGATGCTCAAACATACGAAACAGAAGTTCCAAGTTGGGAACCAATTTTGCAAGGCCTGCATCATACTTTCAAAGTTTCACTGTACTTCCAGATTCTATGATTCAATTTCATTCAATATAAAATCAGTTGTGTGGATATGGACTATCTAGCCAAAACAAGGTGGATTGGAAATTTTGTGTGACAGACGCCATGGCCTAGATGAACACTTACGTAGCACTTTGATGTCCTCTTGTACTACAGTATAGTTCTTTTAAACCGTTTCAGTTTGTACTTCATTTCACCGCAATAAAATTCCATGCTACTTGTCAAGGAAAAAAACTCCATATTTAATGAGTCATTTCAACAGAAACAGGCAATGGTGCTTTATTTTTGTCTACGCTGTGGCAAAGCTCTTACCTTTTAGATGTTGCATATCTTGAATCTACTTGTATACTCTTCAATGCATTTCTTTTTTCATCTTATATATACATGTCGGCATTGGCAATTTCTGCTTAGTTTGTGGCTTTCTTCTATCAACATAAACTAAGAACTGGAACTCTACGTATGAGGTATTACAGATTTTTTTGTTTTAAACTGATATCTCAATTTGTGTTGCTGTAGATGGGAATTGCAGATGCTGTTATGGATCTTGTAAGTAGTGGAACCACATTGAGAGAATATTTTTTATGCTTCCTTTACTGTCGGGCATCTTGCGTGCGGTGAGCGTGTGTAGGCTGTTTTTGTAGCAAGCTAGAAATCTCTCATACAACCGAAGGGAGTATTGGACACAACACCTGAGATTCTTGAGAGGCTAAAGGCACATCCAAGGGAACTTGGTCAATTTACGGTACAGCACAAAAAATTACTTGTTTGTATTTTAGATATGTGAGTGCTTATTTCCATAAATTGCAGTGTTGCACCATATTTACATTGACTGGTGGGCAGGTGACTGCAAATATGTGGGGTTTCCAGTACAGAGGAAGTGTCTGAGAGAATCCTTAAACAACCATCACTATCTGGGCTGCAGGTAAAATGCTTCGAAAAGGATGTCATGATGTTTGTTTAAAATCTTGAAGGGATGATTCGCTGCACATCCTGATGGATTTTGACCAAATTTTACAAAATGTTTGTGATTTGGGCCAACCAAAATGCACCAAGTCATCTGTTGTATGAGAATGGAGTATTTAAACTTCAGTTTATGTATACCATTGAAATATATTATGTTGCTTGAACATGTTAATGTTAGTTTAAAATCTTGAAAGGATGATAGGGTATGCATCCTGTTGGAGTTTGACCAAATTTTATGAATTGTTTGTGATCTTGGATACATCAAAATACACCAATTACTCTGTTGTACAACAAGTGTAGTATATAAAAAATGAAGTGTATGGACTTCCGTCAAATGATATCATGTTGCTCAAATACTTCAAATTATTGATTTTGACAATGCGATCAATGCGTATTCATGCAAATTTTACGATTTTTTTCATTATCTCTACAAAAAACTAGTTGTCCATGTTTTGTAGGGTGTATTTGGAATAAATCAGCAGGCAAAAAAACAAGGCCATGTTGGTTAATGCTTGTTTAGTGAAATGCCAAAATTGCATTCTGTAAGAATGCATCCCTGTTTTAAGCCTATTTTTTGCAGTAATATCCTAATTTTAGCTAAACAACTGTTGTCTTTTTAGACTCGATTTCTTTTCTTCTTTTTTTCCATCTGAAAATGAGCGACACGAAATCAAGTTCAAAACCCCAAGCATGATATCCTACACTTGTTCTTTTTCTTTTCATTTTACCCAAAAGATTTACTAACCTAATAGCATGAGATTCAGTGATGATGCTGACTCCAATATGCAGAAAAGTTTTTTTCTTTAAAGTCAATTTAATTTTTTGGGGAGTGTTTAGTCTCTTTTTCCCCTACTAATTCTTCTGTTTCTGAGTATTATTTAAACAGGGGCCTACAATAAGCCCTGTCTTCTGCAAAAATGGTGGGAGGGTCTCACTAGATTTCTATGCAATTGTCATGTGTACCCATGAACCCCGCACATGTAGCTCAACTTGTAGACACTTCATCTCAGGAAGCAATGGTTCCAGGTTCGAGTCTCATAGTAATCCGACAACCGTGGCTTGCAGGGGGCTACGTGCATCCAGAGTTTTACCTAACACTCTCGTTCTTGAGGAGAGATGGGGGTATTGGGGTTCTTCATTGTCAAAAAAAGAAAAGAACAAGTGTATCCAAAAAAGAATTGTACAAGTCAGTTCAACAACTACTAGGTGTGAGATCTCTTCTACTCAAGTCCTACTTTGAGTTAGCAAAAATTGGAAAACCATGGGTTGAACACCATAGTGGTCAGACCATGCATAATAACAAGTGTTTTGCCTTTAGGCTAAGTTTTTACCTCTGCTTAACATGTTTTACCAATCATTGCAAATTCACCTCTTCACTTCTCATGTGTTTTTCAGGGTCTCTCCTTGGGCTTGGAGGTCTCCTTCAACCTTATTAGTCGGACGGCAAATGGTGTTACGGATTTCTTTGCTAAAAATGGTGTTGAAAGGTTGTTCTTGGGAGTCTTTCATCTTCTGGGTGGATAATTGTTTTGTTGTATTTTTGCGCTTTTGCTCTCTCTTTTGTTTCTCGCCTTTGGGCCTAATCTTCTTAGGCCCATATGGCTTGTCTTTTTCTTCTTATTGTATTTTTCCTTCTTTTAATGAAATTTCATCTTTACCGCTCAAAAAAAAAAAGTCATATTCAGGATAATTTTAAGGTTTCACTTAATGTCTACTACCAATTTGCCCATATGGGTGTAGCTCAACTGGTTAACCTCCCGCCTCAAGAAGCGGGAGGTGCCAAGTTCGATCCCCCATGGCCTAACTTGGTGTACCCTAAGGGCAGTGGGTATCGCCCGTGGGAGTTTTACACTGAGTTTCCCGTTGTTTCCCACACGTAAATTCAAAAAAAAAAAAAAAATTGTGTTTGGTCCAGTCATTGAGTGGCCCGTGAACAACAGTTTGGCCCTTTTAACTAAAAACAGTTGACAGTGGTTATACCCATTACAGATGTTTGGCACTAGTTTTTTGGACAAGGTTACATACATGATGAGTCACAGGTCACACCTGAATGACAGCATTGATCTTGTGGTATCATCTTGATACACATGCAAATCTCGGGATCCTTTTATATGTATTAGTCAGTTTTTATTTTTTATGCAGCGGAGTTTTGGTTTCTCCGTTGACCTATATATTTGATAAAGAGACTCCCAGATGGTGGTGTTCTTCTTGTTAAACTTGGAGTTTTGGTTTCTCCATTGACCTATATATTTGATAAAGAGACTCCCAGATGGTGGTGGTCTTCTTGTTAAACTTGGACTTTGATTAGCTTCCATTCTCCGAATTGCATTCTTCATTTTTCTGTTTTTGTTGAAGCAACTGCTGGAGAGTGTCTTGAATAGGTTAGTGAATCTCCACTGTTTTGATAACATTAAGTAACATATCAGTTTGAATTGTGAATATATTTAATATGTGAAATGAACCTTGTTAAAGTGTAAAATCATTCTTATGTATAAATCTCTCACCAGTTAAATAGTTTGTTCAATCTACCTTTGCTCAGCTTCTTACCTTTTATTTCAGCATTGGTTGGAGTGTAGCACATCATGAGGCGATGCTTTCTTCCTCCATCAAAATGGTATGAACAGGAAATGAAACACAGCGCCGCCTAAGGTGTTAATTTCAGTAGGCACCCTTATCTATTGTTGATTTTTGAGGTCTTAAAAACTATACATGAGTCATCCAATACAACTAATTTTCAGTAGGCATTATGCCCAAGCATAGATCTTGCTAATCAATCCACCTCCACGATCATAAGTGGGCGAGACAGAGAGCTATCACAATGGGGTGTGCAGTTCACCGCAACCCATCCATAACTATGTATTGAAATGCTGTTGGGCCTCTTGAGGTTTGTTTCCCATATAATAATATGGGTGACGCCTATATTGGAAATGATCACATACTTATGGTTCGAGTTTCTTTCTGGGGCCATGTGGGCTCTGCCTGTTGTGAAAATAAACCTCTCATTGGCCTGTTTTTCTATCATCTTTAGTCAAATTTTCCTTGGATTGCATTCAACTGTGGGCCACAATGTATAATAATATGGATCAAGGTCACATAAAAAACTATGTGATCATCATCATTATTATAATTTGTTTAGGCAAGAGAGATTGGAGCAGTAAGATACAGGGTGAGCTTTCTTTATGTTGTTTTTCTTAAATGGTTACTATATTAATAGAAAGCACTAGAGGTGCAGGTATAAAGAACAAAGAAACAATAAGAAAAACCCTACAACCCAGTACACCTGATATGGCTCAGATCAGGAAAATGAAGAAAAGAGATGCAGTAAATATAGATTATGCTAGTCCAATGCGCACTCTTTCCAAGCACAGAGGATATGTGAGATGAAAATATTCCGGGAATCATCTAGAGAGAACGCCCAAGATCCACTTTTGGTGAAGATCCGATTGGATTCTTGGTAGCAGAAAATAAATGGTTTCAGGGTGTTTAATAAAGTTCTTAATAGTCGCTTTTCTTGCCGGGTCACTGAGACCCCTCACAATCCATGAGAGAATCATTACGAGGGTACTGACTCTTCACCTCGGCAGAAATGTGCTGCATTCTTCTTGCGGGTGGTGTGGTAGAAGCCTGGGCGAACCAGAGGAGGACACTTGGAGGGTGGTTGTTTGGATACAGTAGGAAGGAAGCTGCACAGGTCGAGGAGCCTGCGATTGACATGTAGCCTGAAGAAACTGAGCATGGCACTGATCCCCAGATACGCCAGGTTTCCTATTGTTGTCAATATATATAAATTGCAAATGGTTACACAAACTTCTAAAGAAAGCATGTTCTAGATAGATAGTTCTGATTTGGCCTGTCTTGATTCAGACATTGCAAATATTTTTGGAAGGGTATTTGCACACTATCAGTATAATTTTAGAAGGTTTAGTTCGATGCATTCGGATCATAAATGGGGCATTTCCTTGTATGCCTTATAGTTTACTTTTTGTTACTAATAAATTCATTCTGTTTTAAGGCGTAGCTGCACGAACTCAACTTCATTCCATTGATGCCATCACCGTGGAAACATCTCACATTTTCATTACTATGAGGACATAATAGACATCTTCATTGTCATCACTGTAGCTATTTAACTGATCATTCTAGGGTTGACACTTGTAATTGGATTGACAATATCATTTTCCATAGGCCAACTGCCTATTTGACACCTATATAACATATAATGGACAATCTTCCTTTATCAAAGATTGCAAGTTGTGTTCCATTAAATAAAATGCTTGGCATTTGTTTCAATTGATAAATACAGTGCATGATTGCATGTTATTATGCTTTTTGCTGTATTCATGAATATGGGATTCATGGCAACATAATCATCTTGGAGTTGTAGAAAGTGAAGAAACACAAACATACAGAAGCCACAATTTTCACACCGCACTTGGTGTAAAAGGGATGCAGTGCAGGTGGCTTAGGAGTGGAGCTGTCAGCATGTCTGAATGTCATTTTCTTGCCTCGTCAAGCTGACGCTGTCCATGAAACTCAGTAGGGGCAATTTGAAGCTCTTGATTGTCTGTGAGAGAGAGAGAGTGGTTGGACCTTTCGTGAGGATTCTGTAGCCACCCACTAATGCAGATGAGCTTGCAATAGATGAGTTAGACCCTAGATGGGATAAAGGTATAAGAGAAGAATGTAGAAGCAGGCTTTATTTTTGCAAAGTCAAAGTTTGTCTGCTCCAAACAAAAGCTTCTTCACTTTTCTTTTCTGGGCCTAAAATCAATGCGTGTTTTTTGAAAAAACAATATAATCTTCAAGACATTGAAAGTCTGATATGCCCTTCAAATTTTCAAAATGGGTTATTTATATTAAAAATAGTTTACTAAATGAACAGAGGTATGTTGGTTTAACTTAGAGAGAGAAGTGGAGGCAAAAGATAACATAACTTGGAAGTGATTTTCTTTCTTTTTTCCCTTAAATAAAAAGCTGTTTGTGCAAGAAATAGTTTTAAGGGAAACAGACAAAAGGTATGAACTGCGTGTAAATTTTTTCCAATAATTATAGAGAGGAGACTTAACAGAGACCTAGTTTTAGCAAATTGTTATTGAGAAATTTGGTTCTACTTTGGGAAAAGAAAGGAGAAAAGATTGAAAAGGAGAGAAAGATACTTTTGATGGAAGAGAGAAACAATTTTGAGATGGCAACTATGATGATGATTGAAAATGAGTTAACACCGAACAAAATTCAAAATGCGCTTGAGACAGAACAGAAGCAGAATAACTTTTCTAATCCCATATAAAGGAATTCAGTCTGAATTGCTGTATTAGTTCCTAAAGCATTTCTGTACTTAAGCCCAAAATAAACTTGCTTTACTCAAGAAAAGGGAAAAAAAATACTTTAAACTACTTAAAAACTATGATTAATACTTGTAGAATCCCATCTTCACTTCTTTACATTTGAACATGAGCAATTAGGTTTGCATGCTTCTCATAAGTGTACATGCACCTCATACTTTCATTTGCATTTCTACTCATCTGCAGTGTGTCGGCATCATAGCTCATGACACAGTAGTGCAAGATATCGGCCGCTATTTATGTTTAGTTTGGAGGCATGTCAGCTAAAAGAAAAAAAGTCTGTAAGTAGAAGGTATTAGAAGAAGGAAGAAGTCATTAAACACTTGATTAAGGTGGAGAGAAATGGATATGATAGATTGTTGAGTGACATTGAATATTAAATTTTTGATCAGTTGTAATGACAAAACGTATGGAGTGTCAAATCTGAGAGATTTCTACTACAAAGTATAAACAAACAGGTTCTTCCTAATATGGGAGAAGGCCGTCCATCCTAATATGGGACTTTTCAGGAGATACGGGTTTTCAAAATTTTGAGTGAAAAGTTTATTTTACCTTTTATCTTTGGTATTTCTTTAAAAAGCAAATGTTAGTGGTGTAAATGTTTTTTCTTTTAAAACTTTAAAGTTATTTTTTAAGAACAGTGTATTTTCAAAATTTCTCAAATTAAATATCCAGACTAATTAGAATAACCTGGTAAAAATACTTTAAGACTTTAAGGTCTTTTGACACTCCCAAACCTTAAAACACAATGTTTTACAAATAATGGTATCTCTCATCTGTGCTGAAAATACACTTCCGGAAGTCCAAACGATAAACCGTAAAAATCGTTGAACTATGAATTCAAAACTGAACAAATGTGTGAAATTTGAAAATTTAAATCTTTCAAATGACTATTTACCAAAAATAGTAAGAGAAAAATTCAGATAATATCAACTTCATCACCTCTTTGATATTTGTACACATGGAAAAATGAACATACAAGAAGTGGAAATTCATTAATTAATTTTTGTTTCATAGATTGTAATACCCTAATCATGATTAGTACTTAATTATGTATTAATTAGCCATTAATTTCGATTAGTTAACTTTTAGTACAAGAGATTAATAGGTGAGTTATATTTTGAGTTAAAGTTTGACTCAATCTGAGTTCAGAATCTGTGGATCTAACTCGTTGAATGTTGTGGCGAAGTTGATATTATCCAAATTTTTCTCCAAGTGAGGCATTAAAAGTCACCTATTTTTGGTAAATGGTCATTTGAAATATTTAAAATTTTAAATTTCACACATTTGTTCAGTTTTGAATTTAGAGTTCAACGGTTTTTACGGTTTATCGTTTGAACTTCTGAAAGTGTGTTTTCAGCACAGCTGAGGGATACCCTTATTTGTAAAATACTGTGTTTTAAGCGTTTGTGAATGTCAAAAGACCTTAAAGTCTTAAAATATTTTTATCAAATTATTATAATTACTCTTGATATTCAATCTAATTTTTTTTGAAATACAAAGTGCTTAAAAATATAACTTTAAAAGACGCACTGAGCACTGAATTTTTAAAAATTATCAGTGAAATATTTAAGGGTGCACCGTTCCGGATTATCAATGCACCAGTCGGTAAAATAGACTTTTCACTTAAAATTTTAAAATTTTGTGTCTTTTTAACATAAAATTTCCGTGTCAGGATGGACGGTGTTGGTAGAATATGTAGTCTTGTCCTTTGATTGACCCTTCAGGGGCTTATTCAATGCCTACTGATGCCCCTATTGAAAATATTTTCAAAACATTGATTTGCATCAATTAAAACATGCGGTCAGTGAAGCCCTATCTAAAAGTTAGCTCAATTCCAAATACCTCTGACGTTTATAATTTCACTCTTTTTGTCCATCGATTTGACCTTAAAGTAATGCTAGCCTTTTAGGTTTGGAAGGAAGTATTATTATAAAATATGGACTATGATGTTCATGTATACGACATGAACATGCCACGATTTGACAAGATAGACATCCAGTGGCAATACAAGATTATTTCTAATGAATTTTATACATAAAAATAAATAAAGGTTAAATATAATACAATCTAGATACATTTTGGAAAAAGAAAATTGAAGCATAAAATATGAGCACCTTTGAGTAGGCTGAGGTTGAGTTAAACCAGGTTGGTTAAGGAGGTTAGGTTACCCATCAAACATGACACTGAACTTTAAATATCGGCTGAAATCCAAATTTTTTACCGATACTTATCAGATTTATCAGATTTCAAGAACAAAATTTGCAAAATATAATTCAAAATAGTTAGAGTGATGGTCAGAAAGTGAGAGTCTTGAGTTTACTTTTCACTTTACTTTAAAGAGTCACTCCGTATAAAATTATTATGTGTGTGAGTAAAGAGGCTTACACATGTTCAGAGACTTAGTCAAGTACTCTTAAAGTTTGAACACATTAGTCTTAAAAAAAATACAAAATATCCAATTTTATCTTAGACATGGTTCCAAAATTGATATACTCTAAACTTCCGAAACTTTGGAAATTTGGCAAAAAATTTGGACATATCAACATTAAGTTTCAAAGGAATAGAAAATCTTTGTGCAAATGGTCGAGATTTATTAGCCCATTAACGGTACGATATTTTGGATACTGGCAAAGTTTTAAATTTATATCAACATAATTAGGAGGATTATGAAGAAATTTCTCTATCTAATCATCGTAACTTTTATAAAATAAACTACTCTCTCTTTCCCAAAATTAGTTATCTTATATGAATTTTGGAATTGTTTCAAAATAGTTATCTCATTTATATTGGAGTACTATAAAGTTTGTTAAAAATTGATGAGATCACATGGAGTATTTGTTTTATATAGAGAGTTACTTTAAAAATACAAAATTTTCAAGTGAGACAACTAAAATGGGACGAAGGGAGTTTAACAGATAATAATTTACGATGATTAAAATTTTAAATGTAAAATCATTAAAATAAGATATCAAATTGGGCTGAAGCTTCATGTACTATTTATGTAATTTTGTATACATCTTACCTAAATATGCATTCTCAAAAATAAAAAATACTGAGCAGGCTCTCTTGTGTCTTTGTCATATTAGAAATATGGTTTGACCCTTGAAAATATGTATCTATAATGGAGATAACAGGGAACACAGCACTTTCCGACCCACTACAAATGGGTGGTTGAGATTTATTCTAAGATCAGCTTTCAAACTCGATGCCCTTTTGATGGAACTCCTGCAGACTGCAATCTGAAGCTTTCATTTCCAACCACCATAAAAAAGGGCCCCACTGTGGAGGTGGAGCAATAGAATAGAATGTTCTAATTCACCTTCCAACTTTACATATTTCGTGATTAAGACTCTTCTTCGTGTAAAAATGCTCCCATTATTTTTCTTAATGCTAATATCCCCATCATAATCATAGTTTCAAGAAGAATCATATATGATAAGGAGATAATCTTTGTCTTGGCACTTTCTCGATCACAAAAATAATAATATAAAAAAACAGAAAAGCGAAATCAACAAAGATAAGCAAATCACGATATAGAGATGCATATGATTCCTTTTAGGTATGTCCACAAATTCAACATTTATCTACTATATTCAAAAGTAAAAAATGAAGGAGAGACGGGTCTCTAGTCTGTGAGAGTAATACTTTTTTTTTCTTTCAGATCCATCTCTTATTGTAAATTGGATCCCTGCCTAATTTGAAATTATTTTGCATTGATCTCATTGTTAGATTATAATTCTGATTAGAATTGAATGTGCTCATTATTAATGTAAATTAGAATCTATCTATTTAAACCTAAAAAAAGGTTCAAAATACATTGTGACTTGGAAAAAAAGCAATGGGTGATGAAGCGTGCTAGTCAGTAGCCAAGGCAACATCTCCTACTATGATTAAAGCTTCTAATGATGCTCTTTAATCATGTTGTCGACTTGATAAAGAAACACACACCACCCCTTAAAAAGGTCTTGGGCCCTCAAATAAAGTTTTTATTCTTAGAAGCAAAGAATATTTTTGGTCAACCACTTGTCATTCTCACATGCAATGGCTGGCTAGTGTAATCAAGATTTCTATGACTACTCAGATGACACAGAAAGATTGAGAAATATTCCTTTATATGCTTTTAATTTGCTTAATTATGGAACAACTTCATCCAAAGGGAATGAATGACTTGTTAAGAAGACTAACCATCTTCTTCTTTTTTTCATAGTTACTGGTGTTGGCTTTTTAAAATGAAATTATCATTTGTGAAGTGCTATTTGTTAACTTTATTATTCTTCATATTTAGGTATAGAACTCACTAATCAGATAAGTCGCGATGATGGTCTACTAAAAAGGTCTTTCATTGTATATGTGAACGGACAAGAATCATCTGACTGAATCGATACTTCTGAGTTTTTTAAGCTCTATAAAATTTTGGCTAGTTTAAATTATTTTTTATTTTAAAATTTTGACTTACTTGTTCCAATCAAAGTAAATTTTTTATGGGTCTTATAATGAAATAAAGACTTTTAACAGACTGATCATCGTGAGCCCCGAACTAAATGTACGAAGTAATACTGTTTACGTGTGCCCATGATATCTTTAGAAAAAAAATAAAAAAGTTGATTCAATTTTGTTTTTTTTTTTTAAAAAAAAAACACCCTAGTGCCCAAGATGTGGTATGGTGGGAGGGGTTGTCTTTATTCAGTTTCATCATTGAAGCATCTAGAAGAAGACCTCCAATGGACACTTGTCCTAAATTCCTAATATTGAGTAGATGAAGAACATCAAGCTTTTTCTCCTCCTTCTTCACCTTCCCTTTTTCTCAGTGGTGGTGTATTGTCTCTTAGTTGAGTAGGCATGGTAAGAAATTGACTAGGGTCCATTGCTAGGTGTTGGAGTGCTTCTCTTATCAAAAAGGAAGTTGAAATAGTGTAGAAGAAAGTGAAACTACAGCAAGTCAGGATCACATCACTTCTCAGTCTACTAACATAAAAAGAAAATATATATTTAATCTTTAAAAATTCTTAGAATTATTTCAAATCCAATAATATTTACTGGGCAGTCGCCAAATCTACGTATTACCGATTTAAAAAAAAAAAAATTGCTGACTTTGTATTAAGGATTTTAATTAATTCTATTCATTGACAAACATAATTATCTCATTGTTTTTTTAACAATCTCCAAATGCCCACATGACCACATTGTTGCAAATACTTCCATCTATCATCATTTGTTAAAGGGGAGCAATTTAGAAACGGACAATATAGCACACATGGGTTTTTCGTTTTTTAGCTAAAAGTTACCGCGTTATCTTTCAGCTTCAGCGTGGTATGGACGTGAGATATATTATCGGATCGTTCTTACGATTATTCCGTTTAAACGGTGTGCATATGCTGTAGTATACTATATTGTTTAAATAATAGAATCTCTTTTAAAATTTTAAAGTTATTTTTTAAGTATGATGTATTTTCAAAATTTCTCAAATTGAATATCCGGATTAATTACGATAACATGATAAAAATACTTTAAGAGTTTAAGGTCTTTTGACACTCCCAAATGCTTAAAATACAGTGTTTTACAAATAAAGGTATCCATCAGCTGTGCCGAAAACACATTTGGGAGTATCAAAAGACTTTGAAGTCTTAAAGTATTTTTATCAGGTTATCGTAATTAGTCTAGATATTCAATTTGAGAAATTTTGAAAATACACAGTGCTTAAAAAATAACTTTAAAATTTTAAAGGAGATTTTATTATTTAACTAATTCACTTTGCATTAATATAGGATCGGCAATATAGACCGCTATTTTTCAAGCATTCTGTATTTTTTAAATTTCTCAAATTGAATATCCGGACTAATTACGATAACCTGATAAAAATACTTTAAGGGTTTAAGGTCTTTTGACACTCCCAAATGCATTTTCGGCATAGCCAAGGGATATCTTTATTTATAAAATACTGTGTTTTAAGGATTTAGTAGTGTCAAAAGATCTTGAAATTTTAAAGTATTTTTATCAGGTTATGGTAATTAGTCCAGATATTTCATTTGAGAAATTTTAGAAATACATAGTGCTTAAAAAATAATTTTAAAATTTTATTGGAGATTTTATTATTTAAATAATATAGTATTACTGTAGCATCTGCAAACCATCCGGACGAATGGAATTTAAGCATGAATAATCGTCCAAACGATCCGATGGTCTGAATGATGGAAAAAATGTTCTTATCTCACATCTGGATCAGGCTGACGCAGAAGGACAACATGGTAATTTCTACTAAAAAACACAAATCCCTCAGAAAGATCTTGCCCGTATCTAAATTGTTCCCCTTGTTAAATCCTATCTATTTAGGTTCGACTTTTTTTGTTCTATTTCTCTATTTGATATTATTGGAAATCATAAAGTCAATTACTCTGTTATTTATCATATTTTTCTTTATCTTTTTCCTCTATATTTTCAACCGTTTATTTCTCCTCTTTATGCATACGTTTGTAATCAATGGGATCATCCTTAGTCTTTTATTCACGGAGTCCAACCATCTCAAATGAGCTTCTCTTCTTTCTTTCTTTTTTATCGTCTATCAATACTAATTTTTAACTATTTTTGAAGTAATCATTTCTAAGTGATCATTCAATTTTTCAAGGGCATTATCGAAGATTCATTTGGCTGCTTATATTCCAATTTAGCTTCGAGAGGAAAGTGCTTTGGGTCATGGAGAGGTGCGACTGCCCTCAAAGTTGGACATTAAGTACTTTGTGATTAAATTAGTGTTAACTAATCAAGTGCTTTGCAAGAGAATAAAGAGAAAATGCAAAGAAGGGGGGTTAGGAATAAAACCCATATTGAATTAGGCACTAAGCGAGGTTAGTGGAGAAGAAAGAGTAGCTCTCGTAAGAAACAAAAGGATGGCACTTAAAATTAGTTTAATTGAAAATGGGAGGAGAGAGGCCCTCATTCAATCGGCCAAAGGAATATACAAAACAACAAAAGGTTTGATGTCCAGAAGGTTGCTTCATTTTATATTTTCATACACATAAAGATTAAGTCTTCACCGACTCTGGTTAATACTGAAGTGTTGACCTTGAATATCTCTTCTAAAATAAAATTTTAATATATTGTAAATAATTTATATAAAATCTTTATATTTTGTTGATTGTGAAATGATTTTTATTTTTAAATTTTGTATTTTAACTCTTAACAAATTTTACTGCATCCACGTAAATCGTAAGTGACAATATGAACGTACAATTAGAACATGAAAAGGGTTGGAGTGATAGTCAGAAACTCATCTCAAGAAGTGAGCGTTGCGAATTTAATTTTCACTTCACTCCAAAAGACTAGTTCATATAAATTTACTCAATTTGTACGAATAGATAAGCTTGCGGATGTTTCGAGAATAAATTAGGTGCTCAAAAAGACTTCGAACATCGAAATCATTATTAAAAAAAAAAAAGTAAAACTAGAGTTGAAATTGAAAAGTAAGAACATGACAAAGACATGGACGATTTGTATAAAGATTAATTTCAATATGATGGATAGTTGAGTGGTAGGGAAGCTCAAGTGTGATCGAGAATCATGTGATTTTGGGAGACTTTTTGAGTCTCTTGACCAAAGTGACACTTAGCTTCAAATTTGGGGATTGAGTTTTTTTTTTTTTTGCAAAAAGCAGCAATAAATATATAATTTATTATAGAGATAAGAAAGCAAGCAAGTTCTAATATATTACAATGACTTTAAATTATTATTTTTTCATTAGGGTTAATTCATCGAACACTAGAAGTTATAAATAGAAACATGAAAGACATGGATTGAAAAGAAAAAGGATATGATAAATTATAAAAATTTAAGTTTAATAAAATAGAAGAGAAAGGAAGAAGTCCAACAATTAAATGTAAATATATAAAATTAGAGGCTAATAATGATGCCAATGATGATGAATATCTCTAAACCATTCTTTCATTGATTAAACATTGATAAATATATAAATTAAAGCCAAATAAAATATGGGTAATGTGACAATCGAAATAAAAAAATTGTTGGTGAGCCTAAAATGGGTAGGCCCCATCAATTTGGTAGTATTTTGAATTTGTTGGTGCCACCAACTTGGTGGTTAGTAAATTGTGTGGCTGGCCTGTTTGGATCCTTGTTCTCCATGGTCTTTTAACTTTTAGTATGCTTTATTATAGTAGAAAATAAAAATACATCTTATACCTCCTTATATTAGATATATGCAAGTCATTAGTCATTGAAAATAATATAGTAAATTTAATTATGTGTACTAACTTAAGATAGATAGACAATATCTATTAATTATAATGATGACTCATTATTTTCATCATCAAAGTTTTATTTCATCCATTTTATATTAGAACATTAGAACATTGATACATGTCGAACTAAACTAATCTAAATTGACCAAATAATGGAAGGTCATATATGGAGACAGTCTCTCTAAAAGTTAGATATGAGATGATCTGTCCATCCAATTGGTGACCATTAATTTAATTATGGAAGTCAAATATCAGTTAATACCTATTATATATATGATTGATTTAATCAAATATGGCTAGTAGTAGGCCGAGACACCACCAAGACAATCATGTATCATTGATATATCACCAATACAATATATTTTTATTTTTTAATAAAAAATCTTTTTAACTGATATTTTTTTTGTATCTTCAATACGCCACTCATTTTGGACCTCTAAGAATCAGTCGTTTGCAAAACAGAAGCCTATAGTTATTTGCCACCTAACATTGTGCTTCCCTCTTAATAGTAATTGAAACATTAAATAAAGGAAAGCCATATAGACACTCAAAAAATCTTTTCCTACACACCCGTTTTCCAAAAGTTGATGAAAATTAGCCTTTTACCCTTCCATTTAAAAATGCCACATCTACCTAACCAAAAAATCGTTCGGACGATGTGATCCACTGAATGAAAAAATCCATTCGAACGAATTTTGTGTGCAGGGCCGGCCCTGAGATCCCCTAAAATCTCAGGGGCCCTAGGCAGAGTGAGATTTTAGAGGCCCTTTGTGACTGGTATATTAAAGAGTTTAAGTGTGTGAGGGCCTTAGGTATCAAAATTTATTTACTCTAAATTTTATGAACTCCGGTACAGATTTTAAGTGAAAAGGGTATAATTTTGAGTTTCAAAAATCATATCCAAAGAATTAAAGAAAACGGATAATTTCCATCAACTTTTGAAAAACGAGAGTGTTGAGAAAGATTTCTCGGGTGCCTGTATAGCTCCCTTAAATAAGTTATCAGCAAAAATGGAGCTCTAAGTCGTACATGTATGATAAGGAGAAGAAATCCAAAGGCCACCAACAAAAATACATCTTTAGAGTTGAAAGTCTCAAGTTTACTTCTCAATGATAATTAATTATAATAAAATTTGCTAATGATTAAATTAATGACTGCGCTGAAATAGGTCGTGTATATTAATGATAATGAAAGGTCTAATCATTAATTCAACTTTGGTTCCACTTTAGATTACCATGATTTAAATGTAACATAGTGATTTTGCGAAAGATCCTATCAGTGCCACTGTAACCAAGGTTTCATTGGGATTTGCATTCTTCGTCTAAACTTTTTAAATTTATTATAAATATATAATAATAATTTTATTTAAATGAAAACGTGCATTTTTTAAAATGCTTAAAAAAACCTATGACACGTTGTTCTATTGTATTTGGACCTTAATTAGTTTATAATAAATGCATGTTAAGTTAAAAAAATAATTAAAAGTTAGTAAACATTCTTAACATCGTGCAAGCTTTAAAATGTATAAAATTTTAATTTATGCTAATGATGATGTAAATCGAAGTGTAATTAAGAAACTGCAACTCTCTATTAGAATTTAAAATACGGTAACTTATCTCAGAATTTGGCTAAACACAATTAAATTATGATTTTAGATTCATTGAAAGAATCAGCCGTTTATATAATTGGTACATAAACATGTAGGATGCATTTCATGGGTTGTGACTAGCGACCACGTTTTGCCACTACATACATTCACATGCACATTCACATTCACATTCACATTCACACCATGGGTTGTGAGTTTGTGACTAGCCGACGTTTTGCCACTACATACATTCACATGCACATGCACATTCACATGCACATGCACATGCACATTCACATTCACATTCCACGTGATGCATAAGACAATTTGCTGAGATGTTGCCGGCAACATTGCTTATGCAGATTCTACTTCATTTTTTTATTTCTTTACAATGACAAGAAGGTACAACATAATATGATCAATGTATAAACTGAGGAGGATTTGACAAATGTGGAGGGAGATCTGCGATTGATATCATATACGGTGAAATTTGAGTGAGTTGTGTCAGATTTTAATAAATACAATTCAATTTATATAAAAATTATTGAACTCGACTCGAGGAGTTGTCCCGAATTGCTCAACTCAAACAGACCAGAGTTGCTGGCCTAATTGCCCGACTCGTTTTTAGCTCATTTGATAAAAAAATTAGCAGCAGATTTTTTATATGTCTTGAAACTCAAGTCGGGCCAAGTTGATTTTAAAGTTTTGAGCCTAACCCAACCCAAATTTCATGCGGGTTTTTTTTCTCGACCCAACCTAACCCTAAATTTATAAATACATAGCCCAACCCACTGATTTCTCGAATTGAGTCATGCAGATCGGATTAAAACCCAATGCAAGTTTCACCCCTAATATCATAGATTAGAGAAGATTAGAGACTATATAAAACATTATAATTTTTTACCCCAAGTATATTTGATCAAATGGGTGATTAAAAATATAGTATATAATAATGATTTTTTCTTAACTAAGAACATGATATCAGCTAATTGTAGTTCAAATATTGGTCGATACAATGTGTATCTGTAGATACATATCATTTCTGAACTATCTAATATGTTTCGGCCAATATCTATCATATATGGTCAATCCACTCACATATTGTTATACTAAGCCAAAATATTTCAAGAGTGTCATATATCACTAATATATTGTCAATACAATATATTTTTATTTAAAAAAAAAAAATTGAGCTAATATGATTGCTTATCACCAATATAGTATTGATCATTGATACACTTATATTTGACAGAATCACTTTTAGATCCATATTTGAAGTCATGAACAAGACTAGAATAATTTGATAAGTACAGTATTTTTCATACATTCCTATTTAATGCCTCCTAAATCTCATCCAATTTGGTAGGACTCTTCACTTTTCATGGTCATTTTCCCTTTCAGATCTGACAAACCATGTGAAAGGATTCATCTCACTCTATAGTTATGAGAAGAAAAAAATCTAGGTGACTATTTTAAGTAAAATACTGTCTTGCTAAGGGTTATCTTAGTATTTATTCTCTCTGTCCTAATTTAATTATCTTATATAAATTTTGAAATTGTTCAAAAATATTTGTCTCATTTATATCAGAGTAGTATAAAGTGTGTTGAAAATTGATGAAATCTTACGGACTGCTAGTCTTATATAGAGTATTTGTTATGCGAAGCCTGCGTTTGGATTGAAGAAAGGGAACATCTCCCATTTGGTAATATCCTATGAGGTAAACTCAAACGTGCATTACCTCTCATTCAGAGACTTGGCTCTCCACTATCTCAGTTAGACTTATTTAAATATAAAAAGGTCCAAATTTGTACTAATCTCATTGGGCTTTTCAATGCTAATATTCAAAGTTTAAACTCATCAACGTACTGTACTAATTCTGTCTCAGCTAAATCAAGTAACTTGAGTTGAGTTTTTATTTTTTTTAAATAAATGTGTTTAAGTGTCTCGACTAATGCCTCATTCGACTAATCTTTGAAAGTGTGTCTAAATCTTTCAATCTACATATAAATAAATTTAAATTTAATATGAAATATCCCTTTAGAATTGAACATAAATAGAAAACAAAGACCACTAATCCTCGCACAACCCCTGCATGTTAAAAACTCAGTAATTTACATTCATATGAAACATTTAATGAGCAATATTTAATTCTTGAGCCCTAGTCTTCTTCATGGATGGGGATGGGAAAATCATGAATGAAACTCAGAAGTCAACTTCAACAATAAAAACAAAATAACCTAGTCAAAAAAGAAAAGGATTGGGGCAGTTTGGTAAGTTTGGTGACAAAGTGGTAGAACCTAGGGCTAAGGATACTCTAAAAATAATAAAAAAAATGGCATTACGTATTAAAATAAAAAAGGGATTATTTCTAATTTTCTATTACTTTATTTCCTTTAAATAATGATTTTTTGCAGGGTGGTATGAGTTGTGATTTCGGCCATTGACCTTCTCCTCTCTTCTCTTTAGATTACTACTTATACTCCCTCCAATTCCCATAATCCATCTCCCCTGCTATCTCATTTTCTCACTTCTCTCTCTGAACTCTTGAAAATCCCAAAGATTTCTTGGTTTTGTGAAACTGGGTAGCTCTTCTTTCATCAATCCTTAGACACCAGCTTCCAAAAAAGAAAAGAAAAAGCATGGTTTTTTTGTAAATTCATGTTTTCCAAACACCCCATTACCCAAAACTTATAAAAAAGATTTCCATATTTTGTACTCATTTTAATTGATTTGCTGGTTTGCATTTCCAGTTTTTGTTTAGTGGCTAAACTGGGTGTCTTCTTTTTCATCATTCCTTAGAGAAACTTTCATAAAAGCCTTCATATCATGTAACTTTGGTCTAATTTCATCCATCTTCAAAAACCCAAAAAAAAAAAAAAAAAAACTTTCAGCTTCTTCATTCATGTGTCTTTGAAATTAGAGTATCTAGTGTCATCAGTTCTGGATAAAATTCAAGTTCTTCTGTAGCAAAAACTTTATAAAAACCTTTCAATCATGTAAGATTAGCCTTTCCTAGTCCTCCTCCAAAAACCCAAAAAAAAAAATTCCTACATTCATTGAAAAAAAATGGAAAAAATGTTCTAGTTTATAGCTTAAATAGCATTTTCTTCTACCATTACCAACCAAAATTCATAAAAAAAAAAAAACTTTCGGTTGTTGTTACCTTTTCTTGTCTATTCAGAATGCCGGAATCCGAGACCGGAACGCCCAACGCGTCGGCCCCTCCTACCCCCGGAACGCCGGCGCCTCTGTTTTCGTCGCTGCACGTCGACTCGCTTTCATACGACCGGAAATCCATGCCGCACTGCGGCAACAAGTGCTTCTCAGTCGACTCACTCATGCCAACTCACTCGTGCTTCACAGACTTTCCGAAGCCTGATGTGTCCCTCACACGAAAGGTACGCACGTGCCATCTCCTCTCTTCTCTCTCTCTTTCTGCATTTAATCCTTCTGCAATCCGCACTTCAATGGTTTCCCCTCTCTTCTCTCTCTCTTTCTGCATTTAATCCTTCTGCAATCTGCACTTCAATGGTTTCTCTACCAACCATTTTCAGAGCTCTTGTTCTTGAATTTGTGGACACGTGGCATTTGAGTGAGTCACCTAAGAGAAGTCTATGTTATTTAGAACACGAAATTCTATCTTCATTAAAAGCATTTTCTTTTTCCAACGTAAATTATAAAATAAATAGTTGATAAGAAAGACTTTTGATCTTTACCATTTTCTCTTCGAAACTCGGTTAGATTAATTCATTTAAAACCCTTCCTGAGTGACCTTCCCTACTCAATAACCACCGGTTAATATCACGTGGATTCAAATTTGCAACCTCTCAACTCTTCACACGAGAAGTTACCATTTAATCTAATCCATATTAGATATTAATTGAAATTATATAACATCACAAACTCCATGTGCCTCTCCTTCATCTCATTTAGAAGATAAATAAATTTGAAAACTAAAATTTTATTTTTCAATAAATGAATAGAATAACAAAGTTTGGATTAAGCGTTTTAAGCACATATCAAGGTAAAGTCCAAAACATCAAATATTAATTAAATTGTTTTGGTCAATTAATTAATATTTCTGAAATATTGTTGATAGTAAGTCTTGATATATTAAAGAAGCTCACGATTTTATATAATGATATGTATACATCTAATATTTTGGGTAGTGATTTTTTTATATTCATTTTATATGTTTTTTTTAATCATAGTGAGACTTATCCCTGAGTCAGGCTAAATTTGGATCGGACCATGTCAAAATATCTGAAATACTGACTTGAGTTACTCAACCCAACCCACCTGAATTTCTGACTCATATTCAACTCGATTGTTGTTTTATAATTTGGTACACTCAGGTTATATCGAGTCAAAACTAATTGCTTTTAAATTTCTCAATTCGATTCGATCTGAATTTCATGTGAATTTATTTTTTCCAATCCGACTCCATATATACAAAAACATAACCAAATCCATTGATTTCTCAAATCGGATCATGCAATTCGAGTTAAAACCCGACCTTTTCAACCTTACCCTTGAGTCACTTACTCTGATAAAAAAATTTAGACTATCTACTAAAAATAGAAAAGGATACAGTTCTTATTTCTTTTTCTTTGTAAACTACCAAAGTTTATAAACAAATCTTATCAAATGCTTTTCTTTGCTTCATTTGTAACATGGCACCAACTACTTAGGCTTTCGAGTTTACTATTGAAAAGAAAGAAAGATTCTACATCTCATTAAATTATATTTTAAATTTTCAATCGGGTATATATGGAATCTTCTGGGGTCCATAATAATAATTTATTGATATTTTGTTATTTATGTCAAATTGCCAATTAATGTATCAATCAGAACAATTCTTTTAGTTCTGAAAACTAAACAAATAGTAAAATAAAAAAAAAGATTAGTTCTAAATTTTAATATCTCAGTGGCCATTTCATTATCACTATTTAAAAAAATGATATAGAAGACTAATAAAAAATATGATGTGTATCGAGCCTAACGCTCCACAAGTCTAGGACGCATGTGGTCTTGCCACGTGTTATATTATTTTTATATTATACTTTTATTCAGAGTGTAAATATCGGTCCACACGTATCGTATCCGTTGATATAATACTATTTTGAAATCGCATCATATCGGCCGGTATATCCGATATCACAACCGTATCATATTAGTCAATTTTTTTTTTAAAAAAAAATGAAGAGATAGAATGATATATCAACCGTTTTTTTTTTAAAAAAAAGAAGAGATAGATTAATATGAGCTGCTAGTGAATTTTACACCCCTGCTTTTGCCCAGTTCTCACAGTTTCATTAATTAAAAAAATGATATGCTTTGGATCAAAGGAATGTTCCATGATCCAACAAACATGTATGGTGTCATCTACACCATCCATCCATAGATGGCCCATCTTCTCCAATAAGCCAATAATTGTGGTACACGTGGATAGCTCAGATTTTCAGAATTCAACTCTGAGCATACGTGTCATGTTGATAGAATTTATTATCTCAAATCAATGTACAGAGGACAATATTGGTATTTTAACGATTAATCATTCTATAAGCTATTATTTAAATAATTAAAAGTAATTTACAAAGACATTTTATTTTTTAAGTTAATTGTGAACTCTAGCTCTAGTAGTTTATATATTCAAAATAATTTTTAATATTTAAAGTTACACCGATAAAATATTTTTTTTAGCTCATTTGTAACCATTTATTCCTATATGCTGGAAATTAAGCTCTAATTTCCATACATGTCTCCATAATTTTGATAACTTTTTTTTTTAAAAAAAAGCTCAAGTGCAATTAGATTTTTCTTTTTTAGATTAATGCGTGGGAAATTAAGTCATAGTCTTACTAAAATCTTCACGGATGAGTCAACTACCCCTAAGTCACACCAAGATTAGGCCATAGATACTCGAACCCGCAACCTCCTGTTTCCTTATACGGGAGCCAACCAGTTGAGCTACACACATGTGAGTAAATTGCAATTAGATGTTTGATGCAGGGGTCCAAATATCGGCCGATACGAATCTATGGCCGGTATGATTCGTATCGATCGATATCATAATATCGGCCGTTTTTGTTAATAAAAAAAAGTGGAGGGAGAAAAATATCGGCCGATATCGAATTTTAAACTCCTAATTTGATGAATAAGTAAATAGATTTACACTTCACTCTTGGTAGATTTTCAAAAGATTGTCTCATTACTTTGTAAACTTAAAACACTTTAAAATCAAACAATTTTTTTATTAATTTATAGATAATTGATGCTGAATTTCCCTACGCAGCTGGGAGCAGAGTTTGTGGGAACATTCATCTTGATATTCTTTGCAACTGCGGCACCGATCGTGAACCAGAAGTACAATGGGGTGGAGACACTGATCGGCAATGCCGGGTGCGCCGGACTTGCAGTGATGATCGTGATCCTGTCGACGGGCCACATATCCGGAGCCCACCTCAACCCTGCAGTGACCATAGCATTTGCTTCATTCAAGCATTTTCCATGGATGCAAGTGCCTGCATACATTGTAGCACAGGTTTCGGCTTCCATATGCGCATCGTTGGCACTCAAGGGAGTTTTCAACCCTTTCATGGCCGGCGGGGTGACCGTGCCGTCACCTACGATCAGCATCGCACAAGGATTTATGCTTGAGTACATCATCTCCTTCAATCTCATGTTCGTCGTCACTGCCGTTGCCACCGATACTCGAGCGGTATAATTTAAAAAAAAAAAAATTGAAAAACTCAAACATAATGTGTTACTTCATATAGCCCTCTTGATAAATGGTAGATCTTTTTTATCCTCAGGTAGGAGAGTTGGCCGGAATAGCAGTTGGGGCGACTGTCATGCTTAACATTCTCATCGCCGGGTAAGTAATTTTCCGACTTCAATTTCGCTTACTACGTTCGATTCGTTGTTGTTGATTATCCATGGATTGAGCTTGAGTTAAACTCTTTAAATTCTTAAACTTTCTTAAGTAAAGAATTCAAAGATTTATTCACTTGGTTACAACTAATATGGTAAAATAATAAAAATTGTAAAGTTCATATCTTAAATTGTAAGATTTTAACATCTATTATTGCCATGATTAGACCTGGAACTGGTGGATCCATGAACCCTGTACGTACATTGGGCCCTGCTGTTGCAGCTGGTAACTACAGAAAAGTTTGGATTTACCTTCTGGCCCCTATTCTAGGTGCCGTCACCGGCGCCGGTGTCTACACCACCGTCAAGCTCAAAGAAGAAGGTGACACTCCAAGGAGAAGCATCCGTCGCTAGTGCACCGATGACCCGAAGTCCGGCACCTGACCTTTGGAAGAATAAGGTGAAAAAAAAAATGCTTGTATTATTGCTATCATCAGCATGAACATATATTGGTGATTTGGTTTTTCTTCCTTCGTTTTTTTTTTTTTTTTCTGTGTGGTTGTGAGAGTTTGCACAAATAAAAGTGATTAGTACAGAGCTTGTGATCCAATCACTTAGTTTCTTGTATACAATGGCACAATGGCTTTTCTTATGTACAATCTCTGTATTAAATTATATCTTATGGTTCTAATGGTTTTATTGTACAATGGTTAGCATCAAAGCTTGCTCTTTCGCATTATTTTAAGTGGGCTTATGCTTATCTTATAAAAGTTATTTATGATGGTAACTTGGTTGAGATTAGGAACAGAGGATAAGAGGAAATGTCATTCGATGTTGAGAGTTTTGTAATTAAAATCTCAATGGAATCAGACCTTTTACATTCAAGATTCAAGTCCAATTATTATCAATTGAAACCTTTACAAATACACACATCAGTCAACATCGCCTCTCTCTCTTGCTCTCATGTTCTTTGAATCGCAAAAAGAACAGTGAAAAGGATGTTTTACTTACTATAAAGCAAGGGTACAAATCTCGACCGATACAGTTTTAAACCATCGATTTTTGTCCAAAAAAATTCAGGATATATATCGGCCGAGATTGACCGACATTTTTTTTACCTCTACTATCAAGGCAAGGGCTTGGTGAAGGCCTCTCTATTGGCAAGCCCAACACATAGGCCTCAGGTAGCTTTTAAGCTTAAAGTCAATTAACCCATGTCAAAAGTATGTGAATGGACACTTCCTTAATTTTTTGGGTACAATTTTTGAAGTCCAAAACTATATTCTTTTCATTTAAAATCAATCCCGAAGTTCATAAAATTCAAAGTATATGAATTTTGATACCTTGTTTGTAAAAATTAGTCGAGAAATTATCACTTTTGAAAATCCCTCTCCACTCCCATTTGGATACGATTCTTGGAATCAATGGCACGATCTTTGGAATCAATGGCACGATTGTATACGCCTAAGATTGATCGATCGAAGCGAAAATGAACTGTTTGTTCAATCGCACGATTCCACATGGAAGGGCAGAAACGTAATTTTCACTAAGAATTCGAAATGCGGTGTCTGCTGAGAGGAAATGGGAGTGTCTGTATGGGCGGCCACAAACAATTTGAGTGGTTCGGCTTATGGATACGTGGACACTGAGTCTCTTGCAAGTAACATGCATTCAATATCCATTTCTGATGAGCAATCACGCCAAAGCTCTGCTAGTTGGCAATATTCGTATCCATCTTCGTCTCCATCCGAGAATATGTCAACAGATGAATATTATCCACATGATCAATATACGACGTTTATATTTAGCGTTAATGTCCCCGGTTATGAGTTTGAAGAACATTCTCCATATTGATGTTCGTCTTTAAATATAAGGACCCGATCCAAAAACATGGCTTAAGATCCAACTCAGTGTTATATTGTCCGCTCTGAGCCTCGCACACAAGCAAGCCTGCACAGATTTGTTCTTGGGCCTAGGTCCACATGGTCAGACCCAAAACATGTCACACTAGAGTAGAGGTGGATGGCCTCAAGTAAACCCACCAATACTTCCCTTCACTACCGATGTGGGAATCCCCACATCGGTGGTGTGCTCACAGATGAGGGGCAGGGTATCACATTAAATGTAGGTGAAATGTATGGGAAAAAATTATCTTTTGAGTTTAGATCTTGAAAGTTTCTTCATTTAGTTAATTTTTAAAAACTCTTCAATTAATGATTTAAATGGAATTTGTTATAATTAAAAATGTATGATATTTGTGTGGTTATCAGTTCAAGTGATTAGGACGTTATTAGTTTCATTTTCTAATATTTTTCTACATTATTATGTAATTTTCAATCATTTTTTTTTATTTCTATAATTCATAACTTAAAATAACACTCATTGACTAAGAAAATAAATTATGAAATTATTTCTACAAATTTTCCTTATTTATATGCTTTTCCTTGTAATTTTCACACTTTATTACTAATTATATAATTTTCCGACATCGTAACTTCAAAAATATATTAGAAGATATAAATGTCCGATATTTTATGAAAAAATTACATATTCAATAAGCCCATAATTATCTGCATTTATTGTAATTTTTTGGATTTTTTTTTTTAAAAAACACGGGCTAGAGAGAGAAAAAGTGCGGCCGAGATATCTCGGCCCGGCCGATTTTTCTACCCCTGCCTTGCACATGCCGGAGATCAAATGGGCCAAATCAAGTGATCAACCCACTCAGCTCGTTAAGGATCATGATCAACGGATAAAGTGCAAAAAGAGTAAGGGTGGAGATCTAACATGGGACCATCAACTTGTCTACTATACATTTGGATTCAACATACCTCATTTTTAGGAGTTTGATGGTTCACATGATAATTTTTTTTTTTTCTGGGTATGAACTCTATTCAATTTCATTTAGAAGAGGAGCCTTATAGAGATTGTATCGATTCGTATTAAAGAAAGACAGTTTAACTAAGGCTGTTCAAACAGTCATAGGTCAACTAAATGGTATTCTCTAGCAATTAGAGTTATGGATTTTCAGTTCATGCAGGGTAGTATTAGATCCGCAGTAGTTGATGCACTCAGAAAATATGAAGATTCATTTCATTCATTTTGTACTAATGTAACTGAGCAAGAATAATAAACTCATGATTCAACCGATCCATGGATAGAACTATCAATCATTTTGTGATCTTTCATCAAACTTCCTTTAATATGTTAATTAATCAATCACTTAAATAGACTATTTAGGAAGCAAATCCTTTTTTCCCTAACAGTATGAAAACTAGCCCTGACCACCCTACCAGTAGATTCGACGAAATACGCAGATATGACTACTAAAACTTCAGTTATTGGTTTCCCACAAATTTGTCACTTCCAGCTCTGCATGTCTAACTTCATAACAATCCAACTCTCACAATCATATAGAAACACTTTGATAGCCTACTTCTGTTGCTGGCAAACATTCAAATAAGAAAGCGGTCACCAATGAGATCAAATTTAAGGGAGAAGAACACATAAGATTTAAGGGAAAATTTCATTCATCGAACAAAAATAGGCAGTAACATTTTTCTCATGCTTTAATGCAAGGCCCAGATATAAAATGAGGCAGGGACGGTGGAATAATTTATTCAAAGAAAGGGAGGATTCATGTTTGTTGGCACAACATTTGACTGGGGATGGTAGAAGATGAATTTGCTAACAAAGCTGCAGAAACAGCAGCAGCAAATTCCTTTTTATGTCATTCAGACGTAAAGTCAATCTGCACAAGATCATAAGTTATACTGCTTCTGCTACCTGGATGGAACTGCTTGCTATTTCCAGAGCTGCCTCTACAGATGATGCACGTTGAAGTTTGGCTTTGTCAACAACAGGCTGACTTCTTGCAAGTTTGGGTAGGAGTTCAAACTCCTGAAATGTAGAAATAATGTTGACAACATTAGATTTTTGATAGAAGCAGAAATGCAGATCACAAAGCACTACATAATATCGCTCTTTAGACCAGCAGAAGGAAGATAAATAAGCCCATTAAAGAAGGGAAGTGCTTGAAGATTTAACTAAAACAATCATAAGTATCTAGTTTATTGTACCTAAACTAAACACCCTACGACTCCAGAAGTCTGGCTGAATATCTAAGTTGCACAGATTCTTTGAGATGAGTGACAAATTGACACAACACTGTATCAGATTCTTCATGGATTCTTCTGATGTATTTAACATTGCTTTCAAGGATAAATAATAATAATTCAAACATTTTCTTTGAAATCTAACTAAGACATTCAAATGCGTATTACTTATTGTTTCAAGTAATTGTAAAGTATTTTTATCAGCTTTATTTTACTTGATATTTCTATTTAAGTATATATGGTGATTTCAATTTAAATTTGAATTTATTCAAATATTAGGAAGAATCAATGCATCTTGTGTGTTCAATTTTGGAAAATTGAACTTATGCCAGTAAAGGATACTGACACAAGAACTCATGCTCATGCAACATATGATTAATAATGGATTATCAAGTTGATGCATCCCACAATGACATTGCATTAGGGGAAAAAATTTCTATGTCCCTCCTATAAGCAGGGTATATCCCAGTCTCATCCATGCTGTATCTAGGAATCAAAGCTTCAGAAACCAATCAACTACTGGTTGCATTTTTACTATAATTATACAGTACATTAATAATTTACTTTTACTAGAACATGTTCCCAAGACGCCACTGATGAAAAGAAGCAATATAACTGCTGTGCATTAGGAACCTTTTTGGTTTAACTTCATTTGTGTTTTATTTATTTAAAATGCCAAGCTACAACATTGAGATGCTTTCACGTTTCATGCAATTCTTCTTTTCTTTGAAACAGATACCCAGGTAAATCCAGCACCATCATTCTTGATTACTACTATCCAATAATACAATTCTAATTGAAAGAAAATTTTATATTTCATCATGACAAAATGAAAGTCTGAACATACCTCAGGATTTCCGCTTTCAAGGAAAACCCCTTTTAATCGGCCTGTGGAAGGTCAGAAGAATAAACATTTCAACTAGTCGCAAACAAGTGCATATGAAAAGAGATAAAGTCCTTAAAATATGAACCAGAGTCAAGCCAGAAAGTAGCTATTTTCGGATCAAAATTTCCAACTTCAATTGTCTCGCCAACTGCTCAAAAAAGAAATGGCAAATCGTTATATGTGAGATGAAAAGGCTAAATAGAGAAAATTAGCACTGATGTTCAGACTCCTACCATTATCTCCAAAAAATTGCCACCAGATTTTCCTTTCAGTTCCCTCATACTCAAAAACTCTTGAGTAGAAGTATGGCAGATAATCATATCTGGATATCATGCAAATGATCATTAGTGGTTGAGACAGATACTGTTAGTGCAAAACACACACTGAGAACATAAGAATTTAGTTCTGTAGAAAATATAGGGCCCTGATGCATCAGGATGCTTAGTGTTCTCATGTGCGCATCCTTTATTAGTGAGGCACATGTAATCCAGACCACTGATCTGATCCATCCACCCATGTATATGAGACCCTCAAATGGCAAGAGCCTTAGCCAAAGTCCAACATATTCCATGCAAACTTTTCTGGCCCACCTGAGCCCATGTTGATGGATTGGTTGGAAAGCTCTATATGCTTGAACAGGGGCGCAACCCAAAATAACTTTGCAAAGTTTGCATTATACTGTCATTTTAAACGTTCCAAATCCAAATGTTATGGATCCAAAGTAGGAAGTGGATTTTCAATCCAACAGTGAGAACATCTCAGAATGTGGTCAATTCGTTTATAGGCCCAATTCATTGGGAGTAGGTGCATGTGAGGGGTGGAAGAGGGTCAAAAAAGGTCCAAGGTAGTCCCCACAAACTTGCCCAGAAGAAAAACGACGCAGTCCAGTTCATAGAGAATCACTGGTGCTTGTGCGTGTGGGTGTGATCATGAAGACCAGTTTGTGGTGTGTCCAGCTTATGACCATATCTTAGGAGCATTATAATTAATAATGGTAAAATGATCACCCACGGAACCTCCATATGGTGCACATGAATAACATGGGTCCATTGGAAAGATCTATTGCTTGAACACAGGGCCTATGAAAAATCACTTTTGATTAGATAAATCAAGCTCTATTTTTTAAGCCCCCTAAATTTTGATCACTGTAAGTTTTTATATCTCTGAACTTTTGTGCCTTTTGAAATCATGATTCGATCGATTCGATGAAGGTAATTTTTGGTAAGCTGCACATTCAAGCATAGCCTTCTAATAGACCCACCACTGTCCCATCAGTGGGTCCCATACAGGTCCATCGCATGCAAAGGGTAAGGACTGTGAGAAGGATTAGTATTCGTAATAGCAACTCATTTTAGGCAATCGATCAATGGTTTTCAATTTTCCAGAATATATTTTGCAGATTTTATCCATGGGGAGCACAGTTGTGAGGAATGGAGTAGCTGACACAGTACACATGTCGTCATTCCATGTCAAACCATAATCCCTAATGATAAAAGATATGTCCAACTTACGGGTTAGTTTGTGCACTTAGCAATGCCTTAACACAATGTTGAGCTGATTTACGAGCATGGTCGACATGTTCAACTCGAGCAATACGGTCATATATCTGTTTACATGGAACAATGTGAACTTCCAAATAACTTTACAGAAGCAATGCATTTCAAACATTGATACCTTTAATGGAAATGCCGCTACATCTCCAATAGCAAAAATACCAGGAACACTTGTTCGGAATAGACTGTCAACCTGAAAAATTTAGATTTGGTTCATTCAGGTTGAATTTTGAATGCTGCTTTACAGTGCTATATTTATTGCTCAACTTAAAAGTAGACGCTGTGCAGAGTAGGTACTTCATTCCACTCAGAATAATACAGGAACAAAAAGTTGATAATGTGTTCTACATGAAATAATAAAAAATATAAGATAGAATTGCAGGCTTCACAACTTTTACTTCAGACTTGTTGATGTGCTTAAAAATTAAACATTGCAACCATGAGGAAATAAATGTATAGAAAAAGAGAAAGTAATACATCATATTTAACACATATCAGCACTATCTACTCAATCACCGAGCCCAGATTGTCACTTGCTTTACACCACATGCCACCAAAAACAAGGTTATTTATTGGCATTGGTTGAGGAAGTAATGTCTTAACAGCCTAGCAGATTGACATCAAGTTGGAAAGTTTTGGATTCTCAATATCATAATAGTCAAGGTAGAAGGAGCTAAAGATCATGGAACCTAGGGATCAAGGCAATGTGAGCTTAATTTTCTGATGTGCACTTAATTAAATGCTTTTGGATATGCAAGTATTCATGTTCATGGCTTTCTCTTTGTAACATCAAATTAACAAGATATTATGTTACCCAAAACTCCAGAATGTATGGGCTATGGGAGTTCATAGTTCGAACATATTAAATAGATGTATATTACATATAAGCACATCATATGGTTATTCAAATTTCTAATAAAGTATTACTAACTACTGATTCATACAAACTAGAATATCTAACAGTTATTATAGAAAGTCTTAAAAAAAGGCTTCTAATACTTTTGAAAAGAACTAGATCTAATTAAGGTGAGCCCACCTGAGAGCTAGGTGAGGTGTAAATTAGGATTGAAGACTAGGTGCAGGCCTAGGCACAGTCAAGGCTTGCCTTTGACCACTAAATATAATCCCTAGCTATTCCTCATTAGAAAAAAAGGTAAAATACCTAGTTATTGAGGTGTGCGGGGTGCCTATGTCTCTGCATGCACTTATTCATCTGATAGCCCTTCTTTTTTGAGAGAGAAACCAACATTTCTTCATGGCCCAATTGACATTTAAATGGTAACACTATGCATCCACCATCAGTTTCCAATTAGCCACAGTAATAGAATAAACAAATCATCATCTTGTTGGGTTTCCTTTTTTTTTTTTTTTCAATTAAACATCATATAACCTGGTCTTGTGCAAATATTGAAGACTTACCACCACAGACAAAATGCACGAAAAAACAGAATCAAGAAAGGTTTTCTCAGATAAGCCCATTAGCATATAAATGTCAATCATGCAATTTGCAGTGCAAGCAGAAAATCAGTAACAGATGATTATGGAAAAGGAACCCAACATAGAAGAAGCAACAGTTCTTACTAGGTCCATTACTTGCATATATTGAGTAAAAATATACTCTTAAGAAACATTTCCAATAACAAAAGCAATAAAAAACTATGTGCAGGTATGCAACTATGCATCATTTGAATAAGCACAAAAAGCTCTGTCAACCATTATACCAACCTGAATTCCTCCAACAGTTGTGTTCAGGCCCACTGCTTCAAAGGGGCTGACAACTGGCTTTGCTCCAATCCAACAATAACCTACATGCAAGGACCATTTTAGTTTTCTGAATACAAACTATGCCTAACATAAAAATGATCATCATACAGTTAAATCATGTTGCTGGATCCACAAGAGGAAATACCTGAGAAGAAAAGGTTGGTTGCATCGACAGTGATTGTACTAATTTGACCAAAAGTCAAGTTTGTTTTGCATTAGTGACATGTTAAATGTTAGATAAGCTCCGTAAAGCTCAACCAGAATAGATATTCTTGGCATGAAGGATTTAAAGGATACAAGTTCAAGGAACTAGGAGATGGGGAAGACCAGACACTGGAATGTAGTTTAGTCCAAAAGTACATGAAGATTGTGGAGCAATAGAGAAGATCACTTTAAATAAGATTCAAACAACAGTAACAATGCTTAGATTGTTATGACGTTCTTTCAAGGAATAGAACACCATCCCAAGCAACAAAAAATGGTCAAACAATAATCTGCAAGCTCACATTACCATTTAACTTTCATGAATTTGCAAGCTTTATAGCCAGAACATCTTGAATAAAATTATAGATTCACCAAATCCGGCTTAGTGCTTGAGGCTTTGAGCCAAGCCAACGATTCTTTTACACAAAATCAACAAGACAAAACAAACAAGGAAACATGAGTAAAGTACTCACCATGAACCGTAAAACAAATGCAAGATACCTTGAAATCAAAAGTTCAGAACATGAAAGATAAAGCAGTTTCAATATGAAATAAAAAATAAATGTGCAATATATAGGATATAAATAAAAGATTTTGTACTTGAATAAAGATGGTTTTCAAAAAATCCAAATGGCAATAACAATTTGATAAGTTGAAAGACACAACTTCCAACTCACTGTCACTGACGGATGATTTGTGAGCCCTACAAAGATATAAAACAATTGAAGTTTCAAACATAAAAACAACTCTATCATTTGACAATAAATGACAATGTATCAATAAGAAACCTCATGTGACGTATGGACTTTGGAAATTGATTAGTGACATGAAAACTGACTTGGATATCAACTAAGAAATGATTTAGAAAAATATGATGTTAGCAATTGCATCAATAAGTTCCAATACGTATTTCATGACAAATTTAGTGTTGACCAATGTTAACTATAGCAATTAAAAGCTTTTACAACTCTCTTTGGAAAGTTCATCCACATAAACTCTATATCATGGGCATAAGAAGCATAAATACCGTGTCGGCTTCTATAGTAGATCCATTTGCAAGCCTAACTGCAGCCACCCGCCCATCAGAGCCAGCTTCCAGTTTGTCAATACAGCACCCTAATCACGGCATATGAACAAATATTTGAGGAACAAATGCATTTTTAACAAAGTTGAACACGAAATTGTAGAATTAAACGAAAACATACCTTCATGAATTTGACACCATTCTTTTGAAAAAGTCCTTCATACTGACGAGCTAGGGAAGGAGTAAACAGTCTTGGCATTAGATGATCCTCTGGAAATATAACCTGCTTAAAAGTAACCCAATATAAGTAAAAACCATCAAATCAAAAGGTTCACGACTTACCATCACAAATTGTAGAAAATGAGTGGAAAACTCCAGTGGATAATTTGCAAAAGACCCCCTACCTCATTTGCAAAAACTACCCCTATGGTTTCAACAAGTGCAAAAGCTACCCCTAGTTTTTGCATCATTTTCAAATTTCCCGCCTTTAGCATCTATATCTCCAAAATGCCTTAAATGTTTAAAAAACTACACTAATAAAATACTTTTAGAAAGATAATCTACCACGAAATAACTTAGAAGAAGTACACAAGCCCATAAAATTGCATTAAATGTGTAAAAAATATATGGATGAATGATGGGGTAAAATTTACTCCTATCAAGTTATTCTATGTTCACGAGATGAGCCATAAAAAATACAAGGCTTATTAAAATTATTTTTTCAACAACTAAAATCACATAGTTGGTATGAATGGATGCATGTGAAACACCATCTATCTCTTCTCCATATGGTCTTCTACATATTTCATCCAACTATATTAGCCAATTTATTTTTTATAAAGTATTTAAAGAGTATGTATTACTAAGGGATTTTGCTATTACAACTCTTTAATTAACAAACGGTGCTTTTGGCATTTAATATGTTAAGGGGGTGTATGCAATTGAATAGAAAAGATAAGGGTATCTTTTGCAATTATGAAAAAATAGGGGTAGTTTTTTTGCAATTGAGGCAAAAGACAAGGGGTATTTGCAAATTACCCAACTCTCGTTTAATTGCATGAAGATGACAAACAGTTGTAATTACCAGAAAGATGCTAAACATTCTAAGGCCCACTGGCCCAAGAAAAATTCAAAATCAGGCATGTGTAGCCATGGGGGAATGTGTGGTGGGTGGTTTCCATATAAATGACACACTGTTGATGTAACCATATAACTATGAAGAAGAAAAATAACACTAGAAACTTATGTAAAAGAAGCCTCTTTAGTACATTCTCATAGTGATGACACATTGAACAAGCACAACTTAATTTGCAAAAATTCTAATTGATGGTAAACATAATTGGCTAGTCTTAAAGCTCTTCTTCTCAGGATAAACATGAACCCTTCTTAGATGCTAAAGAATGAGTCACGGAAAAGATCCTCAACAAAACCTACATGCACCCATAAACAAATTAAAGGAGTGCCAGGTGAGCACACTCAAAAAATGTCAAAAACATAAAAACAAAGGAAGAAAGCCAAATGGTTATTCAATATAAAACCATGGTCTCCATGGCTGAAACTCCATGTCACAGTTATTCAATGTTGAAATTCCAATGACAAGCAATGGAGGCACTCCAGCCAAGCTTTCATGAATCTTTTCAAGTGGTCATGAATCTGAAGATATTACATTTTCAAGTGTTCGTGAATCTGAAGATTACATTTGCTGATAATTGTAATATGACAAGTGGTCATTAATCTGAAAAGGGGGAAAAAAGTGGGGCAGTGCCATTGTCACAAGTATTAGCTGAGCCAGGTTAAGCCTGGAATGAGGCTCAGGATAGGATATCAAGTTTAGGATTGAGCTGTAACGTCCCTACCTCTCCTGCTAAGATCAAAGTGAAATAATATGAAGATTTCCGTGGAGAGGAATGAGCGCCACGATACGAGCCAGTCCGAGTCCAAAGACCCGACCCTCGACTGGCCCAACACAGTGTGTGCATGGATTGATGTATTTGACTATGGAGAATCCTTGACTTGCTTTCATGTATGAGCTTATATAATTTTTTCTAAATTTCCACTGATTATGTTAGTGTGTGTAAATATAACAAAATCAGCGGAAATTTAAAACATTTATATAAGCTCATACATGAAAGCAAGTCAAGGATTCTCCATAGTCAAATATCAAACCATGCTCACACTATGTTCGGCTAGTCGAGGGTTGGGTCTTTGGACTCGGAATCGGCTCGCTTCGTGACACTCATTCCTCTCCATGGAAATCTTCATATTATATCACTCTGATCTTAGTGGGAGAGGGAGGGGCGTTACTTGAGCTCCGGACCAAATTCTGAGAATGAACTATATCTGGGCCAGGCCAAGCACATACCTCTGAAAACCCAGCCAAGCCCAAATGATACATAACACTTGGTATAAGGAGCTCAGGATTTGCAAGGATAGGCTTTGTTGGGCTCAGGTTGACACAAAGCCTGGCTTGGCCCAATCGACTTGTTCCTCCAATTGGCTATGGAAACCAAATCACAAATCAGGGCATGTATTTGGCATTATGGACATAAAAATGATTATGCTAGGTATGGTAAATACATTCCAAAAGAACAATCTTTAATCATCATCAACGCCAAGATCCCATCTATCTGGGGTTGGCTTATGGAGTTTACTTCTCCATATGACCCTATCATAAACTATATAATCAATCACTCCTCTATTTATCATGTCTTTCTTTGGCCATTCCCTCTATGTTTTCAGTGGTCTACACCTCTTCCTTGTATTTGCTACTTATAGCCTCCCAACCCTACATACTAGAGTTGTCTCTGGTCTTTTACATACATGTCCAAACCACCTCAAATAAATTTCTCTCAATTTGTCTTCTATTGGGGCTATTTTTAGACCGTCACTTATGTGGTTATTTATAGCTCTATCCTTTAAAGTTAATTCACTCATTCAACGTAACATGCACATCCCAAAAGAATAGTCTTTTTTTTCTAATGGTCCCAAAAGAATAGTCTTTAATGCAAACATAAATTTCTCAAAGCATTTCTGTGCAAAGAAAAACATTCAAAACCTGCCAGTCCTAACTTTGTCAAAAGCATGCAAAAGATGAAGTAGTCATACCGTTGTATCAAGTTTCCAACCAACAGTTGCAGCAGCAACCTCCATACCAATATAGCCACCGCCAATGACAACTACCTTACGTGCTTTTCCCTAAAATAAAAAAAGAAGTCCTTTATAGAATCTATAGCATATCCTATAAAGTATTTAAAATGGATTTTTTCTTTTGAAATGTCAAATACTGCGAAGGAAGGTAGGCTTGTGGGTTTTTGCACTTGTCTCTTAAGATTTGGCTTTGGAACCTGGCTAATAAAGGAAAACTGATTCATTGAGATGAAAATTTTGGGCTTCCATGTGATGGTTTGATGTTTCAAGGTCTCAGCACAAGGTGCCAAATGTAGAAAAGCCTATTGAGTTTTCAAGTGCTTGTAGCAAACTGAATTTTCCGAAGGAATTTCACTAGCCCTGATAGAAAATACAATGTTTGTAGCATAGTTTCATGACAAATGTGCATAACTGCACTATGGAATTAATTAGCTTCCAAACATAATATACTCACACAAAATGATGCCATATTCATCTCTTCATAGGGAGTATTATTCCAGGGACATTAAATTCGTAACTATGACAGGCACTCGCTATTAAAGGTAAAGCCAAAGAAATCCCATGTATAGTGAACATACCAATGATGATATTAAAGAATCAGCATCAGCAACATCCCTGATATAGTGCACGCCAGGCAAGCCACCTCCA
Organism: Chimonanthus praecox; assembly: GCA_022113865.1. Lineage (NCBI taxonomy): Eukaryota > Viridiplantae > Streptophyta > Magnoliopsida > Laurales > Calycanthaceae > Chimonanthus > Chimonanthus praecox. The sequence continues at coordinate 4,462,337 of CM039094.1, forward strand.
ATTTTCTCTGGAAATCTGAAAACGAGTATCATCTAGAATTTCAAAAGGCCACCATCGCCGTCTTACATTATGAATCATCCCATAAACATAATTGTGTTGTATGGATGCAAAACAGACCAAGTCTTTCAAAGAAATGGCAGTAACATGATGTGTTACAAAATATGATCCATCATGATCCTAAAAGTTTCAATTTACCCCCCATATGATTAAATTCTTAAAAACAGAGTTCAGTGCAAGAGCAATGGAATAAATTGCAAACAAAAATCATGAAAGTTGTGATAGAAAATAAAATTACTTTTGAATAAGATGCTTTTTAAATGGATAAGAAGACATTGTCTACCAGAAGATACCATAACATTTTCATATTTAGAAAACTAGAATTGGTTCAAAAAAATGCTTTCTTCATCATGATTACTTACTAGGTTATAGTCCAAGAAATTTCTAATAGGGTCTCATTGAGATGGATAAATTATGCAATCAAGGTAGGGAAGCCATTATCCAAAGTCACTATGGAGTAGAAAGAAATAGATAAGAATGACAGAATGGGGGAAATAAAACGAGAATGACTATGAGAGAAGAGTAGTATGGATTAGAATAATTTTGGATACTAACCATGACTAGTACCAGATTTGTTAACAAGCATGTACTAATAATAGATCTTACAAGCTAACTACTGTCTAGGTTCATGACCTCGGTCTATGTTCATTTTACCAAACTATTTTTCACATGTAAGAGGCATCTAAAATATGATTTTTTCCTTTCCTTTTTCTTTTGAATGAGATCTAAAATATGAATTTCTTTGGGTAGTTCAACTTCTTTTCTGAAAAATATACAAATATTGGGGCAAATTCTAGAAGAATGATCTAGATTCAAAAGATATATCAAAAGACCCCAAAATTTGGAGCATGAAAATTTCACACAGTTAATGCCACAATTTGCCAGTTTCAATAATATTTTATATCCATGAGTGTTCTAGTGTTGACATTATGAATACATCCAACATCACAAAATTTGGCCAATATGGCCGACGGAAAATGGAGATCTTTTTCATGAACAAAGATATTTAGGTGTAAAGGATCAATTCATTCTCGTATTGTACTCCATTAAAAGAGGAACAAGATGAGATAATGCCTAGAGACTACAATAGACCTACAGAGTTCCAATTTGTAGCTAAGGATCAATTCATTCTCATATTGAACTCCATTAAAAGAGGAACAAGATGAGGTAATGCCTAGCGACTACAATAGGAAGTACCACTAAAATAGACCTACAGAGTTCCAATTTGATCCCGTAGTGGAAAATGGCATATTGCTTAGCGTCCCAACAACAATTAAGACCTTGAATATGCAAAGTTGGCATTTGGGATCAGCCACAAGTTGACCAATATCAAATAGGAATCTATATAGAACCATTCAATGGCAAAGGTATGGATGAATCCTTCTTCCCAGCACAACATATCAGTCTATATAGTATCATCTTCTCAGCGAACTTAAGAGTGCTACTCAGATTAATAGCATGCCAATGAATGCACTTTCCTCTCAATCTCCAAACTTAAAATTACTTTTGATATAAATAATGCATTCCATCAAATTCATCGTTCAAACTTCCAAGCTCTAACTGATATGTCTGTAAATGAACCCCTGATAAAGGCATTGTCTCTTATGCTCTTGTTTATCAGCAGTTTTTTCAGTTCACGTACTTACTCTAAAGCTAACTGGGCTGGTTCCAATAATCATTAGTGCACTACTGGGTATTGCATCCTGGGCCCCTATTACAGAAATTCAGACAAATAAGCAGTGGGTGGTTCTAAAGCTATAGCAAAATGTTGTTTCATACCATCTATTAAAGCAGAGAATACTGAGTTTGCGTTTTAATTATATGGCTCAGGTAATTACTTGTAATGGTTGCTCTTGTTCAATTTGATAATATGGTCAAGACCTATTTGGTCGTCATCAATCTGGTCTCCACAATACAATAAATACTTGTCAATTTGTTCATAAACAAGTGACCATGGAGGGCGTCAATCTTCATGTGAAACTCCACATAAAACTGCAGGGAAGTTGTGCTTTGATCAGCCAATCGTACGGTTTTACGGATATGAAATGGAGAAACAACATATCTTATTCTCACAACATGACTTCTGAATGGATACTGAACTACTGGCGTTTAAAACGGCTACCTTGATAAAATATTAAGAGGAAAGGGGACCGTAAGAAACTATGAGGCGGAAGAAATTCTGGAAAACATTACAATGATAGATAGGCACATTAAATAATCATTTCCCGAAATTGTTATAGTACCTAGCAGCTGCACATCCTGTAGCAATTATAAGAGATCCATACTTAAGAAGATTGCCCTTAGATGTAGTAAGAGTCTGTGTCTTGAGATCAATGTCTGTAACTGGGTCTTCATACAATACCTTCAAGGAAAATGAAGCAATGTTATGGAAATCTAAAAATACCAAAAACAAAAGGAATGAAGTGCTACTAAAGAATTGCTGCATACTGCTTAAACTCATTCCATTGACAAAAGTATGTTTTTTAACAAAAGGAAAAAAGAAATGCAAGTTTTGATAGGCCAGTCATCTAACCCATCACAAACCACTGCCACCTATCTCCCAACCCCAATAAATGGGAACACATCCACCTATATTCATTTACTTGGGTAGGTCCCAATGTCATGACCATCCCCCCTATATATTCATGCTTATGTTCTCTCCCTGAGCAAATGAGTTCTGGTCCCAAATCCATGTCAATCCCATATACAAAAACTTTAGGTTTTTTTATCAAAATCCAAACAAAACACTATATTGTTTTTTTTTTTTTTGAAAGTTAACTTCATTAATGGCAAAAGAAAACAACAAAAGAAATATCCAAAAAGACCCTCCAAACGAGAAAACACCAAATTACATCATTCTATTAACAACTTCCTCATCTAGCAACGCTCCCTGCTTGGCCAAAGAATCCACAGCTGAGTTAGCTGACCTACGAACCCAAGCAATCTTAAAATAAAAAACAGAGATAGCATGACGAATCCTCTCAACTTTTTCAAGATAAATCCAAGGGCAAAGAGAACCCAACACCCAACCAATCACAACACGTGAATCACCTTCAACTAAACTCCCATGTACCCCAAGCTCTTCCAACTCCAAAACACCTCTCCACAAAGCAAACAATTCAACCTCAATAACCGACCCATTGCGAATAGGACCCGCAAATGAAATCAACGTATTCCCAAGGTCGTTACAAATGAAACCACCATAACTAGCCTTACCAACTTCACGCATACAACTCCCATCAAAGTTAAACTTGAGCAACCCTGAAGAAGGAAGAGACCAAGGAATCGCCAGTCTAGATACCCCACAATGCCTAGTACAATCCACCGTCGCCCACTCCCTACACATGTCAGAAATAGACATATGACGGAACTTCAACACACCTACCATCCACCACGCAACCCGCACCTTGATTAAATCAAGAAGACCATCAAAGGAGCCCACTTTACCGTGAAACACCCTTTTTATTTCTCTCTAGCCAAATTGACCAAATAAGAGAAAAAGATGTCCCCCTCCAAAACTGCTGACAAAAGGAGCTACCAAAAAACACCAATTCTTCATTAAACAACTCACACCAATCTTTAGGGAAACAAAAAAAGATACCCAAGAGCTAAAAGAAATGCTCCCAAATACTCGTAGCAAAGTTACAATGAAGAAAAAGATAATTAACCGTCTCCTCAGCAGATAAGCACATAGGGCATTCATTAACAATAAGCATTCTTCTCTTCCTCAAATTATCTATAGTCAAGATTTTCTGCAATCCAGCAAGCCAACCAAAAACTATATTGTTCTAATGCTAGAAATTTGGACCCCTAATGATCACAAACTTACTAATCGAAACAAACAACACCTCCCCCCCCCCCCCCCCCCCCCCCCCCCCCCCTTACCAAAACCCAAAAAAAAGAAAAACCACCATGTGGGCCCCCCAACAAAATATTTGTCGAAGGACCACTGCTAAGAAGATACTCAGAAAATTAAACATGTGTGCATAATATTTTATCTATAAAAAGAACAATGATAATTAGAAAACATAGGAATTGGTAAAGCAGAAATCCAAGCAAAGTTTGGTATAGGTTTACCTCTATACCATGCTCCTTATACCAGTCAGGAGTCTGCCTTTCCCCACCAGATCCAACACATGTATGGAAGCCCTAAAGTGATATATATGTTCAAATGCTTGAATTAGGAAAGAGGGGAGAAATTGTTACAGACGAAATGACTGACTGAGAAAAGTTGCTGATTAAGAAAAAGTTTAATAAATCCTAGTAATGACACATTCATATCTTTTTCTTTTCTTCTTTTTTTGGAACGAGCATATTCATACCATTACTTGTATTAAATACAGGTAGTGAGAGCAAGTTGTAACTTGTAAGAAATAATTCAATAGATTCATATGAAAAAAGAAAAGAGTTTTAACTCATTGAATGATTCTTTAAGCTTCTCAGGGTTAAATTGTTAAATCCATGTTTCATTTCAGAAGCAGAGGAAGAATAAGAAAAAAAAAATGAATTTTTTTTTTTTTGAGCAGTGAAGAGAAGAAATTCATTGTACTGGAAGTGCCTTTATTGAAAGGCACAGAGGAAGCTTATTAACTCCCCTGGTTTTACACAATCAAATGTATGTCACCCGTTTTTCCTCATCAAAATCTTGGAAATCTTACAGGCAGGCGTGCCGGCTTTTTATCCGAAGGAAATAAATAACCTTTTGTCAAAGCTGGACGCTCGTAAGGTGCAACAGCCTGTATAGAATAAAAAACAAAATAACAAATTAGAATTTGAAGGAAGTGTTTGCACCACTTCAAACAAAGAGTACAAGAGCAGTGGAGCTTTATCAGGTAAAAATAATGGAAAGGAAAAATACATAATGCAGCAGCCTATAACAAGAGAATGCTATATCATAGAAGACAGCTGAAGTAAGCTTCTTCCAAAGAAAAGCACAATCACCAACAAAATAATTTATTACAAAATTTGAAGCAAGCAATTATGATAAACCATCACAATAAAGTTGCAAAAAATGAAAAAAAGGGTATAATTTCCTAGCAATCAAATAGTGAAACTATATATATATATATATATATATATATATATATATTTAAAAGATGAAGATAGTATATATACGTTAGACACAAACCACTTTAGTTTGCATGTTACTTTCTTCATTATTATTTTGACATAAATTTTTTTATTATCAATTTAGAAAATAAATAGCCAACTTTGGTATTCCAAGAAATTTATCATGACTAATCTTTGCTGAAAACCAACAATTCACAAGAATACCAACCAAAGTATCAAAACCTGTTTTAACAAAATTCAGAGTTCCACACCAGCCCTGCTGCTTCCTCGAAAGTTCAACCATAGTTACCCAAAATGGGTAACTGATGTCGGAAGGAGCAAGAATTGATTGTGTAAAATGCTCCATTGTGCAAGAACTTAAAGCATAAATCTAAAGGCATATGAAGGACTCAAGAATAAGAAACAAAAAGAATAGGCAACTGAGAGGAGAAACGAACTCAACATCTCCTCACCATTTAAATGATTGCAGTAACATTGCATTAAATGTTCATAAATCTCGTTTCGATATTCTTCTATTAATTTATTGGAATGCTAAATCTATCCCTGTATAAAACCCGAATATCCTCTTGAACCTTAACCTGCCAAAATTGATGACATTTTGTGCAATCACACCACAAAACAAGGATGAGAGTAATACCTCTTTCGACACAATACAGAGCCTCCCATCGGCCATTCCATGTTCAACAAAAGTCCGAGCTGCATAGCCAGCCGCATTGCCCCCGCCAACAATAACATACCTATCAATACAAAATTTCAAATTAGACATTGAATCTCAATTTGACATCTATCCTGATTAGACACACCATTCGATTAAAATCCTAGACTATGATATCAAGGGACAGGATGGTCAGACATGCGTGAGATTTTTTTTTTTTTTGAAATTTAACTTCATTAATCGCAAAAGAAAACAACAATAGAAAGGTCCAAAAAGACCCTTGAAAAGAGAAACACCAAATTATATCAATCTATTAAGAACTTCCACATCTAGCAAAGCTCTCTGCTTGGCCCAAGAATCCGCAGCTGAGTTAGCTGACCTAGGAACCCAGACAATCTTAAAATAAAAAATAGAGCTAGCATGACGAATCCTCTTAACTCTGTAAAGATAAATCCAAGGGCAGAGAGAACCCAACACCAACCTATCACATAGTGGGTCCCTTCCTTGTGGGTCCCATAGAAGGAGCCGCGTCTGTTAAAGTCTTTCCTAATTCTATGGTGGTTTCTCTTTCCACCAAACTGATCCAAACATTAAAGAACTGTTAGGTAGAAAATCCAGCTGAATTTGAATTCCTTAAATATGGAATCGGTAAATTCTGCTGAGGCTAGAAATTTAGAATCCCTGCAACATTCCTTTTATACACGGTAGGCTAGGAATTATTAGCTGGAGTATGTGAGTTCTATGTCGAAAGCAGTCCCAGTTTTGAAATTTCAAAATAACAATTTGGGACGATAATTTACAACAACCATGAAATTAGAATTTTGTAAAACTCCTTTAGTCCCACTTAATGAAACTCTACAGTCAGAAATTATGAACTCCCACGAAGTCCCATTCTACCCACTGCTCCCATCCCACCAAACAGGCCTTAAAATTCAAAGCAACCAAATAAAAACAATGAAATAAATCAAAATTGGAGGAAAATAAAACATCTAAAGCGATTGAATATCCTCACTCTCTATTCTCATTGGCAAAAGCGGCTGCAGGCGAAGCGAAGAAAGCGGTGCGTCGGAAGTTGGGAAATGAGATTGAAGAGCGGGAAATGCGATTGAGAGAAGGAAATTGAGGACACCAGAGGGAACTGCCGAGCTTGACGCCGGAAGTGTTCGCCATCGCCAGCGATCGGAGAAAAACTGTCGGGCGAAAGGAAGAAAAAAAGATGGAAAATTAGTTGCAGGATTGAGTAGTGATTTAGAGAGATGTAGATTGGGTTTAGGAATTTGGATCGGACCTGAAGACATTTATTTATATAATTGGGTCGGACCCAATTCTCTGATTTCTTGACTGTTCGGAATAATTTTATGTCTTGACTGTGAGAGAAAGAGAGAGAAATTGGCTTTTGCAGCAAGGAAAGGTCGAGCTGAGAAAGAAAGACAGAGAGAAACAAGTGCAGAATTGATAATCCAATCATTTTAAATTATATAATCTTCATCTTTAAATTTTAATATATATATACATATTATTAAATTTAAAATTAAAAAATATAATAATCAATTTTATATGAAAATTCATATACAATTTATTTATATAATTCTCTTCATATCACATTCAACTATTTAAAGCTTAAGATTCATTAAATGGTGGAGTCTGTGACTCTGTGCAATCAAGGGCCGCCGTGCACTCTCTTCTAATTTTTTTTCCCTTCAAAAGAGAGTAAGAATGGAGAAGCAACATTAGAACCCACGTCGCCATGCCAGCAGATAAAGAAATGATAGAGTGGAAAAATGTCAAAATCTAATAAGTTCAACTGTTGGCTCTCGACAAAGGTTGTGGATTCGAACCCCGTTATTTAATTTTGAAGTTATATAAAAGTTTATAAAGTAGAAATAATAATAAATTTTTTGTCTAATTGATAAGATTTTAATTACTGATTAACTCAATCTCGAGTAAATTTTATTTTATTTAATCTAATTCAATTTTTTAAAAATAAAAAATATGAAAAAAAAAATTCAATGAAAAATGAACTATAAATGCCTTCTCTTCCATCTGAGTTTTTATTAATCTATTAAAAATTAAGATAATAAACTATAATTTTTTAATTTGAATGGAGGACAGACTATAATTAATAGATAAACTAAATAAATAGTTAAATGTTAATTTTAAATTAATTTGGATCAAGTTCGATCAACGACTCTTCTATTTAACCCAACTTAAATTTATTTCAAGTTGGTTCAGCCTAATTTAAACTTTTTAAAGAAATATATGACCCAAGTTCCTTTCTTTTTTCAAAAAAAAATATATATATATATATATATATATATATTTAGAGCTCTCCAACTTTTCCATTTTATATTTATTATATGTCAAACAATTAATTACAAAATGGATTTTATTTCCAACTTTGTGAGGTTAAATTGTTCGATAATTTAATAAAAATTACTAAATTATAGTATTAAAAAAATACTTGGTGTGCCTTAGGGATAGTGAACTTATATATGGAGGTTTTAATAGGATTGTATCTGAATTTCACACATGTTAATAAAAAAAAAACTTATAATGTTTGAATTACAAAAATCCCTTGCAACCTTCAAAGTTCAATCCACAAATAAAAATATCTCTTGATAAATTATTTTTTTACCATATGTCAGTATAAAATCAATTAAAATATAATGGGTGCAGGTCAACGGATTACCTCTTTCTCACGAAGTGGGAGGTTGCGGATTCGAGCTCCTATAGCCTAACCTTAGGGCAAGTGGTGTGGGATGGCCATATATGGCTGGCTATGTCACTAAATGTAGCCAGCCATATAATTAAATAGTATTTTTTTTTATAACATGGCTGGCTATAATTTTTAACCAGCCTCGTCACACGGTATAGTGTTAACTTTTTAATATTTTATTATTATTTTTTTATGTACATTTTTTAACAAATTTAAAAGAAAATAAATATAAAGACATTACATATTTTTTCAAAAGTAATTAAATAAATTAACAAAACATATATATTTTCTCACAAGTAATTAAATAAATTAAAAAACATACATATTCTCTCACAAGAAATTAAATATATTAAAAAGACATACACAAGAAATTAAATATATTAAAAAGACATACATATTTGTGATGTTGGAAATAAATAAATTAAAAAGACATTACATACTCTAGTATAAATAAAAATACATTACATATGATCGCCACCTTGAGTTAATTTATTTATGATTGCATTTTGTTGTGCAATGATCCATGCTTTTTATACAGAATAATTTAAATTTTTTGTACAGAATAATTTTAATTTTTTGTTTCTCATATATTTTGTTTACAAATGTAAAGGAAAAAAAATCAAAAGGTAAAGAGTTATTTTTTATTTTTTAAAATAAAAAATAAAATAATAAAGTAAAGAAAAAAATAATTATTTGCCCTAATATACAAATTATACCCAAAAACAAAACAAAAAATCCAAAATAATCAAATAAATAAATAAAAAAAGAAAATAAAAAAAATCAAAAACTATATACAAGTTATATATATATATATAAAAGAGGAGAGAGAGAGAATGGCTGGCTACACATCTGCTACCTGTAGCCAGCCATTTAACCACAAATGGTGTAGGCCCCACCAATAGCCACTCCCATACAGCCCATGCTCGGTGGCCAGCTACACCGCTTGCTCTTATTGTGCCCTTGGAGTAGCGGACCCATCTGTGGGGGTTTTACGTTGGATACCCCTCAATTTCCCACATTAATTAAAAAATATATATAAATATATTAAATAGGTAAAAAACTTTTTAATTTGCAATATAGTCGATGGACCCTACATCTCGTAATTTAAAAGCATTCGTTGGACGTTGAAGCCGAAAGTTGGAACTTGGAAACGCTCCCACTAACAAATAAGAAATTCCCTCCACTTTCAAATTCTCCCGCGCATCCGCAAAAAATTTCTTTCCTTGATTGCTGCTTCTTCTGCGCCGTTTTGCCTTCTTCCAAAAGCGTTTTCTCTTCCAAAATCCAAAAGATAGTCGCGAATAGGCTTAAGAACGTCGAATCGAAGGAGAATGCGGTAACTGCTTACTCCCAATTCTTCAGGTGAGATCATGGCCGTCGATTCCAGCAAAGACGGCGGCGGCAGCAGCGCTCCATTCCGCAACATCATCTGCTCCATTTGCTACGAAGATCTCAATCCCATCGCCGAAGATCTCCAAGTCATCTCCATCTGCGGCCACGTCTTTCACGAGCTCTGGTTCCTTTCCTCTCTCTCATTCTCTCATTATGTTTTCTGGTTCTGTTTGGATTTCGGAAAGGAAAATGCTTTGTTGGAAAGCAAATCGCTTCAAAAATGGTGTTGATTGGTGCCCCGAATCACCACCCAACAAAAGAAGTCATCTGTGTGTGTGTTTGTCTGTCTGTCTCTGTTTGGATGCAGCGAAGGAAGTCACTCTTTTGCAGAACGAGATATTTTATTTTTAAATGGATGATTGAACCTTCATCTATTCTTAGTTTAGAAGTAGATATTTTTCAGTGAATAGAACCTCATTCATCCAAAATAGAATAGAACAATTTTCTTTCAAAGAAAATGATTTCCTTTTTTTTTTTTCCTTGCATCCAAAATACAGCATTTTTTATTGTTCTTATTCTTCTTTCTTCTCCGATCTCATTTTTATCTGTTTCATTATTTTCCCTTATGCCCGATTCATCTCAGCTTGCAGAAATGACTCCCGTAGGAAATGAAACTACTCTCCTGTTATCTTTTATTGTTAAGCCCTTATATTTTTTTCAGTCTTAAAGTAGTCATTTTTCAGCAAGGACTTTCTTTTCCATTCCTCCAAAGTGGAGCATTCTTCGACTGTTCTTTATCATCTTCTTTTCCTTCTCCTGGTCCCATTTTTTGTTATTTTGTTCTCATTATTTTCTGCCCTATTCATCTTAGCCTGCAGCAATGGCTGGAGTACTGCCATGCAGGGAAGAAAAGCAGCTGCCCCATATGCAAGCAGTCCTGTTCTCAGAAGAATATCTGCCGCCTCTATTTCCAATCAATGGGCGAATCTGCCACACAACCAATCATCTCTCAGAAGCTGCCCGATGCTGATGCTGAGGCACGATCTCTTTCAAATATAGTATACTTTGAAAATTGCCTTTTTGGAAGTGATTTTCAATCCTCATTTGCTCGTTCATGTGTTCTTTAGGTGTTGCGGGCAGATGTGAAGAAATTGGAGTTGAAGATTTCCTCACTAAATTATGTGTCTGAGCAGCAACAGCAGCGGTTGAGGGAGGTGGAGTCGGAGGTATTTGATTTTTGAACTTAAATCATGGAAAAAAAGTTGTAGATTTTGCAAATTTGAAAACTCTAAATAATCTGAATTTGGGTGCGCCCCAAATTCCATAAGATGAATATCTTTAGAGGTTTAAAAACTTGATACCTAGATTTGGAATCCAAATGAGGCTAAAATCAACTTGGGCAATCTAGGCGAGTTTCCTGGGTTCTTAAACTGTGATATATAGCATTGATTAAGAGATATTATTTGGAATATATTTAAATAATCCTTTTAGAAAATGGATCATTTACTTAATATGTATTTAAAAATAAAGTCTTATGCGAAAATAGCACCAACAAAAAAAAGAATATACCGTATGTTACTCAAAATAATCATGTGAAGTTCACTATCTTAGTCAGAGTTGAAAGGAAGAAAAATGCATGATGACGTTAAGATAGTTATAGAATTATCAATGCAGAATCCTACACACAAGATGTATGCAACATGGGTATGCCACATTTTTCAAAAAATCCTCTCATAGATAACTAATAACAATGCCTTGTGGAAAAGGGTCAGGAAATGCTATCAAATACATTATGTCTACTACCAAAAAAATTATGTTTTCCAATTTCCTTGCCACCACACTGGAGAATGGGTAATTCAATTAGGGAAAATATTCTTATCATTTATGATTTTCAAAGGTCCCCTTGAACATTGGAATGAATTCTCACTTGGAGTGGTGCTGTTGCCAATTTACACCAGAGTCATGTTACGCCCTATATGCATCATCTGGTGCAAGCATTGAACTGCCCCCTTTAGGTTCACTTATGAATCTCTCATCATTTTATGCGAATGTAATACTGTTTCAGCTTGTTCTGAGCAAGGACCGTGCCAACAAAGCAGAGGCACTGAAGGAAAGTGCTCTGATAGAAAGTGGACGTTCTAGGCAACTGCTTCAAATGAAAATTGAGGTGATCTTCAGTTTCCAATATTTCTTCTCCTGATTAGAATCACCTTTGCCTTTTGATGTTCTTTAATGACAATATAATTTTTTTTGCTAATTTCTGTTTCTTTACTGGGAGCAATAAAGTATTGTAATTGGGGCACTTCCTCCACCCCCACATACACCCCAAAGAAATCCTCACTTGTTGGCTAACGAAACTGCAGGCGTATATGTTGGCCTAAGTGTCCTATTTTTTGTTTATGCATTTTATTGGATTCTTTAGGTTCAATTTTTTTTATTCTTTTGTGTTTTAGGAACTCAATAGATCATCTGCTGAGTGCTCTAGGCTTCAGGAGAGAAGTGTTTCTTTGGCAAAAGAGCTTGTTGCACTCAAATTGTGAGCACACTTACTATGGGAAAAACATAAATCATTATTTCATGTTAAATTTCTTGTATGTCGCCTAATTTCCTACTGAATTGTTTGTGATTCAGGGCATCAGATGTGAACTTGGAGGAAGAGGAAGTACTGAAACTTGCATCATTGGGTGGTGGATCTAACAAGGAACAAATGATAGATGTTCTAAAGAAGTCACTCATACTTCGCAACAAGTACGTAACAGTCAGAGTAGTTTTGTAAGTCTAAAATGAATAAATAGTTGTGTATTTTACATTTGTTGATGGGTTGGTTGATGCTTGGTTTGAATTTTCATCATTTATTCTTTTTCTGATGTATATACTGTTTGCTCTGAAGATTAGGAGTCATGATTTCATTTGTTATATTGGAATGAAACAAAGGTTTTAATGTCTTTACTTCCTATACAGCATTACAGAAACCTCGTTAAATTTTAGTCATGCTAAATGTCAGTGTAGCGTGATATGCAAGCTTGGAACAAGTAGTTTCAGGTGATATGCAAGCTTGTAGAGTGATGGAATTTGACCCCCTATATGGGGATGAGTGTAGAAGTATAACTAACAATGCTGACTCTTATGGATTGGATAAGCATTGATGATGATGATTTGCTCTAGTACTTATTATTATAATGTTAAATTTTATCTGAATCCAACTAACACAGTATCATGTGAAGGATGTTATCATGGAATCCATGAATGTTGTGTTGCAAATTTTCATTTGTTTCTAACTCATTTTTCCATGCTTTCTGCAGGAGTTATAAAGAACTGATGGCCCAATGCAATCTTCTTGGAAGGGGAGAGACTCGTTCTCTTAAAAAGTTGGAGAAGGCTCAAGAAAAGATAAAGAAATTGAAAGTGAGTCCATCTAGTCAGTTTGCTGCTTTGCCATGCAAGATTTTAATATTTCCTGCGATACATCAGTCATTTTTTCGGTTAACAGTTGAAAATAGAGAATAATAAAACATTAAGGAGAATGAGAGCCATACATTATTATGTTATGATTTCATATTCTGAAAAAAAATGAAAATGAAAAGTAAGGATATAATTTGTAGACGATGAGTCATAATACAAATGAGAAATAATGTATACACCAAAGTTTTTTTAACTTTTTACACTCGCTTTTCCTATTTATGATTTTTGAATAGTGGATGTTTTTTCCCTTGAAACTAGAGTGGATGGGGTTAATCATGGGTGTGTAATGTATATTTATACCCATTGAAAATATTGTTCAAAAAGGAAAAATATCCAACAAATTGTCTATGAAAGTATCTGTTGGTATATATGCATGAAGGTTGTGGGTTTGAGTTCCATAAGCCTAAGATAAGTAGTTGGTTTATGAAAGCAAGTTGCCAAATCCAATTATGAATTTCAACTTTAGATAGATGAGATAAATGACTTTGACGACAATAATAAGGCATTATTGGGAAAATATTTTAAATGGTTGAAACATCTATTATGTATTCATCATCATCATCATAGCCAAAATCCTATCTATTTAGGGTTGGCCTAATCTGTATTCATTGTGAAAACTATTTCTCTTCTTCCCAGTATCCACAAAATCTTGAGCTTGACAAAGACAATGAGTTTTTTACTCTACTTAGAATCTGATAGGAGTCATTCGCAATGCTACTGAGATTGACTGAGTTTTATTAGAGTCCAATATATTGTGATTTGAGTTGAATTGACTGAGTTTGTCAAAGTTGAACATGGATCAAATTGAGTTTTTGACTGAGTTTGAGCTGATCTGACCATTTTTTTTTTTACTGGGTAAGGACCATGTTCTTATAATCTCACTCAGTCTAAAATCCTCGAGTTCAGAGTCTGTCCAAATGAAATTGAGTTTTTGGACTACTTTTTTCTCTTCTAAAATATCACTTCATATTCCACATATGTCTCTTCCTCCTTGAGACGAAATGCTAGAGGCCTTTTTTTAATAAAAAACTAATGTTTTGAATAATATTTGCAGTTTAAAACCTGGTTTTTCATTTGTTTCTTTCATACTATCTTTTTGTTATTGTTTCTTCAAACATGATTTTAGGCATCAATGGGGAAGTGCTAAAATTATTGGCAGCTGTGTTCTGAAATGATCAATGGTGGTGATGAAGGGAAAGATAATGAATAACTTAACCATAGTAGTCCAGGCTCTAGCCACACTGAAGGTACAATGGGGTTCTGGAGAGCCTAAGGTACAAGGCATACTTCTAAGTGTTTTTTTTTTAAAATAAATCTAGGAGCACTTTTTATATTTTTAAGCATTTGTGTATTCACTTAATTATGTATAATCTTTGTACCTATATAAATATAATACAATTATTTACAATTGTTTTTAAGATATTAACTGCAAACTTGTTACTATTTTAGTCTTTATCTACTAAACAATGTAATATATATTATACAGAAAATGCATCAAATGTAAAAGCACAATTCAAGGCTATAAGAAGCTAATAACAGAAACCTAATATATAAAAGCATGTAATAACAAGTTAAGATCATAAAAAAATCATCATTCTAGTGATCATATCATTAAGAAGAATAAGAAAAAGAAGAAAAGACGCACTTTTATATAAGTTGGAAATTATGTTTTGAGCTAAGAGGTCTCACATAACAGAAATAGTGCATAGGAATTTGAGAAACTGTTGGGATCTTAGTTATTCATAATTAATATTAATCTAATTAATAATAGTCTA
The DNA here is from genome assembly GCA_022113865.1 of Chimonanthus praecox. NCBI lineage: Eukaryota > Viridiplantae > Streptophyta > Magnoliopsida > Laurales > Calycanthaceae > Chimonanthus > Chimonanthus praecox. The sequence goes on from CM039094.1 coordinate 4,477,404, forward strand.
TTAAGACTATAAAAAATGATTAATTAATATCATTATACAACTATTAGGTTAGTAAATAGATAACTATACAGCTATATAGAATTTTTATTTAAAATTCTTAGACTGTAATTAGTTATAGCAGAGTAGATTAATCACATTAGATCGGACCAGTTTGAAGTAAAGAATAAGAATGCAATCCAGATCATAATGAGATATTTCCTTGGTTTTATTCGGAAAGGAGGATGGAAAAAAAATGAATATTGACCGTTACAATATTCAAAAGTGTGGGAAAATTGAGAGGGGGCGTATTTTATTGTAAATGACCAGACACGTTTTTTTTATTTATATTTTTACACTTCAGAGGGAAATTATGTTTCACTATTTACATTTTAACTCCTGTGGGGGGCAGGGGGAGGAATTAAAAAGGCACTTTCATATAAAGTGCAAGGCATGCCTAGGTGCACCTTCAGTTCAAACCCCCTTATAGTACCTCAGGTGCACCTTTGACCACTATGGTTATCACATATTTCTATTTAAGAATAGCATCATGTCAGGTGAATTAAAAAGACACTTTCATATAAAAGTGCAAGGCATTCAAACCCCCTTATAGTACCTTAGATGCAGCTTTGACTACCATGGTTATCACATATTTCTATTTAAGAATAGTTTCCTGTCAGTTGAATGTTTTTGCAATTGAAACAATTAAGTTCTCATGATTTAATGGTCTTTTGATTTTTGAAATTCAAGGGCCACTTTATTCTGTTTGATTCTGGTTATGCTTTTATCTCTTAATAAAAATATTTCAAACTTTTAACTTTGTATTTTCCTGAGGTATCTTTTGTTTTGTGAAACTACAGACAAAAGTACAAGAATTAGAAAGGGCTCTTGAAGAAAAGGAAAATGAACAATTAAGGGCTTTGAAGACTTCAAAGAGAACCAGAATGGAAGAGTCAAAAAATGTTGAGCACAACTCCATTCCTCCACCAGTGAATTTTTTTTCTTCAGAAGTTAAAATGGAAAACCCAGCTGAAACTATGCTAAACACAAATGATCAAAGTACTTCCGCAGTCAATGATTCCTTCCATTCCAAGGGAACTGGGATTATGTCTGGACCCCAAAAAGAATTCCTTGTGAAGAGTGGCAAGGAAACTAAAGATGTAGTTGATCTTGATCTAGATACAGATTCTTTCATTTGGTTAGATGAAGATGTGGCTGAGATTCCTCCCATGACATCAAAGAACTCGACCACTTCCAAAATTCTTAATGAAGCCAACGTGTGCAAGGATATTGACCAAAAGTTCAGCAAGCCACATTCAGGGGCATCATCTGGTTCCTACACCGAAATTCATGACTATGGACAACGTAGTCCTCTTAGATGCTTGAATTCTTGCACTAGTACTGAGATTGGCAGAGACCGTAAGCCAGAATTAGCTAGCAATGAAGATCCTCTACATGTAAATGGTCAAAGTTTAGATGCAGAGATGCTGTTTCCTGATGGAGTTTTGGAGAATAAACATTTGCTTCCAATTAAAGGAGAAACTCCAGGAAGTGTTGAGCCCATTATTCATCAAGGTGAGTCAATTTGGATTCTGAATTTAATTGAATTGTTGGTGATTGAGGATGCTGTTTTTAGATTTGAAGAATGACCAGAATTTCAACCATATTTTGAAGTTGGCTACATGGTGTATATTATATTTTATTGACCGACCAAAACTGGAGATAAGGCTTGATGTAGCATTTCTTCAATCCCAAATATCTAGTCTGTAGATGAATTTTTTCTGGCCAAATTAGGATCAAGTCATATCCCAGATACTGGATTTAGATACTGGGCAAGCCTCACATTATTGCCCAAATTCTAAATTGACCTGTTCCATTTCAGATCAGGTCCACTGGGCAATTTGGTTGACCTGACCTATCTCCATATTCCTACATACAGATAGGGTTCAAAGCAGGTCTGATGAGGGTTGATCTTGTCCTAACCTGGTTACCAGTTAGATCTCAAGTCAGGACATCTGCCTGGATCTGACTCGACAATCCTACATGTGGGTTCATATCTAGATCTATGTGATACTGTTCTGACAAGTCATCGACTTGGCCCTTTGAAGTCCCTGCAAATATTTCAGAGGAACAGTAGTTGCTATACTGAGAAAGTGAGAATGGATGTGGGAAATGCTGTGTGAGACAAATGCATGAAAGAACTTGTCCCACATTCTGTTTAATAGTTTTATGTAGGTTGTGAAATGAGATTGAGAACAAGAAGCTAGAAATGTAGAACTTTATTGAGGAGAAATGAGTTTACTGGTAACTTTTGAAATAAGTATTCTAGCATTTTTGGCTTGGGAAACTATAAATTATTTCTATCTTCATCAAGTACATTTCTTAGCAAATTAATTTGTCAAAGGTGCTATTTTTACTTTGTGTTTGAGTTCTGTGCAATTGTTTTCTGTTTTCAATTACCTCAGCAGACAATATTAACATTGACTTGTTGCATGTTAGCATTGTTTCTTTATAGTGATATGTTTTCCATAAAACTAGATGCTGCTATTTATTGCTTGATTTAGGACGAATGATAACATCTTACATTTCCTCATCTTTCATCTAAATAAACAGGGAATCAATGCATTCCTGGTGGGCTTGGATCTGACGGAGTAAAAAGGTATCCAGGGAAGTGGTGTCGACGAGCTCAGAGTAAATTGTCTTTACCAGAGAGCAGTAATGGGGATTTGATTGCTGTTGGAGCTGATGGTAGAGGCGGTAGGATTAAAGTATTGAGAACTCAAAACCAGTTGGTAGGTTCCTTTTTCATACGTTCAGTCATTCATCACATCAGTTGTCGGTGATCACTCTATTCATCACTAGACAAGGATGCACTTCAGTGTACCAACTGCAAGCACTGATCAAACTTAAAAGAAAGAAAGTTATGGGGCAATTCATGATCCACTTCTTGTTACTCAATTTCTAACTGATTCTATTGTCCAAAATGATCAGTTACTATTATTTGATTGTTTGGAAAAAGAATTTTCTGCCTGATATGATATCCACAGAATTTTTTGCACATAGTAGAGTAAAAAATTCTGTCAAACCATGAATACCGACAGCATTATGGTGTGCCCACATGGTATCTAAATCAGTCGTTAATGGCAACCTCCTACATTGTAAATGGATAAGAAATCATGTTCTTTATGGTTAACCATTTTTTTTTCCAATGCAGGACGGTAAGGGGAGTTCGTTATGGCCAAAGCGATGTAAATATGGATCCAAGCAAAGTGGTCGTTCTCAAGGCTTCTTGCAAATAGAGCACTTCTTTGTTAAGCGAGAAAGCTGATAAAAGGTTTGAACCTCTTTGGCCATTAGATTTTTACCCCTTTATTTGTTTCCATTATAGCATAAAAGGAAGAGGGGTAATTATGTTGTTTGTCCCTTGTGTTGTTTGCAAGGTGTGTCAAGCAATGAAGCAGGAAAAGGGTACACAGATCAGTTTCTTAACTGTGCCAATTTTTTTTTTTTGCGAGGGTAAAAGAATCATGTTTTTGTTGATTGTAACTGTAACATAGATGGGAGATCATCCAGTGCCAACTCAAATGCCTCGCGAAGTTTGAACTTTGAACAAGAGTATCGTACATCTGGTCCAAGCAACTCTCAATTGAAATCTGAAATTGGATGTTGGGATCAATTATGCTAGAAAGTTTTTTGCAATTTTGCTGTGACCCAATTCATTGCTCTGTCAAGAACGTGATTGTTAAAATTTAATCTTCATCTCATTAAATGAATTGTCAACTGGTTGGAGTGATGGCCAAGAATCCATCTTAGGAAGTGGGAGTTCTGAGTCTGATTCCCACTCCATCTCAAATGGCTATTCTCCGTAGAATTACCTAGTGTATGTGGTTAGAGAGACTTGTATATGTCTTGAGAATTAGTCAGATAGTATAAGAGGGTGAGACACCTTGGTCATAAAAAAATTTAATTGTTCACAAGTCATAGACATAAAACTAATTTAAGAATTGGATAATGGAAACAGGAAATGAGAAATGGGGTATTGAAAAGGAATGTGAAACATGAGATTTGGGAAACAGGTTTTGATTTTGAGGTGGGTGATTTTGAAAAGTAATCGAGAAGCAAATTACAAAATCCATTGTGAAGGAAATTGGATACGGGGCCCTGGTGTTGCCCCAAATGGGTGTTCAAAAACTTTATTAGCTCATGGGTAATGGAGCTCAGGTGGAACAAATTAAATTTGGATACGACCAAATGCGTCCTTTTAATATATTTAAGAGGGTTTTATCCAGAAAATAAGGTTGTATCTCTTGCTGATCTTGGTCTGAGGAGTTCAAAAGTTCTCACTATTTGTGCTTAAATTATATTGAAAGTGATGTTTATAATCTCTACTTTGATTTAATTTGTTAAGGTTAATGTAGTTGAGAGAAAGGGAGTTTTAGAGATTCTTGAGCTTAAAACTTGACTTGAAATTGTGGATTGTTAGATAAACGATCCTAACCTATCAAATTATTGAAAATACGATGTACCAAACAAGTTTGGATTTAATATTTACTGAGAAAATAACAATTCTAGTGAATGAAGGGTCACTTCTCAAGAATATTAAGGTCCTATCGAATTACTCAGTATTTATAGATAGAGGGATTTTTACTAATCGGATGCGGACACTTTCGGAAAAAGAAAATAATTTCATTTTCAATTTGTTACTTTGACTCCAACAAATTAAAATTAAATAATGAAAACTCGAATTACTTCATATTAGAGTTTTCGAATCTAAAATTCTAAACTCTAAAAGGCAGGAAAAGAAAAATCAAAGAAACCCCTTTCCTTTTCTTCTTCCTCTCCTTTAGCTTGTTTCTTTGTCTCCCTCAGCAAGCAAGAGAAAGATCCAAATTCCGATTTAAAAAACAAGCCCGGAATTTCAATGGAGCTCCTCCATCATCAAATACAAAGTGGGGCTCACCTCTATCAGAAAGTTGATCACAGCCGTAGGTGCCAACCCGCCATCTGACATCCTCGCCGTTCAACTTACAGAGTCTCATCCCTCCACCCAAAGCCAAACACCAGCGTCCAACTGCAATGGAGGGAGAAGGGTAAGTCCTCCGTCCTTTCCACATCTCAACGTCTATCGGCTATCGCCGGTACTGGACCGTAGTATGAAGTATGAACCGTGTTTGACTCGGAGTTCAACACCATACGACTGTCAGATCAGACCCATTTGGGCAATTGAGTCCTGCGTCAAGTGTTTTGACAAGGTTTATGAGCAACTCTTGCATATACGAAAGACATTCATCATTTTAATCTTATTTTCTTATGATTTATTTATTTTGAGTTATTTATATCATATTTTTTAATTTTACGTATAATAATCTTCATTTTAGAGTTTTTTTAGGAAATCTAAATGAAATGTTGTTTGATATTTACGGGAATTATATAAAAATGACTGTGTAATTGATTTAGTTTGTTCATACGGTGTTTGTGTGATATGTTAAATTTTTTTTATTGAATTTAAGAATTCTTCACAATATTTTTTTGAATTATAATAAAAGATAGTAGTTATTATGAGACACTAGATAATATGAGTTTTATATTAAGTGTTCATTGATATTATTTAAAAAATTGTTTTTTTAGTTTTTTGATATATTTTGTACTTTATTTACATTGAATTTTTTGTCTTTAATTGTATATATTCTATAAAAATATTTTTAATTAAAACAATCTTAAAATATAATCAGTAAATATGAAAACTATAAGATAACTATCACTAACACCAATCACCATATATAACCATCTTTAATAAACTTCATTAATAGTCTATGGATTGATATAGAAAATCTATGAGCGTTTTCTTGACCGGGGCATTAACTCGTTTGAAATGTGGAAAGTCTTGATTTCAAGTTACTTTCAATACAAAATAGTTACTCTTTGTATAGTTATTTAGTTTGTATGAATTGAAATATTTACATATGCTCTAAGAGATCTACATACTTTGGTATAAAAAAAAGTTTATATAAAGATATGTGACTATTTTTAAAAGGAAAAATGAGAATGATAACCTCTTGTGGTGAATTAGGGGAAATTGAATCTCAAAACCATTTTTTTTTTAAAAGAAAGATATCTGACTGCTGTAGATTTCAATCTTTACATAAGAGAATCTCACAAATACTACACCTGCTAAACTGGGTCTTTGCCTTGGCTTTTTCCAGTTTCAGTTAAGAGTAAATTAATAAAAAAAATCCATTTCTTAAAGATTTAATAAAAGTCATTTGACTCATTGTATGCTTGAGAGGAGTCAACTCAGATGAGTGGACTCAAGAATTTCCTTTTTCTTAAATGACTTTAAGCCCTCCCGGCATTGCACCTCCAGAGATGGGATGGCATCTTCGAGCGGCAAACCGTCGACGACGAGCATTCATGTGACGGCCTTGGACGGGCTGGTGAACGTAAACTCCCTCTTCACTGTAGCGGTGTTCGTGGGTCTGTCTTTGACGACGCCGGGCCAACACAGCCTCGAGCAAAGTGACCGCTGCGATGCCGGGGTGGACGTTGAGAAATCTCTTCTTGTGTTCGAAGTGGTGTCCTTCAGCTTCTTCCTCTTCTCCAGCCTCATTGCTCAGGGCCTCAAGCTCGCCATCAATCTCCTCAACAGCAAAGACACCCAAGAGGCCTTCCGGGCCCACATCAATAGCAAGATCCTACGGTTTGGGATGCTCGGATCAGCTGTGGGGTCCGTTTTGGGATGCATCTTCCTTGTCCTCTCCATGGTCAATGTCATCCAAATCAGGCTGGGCATGCTGTCCTGCGGCAGCTCCTCAGCTTCCCATGCTGCTGCCGCTCTGATCGTGCTCGTTTCAACGGCTCTCATTGCCTACATCTCTACCGTCTTCTATGCCCTCAACATTGATGTGTAAAAGATTATATAAATATTTATTCAAATCATCAAGATTACATAACGTTGAATTCACTGCACCATGCCTTCTTTTTCTTCTTCTGCTGCTGCTGCTCTGGCTCAGTTGTCTTTTGCGTGTAAGATTTTTCATACGTTTACCATTACGTGGCGTTTGGCTCTGTTCGCCATCATGTGGGGCATTTAGTGAGAGCACAATAATAGAGTTTTTTGAAGTAATGTTGAAAATTTTCAATGTGTTGCTAATTGAGTTCTTGCCAAATGTGCTGTGTGGGCATCTTCCCTTCTTTACTTTGAGCATTATTTCTGACATAATGCACGCCTTGAAAGAGTGTATTGACTTTTTCTAATTTTGTTTTGTCCTTTTGAGAATATTTGTTTTGGGTGCAAAGGACTTCTGATTTTTTTGCCCTTTTTCTTTGTTCTCTCTTTTTGTAGCACTCGTGGTTTTAATATATTATGCTTTTCCATTTAAAAAGAAAAATAACATAATAATATTGAAAATTTCAATCTTGTGAGAAAGCTAAGTAATCGTTTATATAAAAATGCAATCACTATCTATACACATTTATTCATTTATTTCTGTTGTAGATAGATCAACAGATTTTTTTCCATCACTTGCTTATTCATCAAGTTATTCTGCGTAATGACAACTATTAATCACCTATCAATTATAAATTTAAGATGACGTTGAGCTTTTATACATAGATAGATCACAGAAGTGAGCTTTTTGTTGTATTTTAAAAATCATTTTAATCTTATATCAAAACTAATAATATATTGATCGAGATTGGTGTAACATGTGTAACACATCTGACATTGATTTCAAGCCTTCTTAGGTGGATAAGGTGCAAATTGGGCTGGGCTTAATTCAAATCTGCATAAATGAAAAAACTTGGACTTGCTATTCAAGTGACAGTAATTTCAAGTCTGAAGATGTTGAGTGATATTGAATGGCGCCATATAATTATTTGAGAATTTTTTTCTTTGTAATTAGTATATTATCGGTTTCTACTTTAATTAATATTATACAAACTCTATAAATGATTAAAAAAATAAAATTATATAAGAGGAAGCAGAGTGTTACTGGACAAATGGCTCACTCAGAAATGTTTGAGATGGTCTTGGAGTTTAAAGTGGGGGTGACACTTGGCTAGTCATTCTAGGAGGAAAACCGCTCCCTGATACCGGTATCAAAGTAAACCCGAAGCTACTTTCATGTGGGGCCCGTAATTCCTGTGGACTCTACAAAAAAGAGATACGGGTCTTTCTAACAAAGGCGTCAAAGATTGGGCCGGAGAGCATATCACGGGACAAATGGTCTTGAAATTTAAAAATGGGGTCCCACCTTCTTCGTTTAGTCATTTTGAGAGAAAAATCGCCCGTGAGAAGAGGCTACAAACTCCATTCTCCACAGCAAAAAAGGGAAAAACCAACCCATGTGTGTATTTATTTGCAGTTGGATGCTTATATATCCAATGGGCACGCCAAGATAGGATAAAATTGACACTTTAACTAAAAGTATCAAACTAATTTCTTAAGATATTGAAAAAATAGAACATCTAATCATGAAATGACGATGCAAACGTGTTGAGAATAAAGTAACAACTATAATGCAAATACACAAATCACATAAATACATAAAACTTATGTGCTTTAGCCATTTTTTTTTTCAATAATAGAATTACAATACTTTCTTTTTTTTATCACTCTAAAGTCATATATGAATTAACTACATTCTGCAGTTCAGATTAGTGAAATAATTGACCGCTGAAGATAATGATGATCTGAGTCAAGTTAAACTAGTGAAACGAGAATTGCTGGCTCGACTCAACTCAAGTGTTATATTTAATTTTTTGAGTGGGACAAGTCGGACAATTCGAGTCTGGTCAAGTCTATTCTAAAAAAGCTTGACCCGACTTGACTCGATCCAAATTTAATTCAGGTTTTTTCTCTTCAATCCAACTCGACATGATTTAAAAAATGTAAAATCCAAACCCACTTGATTTCTCTGGTTGGGTCATGCGGGTTGAGTTAAAACGTGACACAAGTTTCACCCCTAATTTTAATTTATATGATATTATTCCTTAAAACTTTTTATAATTATAAATTGTTTATTTGTTTATTTATTTTTCTTGACACATCACACGAAGATGCAATTTGTAGATCTTGCTGTTGTTGATCATAAAAACTGTTGACCCTTTCTATGGATGGATTGTTGCTTTAGGATTTGGTTTTGTGATTAGCTTAATTTGAGTTGGTTTATTGTCAATTGAAGTGAGAATCTTTGACTTATATTCTAACTTGCGAAGATAATGAATTTGCTTGTCATTTGTTGACTCATTAATAAGTAGGTTTGAGTACAGTTTACGTCCATGCCGACTACCTAAGGAGGTGTAATTTTCATAAATAACAAAGTTGACACATGGACTGAATTGAATTTGAGTAATTGACTCATTATTGAGGTCTATATAGTATAAGTGACATAGATATTTTTTTTTTATAAATAACATAATTTTGAAAAAGTCTTCAATTTAATTATCATAATCTAATTTTTAAGATTTAAAATTACAAAATAAAATAAATAAGTTTAAATTTTACTCATCTCATATCTTTGCGATTTTCTATATTCGCAAACTCTGCCCTGAGTTCTCCATTATCCAATGTGGCTTTAGGGTTAAGCATAACTTAAAAAAGATTATACATTGTTGGATTAGGAAAACTGGGCATTTTAGGGAATAAGTTACCTGTGTGCGATCGTCAACTGGCATGAGAGCCAAATGGTGAGAGTCCTACATTAGTTGTGAAGAGCGAGATTTAAAAATGATTAAAATCATTCTTAACCCTTTGATCCAAACCCATCACTTCATTCAAAGGAAGAGAAGGAAGATCTGGATAAGAACAAAGGAAAGTATAATATAGCCATCACTTCATTAAAAGGAAGAGAAAGCACAGATTAAAAAAAAAGGAAAGGATAATATAGTTCTGTAAAAATCATAGAACAGGCAAAACCATATGTGATTCAGACCCCTCTGATAGATAAATTCATTCCCAACCTTAATCTCTTTTCATCTATTCTCTCTCTTTATTCTTTTCCCCCACAAAAAAAAAATTGTTTTTCTCGTTTCTTTTCCCCTTACCTTGCAGGTTTCAGCTCCTTGTGCTTCTTCTGAATCATTAGCTTGTGGGTACTTTCAACTCTCTCTCTCTCTCTCTCTCTCGATTGAAACTGACGTAGGCTGTGAATATCTAGCCAATATATCAATTTTCCCTTCATACTTTTCTAATGCTTAAATAAAATTGGATCATTGAATGCCAGTGTCCATTATTTGGTCACATATCACAAACTATAAATCTGTTTTGACTGATACATCAGTGAACAGATGTATACTGATTGGTATATCAGCAATACACACCACTTGTAACGTAAAATGCTCTCTCTCTCTCTCTCTCACATACATGCACACATATTTGAGATATTTGTATATATTTATTAATATAAGTTCCTTGTAGAAGTGAGAAACAAGGGAGGGTAGAAAACAATGGCCATGTTAAGAACTTGAGATCTTTGATTTATAAAGATTTGTATAAGAAAGCGAACCTTCACTAGTCATCACTTACATGACAATATAGTGAGGGATTCAAGAACGTATCATGATCATGAACTTGTGTCAGTTGACTCTTTTTGTTCTTTTGATCCACTATTCCAAATGGAACAGAGAATTGCATGCTTGTTATAAATACACACCTCAAATTTCATCTCCTCAATGAAATAAAAAAACCCCACACAAACAACACATTATTTCTAAATCTTCTCACGAAATCAACCCATTGGAAGAAGAAGAAGGAGAGAGAGAGAGAGAGAGATTTCACACTGATGAAGGATAAGCAGCAAGCATAGCTTCCATATTAGATGAAGCTGGTGGAATTCCTTCCCCATTAAACTGTCCTTCAACATGCTCCCAAATTAGAAAACTAGGGCATTGTTGTGAATCAACCCATTCACTAAATTCCTGCCTTTGAATGCAATCACCTGCCACGTCTCCTTCCTCATCCATACAACAAGGTTGTAGCACCATAGGGACCATACTTTCCATATTATCCAGCAATGGAGGCAAGCAATTCGCATCCATGCCATCGCCACCGCCATTAAATGCAAACTGAGGTGGTGGTGGTGGTGGTGCTGCTTGTACTTGTTGCTGATTCAAGTTCCATGCATTGGAATTCAGGCCTGCAATTTCGTTGGCTACGATAATATCTTCTCGTGTGCTTGCACCGCCAACTAAGCTATTCTCAAACATGAAAAATGGGCAAGGAGAAGCAAACATTGTGTCAAGAATCGGCCTCGCCGACGTGTCTTGGTTTAGTACATCTAATTGAACGGAACTGAAAGTCGATGGGACGAAATCAACGGTGGGTGTAACTGGAACTGTGGTTGGAGGTGGTGGGGGATTTTGAGGCTTTCTTATCTTCTTTTTAATCCAGGAATTCCAGTAGTTCTTGATCTCATTGTCAGTTCTTCCAGGCAAGTGACTTGCTATATGTGCCCACCTACATTATGACAAAAATGTAAATCAAGCCTCAGAATTTGTCAAGAACAATCCTTAATGTCCTTTGGGATTTCTTTTACCCTTTTCTCACGTTAATGCTCTCTTAATAGAAAAGAAAAGGGAAAGCAGATAAGACAATGAGAGGAGAAGCTAACATGAACCATCTTTAGCACAAGGGGATTTTTGTAGAAGATGATAGACCCAAAAAAACAAACACAATAGAAGATAAAGATTTACGTGGAAAAACCCCTAAGGAAAAAAATTACTGGAGAGAGATTTTATTATTTGTGTTGTATTGAAAATTACAACAGTAGTGTATATAAAATGAGCAAAGAACTCTCTCTCCTGAACAATTTCAGATTAAAATTGTGGATCTTCCACATAAGGTGTTGCACTCATTGCTCATGCCAGTGTATACTTCTTACATGAAAGAGGCCAAAAACAAAAAACAAAGAAAAGAAAAGAAGAAAGTGAACAAAATTTTCCCAACAGACCTGTTCCCAACAATACCATGTAGGCTGATTATGAGCTTCTCCTCCTCTTGGGTAAACCTCCCTCGTCTAATATCTGGTCTCAGATAATTTATCCACCTCAAACGACAACTCTTCCCACATCTTTGAAGCCCTGAATGCAAAATTGGTGTGAGATAGATAGATGGATGGATAAATTTTATTTTTTTATTCTAAGCGGTGGGATCTTACTCTTAAAATCGATGTATAAATAGATAGATAGAGAGAGAGAAGGAGAGATTTCACAAGACCTGCTTTCTCTGGGACTTCACTCCAACATCCATAGCCATGTGTGGTGATGTATCTGATGAGTTTTTCATCTTCTTCAGGAGACCAAAGGCCTCTCTTTACCTTTTGCTGGTTGCAGCAAGAATGGTGCCCCATTCTCTTCTGATTCTTCCGGGAATGAAGGCAGAACTGCGGCTCTTCTTCTTGCTCTTTTAAGCACTGCTCTTCTCCGACAAGTGCACCGGATGGGGCCTACTCTCGCCTCCCAACTTTCCATCTAACCCTAAAACGACTTTTCATCGACTCTCTCTCTCTATCTCTATCTCTACGTAGACTTGTATTGTGTAATCAATATCAACCCTACTCTCTCTCTCTCTCTCTCTCTCTCTCTCTCTCTCTGGTCTGTGTAGACTACTATTACGTAACAAACTTCACGTACCAAACTCAAGTCTCTATTAGAGAAGGTAAAAAACATGTTTCCTTTCTCTCTCTAAAATATGACTTGATGACGTAAGTATTTGTAATAAGAACAAATAATGATTAATAGCAATAATATTGGTAAAAGTATGGTGGTCCACCGGACTGCCATTTTGTTATTCCAATGAGTTGTTCCTGCGGAAGATGGGATCAGGTTCATGAGAACCCATGCCGAAGATTGGATTGGCCCAGCTTTTGAAGTTGTTGTTTTAGAGTCCCTTTTCGAATGAGATGGGCCCTCACCCACAAAGGTGATGCCAGCCAGAGACCCTATAAAGCCTTATGAGTTCTTCTCTCTCTCACTGCAAGAACAAAGCACAAGCGGTACTTAAACTATTAACATGAACAGGACCATAATTTGTTTGAGGTTTTACAATTAGATTAAATGTTTTAAGTTCTGACTTTTTTTCAGACTAATTTATAGGTAATTTTGTGCATTTGATTCTCTCTATCTTTATTTACGAAAAAAAAATAGTCTTCGACATTTTTCCATTTCTGGTCTTTTATTTCTCTTCTTCGTTTCCTTCTTTAATATCTAGAGAGTCAACTCAAATCAACTCTCCTCCCTTTTCACTTTCAATTGTGGCAATAGAAACCCCATGTCAATTGCTATTTCGAGATTTTCTTTGTTCTTTTATTTATTTATTTATTTTTCTTAATAAAATTGGCAACAACGACTGTGACGATCTGACCCGACTTTCATCACGATATTGTCCACTTTAGACCCCATCTGGGCCTGCAAGATTTTGCTTTGGGCCCCACTCAATCGGTTAGGCCCAAAGGCCTTATGATGGGTGAGGGGCTACCCCTCTTATAATCCCTCTACACCCAACAACGCTGGGCGATGTAGAACTTTTCCACATGCCAGCAGTGTTGGGTGTTACAATCCACCCCCTTTAGACCATAGTCGTCCCCTGCTCTGTCATCTCACATTGACAGAGAGTCCACACACACAGACAGGCATCGTCACACTAGTAGAAAGCCCACATAGTCCGAGTATTGAACAATGCTCTGATACCACTTGTGACAACCCGATCCGACTTCCATCACGATATTGCCCACTTTGGATCAACACAGTTTTACTCTGGGTCCGACCCACCAAGCCAGACTAAAAAAAGCCTAATGATAGGTGAGGGGCTGCCCCCTCTTATAATCCCTCTACACCCAACAGGGTTGGGTGTTACAACGACACCATTTTCTTTTTGTCAGTCGTTGACTTTAACTTCTCTCGAGACTTTAAGTAGGATCCCACTTGATTTTTTTTGGATCCTGCTAATTTAGAATTTGGAAATAATATTCTCTTTTTTTTTTTTTCTTTTCTATTCTTTGTTTTTGACTACTTCTACTTTATTTCTCTCTCACACGCCTGCACATGCTCATAGCTTGCACTTTTACCTCTCACTTGTAGAGCCTGAGCATTATCTCTTTCTCAATCTGTTGGCATGACATTGGTTGTCTCCTATCTAGCCTGGGTTTATGAATTTGCAAGGTCGAAATTTGGCCGTATCTCATGCAATTCTTCATGATTAGTTAGTTTAGGAAGTTTAAGATTTAGTTAAGAATTTTAAATATGAAATTTAATTAACCAAAGGTGCTTTGATTATTGAATTCAAACACAAGTTAAGTGATTCTCTTTAATGTACTCAGTTCTTCTTCTACTTCATAAAACCTAGTTGAAATCACTGAGATCATGAATTTTAGCATGTCAAATACTAAATATTTTGTTTCTGTAGTCTTCCTCAATTTGGTGGTGAAATTTGGATCCTATAACAAGCAGATCAAAGAGATGTTCCTAATTGAACAAGGTTTTCTATTGTGACTTGTCCATGTCTTGCATCCATGATTTTTTTTTATAGATGGATCTCTTTATTTTGGCCTGACCCATAAAATTTTCCCCATCTAATATATGTTCTGATAAAGACTGAAATAGATGGATCTCTCTACCAAGAGCATGATTTTAAAAATTGGATGCAAATGTTCATATTGATTTAGATCTTTTATATCCTATTTTAGTCTTTATTTAGATGTAAAAGACCCTAAGATGCATTAACAATGAAATTTCTCAATTATTTTCAGCAAAAAGGGACAAAATGGAATAGAACAATAGTGCTTTAAAACCATGCAAAAGAAGAGCTTTCATGTTAACTAATTTTGTTTTTCACCCATCTGTTTGCTCTGAGAAGATTTCATCTTTCCACTTTATGATGTGCCTTTCCTAGGTTTTCCCCAATTCCACCAAAAGAGCCAATTTTGTGGCTAAGTGACAAGAACAAATCACCATATATTACCTGTAATGAGATGCTTTCTCTATTTTAGTTGAGCATACAGCCCTAGGTTCATGTGGATTTACATCCAGTAATCTTGTTTGATATTCTTCAATGTCTTCAGGTGGAATTTGGCCATTTCATCTGCTTCTTTGTCACTAATGGAGCTGATTGGATCATGGGTATTTATTCAAAGAATGTCTTCAGGTGGAATTTGGCAAATTTCATCTGCTTCTTTGTTACTAATGGAGCTGATTGGATCATGGATATTTATTAAAAGAATGTCTCAGAGTGAAATTTGGCCTTTTGTCTCTAATGAACTTTTATGGGTCATGGGTACATTTTCAAACGGGTGATTGAGGAAGATAAAATGCTCTTATAATATTTTTTTTTTTTTTTTTATGTGAGAGATTGTCTTTGAGCTTCACATGATTGAGTGTGATCTATGTGAAGAACACCATGTGAATAGAGAGTGTATGAACTTTTAACTTTCGTGAATAAGTCATTTATATTTATTCAAATTTAAAAGATCAAGATTATATAAACTGGGATGATCAATTGATGCTAAAACTTAATACATTTCATATTTATATAGTCATCTATCCAACACACCCAATTATATAGAGTACATGATCTAATCGATTGAGATGTTTATGGGGGAGGGAGGGAGCAAAAGTCAAGGAATGGGTGTAGTTCAACTGGTTGCCTCCTGTCTCAGAAGCTGGAGATTGCGGGTTTGAGATCCCATGGCCTAACTTTGGTGTGTCTTAGGGGTAGTGGGCTCACTAGTGAGGATTTTAGTAGGATTGTGTCTGAGTTTTCCACACGTAAATAAATAAAAAATAAAAAAAGAAGTCAAAGGAATGAAAGGAGGGAAGGTATTTGGTGGTGATGAGTTGAGAAAGGAAGATTAGAAGAATGGGTATTGGTTTAGTTTGTTTAGGTTGTCGTTTGGGAAGAGTTAATATACGTAGAAAGATAGAAGTGTGAATGAAAGTGAGGTCTGTTGATTGATGGAAATAATTCACCACACTGATGTGAGCAAAGAAGGGTAGTGACATTTGCTTGGATGGATCGCAATCTAATATAGAAAAGAATAAAAAGAAGCTAAGAAGGGGAAGGGATTGAAAAGGGGAAATGATTATACTTAGCTTTAGGGAGGAGCAATAGAGGATTTGGGCCTACCATGGTTAAGTTTTAGCGAGAAAATGGAACATTTCCTTTAAAGGGAGTTGGTTGAATTAACCAGTCATGGATGGAATGTCTCTACCACACACCCCTTCCTTCCTTCAACTCAGCCCTCGTGCTTCCCACTCTCATCCTTATTGTAGAAATTTGTGGGCCTCATCTCACTATACCACCCTTTAAAGTCCACATGCCTAATATTCTCTCTCTACCTCTCAAATGGGCTTTTTATAATGCATAAGGCCATAAGCTTTGGGGGGCGACACGCATGGTTTTAAAATTTGGTGGAGTATGAGTTGTATCGACTGAGTTAAGTTGGATTCTAGCATCTTTCGATATGAAAGATTTCTATATAATTTAGAGTGTTTCCTATCATTTTCACCGACTTTAAAGTAAAACTTGGCTAATTCAAGTTCGAGTTAGCAGATATGACTCAAAACTTTTTTTTTTTAATTTACGTGTTAGAAACAGCAGAAAACCCATTATAAAACTCTCATGGGTGATACTCCTTACCCTAAGAGCAGATCAGGTTAGTTCATGGGAGTTCATGTCCCGCTTTCTTAAGCTTTGGTCGCAACCAGCTAAACTACGCCTGCGTAAATATGACTCAAACTTGGTCTCTATCCTCTACTAAGTATTCAAAACCTTAAGAACAGATTTAGTTGAAGAGCTGAGTTGATTTGATAACAATGTTAGAGGGTCAAATTCCCTCAATTATAAAAAGAATTTGATTATTGGATAGATCATTGTTAGACCTCTCAAATTGTCAAAATGAGGCCCATGTATCATTCCAACTCCTAATTTTTTGAATCAAAATAAAATGATTAAAGAAGTATTTTTACTTAGGATGGTCAATTTACTGGTTAGGACAAATCATGCGGACATAAATTCAGGTTGGATCTAAATCCAAATGAGGAAAGAAGAAAGAAAAAAAAAGAAGAACAACTCTAGGGAGAGTGAAGTACCATTTTCAAATGGGTGACTACACATTTTTTATAGATTTGGCCCTATATAGCTAGGAGGACTTGGTGGATGATATAATTTAAGGAAAACTCTCCAAATAGATACTTTATAACTTTGTGAGATAGATTATGAAAAATCAATAAAATATTCAAAGTTAAAATGACGAGATAAAATTTAAATTTTACATATTCAATGTCTTATTATTTTTTACACAATTCATCCAAAAATATACAACCCACTTTAATATTTAAAGAGCAGCATCTCTAGATAAAAAGACTTTGAGAATTAAAAAAAAATAACATTTGAATAGTTTGGATTTACCAAATTTGCATGGATATATTTCAGATTCCCCGTCTTCAGCATAGCTTAAACTTAAAAAAAAAAAAAATTATAGAAGAGTATTCGAATTTAAGTTTTAAATTTCGAACAAAAACTTAAATATCAGTCAAAATTTATTAGATTTCACACACATAATAAAATATTAGATTTCAATAAAAAGGGCTCAAAACCAATACACTTGAAATTTCAACCAAAATTTTAGATTTATCAACATTAAATATTTTTCAAAAAATAAAAAAATGGGGTTAAAATGGGGCAAATTATCAGTCAACAAATTTTGATCCAGTGAAGGACCTATATTTCGAATATTGGTGAAATTTTGGACTCAGATTCGAATAGACTCAATTTAGTTAGAATTTTGGGTAATCAAATTACTGAGTTGTATTAGATGTTGAAAAATTCAAACAAATTCGTTAAGTTATTTGATTCGATTGAATTCTGATTCAGATTTGATTTTTGAAAATAATAAACTATTAACTATGAAGTATTTGGAACTGAAAACTGAATTTGAATGCAATTTCCCCACTTGTTTGCTTTTCCTATTTGAATCTTAAACTCAGTGTTTCATCTTTGAACAACAATGACGAAAATATTAATAATAATATATGCTATATAATGCTGGAATTTTTTGACTTCAATGATTCTTCATTCACTAAACTTGTAAATACCCAACAATAATATGATAATTGAAAGCATTTGACACCAAATGGTTTTGTTTGTATGCAAATAATATAAATTCAAATTGATTTCTAAATTCTTCATACACTGAACATGTGTATGGAGATTTCTCAACCTAAAACATGAGACAAAATAGAATCCTCCATGAGAACACTTGGTTCATGTTTATTTTCAGTCTTACATTAAGATTCAAACATTGGTTGATTAGTATAAAATATAAATAGTATGAACCAAGGGTGCAAAATTCGGTATTAGCCGAAACGATATATGGGCTGATGTTTTTCTCTCTCATCTTTTTTTTCTTTTTTTTAAACTGCCGATATCGGCCGATATTGTGATATCGGCCGAGATATCGGCATATAGGCCGATATTTGCACCCCTAGTATGGACCATTCTTTAAATATTGAAAGATACTCCAGTGAATTGGTCTGATTCAAGCAAGTTAATAATTTTTTTTGAATTTTTTAGCTTTTCAAAAGCTCAACCAAATTTCTCAACATAGTAAGATTTTGACTTGAGTATGTGTTTTGAGTTTTGGAACATTGCTACATTATCAGTGGACCTTGGAGTCTTGGAGTTTATTAGCACATGAACACCTTTTTTTAAAAGGCGGTTTTTAAGGATGAGTTCTATTCATGTGTTTAACATGGCATCACAGCAGGGTGCCACTGCGATGGGTTAAATTTGTAACTCCAACCCTGCATGGAGGAGGAGAACCGAGTGTCTTGAGCCCTAACACTGAGGGAGAGTGTTAGCTAGTCTTGAGCTTATAAGCACATAGACACTCTTTAATTTCAAATCAATTTTTAAAGATGAGTTTTACTCATTTGTTTAGCCGCAGCATTGACTGATATTATAATATATAAACTTCTCAAAATTTAATATTTCAATATCATTCGTTAAAATACTCTCCGACACGTGGACATGAGAATTACTTAATTGGGCCACGTGTAAGAATATTAAATTGTTGTTGTTGTGGTCCTTACTTTAGCCCAATTGATCCAATTTTAATCAACTTGGTGGAAAAGAGACGGGACAGGTGAAAATGATCTTTATCAAGAAAGTATTAAGCCTCATTTTGTAAACCATGGGTTCAAATATTGGCATTTTAATACTTTTGATGTGTATCAGAAACATATGAATCGGTCCGATATTATTATCATTGGTTAATATAGAGATTTAGATAGGCTTGAGTTTTATATTTTTGTTATCTCCTCTAATCCTTATAGTACACATGATCAAAGCACAATAATAAATTAGAATTGAGTTTTATTAATAACTTTTATCATTAAATTTATGACTTTAAAGCTCATAATTATAATCATTTGATCGAGACTCTCCCATACTTTTTCTTAAATGATAGTGATATGAGTCCACATGCGGTCCTTTAACCATTGATTATTGATCACAGCTATTATCTTGTCTGACTTTTGAATTATAAATGTTATCACTAGGTATTTCTCCACACCTTTAATCATTTATCAATATCTTCATCAAAATTATTATAATTCTACTGCATGTTGCTCTACTCTATCACGTCGATTAACATTTGTGATGAAAGATTATTCAAATTGACTAAACTCCATAATTTTATTTTATTTTTAATTTACGTGTAGGAAACTGTGAGATACCCAGTGTAAAAACCCCACCCACTATCCTTAGGGCACACCAAAGTTAGTTCATGAGGGGCACACCAAAGTTAGTTCATGAGGGTTTGAACTTGCAACCTCCCACTTCTTGAGACAGGAGGTAACCAGTTGAACTACACTCATATGATGAACTCCATAAATTTAATATGACTTGTATTTAGTGGAACTGTAGAATTTTAAAAGTCGAATAAAGTACTTTAGTGATGTCTAAGTTATCTCTCCGATATTATTGATAGCATGTTCCACAGCGAATGTGAGTATGTGGATTATGGGGTTAATAAATATATGGACACCCTCGTCTTAATAGTCGATTTTTAAGGATGGATTATACTCATGTGTTCTAACATGATATCAAGGTATTACATGGATGGGTCGGGTTCTTGTCTCGAGCCTTTCATGGAGGGAGAGAAGTGAATATCTCCAACTCTGGAGCTGCGTTGAAGGAGAGTGTTAGCATATCCCACATCGCCTGTGAACCTGTGGATTATGAGGCTTTTAAATATATGAACACCCTCTCCTTAATACTCAGTTTTTAAGAATGAATTCTACTCATTTATTCTAATAATTATCACTAGTTTATAACATATCGAAAAGAATATATACAGGTAAAATATATGAGATTCGAAGAAAGTAATTCTTTTTACATTTTCACACCTATATATCTAGACTCTAGAGCTGTTTCCCATACATACCTAAATGAGTTCGGTGTTGAAAAAAAGAGAATCTCATCTCTCTAGACACCTCAAAGTGTTGAATGCAATACAGTTCTCTCATTCATTTAATCTCATCCTCTTGCTTTAATTGTGAAATAATGTCAGAATTAAAGCTTTCTTTCTTGATTACTTACTCAAATTCATGCATACCTGGCTAGACCTGACACTTGTTTTTGACATTTGAAATTGGGAATGCCCTTAAGATATGTTAAAATTGCACATTGGACCCTCTCAAAAATTATTTTGTAAAATGGCCCTTTAATAAGTTAATTTGTGCTTCCACCTCTCGTGGATATAAATATGTAAAAAAATAAAATAAAATAAAGTAGTAGTGATCATCTAATGTATTCAGATAACAATATTTCTTTGCTGTTGAAATGAAAAGATGGATCATATTCCCAAGAATCATAAGCAATCAAAAAATGGGACCTATAAAATGAATGTGCTTTTGACCTTTCTCTTACCAAAAAGAACATTAAACAATTGATTTCACATGGCATTAATCAAATGACTAAACTTGATTGGATCAAATGGCAATTTTGATTGGTCATGGTGAGCCCTTACTACCCTTTTTTGGGATATTTGGACCTTTGGCTTGCTCAAATGGCAAAGCTCAATTTTTTACTCACGACTTTCATTTTCTTAAACGGATTCTTGATCATCAGTTCAACCAATTATGATACCGTAGTTACTACAATGAAAGTTGACATTTGAATGAAAAGGGAGAAGAGGAAAAAGAAGATAAATGAAAATTATAATATATTTTTATACAAACCAAATCGTCTTAAGAACCAGACTGTGTTAAAGACCAATTCAAAATTTTGAGTGATTTTAATCCGCTTTCACCTTAAAAGGGTTTGGATATAAATTTGAAGCCATACAAACTTAGACATTAAAAAATAAACAAATAAATAAATACGATTTTAATGAGGAGCCTTTTCTCATCATTAGTATTTATGAATGAAGGTTGAAAGAGCATATAATTTTTTCCTTGAAATAACTTGGCAATCCAGAAAAGAAGCAGGCCATTGCAAGCAAAGTACAGATGAGAATTGGCTGTATTTAACAAAGGCCCTCCATTTCTTTACCCTTGGGATGCAATTCATGCTCTAGGTAAATTCTGTCTTTCTAGTGGGACTTTGTGATGCTCCCACCAATGATTTTGAATTATTTAGGCACTAAAGAAATTGTTATAGTTGGACTTATAGTAGAGATACAATTTAGGTATCTTCAATTTGAAACTTAAGTCTTAAAATATACAATGAGTAACCTGACTCATTAAAAATACGGGTTCAATATGAATAAAAGAACTTAACTTGCTTTTAGTTTAGAATAGGTTAAGCTAGGGTTCATTATATTTTAGTTTGGGTAGCGATTCTCCCACATGCATTTTGTGTAATGAGACATGGGATTTAGGATATTGCTCATTTTACCTTTTTACTGACATACGAAAGGAATTAAAAAAAATTCAGTGAGCCGGTCAGTGATCCGATTTGCTATTCTTTATGAAAAAAACAATCTCAGATAAATTTCAGTGAACCGGTCAATGAGCCGATTTATACCGCAGTGGAAGGGTCAGTGATCCAGCGAGCCGATTCGAAGGGCAAAATGAACAATACAGTAAAACCCATATTGGGTTACACAAAATATCTGTGGGAGGATCGCTACCCTTTAGTTTTGATGACAGAGATTTACTTTTATTGAAGTTGTTTTACTTGAAATAGGCTAAGTTTGAGTATATATAATATACTTAGACCTAATTATCTACTTAATTACGTAAATTTGAAACACCAAGTTGAGTAGATAGTTAGATTCCATGCTCAACCTCATTAATCTCATATATTTATTATATACTGTTGACCCATCTAAAACTAGAAATATTATCATTAACATGTAAAGATGTGGCACAGCTATGCAGGCTAGAAAAGAAGAATAAGGGGAGTCAGAGTCCCATGGGAAAAAGATGGGGTTGTTGATGGAATGATTGTGTTGAATGAGAGAAAATTGATTGAGATTGTGTTGCTTTGTGATTTTGGATGGGTGTGAAATTCATTTCCTAGGCTTCTTTGATTGGGAATAATGGGAAATACTTGAGTTTGATTAATTCCATGCATCATCTAAATTTAATGCCTCAGTCAAGGTTATCTACATCGTTGGATCATTGTTTTCAAAATCCTTTTTTTTAGTCTTTCTTAAATTTAAAATATTTATGTTGTTTTAAATTACCAATAAATGACTATATTATTGGTATTTCATACATTTTAGCAAAATGTCGGTCATGGATATAGATCTGAATTCCTAAAGAGTAATAGTTCATGATGCACACTTGGTGAGAACACGTTTAAAAACTGATACACTGGACTCAGCAATGTCTTTGAAGATTCTGTTATTGTGCTCCCCCCCAATACTCCAGACAGTGGCAAAAAGATATAAGCTCCATAAGACAGAACATGTAAAAGAGACGGAGGCAATGTCCCAAACAAAAGACAATATAAATTATTAAACGGGACTCTAGGCTTAATTGTCACAATTATGAGTCATTGTGATTTGGTTCGATGTTTGCAAAATTCCTAGAAATGGGTTTGGGTTTATTGATGTTGGTAAATTGAATTGCTACTAGTTTACTCATTAAAAAGTTTGGAAGAATTGCTGTAATTTGGCTTAAGCATTTTAAAATTAGTTTAAGGCCTTGTGACTTCTTGAAAGCATCAGTGTCAAGATTAAAAAAAATCAATTAATTTTGAATTTATATAGTGAAATCAATTTATAATAATTTGGATTCAATCATGACATACGACTAATCTTGTTGGGTTTTGAGACTTGACGAAGTCCATTCTATTGGTTGAATTATTTTACTCGAATTTTATTCAAACTCAGTTTAGGATGTAATTAGATGTTTAAAACCTTATTTTAGTGGACACTAAAAGTTAGATATCTATAGAATTCAAAATCGTAACTCTTACAAGTTATTCGTATGAAAGTTTCATGAAAAAAAGATCATATGAGTGTAGTTCAACTGATAATCTCTCATCTCAGGAAGTGAGAGATATTGGATTCGAATCCACATGTCATCACCTGGTGTACCCTAAGAGCAGTGGGTATTACTGGTAAATGTTTTACACTAGATTTTCTATGATTTCTCACTCGTGATGAATGTTATAGTTTCCTAGTACTGTCGATTAAACTCGCTTAGGGTTGCATTGCGAAGCTGACCTCATATGATTAGAGTTTAATAATAATAATAATAAATGATGATGACAAGCTTATTTGATAGGACATAGAGGTTGAGATGTAAAATTTCATTTATGATTTTGATTGTAATTTACACAAAGGATCATCCATTTCATGCATGTGTCACACACTAGTTTAGCTGAAGCATCTAGGCTTCACTTGTATGGCATAAAGGAATGTAGACACTCACTTTCCTTCAATTTCATATGCTTTCAAATGAAGGAGAATGGATTAGACTTGCAATAAAAGTTGAATAGGGCTCCGACCCAAAATGTCTCCTTCATGGTCAGGCCAACATAAAAAAGGTATATAATTTAAGGGTAATTTTATAATTTTACTCTTCTTGGACTTGTCCTGCCCTCAGTTGAAATTATCATTTAAAATCTCAAAATTTAATCAATATTTTGAATTAGCCTTCAAATCTTATTCAGATGAATCAATTTATGCTGACTCTTCTAACTTTTTTTAGTTTTGAGTCTATTTTAACAGTTTTCAGTCTATTTCGATCCGTTGAGTGCGTTTCAATAAGGACAAAATATAATATGTTTTGGCCAGACAAATATTCTTTTATTTTTATTTAACCATTTTTTCTTCCTGAAATTTGATTTATCATGATAAATTAAAAAAGTAATTTATGGTGTTATTAGCTTCCTCTACTTTTATCTAGTCAAAATCTCTCCCTTTTGCTTTGAGCTAAAAAGAATTGTGGGATTTTGGTACTTGAAACTTGAAAACCTGTCAATCACTCTGGCATTTCATCACCAGTACTCATTTGTTTCATGCTTTTGTACAGAAAAAGAGACTACAAAGAGAAGACAAACAGTGGATAGAAGAGACCTTTCATAATTTCAGTGGCCCACTTCACCACCATCATATCAGATGCTACTCCATGTCCCGCTGTACCCAAACATATCAACAGGCCCTCTATCATGGGCCAAAATATTTGGCTGAATTTTTGGATTTTAAAAGGAGGGAGTGATATGCAAATATAGTAAATGATTGAAATTTTTTTTTCTAAATGGGCCCAAAACTGAGATAATCTAAATTTCAGTTTTTTTGTTAATAAAAGTTTTTCAAAAATGGGTGATGTAACTCAAGGTGGAAGAAATATGGGCCAAAACTTTTCAGCCCATTAAGGGCTATTTTGGATCTTGACAAAATCTAAAACTTAACCTCTAATTGACAATTGTTGGATCCAAAGGATTTAAGAGAGATCGAGGAAGCCCGTTTTATATAAAAGATTGTACTGTTTCTTTTTTATATTTTTGCATTAGAAAATTGCAAATAGTTTCATACGAGTAACACAAATCTGTGTTGGGCCTATTTATTTTGACATTAACGACATATTATCTTCATCGTCGTCGTCATCATAGCTATGGTGATTATTGAATAATCAGGCCCAAATCCATATATACACTTTCAAAATCAACCTAACCTATAGTCTGTGATAGCCCTACAAAAAGTTCTCAAAGAGTTCACATCAAATGGTTCCTCTTCCATTACGTTTTACACTTTTACTAAAGATTTCCACTACTGTGTGGAAAAGTAAGAAGCCCTCAATTTCTCTTTAAAAATTTCTCTCCCTCTAAAAGGCTTTTCTCCTTAAAACTTTCTTCCCATTCAAACGCCAGTGCCACCTTAAAACTGTCCCTCTTCATAAATCGTGCTAACAACAAACACTCACCCACCGCTCTTTATATTAGTCAAATCAGAACAGCATTGAAGGAACAAAAAGATGTACTGATCACTGGACTTGTTGATGAACTTGCAAACCAGTGATTGTGACAATCAGCAACTTCTGACTCTGCTCATCACGTATTGTACGAAATGGGCCATGCATATTTGCTTTGGTTAGTCAAAAGTACTTTTGCAGACAAGGAATCTGCAAGAAAAACTCAAACCTCAATAATTGAAGATCATCAGTTCATGTGGAACATCAATCAGTACATTCATCCAGTAGTCCAGAGAAAGAGATCACCACTGAAGGTTCATGCTCATTGAACAGAGACTGGAATTGGATAGTAAGCAATCATTATCAAGTCACCTTTGTATTTGAGCGTTCATGGAACTATGAAATACATCTATTCCTGCAAGCACTTCAAAAATCAAAAGTGTAGTGAAGAAAGATCTACAGTGGCATCCAGTAGAATATGAACATATAGACTTCAGTATTACCAGATAAACAATCTCTCTTATAAAGGTCAGTCAATTCCATTTAAGACTTCTAGAGAAATACACAAGTGAGAGGGGTTGGATTAAATGAGAAGGCTGGAGGAGCGTACATGAGTTTATCCAAGTGCATAGAGAGAGGAAATCAAGTAATCTTTGAACCAGAAAGATCTCCTATTATGTTCTGATATGCGCTTGCAGTTATTTTTCTGTAATAGAAAACTCGTTTTTTGAAAGGTAACTCTATTAATCACGAAAGAGGAAAAAATACAACCGAAACAAGAAAAGCATTCTCTACTTTGGACATGGATGCATTTGATTTTCGTGTCTGTGCACAACAAATATAAAGAGCAACAGGTATGGGTGTTTGTGCCGGATTCGGCAAACTAAAAAAAATAGGACTCCAAGATTCAACACCATATTTAGATAAACGTAAAATAAAATTTATTTCAAACGTAATTATGGTTGAAATCTCAAGAGGAGAAAAATAATGTTAAAAAATACTAAAAGAGTCCATGAAGAACTGCTGGAAGTGTCTAATACGGCTGCAAGTATCCAACTTGAGTGTCTGACATGCCTTGAAGAGTCCATGCAACATAAGTAGAATGTATCCATACAAGTTGTACCAGATTCAACATTAAATGGCCTACGACCTCTGCTTGTTACATCCTGTCCTTGACCTGCTTTGCATGTTGGGATCCCTCTCCTCATTGAGATCCAATACACAGAAGAATGAATCTGGCTTTTCAGGGACATTGAAATCCCAGTGCCAAAGATCTTGACAAACGATACCAAATATTTCATCAGAATGCACCACTGGGTATTACTTCACATGCTTCCAGCAATCTGGGACATAATCTTTCACCTGAGCACATCATAGTATTTGTTGAATTTACACTTATGGAGACCATTGATCCACTGGGCCAACCGAAGATAGAGGACAGCAGAAATAATCAAGATAGAGGTTATCCTAGAAATACAATATACGGCTTGTACTCTACTTGGATGTGGACTGTTGATGGATTTTTCTCATCTGTCTATTTGCAGACCATCCATTTTAGAGTTAGGATTGTTCGATGGCAACGAGTGGGGGAATGTCAGAAAGGTGGCACCCAAAAGAAATTTTCTTTCTTCCTTATTTTTTCTTGGGGCCTTTTTAGGGAGGATTGCAGCACCCAGAAAATAAACCATCTAGATCCATTCAGCCCAGTTACATGCACCATCAGGTAGAGGATAACACACTTCCCCCATCAAAAACATAATGACAGAGCTTGAATAATTGCCGTGGATCCAAGAATTACATAGCATGGACTAGAGTCTCCTTCAAAAAAGTACTATCTTGCTTTAGTAAGAGCAACCAATGTAACCATTCTATTGAAACAAATATGTACAACTCATGAGCAGAAGATATTGAACATATAGGACCCTAAAAGCATGGACTTTCAGTAATAATGAGTTTGCTAGATTGGATTGGAGAGTGAGGTACATCAATCCAACACGCATTGCAAATCTGCGCACGTCACCAAGGAGCAGCACGTGTTGCCAACAAACTCTTCTCGAGTAATTAAACTGATCCAAATTTACCTGCTTAAGGATTTGTTGGAAGTAGCACAACCACCTTTTTCATTTTAAGCACCAAATCACATTTTCAAGGACAAGAATAGTCAAATAAGTCTCACTTCAGCGGTCCAATGTCATATGTTATCTCCACGGCTCGGAGTAAAAATTTGCTTGAGCAGTGCCATTTTTGGAACATTCCAGTGCTCCACATGCCTGAGTGACAATAGAAAGAACTAGATAAGAAACCATATAGATGGATAGATAGACAGACACAAAAAAAAAAAAACACAGAAACAGATATATGGCAAATGTTTTGACATCTTACCTGCATATTCTTCCACTCTGAGGATCGAAGTAGTACTCTGTATATCCAGTGGCTATGGGGGGAAAAAGAACATCAGTCATATTGCTGATATCATCAGTACGGGCATATTGGATTAACATCAAATAATACCAATTTGAATTGCCACCAGTTTGTACTCCAGAAGCATAAGATACACTACTAATTTATATAAAATATACAGGAAGAAACAACAATTTTCTGTGTAACATGTTAGGAAATAGCTCTGCTCAAACCCCATGCCCAAGGCATTGGTCCAAAAGCCTAGAAAAACCAAAACCAAAATGGACCTGTAGTGACCCGCCCCGAGATTTCCATGATTTTCGAGGAAATTGGACGAATTTTGGTGAAATTACCTGTGTACATGACAGATTCTGATCACTTTTTTTTTGAGCGGTAAAGTTTTTTTTTTTATTAAATAAAAAGAGAAAGAATACAAAGGAAAACTCTTTCCAACATATACAAAAAGTTCCTCAAGCCCCTCAAGACACACACAAACACCATATGATCACCTAATAGTTGAAAATAATATCACCATATGATCACTTAATACACTGATTTTGTTGTTCCCCGTGCTCCTCCATTACTTGTATACCATATGTTCTAGACATATATGCATCGCCATCATCATTATCATCTAAGTCATTATCTCATCAATCTGGGGTTGACCTTCATATTTGGATTTGGCAAATTATTCCTATGGGCTGACTGCCTAGCTAACGCACATGAAACTTGAACCCACAACCTCTAGGATGCAATCATGAGCCTTTACCAGTTATGCTACAGGCTCGTGTGCACTATGCAAGACAAGTATTGCTGGGCAATAATAAGTGAAGGAATTATATATGGAGAGATGTCATGCTCTTGTTCCAATCGTGACTAAACCAAGTCTCATCTCATAGTGCCTATCTATTTGCCAAATTCTCTAGTGTGACTTATCAAGAAATGCTATAATGGCAACTTAAGATGTTGGCATATGATGGGTTTCCATTGGTCCCATCAGATAGAAAAGAAGTTGGTAAATTAGGCACCTATCAAAAATATCGTCCAAGGGCCATAGTTATCCTTTCTATCTGAGGAGGTGATGTATTCTATTTTCTGGTTCTTATTTATATCAACGCCCTGGAGTAAATGACTAAAGATTGCTGATGGAGCTGATTTTTGGTAAGTGTTAATCTAGAAATACCACATCAAAATTTTAATATTTCATTATGTTACTGAGGTTATGAAGCTTGGGCAAATTACTGCTGCAGTTTTTTATAAACATCTATTATGGCTGGGAATCCTACTAGAACTAGACACAGCTTGAGCACATAAAGGCTTGCATTTGATGATCTGATACCATTCAAAAAAATAAAAAAATGCATGAAAGTCTATAACATGTTTGAGAAATCATCACTGTTCAAAAAAAAAAAAAACACGAACACACACCCACATTTGAGTAATTATCTTTTGTGAACTGTTTGCACCAAGCAGCTATCCTCTGGCACACACTCGAAGCCTCTTCCTACATATCCTCATTTTGTCTAACCAAGAAACTAAGATAAACGTGGATTAAGGTTGTTTGTTTTGAAAGTGCAGAGACATTTCAGTAACTGAAAGCTCAACCCAACAAGAATCGTTTTGAAAAAATAAAGTTTTCAGTTTTAAAGAAATCTGTTGAGCCCATAATGCTGGTTATATGGTCCAAGGGGAGAATGCTAAAAAAATCTTCTAGAGTTGGTTTCACATGTCCCATGGGGCCTGTTATAGAGACGAGCCACAATTTCAGCAATGACTTTGATTTTCCTAAAAATCTGAGTTCACATTGAGGAAGCCCAATTGATCAAGGAAGCCCAATTGATCAAGGAACAACTCATCCTGGTTGTAACTAAAAAGCAAACATGAGCTCTACTTTCAAGGGCATTATTTGCTGAAAGAAAATCCATGAAGAGCTATTAATGATCCTTGCACTCTGGGGTGTGACTATTACGTTGAGCTGCCATAAATGGGGCACACTTGGGACCATGGGGATGAGTTGGTTAGAAAGGTTTATGTTGGAATTTGAGGGTCACAAAAAAATTATTAGATCACTCAAGCCATAGTTTTGATTTGATAGATTAAACAAATGTTTGAAGTGATCAATTTTGTGGCTTTCAAACATTTGGCTTCGCGATCTAATCAAACGGAGAAGGGGAACTCAAGCTTTGCCGATGAGAACTCTACTGACAAATGATTAATTTCTTGAGTCGTTATAAACGATGGGGACTCCACTTGTACTTTTACGCAATGTTCTACATCCAACAGCAGCTCTCTCTCTCTCTCTCTCTCTCTCTCTCTCTCTCTCTCTCTCAATGAGACTAAGGGTCAGAGACATACATAAGGAAGAGGGATTTTGCATGGAGAATATTATGGGGATATGTATACTAATGGTGCGGTAGGCATATTCTAGACTAATGGTATGCTATGCATAAGATTGAGACTGGAAGAGTAACAGTAACAAGCAAGTGGTTTAGAGGGAAAAAAAAACTCAATAACCCAAAAAAAAACACAAAAACGAAAACAAAATTTGTTCAATTGTTTGAAATGTGAGTAGAAGAGTTCAAAAGAACAAGCCAAATAGCTTCTCAATAGTAGACCAGCATACTACCCTTGCTAAGCAGACTCCAAACGTTTTTTACACCAAATTTCATCATCATGGATTTCATTTCTCACTATTTCTGGATTCAATGTTTTCTACTGGTGTCTATGCAGATTTATACCACTCATAGAAGATCTAAAGTGTCAATGTAGTGAGCAAATAATTTCCAAAGTAACGTGTCAAAAGAAGAAGGATCCTAAATAAATATAAAATGGAACATAATGGAATTAATTTTTTTTTCTCCAGACAACATCTTTAGAGTGTTAATTAGATACGAAAACACCAAGCAACACTGAATCTGGAAGTACTCATGGAAGAGAGCTTATAAGCAATACTAGAAAATTTCTCACATGCATATGGAATACAAAGTTCCAACCTAACTGAAGGAAAGAAAAAGGAACTTCTTTCTCCTCAAAGTTTGCTTTGGAAGTTAAGTCCAGAAGTCCTCAGAAAAGCTCCCAAGTTCTCCAGAAGTCCCCAAAACTTCTCGAAAAGATCACCAAAAGTGCCCAAAGGATAGGCTTTTATAGGGCAAGCACAAAGGAAAAAAAAAGGGATTCAGCCGTACATGCTGTCAAAGATATGTATCTCGTTTTGGACAATCCTATAGTATTTTGATTGCATCTACTTCATTCCAACTAGGATTCTTTAGGACCATTTGTTGAATCGGAAAGAAAATCTGAAGATCTTCAAGATCATTGAAAGTGACAATCATCTGAATGACATGTTCCTTTGTATCTTTGGATCCATATATTGAATCAATGATTCATCATTTTGATAGCATTCTTGGACCAAGGTGTTGTCATTATAGGTTTGAGACCATTTGGCCTACCTTTGATTGATAGAACTATAAAAAGTTTAGATCAACCTGATTTTTCTTTGCTTTGATTTGACTCATTCAACTTCAATTGATAATGACTGATCAAGCTACTGGAGGCCTAGACCATGTTAGATATGTAGTTTTGATGCAATTTGAGATGCCAACAGTCTCCAGGCAAAGAGATGCATATTAAAACATGATGATAGCCAAAAATGTTCATGTTTGCTGGATTCAGTAAAATATATGCTCATGACAACTTCTGGTGATCTAAATTTTTCATATTGTAGGGAACCTGGTCAATGGGAGCTACCCGAAGTATATCCACTATTGTCATCCAATTGTACCCTTATCAAAAGTAGAAATTGGTTCAAGTTGTCCACATCTGACAGAAATGGCCATCTGTTGCAGTATGTTGTGTGCATGGTACCCTCCATGACCCACTCACCATATCAAGATATTACCAGAAAAAGTGTTATACATAAATATTGCTGGGTCCAGCAAGTAAAAACATGAAATTAGTCTAACGTAATATGTGACGTCCCAATTCAAACAATAACTGAACATACCAGAAAGAACGGGCCTCCAAGGGAATGACATAACAGAGCTAAAACGCCAATGCCCAATACCTCTGTCCTGCACTCATGTACAACAACATGTAACCAGTTGATTATTAAGGTAGCTAATGATTAATTTCTTATGTAATTCACACTTAATAGAGTATAAAATTCACTATAGATTTGTCGGTAAGTCAGATTTGTGGGTGAGTCAAAAAAGAGACAAAGGTACCAAACTGAACACGTAACTCAAAAGCAAACTCCAATGGATCAAGTAGGTTACAAGAAATTGCGCTTTTGTTGTTGAACTTCTTTCTTCCAAAAGCCTTGGAATTCAGGAACTAAAGCTAATTGGCTCACCTCAAAGTCTTCCCATTTGGTGAGTTTCATATCTGTCTTTTCAAGGAGGGAACCAAAATTTGAACAATTTCTTTTAAAACGACGAAGCCCTCTGAAAGAACCTGCTGGATCAGCAAACTCACAATTCTCTTCATAAGCATTGGTTGTCAAATTTCCTGCAGAAAGAAAATAGAATAAATATTGTTATTAAACTAAAGTAATTGTCTCTTCATAACAAAATGCACCAGTTGTAGGACTTGAAATGCATGCAACGAGATTGAATGTGCATGCAGATATGAACATCTGCATGTGAATTTTTGTAATACCCCACCCAAAGGAGGTCTATAATGTGGTGCTAGTTGCATTGGAATCTCTGTGGTATATAAGTGGTAGTCTTCCTCTTTCTAACAAAAGGCTTTTTGGGAGCAATAGTAGGTTGGCTCGCCAAAGCAAAATCGTGCAGGCCTGTGTGTGGGCCTAAAACGGACAATATCGTGCTAGCGGGATGTGTCATTACAAATAGTATCAAAGCATGGTTCAAAGGGTGTAGACTTGTTTCTTGTGTGTGCAGAGCCGGGTCTGGCTTTAAGGAGGTAGATTGTAATACCTCGCCTCATAGGAGGTCTATAATGTGGTGCTAGTTGCATTGGAATATCCGTAGTATATAAGTGGTAGCCTTTCTCCTTTTAGCACAATGTCTTTTGGGAGCAACATGGGTTGGCTCGTGAAAGCAAAGTCATGTGGGCATATATCTGTGGCCCAAAGTGGATAATATTGTACTAGACTAGTCTTTACAATTTTTGTTTTTGTGTAAATAAAAAAAGAAAAGTGTCTCTACACCCATTGATGGATTGAAATTATATCGAGTAACTTTGGGAAGGATAAGCATAAGACCCATGTTCTATTCCCAGAAGTCCACGAGAACTACTAAAACTAGAAATGAATTTCAGCTTTTTTTTTGCTAAAAATGCCATTTTTCTCCGGAAATCATTTATAAGTAAACCGAGAGGGGAACATTGTCATAATCCAGAATAAACGAGCATGAATTTTTAAAATAATTATATATACAAGAACCCAACTGAAATTTCCGCACCTGTAACGAAATATGAACGTTGGAAGTCCTCCTTTATGGTTTCTACAACTTGGGTACGATCAACCGGTCCGGACCCGTCAACCCAAGAGCCGTCGGGCTCTTGCAGTGGAGCTCCAGCCTCTAACGGAGGTCGGAAGAAGGACACAGCAATGCCCAGCAGCTCGGACCCGTACCAGGCCAATTTGAGCAAGGCGTTCTCGGATTCGGAGTCTGGAGCGGGTCGAGGTTTCGGGTTCTTTGCACTGCACAGGAAATTGAGGGCTTTTGGGCGAGATTTGGGCCTTGGAGCGAAGATTATTTGCTTTCGCTGATGGGGAAGGGAAGAGACAATGAGAAGGGATGCCATTTTCCTTGTTTTTTTTTTACTTTTTTGCTGAAGAAAAATGGAAAATGTTTTAAGATTTTGGATTTTCTTCTTCGCCATTCTTTCGCTGAAGATTTCAGCCATACAAACACTGGTTGAAAAGGAAGGGGTGGCAATGGACCCGAATCTGCCAATCTTGAAAATAAAAAATACTATTTCAAAATAATAAATAAAATGAAAAAAAAATTCTTTCACAAAAACTTAGCTCAAGTCTCCATCTCTAAGATATTTTATTGTTACAAAATTATTAATTTTTATAGTCCATCTCAGAGAGTTATAATAATTAGATTAATTTTTTTAAATGATATTTTTTATGAAATTCTCTATCCATTTTACTTAATCACATGAGATACATATAATAAATATGTAATCTCCATATATTTTAAAAGGGCTTCTATTATATTTGAAAGAAATTTTTGTATTTTTTATTTAAAAATTTTCTAATCAGTATAAAAAGTTAAAAAAAGTTATCAATTATGTTAATAATTTTTTATCATATGAAGTATTATATAAAGCTTACTTATGTAATTCTTTTTCTCTCACCCTATCTTTTATCGTGCACTTAACATATTCTTAATTAAAATATAATCTTGATTTATAGTCATTGTTTGATTAAAACTCCCTTTTCATGTCATGATTGATTTTTGAGCTTTAAAGTCCAAATAAATGGTCTTTTGATTTATTTAATTCTTAAAACACTATTAATAGATAGACGTCTACATTAATACAAGAATTATTATTGTCAATCTTTAATGTTACTAATCTATTAATTTTCGACTTCAATATACTAAGAAAATAGTTAAAATGAAGAGAAAGATCATTAACAAATATGGTCAAAGAACTTCTCCATAATTTTTATAAATTAAAAAAATCATTTTAAATTATGAAAAATGTAGATATTTTGTAACAAATTCAAAAGTACAGGAGAACAATTGATGCTGCCATGGATGACTGGTCTGTGGGTACGGAAACATGAGCAACAAGCAATTATATGCCTTCTAGTCCTTGACAGTTAATATCTTGGCAGTTGTGTTTGACTAGCCTCACCTGATGCCCATGTGAGCATCATATAATGTAGGGCCCACACCCATGGCATCAATGGCCCAGTGCATGTAATATTTCAATTCAAATATTGTTATTAGGAGATTTTACTAATTTTTGTAAATCAGTATTCATTTCTCCAATGTTAAATAGAAATTCTCTTTCATTTTATGGAGCCCAATTCAACTCGATTCGAATTCTTACATGAATCAACTTGAATTTTGGCTCGATCTGCATTCTAAACTCATTTAGTATAATTTTAGCTGAGTCGGGTTGAATTAACTTCTAAAATTGTCAACCGAACCGACCCGAATTCCATACGGATTTTTGTCTTCTTAATCTAACTGAATCCGAATTCTCAACTCGACCCACATCATTTCTTAGATCAGATCATACGGGTCGAATCAAAACCTGACTCAAGATGCAGCCCTAATATATATATATATATATATATATATATATATATATTATGGATCATAGAAATTTATTCATTCTAAATCTCTAGTCAAGGGAGCTGAAATGTCACCCATCAAGGGTTCAATTCTAAAATGGTAATTTAGAACCCACATGAAAGTCACCAAATACAGACCGAAATTTGTATCTATCTTCATAGATTATATGAGCTTCTTAGTATCATCTATATATTAAATAAAAATGTACAGAAACATCTATCATGGATTTGCTTGGACTCAAGTCCTTCTTGTTGCCACCAAATTCATAGGGTCAGATTTATATTTTGTCAGCTTCTGCGCTAAAATGGTGGGCATGGGTCAAATGGAATCATAGTTATTTTAACTTTATTTAGAAATTATTATTTTTTAATTTATACAGGTGTTTTAACTTTCTAAAAATTAAACTCGAGATTATGACTCTTTTGAAGTTTAAAGTTTGTTGATTGTTTTATTTATTCGTGAGATTAGTCTCACATTTGATGTGAGATGGAAATATCATACTATTAAAAAAATTAATAGAATTTTTTTTTTTTCCAAAAAGCCACTAAAAGATAGTGAAAAGATAATGAATGAAAAAGATTATTAGAAGAACAAGTGAAAATAAAATTAAATGAGTTGAAATCAAAACTAGTTGATTGGAATGAAACTTTTTATTATTTTTTATTTTAGTAAAATAATTAGATAAAAAATTTAAATAAAATTTATTTTTAACTAATATATTGAGGAGACGTCTGAGTTTTGACTTTTGACTGTGAATTTACGAAGATGGCCACATGATGACGGCCGGCAACGGTGTTGAAGTGCCGTTAAAGAGAATCCGTCGAATCAAAGCTGACGTAAGGCTATCGACCCATAGATGTGAACCTGTGGCTGCATCGGGTAATCGGGTCATTCCCATCGGCCCAGTCAAACTTATTAATTTAATGGTGTAAGAACATCAGTTAAGATAATATTAAAAATCTATGAGTAAATGACATCTATTAGACTTTAAATTGTAAAATAGCACCATGATTGCTAAAGAATATTGATGATTATTAAATCTAAATGTCATTTTAATTAAATAGTCAATGACAATGTTCTAAAGTTAAAATATTAATTATATCAATAGTTTGATTTATCAATTTTTTTTAGTGGTATAGTTTGATTTATCAAGTTTAATTACTACAATGAAATTGTGGACGAGGGTGATGTTCAAGTGGTTGCCTTCCATTTCAAGAAGTCAGAGGTTATAGGTTTGAGTCTCCATGACTTAATCTTGGTGTGCCCTAGGGGTAGTAGGCTCACCCATATGAGTTTTACACTGGGTATCTCATAGTTTTCTACACTTAAATTAAAAAAAAAATTGAACGAGGTTATTATTATTACATATTACAACCATAAATCATTTTAATTATGACATCATAAAATGATAGTATACTTATTGTTTTAATTTTTAAATAAACTAAATCATTTTAAAATTTAATTTCTATAAGAACGGAAGTTGAATTGTATAATTTAATTTATTTTAAAATACTAATCAATAACTACATTATTTTTAATATTTGATGAAATACTATAGTAATTTTTGTTGAAACCAAAATCAGTAGAGTATTTGAAAATCATTATATACATTCAAAATTATTATATTAATATATGCTTTAACTGAAAAATAGTCTAAAAAGGTTAAATTAGAACTTTAAAAAGATCTTGAAAGCTAAAATATGTATTAGACATTTAGACTATAATATATGGTAAGAAGCCTCTTTTATTTTTAATATATTTAAAGATGATCCACCTGCTCAAACTGGCATCTCAAGCTGACTCAGCTCTTGTCTTACGTTGCACGTGACCGAGCTCTGCCCCGTCGACTTTAGGGCATTACTTTCGCATATTATTACGGATATGCCACCAAATTGGTAAAAGCTTTGAAAATGAGTCCTTGTCGCAACTTCTTGGCCACACACCTAACAATCATAAAAATAATAATCATGATGCTACCATATGATAAACAAAAATTTAAATTGTGCCATCACACTTATCTTTATAAATTGAAACATATATTTTTAGGGTGTT
The DNA here is from genome assembly GCA_022113865.1 of Chimonanthus praecox. NCBI lineage: Eukaryota > Viridiplantae > Streptophyta > Magnoliopsida > Laurales > Calycanthaceae > Chimonanthus > Chimonanthus praecox. Next base: position 4,514,474 of record CM039094.1, read on the forward strand.
TAATAGAGAAATTATTTAATATGAATCAATTTATCAAAATCTTAGCTTAAATTATTGATTAAATTTAAAGAGTAGAATTTAACAAAAAAAATTATCCAAAAAATTTACACAATTTTTTATAAACACATTCATTATACAATATTTCTTTTTCAATGGCCCCACAAATATAAGGTGGATTTTGGTGGTACAACATTTTAAAAGTCAAATTGTATTGATGACAACATCAACTAAAAAATATCTACTATCACTTCTTATATTTATGATATTATTAAATTCTGTTGTATACCACCTTTTATACAATTCAATTGTTGTTATAATAATCAAAGCTAACAACCCAAAAATGAGAATGTTTCCATCTCAAGTTAAATTCTTAATCAAAAGATTTTAGTCATTAAATGTAAATATTTGAATGAAATAGAATATTATCTTGTAAATTACATGTAATTAATAAAATTAGATTGAAAAATTCAAATAATAGAAATCATTAGATCTCAAGCACAATCAACTATTCAAGAGGCTTGATCTTATATATGCTATAAAGTCTTTTAATCCATCACAATCATAATTTATTTCAATCCCATAGTAAACAATTCTAAGAGATAAATAATCTTCACACCAATTAAAAATAATAGAAAGACATTAAGATTTTAAAATTTTATTTAATTAAAAGTAAGCCCCACGCATAAAACTAATCTTACTGGAACATATCCATATTGTCAACCTACTTTAGTTTGCTTCCCATCATTCTTAACCAAACGGTTCCTTTCATGTAATTATGTCCAAAGCCAGGGTCACTCGTGCAAAGCTAAGATTCCAATGTTCAACGGAAGGCAGAAGAAATGGTCTTGTCTCAGAAAGTCTGTATTATTTGGCGAGTTTTTCTTCTTTACTCTGAGAGTGCACACTCACTCCATTTAACCTTTTTACTAATTCTGATCTTTTATATATCTCGGTGTCTTCTTTTCATGTGACTATTCCCACCTCATATTAGAAGTGAGATTAATCTCATTAGTAAATGTAAATTTCTTAATTCACACTGATTTAATTAATGAAGAGTACTCCAAAATGATTAAACGTGAATCGAATTCAAAACTTCACTTAATGAGATGACTTTGTTCTTAATATTCAATTAAAAAAAGCTCTTTGAATGTCAATAAGAGTGATTTCATAGTTATATTTTACATACTCATTCTTAGACCATCAAAATTTTCAATCATAGGCAAAATGCCCAAGTGATTTTATAGGACTGACTGCAAAAATAGCTCATGAGAAAATAAATGATTCTACGGAGCATGCAAGATATTCTCTCTGGACTGCTCTCTCTTTATTCTTTGAATTCTGATGTCCCTGTCTCTCCCATTTAGTCATCTTTTACTCAGTCCAAAACTGCGAAGAAGAATGCCTGCAACAGAATATGAAGGTGGTTCGGTTGCTCTGACCTTTCTAGGCCGTTCAATCTTAAGCATACGCCGGAACCAAGTGGCATCCATGGAAGGGAACCACGAACGAGAGCTGGAAGACGTCGAACTCTTCTTAAAACACGTAGCAGATCGCTTCCATGACCTCTCCTCTTCAGAAAACAACCACAACAACAAAGGTCTCCTCTCCCTCCCATGGCTCCAAAACGTCCTTGCTATCTTCCTTTCATGTGAAGCAGAATTCAAGGCCATGCTCCTTCTCAAGCACCACCCTACAAGAATCTCTAAACCCCCATACGACCGCCTCGTCTCCGAACTGCTCGACCGCACCATAAAAGCTCTTGACATCTGCAACGCCATCACAATTGGTATTGACTCTATCTGCCAGTGGCAGAAGCAGGCCAAGATTGCGGTCTCTGCTCTGGGACAGACTCCCTTGGGTGAAGGGCAGTTCAGACGAGCAAAAAGGGCCTTGACAGTACTACTCACATCTCTTGAAGAGAAAGATGGAAATTGTAGAACAACAGATGGGAATCGGTCCTTTGGAAAGAAGTGCAATTTTTCCACATCGGCCACAGAGTGTAGCGGGGCGCATTTGCGGTCATTGTCCTGGGGCGTGCCGAGGACATGGTCTGCGTCCAAGCAGGTGTTGTTGAATTTAGGCTATATGAATTGAATTTCAGTAATCAGAAAACGATTTACATACTTTAATCTATAATTGTGAATATATGAAGCCTGGATGTTAGTAAACACCTTGAAATCCTTCTGCTGGACCATCTAAACCACTGATATGAATTTGAGATGCCTTTAATTAGTTTCCCAAATTGACTTGAAAGTTGAAAGCCTCTCCCCCGTCTCCAAATTTTATAAGTAATTATGAATGAAATCACAAGACTTGTTTTGAACAGAGAGAGAAACAAGGGTCTGATTTCTACCCATCAAAGAAATCTTCTAAATAATCCATATGCTTAAGAATTTGCCACTAGATTAGTGTCCTAATTGGGATTGAAAAACTTAGAATCCTAACTTATACTTGAGACAGAAATATTACATCAAACATTAGAATTTGATGTGTGAGCCTACTAAAGTGATCAAGACCATGTTAACAGGTGCAGGCAATGGCGGGCAATCTAGTTGCACCTCGCAGCGCAGAGATGAATGGGCTGGCTCTTCCTATTTACACCATGAACATGGTTTTGGTGCTTGTGATGTGGATCCTTATTGCTGCAGTCCCCTGCCAGGACCGTGGGGGGCTGACAATGCATTTGCCATTGCCACCGAGGCTGCTGGCCTGTGCCGCACCCATGGCAATCCTACAAGAGAAAATTGTAGAGGAATGGAGGAAGAAGGAGAAGAAGGGAGCGATGGGGTTGATGAAAGAGCTGCAGAGATTGGAGAATTGTGCCAAAGAGTTGATAGAATTGGGAGATAAAACTCAGTTTCCAATTGGCCCAGAACAGATCAAGGAGATTCAGATGCAAGCAAATGATTTGGCAGATACTTGCAGGAGGCTGGAAGAGGAATTGATTCCTTTTGGACAACAAGTTAGGGAGGTTTTCCATAGGATTGTGACTAGCCGAGCAGATATTCTTGATTGTATGGGTCAAACCAGTCGGATTTCTACGTCTGTTCTGTAGTTGGATTCAAGATATTCAAGGATAAGAACGATCACTTTTGACTAAAATATGAAAAATTGCCTCTTTTTGTAGATTGTGTTCAAACAAGAATTGCCTCCTTTTTTTTTTTTAATGTAGACTGCATATATTCTGTGTAGAATCCAATCTTTCCATATCCTCCTAAGAAAGGGAACTGATGATGAAGGCAGCAGAGAATTACCTAATCCAGTGTGACAAATTTCATCACCAGTTGCAGGAAATGTAATTCCACCACATTATAGTAGAAAACAAGGATATGCTATGTATATGACTGGGTCATGTCAACTTGATAAGTCAATAAAAAACTCAGCGGAGTCACTTCAAAACTCAGTTCCACCCAACTCAGACTAGTCTAAAAACAATTCTTGTATACTGACCTCAAGCCCATCTTTCTGAAAATGCATTTCATTTACAGTTCAGAATTTTAAGAGAATCCATCAAGAAAGACAATAAGTATTGCAGCTTGAACACATCACTTGATTTTACAACATTTTAACTTTTTGGGCAGGAGAAGCAATCCCCTTTTCCAGATTTTAGTCTCCCCAGTTTCCAGTTCTAGATTTAGTCACACTGCCATGCAAGCATGCCCATTTAGCCTATCATCACAACCATTATTTTTTATTTATCTAAAATTGGCTTCTTAAGTTCGAGTTACAGACAATGAGGAGTTACAGACACTCGTTGTCCGTGTGGCCTTGATGGGTGGTTTCATGGAGTTGGGCCGGACATGAGTCTTGGTGGAGTGAGAACGTAAAAAAAAGTTCAAGTTTTTCACTATACCCAATAAGCATTTTTTCCTATTTATTTAGAGTTGATTTCCAGTTTTCATTTTCTAATCTACCCTATCAAATATCATATCCTTGGCCCTCATCTTTCTCATATATAAATTTTGATCTAATGCTTTAGTACTTTACAAACAAAAGCTCCATCAAAATTTTCTCTATTAAGTGTATTTTTAAATAAATCTTAAGTTTCATATAATTAGATTTGCTGTAAAGAGAACCATATAAATAGAGAGCTTATTCTCATAAAAAATTAAAAGGCTAAGATTACATAAATTGAATTATCAATTGATAGTAAAGTTGTAAAACTATATACATTTCGTATCCATATACACATCTATCAAATAGATCTAATTATGCAGGACCCATGATCTGTTTAATGAGATGTCTCGTGACAGAGTCTCACCAGTGGAGCTCATTCACAAACCAAACTCTTACTCCAACATTTAGCTCCATGTGGCATTATAAGCCCAACTGTCATCTTTATAAAACCACTATTTAATTGCTATAGAGATTCTGAATGAAACTTCAACTAATAACAAATATAAATGAAGTTCTTGTGCACTGTTTTCGAGCTACACTTCCAATTTTATTCTTCTTTAATTCAACAGAACCATTTCGGAAATGGTGGGAACACTAGACCCCACCATCCATACACTGTAATAGCAATTTCAAAGTTTTATCACTTTTTTCAATCTATTTACATCATGATTATAGTAAAATTATTTACATTTTTAGTAGAATATCACCTTTTTCCCCTATAAAAATATGCAAATGCAATTAAGCCCTTTAAGAGAATGGGTAAATTTCAGGACACAAATCACATATAATAAGGAAAAAATAGGATCTAATGACTTCAAAAAATTTATCATCTCACAAAAATGCCACAAGAATGTCAACTCTCAAAATCGTAGCCGGCTCTCAAGGGCATGCCTGACAGATGCTTGAACTGAACAATTCGGATGCTCACAGAGTATGTCAGGTGCTGAACCCCATCCAATGATCACAAAAAATATATATGAATTGATAGATTATCATGAGATTTATCATACGGTAAAAAATAAGACTAATTGAATTATATTATCCGTTACTTTTTTTTTATTAAAATGAATCATTAAATAAATATTTTGATCGATTATGATTAAACCAATAGCGAAGATGCATCAAATAAAAATTATAAACAGTTCAATTTAAGTTTTAGAAAGAAAAAATAATTCAAATGGACTAGATTTTTTTTTTTAATTTACGTGTAGGAAACCGCGGGACTAGATTTGGTATTGAGTGCAACCCTATGTGAGGTCCTTATGCTCCGACGTAAAAAAAACGCCCATGCATCTGTAGTTTCAACCCATAATCACCCATTATCTGGAGCTGGCTCAAAACAAGGCACATCAATCATTCTTCAGAAGATTCACCCAATTTTCATCTAAACAAAAGGATCCATTCCAATGAAAAGTGCCACAACCAAAAGTAGCAGGCCAGTGCTGAATGCTGCCCAGATGCAGAGGGAAGCACCCAAACATGAGATGCTATCCTCAATCCTCATTATGGACACCACTTGCAAAATGGTTCACTTGGCTGCAATTTCCATTTTCTAGTGCATCTGAATGAGTCCTTGAATTTTACTAACCCATCAACCATCCGAACAGACCAAACAACAAATGGAACATTAGACCCAATTGCCTCAGGAGGAATGAAGTTAAAAAGAATCAATGAACAATCATGTAATCAGACTGACCTTTACATAAATTTCTATAATTCAATGCTTACAAAAATTAACTGCATCATATATCTGGTGAAGCATTGTGTACACACACAAATAGTACATTGATACAATAATTGACTCATGTCATGTTCCAACTTATGATATTTTAAAAGCAAAGCTCAGTTGGAAATACCAGTGTACAAAGCCTTCCAACGCTGGTACCCTTGATCTAAATGATCTGAGGCAGCCCTCTTTGGTCTAAGTTGCAAACTAAATGCCAGCCAATGAGAACCATTGTTGGGGGAGGAGCATGAGGCTAATAACTGCAGATGTAAAACTCATACCTTCTCTTCAGCCCGTTGATAGAATTGTTGTAAGAGAATGTTTGTGGCTTCAGTAGAAATTACTGCATGAAAAGCAAATCAGCCACTAAAATTGAGAATACCATTAAAATCAAGACAATAAGCCAAGAGTCGCATGTTTTTGAGGTTCACTCTACTGGTGTTTTGTTGGAACACTGGAGATGATATGTGGAGTTGTGCATTGGTTTGCTTCTTAATTTTTCCTCCTCTTTTTGTATTTGCACCACTGGTGCTCTCTTTTCTCTTAATGTATTAACCATTAAAAAAAAAATATCAGTAGCAGCAGTCGTCATCGTTGTAAATTATCTCGCAGGACCTTGACAAAGGTTTCTTTGCACCCCCCCACCCCCCACCCCCCGCCCCCCCTTCCTCCCTCCTTTTCCTCCCTTTTTCAATGAAGGATTATTTCATTGTTTTCTCAAGCTCAATGTTAGTACCAGATGATGCCCTTCTCAAATGATGACAATCACTAACCTAAAAGCATGTGCATGGGACAGCCATGTTGTTCCCTCTATTGCATCCCTTCTAATGATGATGAAACCTTAGCTAAACCTAAGTGGAGGAAAGCCGTGCAGGTACTGGACAAAGAACAAAATTTTGTAATCCAATGAATCACTGGAAGCGAGGAAACTAATTGAATGTAAGTGGATGATACAGTTGAAGCAATGCAGATGATTCAATGAAATACAGACGGGCAGATGAGTTGAAGGAGGTTTTACACTATCCTGAGGACTAGATTACCAGGAGACCCCTGCACATTGCAAAGCTGAATTCTGTCCAAATTAATCTCTTGTTGCCAAAGAAGAAGAAGAGGAAGAGATATCCCCTTTGGAAGTAGATGTTAAGAACTCCTTTCTCCTTAGAAATATCTTATAAGTCTACTAGGATCGCATATTAGAGGAAGTCAAGCGGGCTAGGACACCAAGACCATCTATGGATGAAGTACTTTCCAATAGCTTGATTTAAAAATATAAATATATAGCAGCCCCTGTTTTATTCTTGAATGGGTAACAAAACAGCAACTAGAGGGCCAGACCCATTCAAGGATTTAGTATCGAATCAAGGTATTTGATCTCAAAGAGCTCAGCCCTGTCATATTTTCAATGGATTACAGTTGTCTGCTCAAGTTGAATTGATTGAAATAATGCAAAGATGATGTGATAGGTTGCTCTGCAGGAAACTAGAAAATTGGAGATCCTGCGTAAGCTAAACCATCATCTGAGCTTAGGATGTTGATTTGTTGAAAGATCACAATTTATACGAGTGTCTGGTAGGTAAATGCATCAGTCGGTTTATGGCTTCATGCATGACCAGTAGTTTCACATGTTAAGACAGCATAAATGATGTCCCGGTATCTCCAGTCTTGTCTCATGCATGTCATGGTCATGGTCACTGTCATGGTCACATGGATGACAAGACATACAAATGCTGAATAAGATGGTTGTCAAACACATACAATAACTAAATCTAGATTTTGTATTCTGGTTGGTGTCTAGTAAGTTTGCTGAAAAGGTTGGAACAAGTTGTGGCAAAAAACTAGTGCTTAGCAGAAGATAGTGCCATGGCAGATGGCACTGGTAAAGCTACGTAGATGAAAGGTTCTCATTGACAACTTGGAAGCAGATGCTAAGTTTCCCATCAGGCTGTGTTATAATTCTCGCACTCATAATTCAGGAAATTTGGTACATGTCATATCAGATTAGTCAGTTGACATCATCACTGTGGATGCTGGAAGTCTAGATTTCAACAAACTCTTGCGTACTAAAATATGAATACTATTTATAAAGGTTTCATTTTATTTTTTTACCACTCAAAGAAAGGGCTTATTTTATTTTATCATTTTTTCATGCTTTTAGTGGGTTTCCTTTAACTTTATTTGCAAGGGGCTTTTGGTCCTCGCTCATTGCAATCAATAAAAGGGTATAAGAGATTAATTGGACCTCCTTCCTCTTACTCTTTAACTTTCTAATGTTTATTCTAATTCAAAGTTAAAATAGGCATTTTAAGATGAAAGGAAAGGATGAAGAAAGAAATAGAGTCTACAAGAGGCTCTCAAAGAAGTAATATCAATTAAGATGGTATAGGCACATCCATACAAGATAAAAAATAATCCTTCACAAGGATCAGAGGATTATAAGTAGAAGGCACTAAAAGAGGAGCCCATTAGAGACATGAATTGATGCGATAAGACAGCATGTGATAGATTGTGGGCCGACAGAAAACATTTTTGATAATAAGTTGAACCAATATATATAACTTGGAAAGTCAAAGTTCAAATAGATGGAATAATAAATGACTTTTTTTTTTTTTTTGAAAGGTAGGAATAATAAATGACTTTAAGAACAACCTATAGCACAATTGGCAAGTACTCATAGTTGCAACCATAAATCATAGGTTCAAGTCATGTTACCATCTAAAGAAAAAGAGTTACAACCAGCAACCATTGACCAACATATTTTTTTGCTTTTCATTTTCTCCTCCATTTTGTAGATATCTAATACTGACAAATCTGTAACCGCTTTTAAAGAAAATGAAAATAAATTACAATATTTCTCAGAGGGAAACTAGTAATAAATCATTACAGGAATATCTACAGAAATTAACTATAACAATTACTTTGGTTAGGTGGTGGAACAGTCCGATTGTGAGTGGGATGATAGGTGACAGGCGTCAGTTTCTGAAAATAAAAAAGACCCTATTAGGACAAAGAAAAAGATGCAACAGCTCCTTTAAATATATATATATATATACAGTGTATATACAGTGTGTAAGCTTGCCATGTGCACGTACTCCATTGGAATGAAACAAGGAAAAACCTCTTCTATTTTTCCAGATTTTTTCCACAATTTCCTCTTGATTTTCACATAAGAATATAATCAAAGTAGAGAAATGATTACAGTTTCTTGTACCACAGTTAAGATAATTTCAAATAAATTCCCACCAAAATTAAGCAGCAATGGATGAAGTTGACATTGCAAAGCAGCTGAAAGATGCTTCCTAGATGGCCAAAGATGATTCTCCACAATCAAGCTTACAATGCTTTCTAAATTATGACACTTTTGTGCCACGAAATTTTTGCTGTAATTTCAACTTCAAAGGCCTCGTGTGCAACAAGTTGTGTATCTTCTACCATGCATGTGTAAAGGAAAATTTTGAGTATAAGTTAGGCCACTCAGAGGGAAAACATTGTAGAATGCCTAATCATGTAGAGAAGAAGCATATTCCAGCATCTAAGAAGAACATGTTCCAGCCTCTAACAAGGAGCGAAATCACATAGAGAAGAAATCTCTAAGACATACTTGCTTTCTAGTTCAGAGTATAATAGTTTGGTATAGGAGAGGATGCTGAAATTTATTTTAAATACAATAGACTCATAAAAGCATGTTTGTATCAAATTGAGTGCAGAATGTAGCACGCAACAATTTACTTCTCAAGATAACAATAGACTCTAGCTTGGACTGTAACAGTTTGGTAAAGGAGAGGACTCTGACATTTTTTTTAAATACAATGGACTTTATAGCAAGTTTAAATCAAATTGAGTGCAGTTTGTATCATGAAACAATCTAATTTTTGAGATATCATTAGATCCTCCTATTAACAAAAAAAATTACGCACTCATATGCATGACAGATGATTGGAAGAAAAAACAAATGCTATCGGCATATGAGCTGAATAAAAAATTTATTTTGATGATCATGACCATGGAATCGAAAGAAAATGAATTATTGCCATATTTATTTTGGAGCCATCTCATAAGATGCTTAAATGAATTATTGCCACATTTATTTTGGAGCCATCCTACGAGATGCTTAAGATTATCAACTCAATGACATTTGCACTTATATTTTAGTACAACTGGCTCGACTTGAAAATTTCTCATACATCCTCTCCAACATATGTCATTTTTTTCAAAGCAGATACCATTGTCGCATTCATGAATTACATAATAAGAGCTTCCTAGCATACCATCTAATGGATGAACTAAAATAATTCCAAAACTATGCAACCACAATATTTGCAAGACTAAGAGGGTTTTTTCAAAAGACAGAGGGAGAAAGTTCACAACTTCATATTTCCTATAAAGAAATCGACAACAAACATCTTATTTCTCACACAATTGAGAGAGAAAGAGCACCTTAAAACCCCGATAATGCAGGAACTGCATGAGAAAAAGAATCAAATTGATATATTTTAAAAACACAGAGAAAATAACACTATTGTTCTCGTGACTAATCTATAGAAATTGGAGCCGAAAAGCAAATATAAAATTCGATCATTTCCATTATGATTTGAGAAGAGAATAGCATAAAAAAAAAAAAAAAAAAAAACCATGAGATGAAGAAGAAGGTGTGGAAGATGGAAGATATTCATGTAACTACACGGCATTTGGATGCAGCAAGGAACGAACTTTCTTGGAAAATAACCATTTTTTAACTAAAACATAAATGAGAAACTCATTTTTTTGGGTGGGTTGGAGGGGTGTTAAAGAAAGGTTATTTTCCGAGAAAGTAATTTCCTTTCCACGCATCGAAGCAGAGAAGAGCATTGGAAAAAGGAAGAAGAATATACCGAGGGGTGGGATTCATCGGCGGGTCGGATTTGGCTGAAATTGTGGGGATCGTAGGAAGGCCAGTTGCCTAGCAGAGACCCCATCAAACACTAACCCCTCTCAATCTCTTTCTCAGAAGAAAAGGGAGGAGAAGAAGAACTCCTCTAAGAAGAGGAAAAAGTAGATTCCAGAATGGCATTTTGATCCTCCAATTTTCCATAACCACGGGAGGAAATGAGAGGAAATCGGGAGAAAACTGACGCACTTCTCGTGTTTGCTTCTCGCGCCGAGTTGCCGGGATGGGTCTCTTTTGACTCGAACGGGTTAGTAATTGGGACATCAATTAAATATTTTTTAGATATTTAAATTTTCTTTAAAAAAGCTTAATTTTTATTAGAAAATAGGATTCAATTTTTTTCAGAAAAACTCTCTCATTCATAGTATTTATCATTCTGTGGGGCATATTAAACTTCCCAAATTAAAGTAGAGACTATTGATTTTTATTTAAATAAAAATATTAAAATACTATTATTTTTTATAAATATAGAGGATATATTTCATCTTATTTAATTACATAGGGCACATGACTGTGCTTTGTTACCATTTTGAAAAAAAACTGCATTTAAATGTACATAAAATATGCTAAAAAAATTCAAACAACTTAAAAAATATATATAGTTTATTTAAAAATATAAACAATAAAACTTCTTTAAAAAATGTAAAATTTGAGACTCTTTTCAAAATATCTCATTTTTATCTTTATTATTTTTTTAAAAAAATTTGACTTCATTTAACTTCACTTGATCTTGCTTGTTTTAAGTATACAAACTAAATTAATAACAATTTCTATTAAATTTAATTAAGTTGAAAGTAAGGGCATGTTTGTTCGTTTTTGAAGAGGATATATTTAATGGGAAATGAATTTCAATCAAAAAAATTAATTGGCAGGAAAATTACTGTTAGTAATTTTCTTTGTGAAGTAAACTTTTTTTTATTTGCAAAAAAAATTATTTAATAAATGTGTCGAGATAGGTTGCACTTGAATTAACCTATTTAATAAATAGATTAATATTGATAAATATTGTGTGTTGAGTCTACTGTTTAATAAATGTACCAAGTGGGTTAACTTTTGTCAGGCATATAGTATGCCATTTCATCTAATAAAGGACTTATGTTAGATATGATTCGCATTAACTTAATAAAGTTGAGTCAACCTTTATTAGGAAAGGGGTCATTTCTAATTGGGTAACCCTTTCAACTATTTAATAAATGTGTTGATGGAGAGTGTGCTTGTTTAATAATTGAGTAAGTCAAATATGTATGTGACCAAGATATTTAAGATTCATTCGATAAAGCATTAAAAGGTATGTTTCATCTATTCTTCAAAGAAAACATTTATCGATTTAAGAAAATTTGTACAAATGAACATGAAAATATTTGATTCTCTGGATAAATTATATTTTCTTAAAAAAAAATCTAGGGCTGAAACTCGGGTTGGGTTTTGACTCGATCCGAGAAATCAACTAAGTCAGGTCATGAAAGTCGAGTCAGCGCATCGAGTTAGGTTGAGAAGACAAAAACCCATATTGAATTCGGATTGAGTTGGGTTGAAGGATTTTCAAGTTAACCCGACTTTACTCGGTTAAATTTAGGCTAAAATGGGTTTAAAATGTGGGTTGGGTCAAAATTCAGATTGAGTTGGATCGAGACATTCGGGCTACAAATTCGGTTAGGTAAGGTCGGATTCCATATTTTAGTAACTCGGTTCGAATTGAATTTAAAAAAATTCGACCCGACCTGCCCGATCTCAGCCCTAAAAAATTCCATGCAAGTACCGTTAAATGGAAGATTATAAAATTGAAGCATTTTGAACTTGGATATCGTGACAACAATTTAGACCAAGAGAATAATGGGGTTATTCACTTGTGAATTGAATATTGTTAAAAAATTAAATAACTTTTTATATGGTTAAAATGATCATTTCACCTTTACATTGATCTATATAACTGGTAATTGATGATATTAAAAATTAAAACATGAAATTGAAGGGCATTGTTCCAATTCTCTTGATTTATTATCATTTGTACAACAGCATAATCAGCAAATTCATTTCTATCCAAATTCTGTATTAACACATCCTTCTCATTGGATCATCGTTTAAGCTCTCTCTTTTTTTCTTTTTCTTTTGCAATTAATCTGAAGTTGGATTTACGCCTTCTCGTTGCATGGGATGCACAAATTTGAAATTTCTAGATCAAACCATCCAACCTATTATGAATTAATGAGCCAAGAGAAAGATGCAGGAATAGAAATTTCATTTTTGGCATTATCGTATCGGCGGCTATGAGGATGATAATTGTTTAAGACTTTAAGCAGCGACGCCACCGTTAGAACTCCAACCCGGGTAGCCGCCACCATTTGGGGAGGCGCCACCGCCCCTGTAGGGCTGTTGCATCCTCCCGTGCCGCATATTGAAGTGATCCATGTGTGTTGGGCTATCTAGAACCCCCAAAGGTTCTCCGGGCACTGCTCCGACATACTGCTGCACCACCAAAACGGACACCGTCGCAGCGAAGTCAGAGGATGCCAGCACATCCCCAATTGCCCCAAGCTCCGGACACTCACTCCAGTCGGTCAGCCCCGCCGTGAGCGGTGATATCACCCCTTGCCCCCTCCCAACAATGTAAAGATCATGGATATTGTCCATGTTCCGTATCGCAGACACCGTATCTTCGCCGTTGTTCACCACCTTCTCCATATACACTATGGACTCGTCATTCACTGTCTTGAGTCGGAACTCGTTGACGAACTCCTCGTCCACCTGTCGTTCCCTGTCATTATCGGGGTTAACCTTCAAGACGTTGGTCTCGTCTAAGGGCATGCCGACCATATCGGCGACGTCCTCTCCAGGGATGAATCTCATCACGGTGAGGGTGATCCCCGGGTGGCCGGACATTCTCCAAGCGTAGGACAACGCCTCTCTGTCATCTGGCCCGCCGAAGAAAAGGACCACAATGTGGTGGGAAACATGGCTGGCGGAGACACGAGTGGTGCCGCCGAGGCCGCGATCGATGAGGATGCCGACAGAGCAAGGAGAGTTGGCGAGCACGTTCTGGTTGACGGTACGGAAGGCTGGGTTGGTGGGCTCCATCCCACCATCGACGGTCTGCTGTTTGTGGAATGGGACGATGATTATCGCCACTCGTTTGTCTTCGGCGAGATTGCAGATGTCTTCATGCATGGTGGAGTAGGGGGAGATGGCGGTGAGGGGCTGGACTGAAACGCCGCCTGCGTGGTGCTCGTAGTTCTCGAAGGCGTGGACGATGTGGTCGGAGTTGGCCTGCGTACGGTTGAGCGGCGGACGTCCGGATTTTTGGGTGTTGTGGACGATGAGCATGGCGGAGGCTCGTCCGGTTAGCTCGACCAAATGGAGGGCGTAGACGAAGATGGGGGATTTCTTAGTTGGGTGAGAAGCTTCGAGGAGGTTGATGATGGTGGGAACATTGCGAGGGCTGTGGATACATGCGAGAATTCGGAGCTCTGTATCTGGTTTTGCTCTCTGTATTGTTCGTCGCTTGTAAGGAACGAAGCGCCTGGCTGGCTTGTACACGTAGGTGACGAGCGGCGTCACCATGGCCGTCATGACGACTGCCATTATCACCATTATTGAAAAAGATTGGTCGTCTAGCACCTGCCATACACAAACTAATATTTGAGACCACACAATTCATGTTTGCATAATTGCATATAAGAAGTATCAATCCATTAATATGACCCAATAATTCTAAATTTCATGTTGATATTTATTGTAATAAAAATGGAAGTGTTTGTAATTTGAAGATTTACCTTCTGGTCCCTCCCAACATTGAGGACAATCATTTCAATGAGGCCTTTAGTGTTCATAAGAATTCCAAGAGACATTCCTTCTCGTAGAGGCATTTTGTAGAACAGAGCAATGACTACTGTCCCGAGAATCTTTCCCAAACAAGCTAAGATAGTGATGAACACTAAAAGCCCCCAAGCAGCAGGGTCTTTAATGGCTCTCATATCAGTTCTAAGCCCACTGATAGCAAAGAACAGAGGCAACAACAAACCAGACACAAAGTCCTCCAACTTCTCGATCAAAGAAGCACCCAAGTGGCCATTGGGAATCACCAATCCAAACACAAAAGCCCCAAAGATGGAGTGGATACCAATCGCATCCGTTATGAATCCGCTTATCATCACCCCTGTAAGGATCACACACACATAGAACTCGCTCACAGACTCTCCTTCCGGGGTTCGCCGTATGATCCAAGCTATTGCAGGTCGAACTGCAAAGAGGCAGAAAACAACATAAGCAGTTCCTGATAACACGACCCATAAGGATGCAAGAGGGTTGCCATTGTTCTCTGCAAGTGCAATGGCGAGTGCAAGGAGTACCCATGCACACATGTCATTCACAATGGCGGATGACATGGCAACCCTGCCGAGGTCAGTGTTGAGGAGCTTGAGCTCTGCTAGAATTCGTGCAAGGACAGGGAATGCAGTGACAGATAGAGCTACACCAAGAAAGAGAAGGAAAGTTCCTTCCTGGATGTCTTTGCTGATGGTGCTTCTAAGTATAAAGGAAGTGGCTGTGCCGATGAGAAAGGGAAGGATCATGCCAGACATGGCAATGACCACGGCCTTCTTTCCCGTTCTTTTGATTACACTGAGATCCATCTCCACTCCCACTAAAAACAGGAAATAGAGGAGCCCCACATTTGCCATAGTCTCCAATACTGTGACACTCCTCAAAGGGAACAACACCGATGCGAATGTCTCACTCCGACCCAAGCATGATGGTCCCAACAGTACACCGCCCTAACCAAAACAAACAAACAAAGAAAAAAAAATCCTTTTAACTGGTAAACTTAATACATCTATTTATACCAAGGCTGCCTTTGGAATTTGGATGAGGGGGTGCAAGTGAAATAAGGTGTTATGGACCGTTACTCTTGTTTTGTAATTAAATAGTAAAGGTAAAAATCTAAATTTTACCCTTTTTTTACCCTCTACTCTCATTTTTATGGTGCATTTGGATGATATGGGTAAATTTACAGCATTACCCTTGATCAGGGGTTATCCTTAACCAAGGGTTAGCTTTGTTGTAAAAATATTTTCAGAATAAAATCTAGACATTTTACGTTTACCCTTTGGTTACTAAATGCGATAAATGACGGTTATCCTCATTTACCCCATCACCCATGAAACAAACGTGGTCTTAAAAATCCCTTTGAAATAAAGGATATTCGTAATTGATTAACTACCTTTACAAAGTTTACCTCTCATTGGAACACAGCTCAAAGTATGAAGGAAGCCAAATACATTAGCACCGATAAAAACCCGTCTAAGAATTCCAATCTAACAAACAAAGTATTAATGAGAAAAGAGAGAAAAATGCTTACAATGATCTCAGAGATGACCTTGGGCTGTCGAAAAGGTTTAAGGATGAACACAAGGGTTCGAGTGACAACAACAACTAGAGTAAGCTGGAGGATGAACAATGGCAGGGAGTAGGCCAAAGGGTTGTCCCCTTGCCATATACCATTCGTTGTTATCAGCGTTGGTGCATAGCAGACAATTTGTGCATCTGTTACGTTCTCGTTTGACTCTAGCTGCTGCGCAGGTGCCATGCTCGTTTTTTTGTTTATAGATCTTTTGTTCAAATCAATTGTAGACCATGAAAAAGACCCCTAAACTTTAGTGATAAAGAAAGAAGAAAGAAGAAAACCCATGATGCTAAGATGTAGAAAGGTTTGTACAGAGAAAGAATAACAGCGGAGTGGGAAGAGATGGCATTTGGTGGAGAAATGGGAAAGCCACAAATTCAAAGAGAATGCCGTTTTACTTGAGTGGTGGGTCTATACGCGCCAACAATAGCTTTTGCTTTGAGATTAGTCTGGCATTCTTTAAATAGAATTCGCGGGAAGACCAGTTAGGTTACAAGTTTGACCATGGTTGAACAAGTGTTTATATAAAAAACTCTGAAAAAGAATTTAATCATATTGGTAAAATAGAATTATCTTAGAAATGAAAATAACTTTTTTATTGGCAATACATAAAAATTAAAATAAAATGTGGCAGATAGAATTAATTAAATTAAAAATAAAGAGCTCAAAAGGTAAAATATGATATCTAATTTAATGCAAAACTTAACACGTTATATTAAAAATGAAGAGTAGTTGAATATGAAAATGGAAAACTGAGTTTGTATTTAAAGAGAAAAATAAAATGCTATGATGTAGAAAATTCAATAGTTAATAAGGAGATACCTTAAATAAAAGATGAAATTGATATTTGAGAAAGTAATTGTAATGATTGGTTCCACTAATATGATGTTGTCCGCTCTGAGTTTTACATGTGGCCCGCACAACTTTCAATTGGTGAGTCAACCACTCTTGCTCTTAAATAGCCTCATGCTAGAAGGAAGAAGGTTAGGAATTTCCAATAAAAGTAGCAATGTATGACTTTTTTCTCCATAGATATGCTCCACAATATAGACTCCCTCTGTTGTAGGGTATTACAGTAATTATATTAATAATGCTACATAACATAGTAATTTTGAAATTTAAAATAAAAATAAGAATCATTAATTAAGAAAAAAATATATAACTAAATTATAATTCAACAATATTAATGGGAAGACATCTCTCTCTTGATCTCTTACATAGAGAAAAACTCAAAGGATGTTATATAACATAAATGATTTTATTTTAAAATCACATGTTCTTTAGGATTTAAAGAATTCAAAATACATGGGGCCTCATGATACCATCATTAAGTTCTGCATTTTAATCATCTATTTTAATAGATATTAAATATTTAAAATGTAGGATTTTCAAAATGAAAAGTATAGATACAAGGTTTGATATTAACACCATTTTAGATGTCCTTCCTGTGATAATTTCTTGCTTTAACTTATGTAAGAATGGAACATGTGAAAGAGATTTGATAGTGTTACCACTAGTTTTTATATCTTTATTTTTTATTTTTTGATCAATCGATATTTTAATGTTTTCCATTAATATTATCACATCTATTGTGTACCACCAATCCTTCATTTGTATAAGCAAGTGGTTTTTATGGAGAAACAACCACATACAATGACTTGGCGGCATTACCATAAGCTTTGTATCATTGTAATTTTTTTTTTTTTTGAACAATTGGGTAAGTTTATTCAAAAGCGGGAAAAAACCCAAAGAGATATAAGGATGAGATCAAAACACGAGCGAGAAAAAAAAAAAGAGGAAGCCCATAACCTGCGTCAGACACAAAAAAAACTTAAAAATCAGTAAAGACTCCCGTACCATAAAAAGAGAGAATGAGAATACTCAAACTGTTAGTTCAAGATTTAAGGTTCAAAAAATAGGAGTCATTAAAAAATATTAAATTTTCTAAAACAAATGGTGAAATGGCAAGGTTTGATGTTATTATTATTTAAGTCTCTTATATACGATCAACAAACTCGTGTATATGATATTATAATCAACATGCCCAAGACTACTTTAAGAATATTATGATCTCTCCCCTGATATGTATTGTTATGTGTGACACACTTTGGATAATGATATGGGTCTATTGCAAGTATCTATGATTGAATATAGAACTTTTCAAAAATTATTTAATTAGATCGATCAAGTTATTTTTTATATCAAGAAATTTAAACTGATTTAAATTATTTTTTTTGTAATCCTTACAATTGATTGATCTAACTATTTAAACATGGATCCTTTAAACAAACCTATGAACATGAAATTGCACATCAGTGGCTCAGTGCGTTGATGGCAGCGTATTAGACTACATTAGAATATAGGTTCAGTGTTGATGTACATCAACCAGTATGTGTTTACATTGACCCAATCATAATTATATTAAAGTCATCTATCTTATCTATTTGAGGTTCACAATTTCAACTGAACATGAATTAATTTTTCTATAAATCTGTTGCTCATCTAACATTCAAATGACTCAAACTTGCAAATTTACTATTTCAACAATGAATATTTACCATGTAATGTGTGTAATAAAGGCTTTTGTCGATATGGCATCATATTAATATTTTTTTCAAAGTATATTCTTCAAAGTTTGTAATTCCTGTATCTTTTTTTTAAATGAAAAGTTAGTATTTCATAAAAAATGAGGGAAAAGCTTAAAAATATACAACTAATTAGAGCCCACAACTCGGGCCAGATTAAAAAAAACAGAATTAACTTCAGAAGCAAAGGCTGGACCAAGAGAAAGAAAACATCAACAGAGCAGACTAGCCACAACACACAAAATGGGGGAGGCCCACACATAGAGAGGAGTCCAAATCTCGGCCGATATGAGATCTTGGATTTTGGACGTCCGAGATATCTCGATCAATATGAGATGTATCAGTCGTACATGTGAGATTTTCGTCGATATGATCGAGATCTCACCGATATCGGTCGATACGGCCGAGATTTGGCAAAAAAGAAAAGAAAGAGAAAGAAATATCGTCCGATATCGGCCTAGATATGGGCGATATTCGTGGGCCTAAAATCTGAGATCCACCATTTTTTTTTGATCCCTTGTGCCGAAGAGACAAAACTCTCAAACCGAGTCCAACTCCAGAAGCCCAAAGCCAGAATGATCCTCAGGCCCAGGCACAATCATATCGAAAGGGGAAAGGTTGAAGCAGATGAGCTGAGCAGTAGACAGGGGTCGAAATCTCTGAGAGAAAAAAAAAAGTTTGGCTGAATATTGGCCGATTTTTATTTTTTATTTTTTTAAAAAAATTCAAATATTGGTGTAGGTCAATCGGCCGTTATTTATATTATTTATTTTTTTAAAGAAAAGCTACCTTTTCAATATTTTAATGAATTTTTTTTAAAAAAAACCTAACGAGATTTAAAAAAAAAGAAGAGAAGATAGAAAAATTTCGGCCGACAGCAGATGAGTTCAAAACAGAACGTCCAGAGTGTCCGGCAAAGAGGAGATCCCAGCGAGGTGGGTACGAAGGCTCCAATGACCATCGTTGTCCATTATGCCGTGTCGCTAGTGAATGTAACGATCATCTCTTACAGTGCAGTTTCGCTGTGGAATGTTGGAGTCTCATTGCTTCCAGGTTTGACTTCGCTGCCTCTGATATGGACACTCAGTCTGATAAGCTTATCTTTAGTCTTTAGTCGACAGAGAATCCAAATCCATGCAATATTGGAGTGCCTGTTGATATAATAAATTATTTATATTATAATAAAAAAATAAAATACATGATTAAGGTGGAGTTTCCTATCAACTTTTAAATTTATTGTATTAGATCAAATGAATAAAAATATATAAATGAAACTTTTTATAATTGTTAATCTCCACTTCAATATGATAATATTAATCTTTTAGTAGAAATAGTTTAAATTAAAATTGACTTGCAAGTTTTTTGAATTTCACGTATATACAGTACATGAAAAACCATATTAATACTATGTCAGTTTAGCTCAATATTTATATTTTTTACAATGGTTAGATCCCATCACATCTTAAAGTATCTTGGGATAAAATTCTAAGGAGGATAACCGTTAGTCATTAGATAAATATATATTGAAATTAATAAAATTCTACTATTAATTTTGATAAATTAATTTTTTTGAAAAGCTACATAGTCTAGAAGGTGTTTAATTATTTTAAATAAAAAATATTATTTTACTGAAATAATGAAATTATGTCACTGTTATCAGCAGTAAAAAAAACCCAAGAACGAAACGCCATTCTTTTCCGAGCATGAATCTCGATCGAGCTCCCGTCGTATCCACAGAACCCAGATCCTTTCAATCTCCCTCTTCATCACGCACAACCCCAATTTCAAATACTGAGAAACAGTAAAAAACCCTCTCTTCTGCACCAGATAGGGGAAGAAATCATCATCCGAATCATGGCCTTTGATGGTGGTGCTCGTATAGAGAATGTCTTTGGTTCCAGATTTCTCACCAGCTGTTTGATTGGCGGTCTCCTGCTTGGGGCCTCCGTCTTTGGAATCCTCAGGAAGAAGAAGAAGAAGAAGCAGCCGGTTCGAGTTTACATGGACGGATGCTTCGACATGATGCATTATGGGCACTGTAATGCTCTACGCCAGGCCCGTGCCCTTGGCGACCAGCTCGTTGTTGGCGTGGTCAGTGACGCCGAGATCATTGCGAATAAAGGCCCTCCTGTCACTCCCCTTCATGAGAGGTTGATTTCCATTCTCTCTTCCTGGTTGATTTCCATTCTCTCTTCCTGTTCCTCTTTATATTTATAATCTGTTTTAAATTGTAATATGACTCGAATCTCAGGGCTTCTTTTGTAATCCATGATTCTTGACTCTTATTGGAATCTTGTCATTGTTGTGGTCACCATCATAATTAGAGCCATTCTTTCTTTTCGGGTTGTTACTTGCAATTGGATTTGTAATTTTTTCTCTTCTATTTTACCATGGATTGATGCATTAGGACTCAAAGCCACGGCATTGCAATTGTAATTATGAACAATTACCAACTGCAAAATGGCTTTTTTCATAAAGAAATAAGCAGAGGTGCGGGGTACTGATCCCTGTACCTACTGGTGTGCTAAGCGAGTGGTCTACCAACTTAATGGGATTTCGTGAAATTCATAAATTCATCATTATTATTAATGTCAAATCTATTGTCCTATCTATCTAGGGTTGACATTATGAGTTTTACTGTTCCTCTCCCTCAATCCTATACTTAATTATGTATCTTTCACCATGCAGTATAGCATGCCTTGTCTTATCAACCTTGAAATTGTAAGAATGAGCACTTAACAACTGCAAAAAAGGATTTTATCATAAAGAAATAAGTGGAGGTGTAGGGTAGTAGGGTACTGATCTTTGTATCATTTGGCATGCTTAGCAAGTGGTCTACCGTCTTGATGCGTCCATGAAATTCCTGAATTCGTCATTATTGTCATTGTCAAAGCTATTGTCCCATCTATCTAGGTTGGGTTTATGAGTTTTATCTGTTTTTCCTCTCAGTCCTATCACCAATGATGTTATCTCTGTAATTTATTGTATCGTCTGATTACCTTATGTCTTTAATGGCCTAAACTCTCTCCAAATACATTCCAGTTGCAATCTTACAACTTGTTGCACCAAGCCTTTTTTTTTTTCTGGTTAAAGGTTATTTCGACATTCACAACAATAATTCGATGTTTGATGGAAGTGAATTTCCTATATTTCCCACCAGAGAATAAGTTGTTTGTATGAGCAGAATTGTATTTCTAGTGGCTTCTTTTCAGTTCTTCATGCTTTCATGCTATGTCAAACATGTTTCTTTTCACTTTTATGGATAGTTCTTTTTAATTGACGTACCATTCTGTTTCCTTGAACTTTTTCCTGAATATTATGCATTTTAAGGTACCTTGATTTGTGAGCGCACTGAATCTTTCACACATTGGAAGGTTAATCGTTCAACTATAAGCTTGTTTAGAGATGCAGGTTGGTGGGATATTTTTATATATCCTTCTCTTTTCTTCTGATCCAGGACCATGATTCTTGATTGTCCTGGTACTGTTTGGGGGGTTGCAAGGCAGGGAAATGCTATCTGCCTAATGTGATTTCCAATTTATATGCTGCTCCAGACTTAAATAATCACCCATTTATCAGAATCCGAACCAATTTTGATTATGGGATACTGAAATGCAGCATTAAATTTATGTAGTGTAGCCATAAATGATTGGATTTGGTTCAAGCTTCTATGTTTTTTTGTAGCTCAACAAACATCTCCTTCATTGATGACAACCTTTTTCCAGTTTTATTTTTTTATTTTTTTCATTTTCTTTAGTTCACTCATGAAGCTGAAGCTAACATAATTTTCTTTTATTTGCTTTTTAATTTTGAAATGCAAAAAAAATATGATCGGAGGAATTATCTTATTTTTCCTGTTACTTGATTTTTTCCCTTAGGATGATCATGGTGAGTGGTGTGAAGTGGGTGGATGACATCATCCCTGATGCACCCTATGCAATCACCAAGGAGTTCATGAACAAGTTGTTCAATGAGTATAATATAGATTACATCATTCATGGAGATGACCCCTGCCTCCTTCCCGATGGAACTGATGCATATGCCCTAGCAAAGAAGGCTGGCCGTTACAAGCAAATAAAACGAACAGAGGGGGTTTCGAGCACTGACATTGTTGGTACCAATTCTGGCTTCTTGTATATTACTTCCTGATTATGGATAGTCTGGATGTAAGTTTATTTAATGATTTTAATAAGAGAGTGAAATGATTTTTCTAATAAGAAAACAGAACAATGATACACATTGAGCATCAACTCTTTTTTTTTAAAAAAAGACACATAAAGCAAAGCTAGGGAGACTTGAGATGAGGCTTGTTAAGGAAGAAATTGCAAAGGAAGCTACACATAAACTTAATCAGAAATGAAACCAATGCAAGTAATTCTTTTTGTCTTGAGCATTCCTTGTCAATGAGTTTCCTAGCTCATTGGAAGATCTGGGGTTTTAGAAATCATGTGACTGTCCTTAGAGATCAGGTTCCTTATCTCCTCCAATATGTCCAAAAGCCTCCAAGGATATAACATGCAATTCTTTGACCATTTACCAAATGCATTAAGAATCATCTTCTGTAAAGGCTGAAGCAATTCCCAATTTATACAGGTCTCTACATCCTTGGCTCAGATTTCTATCTTATTGGTGTTAGCAATACTTGCAAGAATAGAAACGGAGAGAAGGTTTTCACCCTTGTGGTTATAGATGGCTCCACCAATTTCTCCCATAATATCATCTCTAGGTCATGTTTGTGTGTTCTGACACAAAAAGTTAGAGTGGAAAACCAACTTCACTACCCCCTCCATAGGAAAGTGGTTTTTTAAGGGTTTTAATTTGCACACTCCTTGTATTTTCCACCATTTAAATGGTGACATGTATGCAAAACGTTATAAGGGAATGTCCCATTGTATCAAATTTAGGAGTGTTTCAATCATTAGGCCTTTCAATAATTTATATATATATATATATATTGAGATTATTTTGTGTCTTTTCATTTAGTATTTTTATAGTTTATAGTTTTTGAAATTTTGAAGCAGCCAATTTATTTACTAGGGGATATTCTAGTTAACTTTGTCTCCTTTGCTTGTTGGGACTTTCTTGCTATATCCTTTTTATGTATAATTTCTCCCTTTTATTTGATGTTTTGGGTGTATTGGGGTGAAAAGGTTTTCCTGCTCATCGTTGGTGCACTTCTTGTTCACCCCATCCCCCACCCCTTAAAGTATCTATCACCACTTCAAAAAGCAAAAAAAAAAAAAGGAGAAGTAAGAGGAGGAAGAAGAAGCTATAATATTGCTCACATTGATTAGAAAATCATTTCATTGGACTTCATATATAAAAATGAAGAAAGGTGGCTAAAAGAAAATTAAGGAGGTTCATTAGGTATTGGTAGTGAATGGTTATTAGGTGAGAGGTGTATCAGTTTATTAAGGTGGGGTTACGTGGGGATTTTAGCTATGGGCAGTGGGGATTACTTCTATATGGTGCTGACAATTTTATTGCAGTTCTATTTTTAATACATTTTTGTTACCATCTCAAAAAGGAAAAAAGTATTGAACCTCATATGGAAATGAACTCCATGTGCTATTAATAATCTGTTTTGTTTTTTTAGTCCTTCATATAATGATACAGGAAGACAAACTTATATTATGTTCCCCACTTTGCCACCCCCTCTCCAACCCCACCCAATATGCACGTGCGCACACACACTGAAGTAATAGCTATGTGGCACATGAAGTCATCACTCAGCTTCTAATTTTAGATAATAAGTGTAATGTCTCAATATATATTTAGAAACTTTGTCTTGTAGACCTAAATTCATCCTCTGACCATTACCTATTTGCTAAATTTTATGCACTTATTAATGAGGAATTACAACATTTTATGGAAACAGGTCGTATGCTTCTATGTGTGAGAGAGAGGTCTAGTGCAGAGAGTCATAATCATTCTTCTTTACAAAGACAATTTAGCCATGGGCATAGCCAAAAATTTGAAGATGGTGGATCCGGTAGCGGAACTCGAGTGTCTCATTTTCTTCCAACATCTCGAAGGATAGTGCAATTCTCAAATGGAAAGGTATTTCGACAATGCTTAATATGATCTAATTTGTAAAAATCCATTCATATTTGGGCTTTCTCCTATAATATCTTTTTTTTTTTTGGGATTTTTGTTGCATTTTATTATCAATAAATTAGTAGAAAAGATATAAAGAAGTTTTTTCATTGTAGTTCTTTCGTGTGTATGATCATTTAGCTGGTTTTACATAATACATAAGTTCTTTAAATTAGTGATTCCTTGTCGTTTGTCAAACAATGAACCACTCATATTTGGTGTTGAGAGATATCTCACCATTGATCAACCTGGATGCTTTGAAGAAGAATGGTATATAAACCTTTCAAGAATTAGAATATGAGTGAGAGTTCCCATTTAAATGCTAATAGCATTGGCTGGAGATTTCATGTAAGCTTGTAATATAGCAGAATGTTCTCTTTGCCTCAAGGTTGTAGGTTTGAGTCATTACGAAAAGTTGACTATCAGAAAGGTTGCAGGTTTGAGTCATTTAGGAAAATTTGACATTAGAATGCAATAAATTCTTTTCCTTTTTTTTTGTTGATAATATGACGTTTATTAGAAAATGTAGAAAATGAAAAATTCTAGATACGGATAAATAACAAAGAATAGAAAATGTATTGGTTCTGCAAACCTTCACGGCTTACTTGGATCCTTTTCATCTCTTTTTGTTATGTGGAGAAAGAACATCTCAAAACAAGGAAAAAATGTTTTGTTGATTAAAATCAACTCATACAGTATAGTTTCATCAGAAAGTAGAAGAAACTTCAATCATAAATCAAATTTCGAGATCAGCTAATGACAGGGCAGACTTGTTAGCTAAGCAGGGGGTAAATCTGATTGAAGAGATTCATGGCAATTGAGTAATTGGCTTGTTGGAGTTGGGTGTGGTGGTACTGTTTTTAGCTTTTTGATTTTTGGCTGTAATTGTTTTTTTTGACGACAAAAAACTGCAAGACCCCACCTATCCTTGAGTACGAGGCGTTGGGTAAAACTTCGGATGCACGTAGTCCCTTGCAAGCCATGGGCATCGGGTTACTACGGGGCTCGAACATGGGACCTTTGCTTCCTGAGCCAAAGTTCTATCAGTTGGCTTACACCCTGTGAGGTATTTTTGGCTGTAAATTTTTACAAAAACATTTTTGCCTGTAAATTGTTTGGCTATGTTTATTTTTTTTCTTCTCAAAAAACCTATTTAAAAAATCAGCGTAATAATAAATTGGAATGCTTTCAGATGAAAGATTTGACAATTGGTATGAAAAGATAGAATATATGAAGTTAGTCGATATGATATTAGGGATTATTAACAAATTAAAATTGAAAAAGACCTAAAGTTATATTAATAGAAAAATTTGATACTTGACACAACCATAGAACCAAATATGGGGTCCAGTTTGGATATGGTTAGTACATGGGTGTTGGCTAAGTGTAGGATAGAAGAGTTTCTTATTGATTAAAGGGTGCTTCTATAAGATGAGAGACTTATAATGCTATTGAAGCTAAATGTTGGGTGATGGAAAAAGATATGTAGATAAAGTAGTGACAATGGAGATGTGTATGTTAAGATGTCAAGATAGTGTGTGGTATGAAGTAAAAGATAAAAAAATCAATTAATTTTTTTTTTTGAAAGATAAAAAATGAATGAAATAGTTACAATGGAGATGTGTATGTTAAGATGTTAAGATTGTGTGTGGTATAAAGTAAAAGATAAAAAAAAAAATAGAAATGAGTACACTAGAGGAGCCTAAAGGTTGCCCCCAACATAAGATAACAGAATGTCACAACCTAAAGGTTTTCGGGGACAATTTGGAATCTTATGTTAAGATGTTAAGATTGTGTGTGGTATAAAGTAAAAGATGAAAAATGAATGAAGTAGTTACTATGGAGATGTGTATGTTAAGATGTCAAGATTGCGTGTGGTATAAAGTAAAAGATAAAAAAATTAGAAATGAGTACACTAGAGGAGCCTAAAGGTTGCCCCCAACATAAGATAACAGAATGTGACAACCTAAAGGTTTTCGGGGACAATTTGGAATCTTATGATTCAGTCTCCATGTGTGTTCAAACCAAATGTATTGACTGGGCCATTCACTTGACGGTGTTCCAGGATTTCTGCAGATCTGATCTCTTTAGAGCCTGGAAGGAGTGCATCAATCATCCCTACCCTTCATTGTCTCTTCTGTTTATTGGTGTCCTTCTGAATGTTTTTTTTTTGTTTGTGTTCTTGTTTGTATTTTCTTTCTTCTTTTTCTTCTTTTAGGAGAGGTGGTACTAAGTTTTTGGAGTAGGGTTCTTCAGCTATAATGTGGGCGATCTCCTTGTATCCTTCCTTTTTGATTCACTTCTCTCTCTCTCTCTCTCTCTCTCTCTCTCACACACACACACACACACACACACACACACATTAACGAAATTGCCATTTCAAAAAGAAGAAGAAGATTACAGAATTTCATTTAAGAAAGGTTGGGCACATATGCATAAGACCAAAAACTGCACCTAGTTGAAAAAGTAGAATGTACTAGGAGAATGGTGAGGACATTTGGGACTCGGATATATGTGGTAATAAAGGACTTGATAAATTGTGGAGTGACAAAAAACATGATTCTTAATAGCATTGAGTAGAAAAAGTAGAACTCATTAAGTTAAACCAATAATGGAAAGGATGGCTTTAATGATGATGGTTAAAGAAAATTGTTGACTTTTGGAATGCTTCATCCTTGTTTTGTATATGATTTGATTCAACTTAAGATGATTTTGTTTGTGATAATATTAAAGGTGGGTGACACTTTTGTGGCTTGATATATGATATGGTTGTTGGAAAGTAGAACTCAAGAAGCTGATCCAAGATAGATGAGATAAATTACCTCGGTAATGATTACAATGCATGTGGTTATCCTAATGTGAATTAAAATGGTTTATTTTTCTTTAGGTTCTCATTATGCTTAATGGTTTGCTTGTAGGGGCCTGGGCCAGATGCTCGCATAGTTTACATAGCTGGTGCATTTGATCTATTTCATGCTGGACATGTAGAGGTATAATCTAGTCCT
The DNA here is from genome assembly GCA_022113865.1 of Chimonanthus praecox. Taxonomy (NCBI): domain Eukaryota; kingdom Viridiplantae; phylum Streptophyta; class Magnoliopsida; order Laurales; family Calycanthaceae; genus Chimonanthus; species Chimonanthus praecox. Next base: position 4,542,105 of record CM039094.1, read on the forward strand.
ATATGTTTGTTGCATTTTTTATTTTTTTTTGAAATGGTGTTGCATATTTAGTTGTTATTTAATGACTAAATTTTGTTGTCTGCCATGTTAAAATTGCCCTTGAATATGTTAAATAAAGATTTTTTTTTAGTTTCCTTTTTGGGATTTTGTTTTTTCTTTCTTTTTTTCCTTTTCTTCTTATTCTTTTGTTGGTGGTGGGGGTTGGGGATGGGGTGGATGAGGAGAGGTTGTGCACCACATAAATTCATTTTCTTCTATTTCTAAAGTGTTGCCTTTTTCAATTTTATTCCAGTTTTCTTCACAAGCAATTATTTAGACTCATATATGTCTTGTATATCCATTTCAAAAAAAAAATGTCTTGTATAATCTTAATATGGCGCTTAGAGATGGACTTTTTCCTTCAGATTTTTATCAAATTATTTGCATCGACGCTCTATTGAATATGCTTTCTCTAGATTATAAGAAATTATGTGCAATTTTTTCTTCTCTCAATTTTTTTTCTATAAGCTAAAATTGGCAATATTTCTATATTTTCCTTATAATCATCTCAAATAAAATGAGAGATTAATTATTATAAATCTAGGAACATTGCTTCTATCATGAATCTACCTTGCATCATCCCTACTTGGTTCTTGGAATGACTAAATTTTTTGCCTTAGACCTTGCTCTATTTTCCTCTCCTTAAGGTTTGTATTATGGTTCATAAATTTGGTTTCATGATAGCATAGTTTTGACCATCTCTTTGCTCTTATAATTTTTTATAAAAAGGGACCATTTATCTATTTATTGACACTTTCTCGTGCTTAAGATTTGTTGAATTATTTGGTTATTCAAGAGAGTCCATTACCCACCAGTAACACCCAATTCTACTGGCATGCCATCTGGCCTGAATGCCCTAGTTTTCTTCATGTTTGCTTAGGCTATCTTAATTTCCATCTGGGTGTTTATATTTTTAAATATCCAATAACGTGGTTCTATTTCATGAACTATAATCCCTACATGCTTGGTTTTTAACTGCTTTGTAAAATAATTTTCCCATTTTCATCTGTAATGATCCTAACATGGTTGAGACCTTCAGTTTTGCATTTATAATCTTGGCAAGCTTTCTCACACAAGTATAAAGGAAATCAAGGATAAAGATAAAAATCAAAGCTATCATAAGTTTTGTTATTGGAATCTCCAAGCACATCTTTGGTGACTTCTTCAGTACAGTGCCCTTTGCTTCTATAACATTTCAGAATGCAAAGTGATCTAATTTCAGTTCCTGAATATATTTTCTTTGAGAATTTCCACTACCTCATTGTTGGTGGTACTTTGTTTGCTCATTAGTCTTTGAAAGATGATCCACCGTGCACCTCTTATGGTGCGCACTTCATCCATACCTAGGGTTGGGGTTTACCAAGTGATGCTGCGAGGCCCATCGAAACCCTTTTATCTGAATACAAGGTCTGCCAAAACGTCCCCTTTCCCCCTTCCCTCCACCACCAAAAAAAGGTCACTTTAAATTCAATCCCTAAACTTTTTTTGGATTTTAAAGTCATGGCTTCATTGATCCAATCAAGACGATCTTGTGTGGGCCACATATTCAAACATAGACATTTCTAATGCATCCATCACCATCATTATTGGTGGGAATCCGTGCACACCATAAGTTAAGGATGTGCAAGGGATCATTTCACCTTGGTCATTTGGCTTCTATATGAACATCCGAAATTGGTAACCTTTTGTCTGATATGAGACTCTATCATAGAATGACTTTATGGTCTTTAGAAGTATGATGCAAATCTTGTGCTTGTACTATTCTGTAGAATTCAATATTGTAAGTTCAATATTGATGCTTTGACCAGCTCTGTTTCTCGCTATAAAGGCAACTAAGCACCACTCTAGTGCCAACGGCAGAGGCATTACATTTGAATTGAGAAGTCTTATCAAAATCTGGAAGTTCCAAAACAGGTTCTTTGTTCAGCTTATCCATAATGAGCTAAAATCTTTTGTTGGCTACTTAAATTTAAACGAAAGGTCCTTTCTTCAACCCATTTGCATCTGCTCATTCATCCCAGGCCTATGATATGTCATTAGTTATCCAACAAACTGAACCCTCCCTCTGCTCTACAAGGTCTCCTCATTTATCTCTTGCCTCTGTGCACCTTAGTATAGCAACCATCCTATATCAGGCCAGCACCGCCTCTGCCCACAAAGCTGACCTCTCTGCATTGTCAGTCTGTCTCCATCCAAACCATGGCTATTCTTGTTTCAATCACCCGCCATCTGGTGCGTGCAACTGATGCTCACTATTAGTATCACCTGTCTATCTTCTTCTGCTTAACCATTATCAAAACCCATCGGCATAACTGCATTGGTCGATACCTGTATGGCCCCATCAAATCTTCTGTTTCTGCCTATATTTGCCTCAGCCAAACACATTAGAACTCATAATCGAACACTATTTTGTGTCTGTGCATAAATCTAAAATTAGCTGCCATTGATCTCTTTCCTTTTGGGTCGCATCTTCATTTGTCAATTGTTGTTCCAATCCTCAGTTTCATGCCAGGTTGGCTTTCCAAACCCACTCCCTTCCAGGTTCCTGTTTACCCCAAGACTCGCTGTCTCCTTCTTGCTCCGCATTTCCCTGCAGAAGTGTCATCTTTCCTAGCTTTGTTGCATTTGTTGCCCCAAGATTATTCCTCCTCCGCATCTACCCCCTAGCATCCATGGTCCTTTATTCACTTCAGTCACTCATTTGCCCCTGTTTTGTCGATCTCTATCCATCCCATGTATGCTTTCCCACTCAGAGTTCAAGACCTGGTCCTCCCTAAGTCCATCAACTTTATTCGTTTCCATTTTCCTTCACTTTTTTTTTTTTTTTCATTCTCAGTTTCTGTCTTTGAACCCTGCCCATATGCCGAGTACTTCCATTCTTAGTTTCTTCGTATGTCATCATGGTACTGATGACCTATTTGTGACTTTAACCTGTCTGTGAAACAATTTTGTTTCTCCTATCAGTTCCACACAAAGTGGTATTTCCATTTGTTCTTTCAACCACCTAGCTCTAGGCTTAGATCATCTGTATAGATCTGATTGTTATGGCAGTTGCTTGTATCTTCCACCTGCTTCATGTGGATCTGTTCTCTTGTCCTTTTTTTTTTCCGTTTTGAAGGATTATGATTTTTTTGTTGGAGGGAAAGAACCCTCAAAAAATACTGCAAAGAAAACAGATACAAGGTAAATCAGCAGGTGAAAAGGCCTACACCAACATCAAGATCTGTACTCTTGTCTTTGGATTTACATTTTGGCAAATTATTTGCTGGATATACTAAAATTGAGGTTTTAGTCGTGGTGATCATCCCTATCTACTGGTCTTGTTGATTAGAATCATCAATCTCTGTGTCTGTTTCCATCTTTTATTGTTGATCTTAATCAATGCTTCAACTGTAGAGCAACTGATTAACTGTTGGCTCCTCTAGATGGTGTCATCCAACAATTCAAACCATTGGATTATCTAGTTAAATAAATTCAAACTCAAGTTGGACCACAATTATATTCAGATGTAAGATGTTATGATAAGATATGATATGGCAGCATCACTACTAGATTAGGATTACCACTATATTAGGTAAGTTACTATCTTCTTCTTCTTCTTTAAAAGGTATGTAAGTTGCTGTCTGTTATATGGCTTTCACATCTAACACACCATTTTTATGCAATTCTCTTTTTATTAACACATATACATGTCTTGAAATGAGTCCTCATCAATTCTATTGCCTTTGCCCTTGTTTTGTTGTTTTGATTCTATGTATAGCGCTTGCCATAGTTTTTCTATTATGTTTTGGTGTGGCGGATTTCTTTGCGAAGAACGGCATTGGTGGCTCGAATTGTGGCACCTTCCAGTTACCAAGAGGATAGTTCATTTTGTACCAGTGGTGTTTTCATTTTAGTCTTTGGGATATGTTGTCGTTTTGTTGCTTTTCTTTGTTTTTTCTTTTGGGTCTAAGTCTCTTTGACCTTGTGCTTCTTGTTTTCGTATTTGTTCTTTTTCAATAAAAGTTTTCTCTATTACCGCTCAAAAAAAAAGTATGTAAGTTGTTGTCTGTTATATGGCTTTCACATCTAATGGAAACACACCAATTTTATGAATTCTCTTTTTATTAACACACATACATGCCTTGAAATGAGTCCTCATCAATTCTATTGCCTTTGCCTTTGTTTTATTGTCTTGATTCTATGTATAGCGCTTGCCATAGTTTTTCTATTATGTTTTGCTGATAATTGTTGCTTGATGTCTAGATACTGAGGCTAACTCGGGACCTTGGAGATTTTCTATTGGTTGGGATTCATACTGATCAAACTGTCAGGTAATTAGACTTCCGTTAGGTTTCTTCATGTATTGCTTTCACATTTCTTTAATTCCAAAATCTGTGTTTATTGAGAAATCTTCCTTTTGAAAGTTGTTCTCTTGAGTAAGGATCTGTACAAAACTTTGTAGATCTGTGTGCGATCATAGATTCTCATCAGATTGAGGACATTCATCATTAAGAGTGCGCATATCGCTACCACAAGTGTGGGTTCAAGTCCTATGAGTGTTAGATTGATAGTCAGGCCATGGAAAATGTTTGTCAAATCAAATTATGAGTGATAAATCTAATTATGATAATTTATGTTTCCATTTGTCAATTTTTCTGTTATCATTCAAAAAAAAATTAAAAATCTAATCCAATTACAATAATGATGCTTCCATCTGTCAATGTTTTGTTATCATTCGAAAAAGCAAAAAATCTATCTGACAAACCATGCAAGTGCTTCATTTAATTTTAGCCTCATTTATTGGAATATATACATGCAATTTATGACTCAGTTAAACGAATGAGATAACAATGTTCAAGATCTTTCTGTAGGCCCGTCTTTCTTGGTTTTCGGTATGACTTTGTTGCTTGATCAATTACTAAATTTTCTTAATTTAATAAAGAATTTTCCTTACTGACTCCTGTAGTACTAATCGAGGAGCACACCGCCCAATAATGAATCTTCACGAGAGAAGCTTGAGTGTTCTGGCCTGCCGATATGTGGATGAGGTGATAATCGGTGCTCCGTGGGAGGTGTCAAAAGATATGGTTGGTTATTTTTCATCTAGAATTTTGTAATGTACTTTATGATTTCCATATCTCATACTTTTTTCTTTTGCTTTTCTTATTTCATGAACTAAATCTGATAGAAACTTGAAATGTTAATTCTGCATGAGTGGTCAGAATATCGACACTTTGGAGATCATGAAAAAAATGAGCTATCAACTTGTTTGGGTATTAAATTATTGTTTTTCAATATTAAACGAAAGAATTAACCATCATGTCATATCATCTATCACGATTGGGTATGAAGGACATCAGCTCTCATACCTGATTGGAAAGAGGGGTTATCGTTTCTCTATATGACAATTTTTGTGTTTTTAACATATCGACATTAGTTTCTGTGGCACTGTTGAATGTTAAATATTCAGAGTATATTTGCTTTTGAGATATATCTTAAACATTCTTTGCCTTTCTATATAGTTTCAACTCTTAGATGTTGAAATGTCTATTCACAAATACTGGGCAGGGAATAAGGCTCAACAACAATCTTCATTTGGGTACTGTAGATCTTTTGGAGTAAAATGTTTTTTTTTTTGAAAATTAAAACAAGTATCGTTATCATTAGGCTACAATAACTTTTATTATTGGAGTAAAATCTAATATTTGTCACTGTTGTAGATAATATATACTAATCACATATTGCCCCTGTATGAGCACAATAACCTTAGAACATTTACCAAGAAGGAAACCAACATAAACTGTCTCAATTCTGTATCAGACAACCTTGTCATTGAGATCATCTTTCCCCATACTGCACTGGAAATTTACTGGGGAAGGGCTGTGGTGTTGATGATATGGGTTCTCTAATTTTACATCTCAGTGTAAGTTTACTTGCATCTTTTGAAAGGCACTAGTGAAGTTGGATTGAGATTTTTTTTTGAGTGGTAGTTGGATTTGAGATTGTTTGATACTCCTATGAAGCAGAATCACCTAATCTTACATAGTGAGTTGCTTACAACTGGGTGTTGCGTTCTTGTTAGAGGAGATTTGTCCTGTTGGCAAGCAAGAATAACCTGCAAGTCCAGTTTAGAAGTTGGGTGTGACACTTCTATCCATTACTTCTAAGTTCTAATATATTGGTAAGGTTAGTTTAGAAATTGTCCACGTGGGTCTCTGAATATATGGTTTAAGTATTTATTGTTAGAAATGAGATTTTTTTTAAAAGATAGAGATGGGAACTATGTATCATGATTTTTTTTCTCGAACAATTAACTGCAATAATTAGGCTACAATGTGTGTATACTTAACTTGTATATCATAAAAATGGCCTTCCAAAACATAGTTAGCAATTCGGTGTACGGTAAAGTGAAGAACAAAAATAATTCATGTATGGGTATGGATATGATTAAATATTTGGCCGTAGAAAGTAAATACTTCAAAAAGTGGGGAATGGATATGTATGGGTATGGTACATCCTATTTGAAAGATTTGGAGACCAAAAACTTGGCTAGTTTATTATATAAATTTAACATATTTGTATTTTTTAATTTAGTAAAATATTTTAAATTAAAACAAAGACTTAAATCTATTTTTTCAATTTAATTTTGTTATAAAAAAATTTAGAAGAAAACTGACTTTAAGAGACTTATTTTTTAAAAGAAAGTTTTATTTATAATATATGTTAAGTAAGAAAAAAAGCACATGAAATATTTACGAAAAATTTCATTTCTTTATCTTTTTTTAAATGTCCAATATTTAGAACAACATCAATTACCTTGAGAAAAAAGAAAATATTTAAACTATGTTTTTCTATGACATAAAAAGGAAGAGAATATATAAGAGCTAAGGTAGTCGAATGATTCGTGAGATATATGTTATATAATACATGTATTAAATGTTTGTGCCCAATTATAGATGTATAATTGAATTGTCTTTGGTATTTATCTTTATTTGCCGTTGTTTGGAGTCTTTGGTGGAAATGTAATAACAAGATTTTCAAAGGGATGACTGAAACCGATTTGTCTGTTGCTAGACATGCTCTCACCAAGTGTGCATCATGGCGGCTGCTCTTCAGGAATTCAGAAATATTTCCATGTTTGACATTCTGCGTGCTTGGAAAGAATGTGCTGACCTTGCATGATCTTTTTGTGTTTTGTGTTGTGGCCTAGTTGTTGGCTTTTTCTATGTGTGATTTCTTTTTCAGTTTGTGTTGATTGTTGTTTTTTATCTGCCCTTTCCATATGTATTTGCACCTCTGGTGCCATTTTATCTATTAATATATGAACCATTTCAAAAAAAAAAAATATTGAAGTGTCTTGGAAAAGTACTTGGAGAACACAATTTTTTTTTAAAAATGTACAATAGGGGTATAATACAAGTATTAAATGGAGAATTAAAATATCTTTGAACTTGAAAAGTTGACCCTAGATAGATGAGATTTTTTACTTTGATGATGATGATGATGTTGTTCCAAACTAGCTTATGAGACCAGTCCTATTCACTTCAAAGTTCATATGTTCCCTAGCTAGCTTGGACGATGAACTACATGAGTGGAATAAGTATGTTAAGTGTTGATTGTGATTCATGAGGGAAAACACTTATGATTATTATGTTAGTTTTTTATTTGAAATATAACAACATGTTACAAATTGGTCCCTTAATCAACTAATGTAAATGTAGGTTCAAAAACTTATGCATCTGTATTCCACTGTTGTACTGCAAGTAAGAGAATCTGATTAGCTAGATGAGTGTTTGCATGCTTCTAAGTATGTTTTTCATATGATTATGGGGATATGCTCATCAGATCATCAAAGGAAAGCTTCTTGTGGAGTATACAGGTTTTCCATTCTTATCATAGGCATAGTTGGACAAGAATAAATGTTGGATAGATTTGGAAAATAGCCAAATAGGTAGTACCAATTCAAAGAAAGTACCACTAACTATGGTCCTGTTTGGCAATTGTCCTCCCTGAGAAGATTGATGTTGTGGATAAAGATGAATATGTATTTCATATGCTGTTTTTTATTCTGACATGGTTTGAAACATCTCAAGTTTTGAAAGTTCTAATAATTAAAAGATCTTTACTTATTGTGATTTTTGGTTATCTGACTAAGTATTAATCAGTGCAGATTACAACCTTTAACATCTCATTGGTTGTACATGGAACAGTTGCTGAGAATGATTTTCAGAAGGTAAAATACCAACAAAAATATTAATGATGATTTACTTATATTAAGTAGGAATTGACTTGTTTTCTGTTGGAAGCGGTTAAGATTTGGTGTTTATTTCTCCAGGGCAAAGTGAATCCTTATGCAATTCCAATGAGCATGGGTGTCTATCGACAACTAGAAAGCCCTCTAGATATCACGACTAGCACAATTATTAAAAGAATTGTATCAAATAACGAGGCATATCAGGTACCAATACACTTATCTTGACTGCTCCATCCATGTTGAATGGTGGTGGTTTCCTCCTCTTTTTTTAATCTTCTTCTTCTTCTACTATTATCCTTCCGTGCAAGAAATCTATTCCCTCTCAAAATCTGATATCTAAATCCATTGAAATTAATTCATTTCAAATATCCATTTTGTATTTTTATCTCTTTTGCAAAGTCAAAAACCATTATCCCAAATAGACCATAATATGGCTGCAAGAATTGTTTCTACATCACTTCTACCTGACTTGTTGGAAAATACACACCCCTCTATCCCACCATCCTTTCCTTATCCACAAGCACTTATACAAAGCTAGAAAATTTCCAAATCCCAAATCACTGGTGATAAGTCACATGTAACAAATAAGTGATCAGTGGATTCCTCTTTTTCAGCACACAGAACTCGTGATAATCTGCATCAATCGAATAAATATTCCTTAAATTTGTAGCCATTAATCTTTGGCCAAGAAATGATTGGTTATAGTGGTTTCTTTTACCTGCTCCTTCTATTGTTTCAAATTAGATTGAATGGCCAGAAACAACCACGACTTTTTATATGTCTAATCAACAATGGCTTCTTGAATTTGGCTGGGATAGGAGTCCACCAACATGAGGAATCCTGATTGGACACTCATTCCATTCATTGCAAGCTGCATATGCTGCATTAGCATGAGAATCTACTTCAGTTTCATTTAATTTTTGTAGAAAAATAATTTCTTCACAACCTGTTTGAAGTTCCAAGGTCACTTTATCTCTTATTTATGCTGGGTGCATAATGTTGAGCCTGGGCCTAACAATTCTTTCCATGGTTTTTGTAGAAACGTAATGAGAAGAAGTCAGAGAGTGAGAGAAGGTACTATGAAGAGAAGACATATGTTTCCGGCGACTGAGTTTCAGACAACCCTGTCTTTTGGGCATAGGGACTAAATCCCTTTTTTTGCAGAATTGATCTACACTCATCATCAACATGATTCATTTTTCTAGAAATTCTTCAGGACTGTTTGGAAGCTTTTCAAGCTCATCAACTGATTGGTGGTTGGCATCTGTATGGGCACCTGAAGGGGGGGTTTTTTTTTTTTTTCTCTCTCCTTTTTCTGTCACAGTATTCTGGACATTTTTTATCCTCCTAATGTTTTGCACTTACAGTTTTTGTGATTTTATTTAAATGGGAAATGTTTATTGGTAAATTGAATTTAGAAGATATGATCTCGCTGATACTACACTTTTGAGGTTACTGAAAACATATTATTCCTTTACTGAAAATATAGGATATTGAGACTGCATGGTAAATTGTCATACTGGAAGGTAATATGCATCCATTATTTCATTTAATGCAGGCTAGGTGGCTGGTTATTCACATAAAGTGCTCTCCCAGGACTTGAGAGTAATGATGCATGGACTCTTTTTCTGGAGTTCATTTGTTGGCAAATGTCTGTACTTCAACATGCCTAATATAATTAGAGTCACAAGTTCTCTGTCTCAGTTTTAATTTCAATCAGATGTATGATATTAATGGGTAAACTGATGTTAGCAAATTAAATTAAAGATTGTTGATATGTCGATTATAAAAATAAAAAAACCATTTTATTTATATATTTGAACTAAGTATTTCCTTTTTTTTTTTTTGGGTAAACAATAAAATTGATGTCTTTGAAAGCTCTTTGTCTACCTTTTTTTTTTACTAGTTTAAATCAAATGGTTGTAATGAGAATAATTTCTGTGAAATTTTCACTATGAGGCTAGTTCTCTTATGAATGGAAAAATAGAGATGCTAGTTAGGGATGTAAATGAATATTAAAAAAGTCAAAAGTCTGAAATATCCAACATGAAATAAACGGGTTTGGATGTAAATTTTTATATCTGTTTAAAATTTTGGATCTGAATCTGAATTTAAAATCTTTTTTATATTTGGATGTAGATATGGATCTAATGATATCGGAATTGGACAACACACTGATATGAATGGCAATTGATATAAAGATTATATTCATTATTAATATATGTGTAAATCTCTTTATTCACACATATCTAGAACACCATGTGCGGTGGCTCTTTTATGTTGGGAGTGATTTGGACCCAAGACCTCTTACATCCAAGACAGGTTCTTGACTGCCAAGCCAATCCTCATAGGTTTTGGCCTCACACTTATGAAATGATAATATTGTCTATCAACGAATCCATTTATTATCACATAATCAATACCAACCAACCCATCTATCTTGCTAATATATTGCTTATTTTTTAAAAGAAACACACTAAACTAATACAAATGATGACAATAAGACATGATCTAAAATTCTTATAAAATAAAAAATAGTTCATATAATAATTTAAAGAAAATTTGTATCACTAAACATTTATAATAACCCAATTTAAACATAAAAGTGAAGAGGGCTGAATTGAATCTCTCTATCAATTGTTGATTCTATTTTCTTAAATCAAATTAAATAACTATTTTTAAAATAATTTTTTTATAATCAATATATTGATATTCTCTATTAAATTTGATAAGGTTGGTATTTTTAATAATTTAGTAAATATTATTAGAATTAAAATTGAATTAAACTTATGACTTAGTTATACAGAAGAGTAGTAATTTTATTTTCAATATTCAAAATGGTCGCTAATGTATTATTTCTTTCCATAAACTATCCAAATTTTTACCATAGTATATCACAATCCCTATTAATTATCTCTGATAAAATACTAAATATCATTAAAATTAAAAATGGAGAAGAGAAGTCGGTGACTCATTTTCTTTTTTATATATTATAAATTTTAAATAAATTTGCTTAGACGATCTTTCTAATTTGAGAACACAGCGTCCGACCTCCTCTCTCCCGACCGACTAATCCCATCGTATATAAAACAGAGCGACGGGCCATTCTCCATTCAAGTCACGGCAGAACAGAGAGAGAGAGAGAGAGAGAGAGAGAGAGAGAGAGAGAGAGAGAGATGGAGAAGGCTGATGCAGCAAAAAATCTGGCAGAGATTAATTTCAAAGCCGGAAATATAGCAGTCGCCAAGAATTATGCTCTCAAAGCACAGTTTTTCAACCGAAAACTCAAAGGCATAAACGAAACTCTAATGGCCTACCATATTCATCTTGCAGCGGCTCGCACCGACAACGGCGAACCTGACTACTACGCTATCCTTGGCGTATCCGAAATGGCCGATTCGACCACCATCAAGAAAGTTTACAAAAGGGTGGCGGCGATGGTGCACCCAGACAAGAACTGGTCGGCGGCGGCAGAAGGTGCATTCAAGCATGCAACAGAGGCAAAGGACCTGCTCTTGGATGTGGAGATGAGAAGGAAATATGATCTGAGAAGGAGGGGCGGATTGCCAGAGAAGGAAGAGGAGCAGATTGCGAAAGATAAGTTCTGGACGGTTTGCCAATGGTGTGCACAACTACACGTGTACGAGCGAGAGAGCGCGTTGGTGAATTCGACGGCGATGTGTAGCAGATGCCACCGGAACTTTCTGATGGTGGACGGAAGTTCCTTCGCCAGAACGGCATGTCAATTCTTTGGTTGGAGTATAACTCCCTGTTCTGGTGTCAATGCATCATCTTGAGAGACCACATTCCTTTTTTCTACAATCAGGGTTTTTTTAAAAAAAAATTGAGTATTAATACCCAACTTTGTCAATCTCTTTATTCTCTTATGGTTTCTATGTGGCCATCTGGGTCACCGTTGTTCATCTGTAACAGATCTTTTCATCTATGAAAGTACTTCCCGTTACCTTTTCATTTAAAAAACAGGTCAAACTTTATTATTGTGAAGGTGGGTCGTTTCGTGGAGAAGGCCAAAATAAGGTGTATATGAATATTTGCTTATTCACAGGATAGAAAGATAACAAGATGACTTTATTAAGCCATGATTCTTATTATTGATTTATATCTTCAATATGTTCAAGTATATTTATTTTCAATCGAAATAAATTCTGGGCTTTCTTATGTTAACCATAAGGAATTGATTAAATACAGGCTGCAGAACCATAATTTGTGATACTGGATAATGTCCTCGTTTTGAAAATTGAAGTGGCATTCCCAAATAACGTAGAATATGAGACCACCTTGTGAAGAAGATAAACTAGGTGTTATTCAAGTATGGCGAAGTTTACGAGGTTATTGATTCAGTGGCCTGATTTGATTGGAAGTGGACCCTAAGCAAGCAGATTTTGCTTATTTGTGATTGCATCACAAGTTTCACTTTGCCTGTTGTAGTTGTTTCTCTTTAATTATCAAATCATGCTTCCTTTGTATTGCCAAGGCTATAATCTGCTGCTAACCAAGTAGGGGGCAAGTTTGTCTTGGTTGATAAAAGCACTGAATGTCTGATAGGAAGCAGTTTTTCCCCAGTCCCAGTTATTACTAGAATTAGGAGCATGTGTCTGATAGCAGACCACCAAAGTGAAGGATTCCACTTCAAAGGTTACCATGTGTCTTGCTGCCATTAAAATAGACCTCGGCTGGTGATTGCAACAATTAGATTTCCTGATTGTCAGAAAAAAGGTGTCCAAAAGGATCGAAGACAATAGCCATAGAGATGCATCCAAATAAAAATGCTGATTGAGTGGATAAAAGTTAAGAAGTTTATAATGTGTACAGATACAGATTCTAGATAAAAAAAAAAAAAAAAGCCCTTTATGTGATTTGTTGTTTGGAGTGTGGAAAGTGATTTTGATTCATCTTTGGTTGAGGCCTGACTGATATGATTTTAAAAATCTATATTTGATTCTTTCATTACTGAAGGTGTTGTTGCTTGTCATTGAAGTTCAAAGCCAAACAAAGCATATGTTTGGGTGGGGTCTAGATCATGAATAAAAAAATTCATCATTTCTCCATCTAATCTTTTAAAGAAGATCTTAGATTTAAATGTACATTTATTTTTCTCTCTTTTCTGTCGGAAATTTAAACTTAGTCCATATAAAAAATGATTGTCAGAAGGGATGTTGAAAGATATGGACACGTAGTTTTTATAAGATAGAATGGGGAAAAAATCAGACCCACCTAGTGATTTTGACAACAATGACAATCAATCAAGATTAATGTGATGTATTCTCAGCTTAGTGGGGTTGCAAATTCCTGTATCAGTTGCCTCATTTTTCTTTTTAAATCTTCTGTCCTCTCCAAAGTTTCCTTTCATAAGAGTTTTTTTTTTTCAGAAAAAATTTACAATTTAATTGCATTTTTGTAGTCTATAAAGATATCTAAACACTATTAGTCTCTAGAGTGCCAACGAGTTTAGGATCTCACAACATTGAGGCAGCATTTGGGTGTGAACAGTGAAGAATTTAGATGAGTTGGGAAAACCATCTGTACTTGACTACTTGGAAAGAGTAAGTGAGAGGCAAGAATATTCATAGTAAATCAGTTTCTGGTGACAAGATGAGAAGTGATAGAGATGATAATTCATCATAAAGTGAGGCTATTAATGCGGAACAAGAGTTCACATTGAGACAATGAATCACAAAGACTAAAGCAGAACTAGTCCATGACATTAAATTGCTCAAAGATAGTATTCTTATCACCACATGTATGGTTGGGAAGAAATAATGCAAAAAATTCCCAGTGGAGCATTATCATTGAAAAGCCAAATTAGGAGCTGCACAAGCACCTCTACCTTGTAGCATATAATAGCTCTCAGAACAGGGATAAAACAGAGCTAAAAGATGTGTACAAAATAGAAAGACGAATTTTTCATTGATGGTGTCACTGATGGAGGTGGCTTGCTTATTATTAAACTTTGATTGTACGACAGAGATACAATACTTTGTACAGAACCAACTCATTCTCTTTAGAAAAATGTTGAGTTAGCTTCATTCTCCATGTAATAAAGAAGTTTTCAGAGTTAGCAAAGCATTTGTCGAAGGCTTAATATTTCACCAGTACTAAAGTGTCTCATTGATGCTGATAAGTATGATTGTAAAAAAAATGTTTTTCTACAATCAAAGTTAAAGACATGGGTGATCTTTATGTCTTTTATGATTCTATATGAGTATGCACATCAAGTTTAAACATAATAGTGATTTCTTTCTTTTTTTCAGTTCAACAGTGATTGCATCTCAATACTGACTAAATGCTCCTCACCATTCGAATTTGGAGTGCACCACTATTGGAACTTGTGAAGATTTAGATTTCAATATCATCAACTCAAATCACACCCATATATTACAATTCTTTGCATCCACATAGTTTAAATCTGAATACTCCATGGAAAAAATGAGATGTACTAAGACTCAAGCTTGCCACCTCAAGGTCATTCACAATCTGAGGCGACATGAGGACAACATGTTTGATTTGTGAAATAGTAATACAGGTTACACATTTTGAGGTTTCTTATATGATATCTCCAAATCATACAATCAGCATTCCTCCAAAATAGATTTGAGGATTTCTTATATGATACCTTCACGTAAAATGAGCTTATCTATGCTTCGTAATGCATCAGAAAGGAATTTAGTTTTTCCATTTCTCACCTGTCTTAATGCCTTTTTCCCCTTTCTATTTTTGGATTTCAACAAGGTGCTTATCAGAATCCTTTTATCAAGTTGTTTTAAGGAAATGATCGAAAACTTGTAAACTGCAGAAGATATGACATGCTGCTTTATGGTGTTGCAACAGGTAGATCCTTGGTTTAATTGGGACTTTCTTTGGACTATTTATATATGGCTTTCTAATGGTAAAACAAGCTTGGTTTATAAGCCTTGATATTACTAGATACATCTACTAGAACATTCATGATATTATCTCACTTACATTAATCAAAATGGGATGTTCCTACTCCAGTATGTTCCTGCTGGGCAGACAATATGCTCCTACATGAATGTGCCTGTAAGGCTCAACCAATAAGGAACTCAATGTGCTCTCCTATTCCTGTATGTGAAAAGAAAACATGGTCAGAGGCATCCTCTTCGACAAATTCTCTTGGTTTTTATTCTATTGCAAGCTTTGATATTCAATGTTCTTTGACTTAGCAACTGTATCAAAATCCTATTACTATATGCCAAACTATTGAATTGCTTACCTTCTTGACTACCAATTTTTTTTTTTTTTATTTCCATTTAGAATTTGACGTAAACAGAAACTAGACAAGGTTTAAAAAGGAGGGATTATTGTTGGGCAATCTGTAAGGTTTGCAAAGTTTAATGACTGATGAGTTAATTGCTAAATTGGATCGACGTTTGTCTCTAGATGATGAAGGAGGTGGAGATTTATCTGTAACAGTAGGTATTTAGACCTGCCTTGGTCTTTCATTTGTTCCTTTCCCTGTGTTTTGCACTTCTGACATTCACACGATTATCACAGAAATAGAGTTGTTTTGCTATTTCTGTATCTAAATACTGAGAACCTGCCATTTCTAGATTTCATTGCTGAAATGTTCCTCATTTTGAACAAAAGCTCACTGCGATAAGGAGAAAGAAACCTGAAAATAGATGTTGAACTCTGAATTTTTGATATGATAATCACATTCATTTACTGTAACATCGGTAGTATTGTCATTATTCATTCAAAAAATCTACATAAAACAAGTGATTTTCAGAATGCTCATTATCGTGGAATTTGAAATTATATTGTGCAGCTCATTTGACGGTCAACGGCACTTAAAAGGTAAGGTGACTAATAAATACTTCTCATAAATTAATAATATCTGAAATTAAATAAACTGGATGAAATATTTGGAGTGTAAGGCTTAACATCAACGACAACAAAACATTCCATGATTAAATTAACATGTCTATAGTAAGTATGAATGAGGAAACTGGATAAAAGAAATGGTCTCACTTGAACTCTATACGATACTTTTGTAACAAATGATTATAATTAAGAAAAAAGTTTAGTTTAATCGAAGGAGTTTTCTAATATTTTAATCGAATGTGAAGAACTCTTGAATTTGTAGAAAGAAAATGAGGACTTTTTTATTCAAATAAATTTAGAAATAAAGAATCTGAGGAATTTTTTATTCAAATAAATTTAGAAACAGAACGCGTTAAAAAACTCTAAAAAAAGGCGACGACTCCTGTAACGGCTGATGCGAATTCCCGCATTTCTTCGACAAGAGAAGTCTACTGTAATGTCTCGCTTTTCTTAGCACAGCAGAGATGAAAGAGCGAATGAAGGAAGCTTCTCTTTCTTTCCACTCTCTCCACGTACATTTCCTTTTCTTTTGCATCGTAACATCATCTCACAGCTCTCCTATTACCGTCCACTTTCTTCGTCTACTTTCTTTCTAGAGACAAGAAGAAGGAGAAACTAATGTATGGGACAGAGAACTTCCTTCTCTGGATAGCAATCCTTCTAGGTTGGTAACTAATTCATGGGAGGAGTCGTCAACATGCGTCATGGTATACAAGGAAGGTGGAGCCCCGGCTGTTTTGCAATCCCCAAAATGCCCTCGATGGACTCTCCCCACTTCAGAAGAAGATTCGCACCGCCGAACCCCCCGTTGCCAATCTGCCATGCTCCAGGGCAGAAGGCGGTATCAGGAAGATCGCACCGTCTGCGCTCTTGACATGTGCATTCCTTTTCCTGGTAATATCATTTGCCTTCCTTGCCTTCATTGCCTGGAATCTCTATGAAAGTTCGTTACTTGGTTTAATTAGTGGATTTATGGGGGAAATGGATTCATTTCCCATATGGGTTCTCGGATTATTACGTAAATTAATAAATATAAGAACCCCCATATGGGCTTTTTTCATATCAAACAAAAAATGTGGGGTTTCTATTGAAATATCCCTAATCTTATTTTACAATGCAAGGATTGAATTTGGAACCCATGTTTTGTAGATTAGTTGTTTGTTTTTACCTACAGTTGTGCATGTTATCATTGATTTGAAACTTTAATGTGTCTAACTTCCTTCCACCGGGCATGT
The DNA here is from genome assembly GCA_022113865.1 of Chimonanthus praecox. Classification (NCBI taxonomy): domain Eukaryota; kingdom Viridiplantae; phylum Streptophyta; class Magnoliopsida; order Laurales; family Calycanthaceae; genus Chimonanthus; species Chimonanthus praecox. Next base: position 4,559,478 of record CM039094.1, read on the forward strand.
GGAGAAGGGGGACAGTGGAGCAGAACAGTCTGTTATGGTGTTTTACCCTAGGCCCTAGCTTAGATGACCCATAGTTCAGAACCATATAATCTTCTAGGATACCATTTTTACCAATGAGTGCTGACCATCGATCATTATTAAAATTTCTATTGTCCATTCTGAGGCATTGGCTGGTTGACAGAAGTGCTCTAACCTGCAGCTTTCTCAAATTTCAGCATCCATTATCGAACTCATATGTAGGCAATTCTGGCCCATTGCCCCAGCTTGCCACATTTAAATGTCATTGTGACTATTCGTGGACAATTGCTGCAAGATGCGGTAGGGATTATCTTTGTGCTCTCATTTACTGGATAATGTTGTTCGGGCAGGTCAAACCGGTGTTAAGGAGATCAATGTTGGGATTGTTGCTGTTTTTGATGGTCATAATGGTGCTGAAGCTAGTGAGATGGCCTCAAAACTTCTGTTGGAGTATTTTTTCCTGCACTTATATTTCCTATTTGATGGCATGTACTCTGTTGCATCGAAGAAGTCGACGGATAAGATGCTTTACAGGGAGCAACGTGATTTGATTTTTCAAGGGATTGATCAAGAGAATGATCTTGAAGGGTAAACCATCTTATTACTTTTCTTTGTTTGACATGCATAATGGTCAATTTTGGAATATCAGAAACTGCATTGCTCTTCTTTTTTACGCTGTGGTGTGAAATCCACATCGCATTGGTAATTGACTAGGAACTTCATCAACATAAATCTCTCTCTCTCTCTCTCTCTATCTATCTATCTATTTATCTATCTATTTATCTCTATCTCTTATTTTGCACCTCTGGTGCTCTTTATCTATTAATATATGTACCATTTCGAAAAAAAACCATGGTTGAATGTGTCGATGCTGTGTAATGCAATACTTTTTTTTTGAAATATTACCAAAAATTATATTTAAATAAAAAGAATGAGTCCAAAAGGGCAACAGTCCAACAAGGAAATAAAAAGAACCTCAGCTGAAAGAAGAAACAGAGACACCATGCTTCCACTTACAACCACAAAAACTAAACCAGAATTACAAAGCTAGCACCCTTTGTGACTCCAAACCCACCCCTTCTTTGGCCAACAAGTCAGCCAAACCCTCCCCTTTTTTGGGTAAATTGGATAATTTATTTGTTGACCAAATAAACATTAACTTAAAAAATGGTCTAATATGAAAATAGTTTATGACTTATGAGAAAGATCCTACCGAAATCTTCTAGATATTAACTTGGGCAAAGAATACTGCCTACTTCACCACCACCACCACCACCACCACCACCACCACCATACCATTATCATCATTATTGCTACTATCAACAACATCACAGCATTTTTTTTTTCTTTTTTCTTTTTTGGTTGTATAGTTCCAAAATTTTAGATTTTATTGAGATTTTATTAAAAAGTACTGCTAAAATATACTGAAAGGCTAGAATTTGTAATCTCTATATAACTGTTATCATCATCAGTACAGTCTTTGTCTTGTCTATTTAGGGTTGGTTAGTTTTTCACTCAACTCTATTAACAATTATTTCCACACCACCCCACATTCAATTATACCCTGTCTTACAAACTCAATTTATGTCTTTAGGTCTCCGCCCCTTTTGTCCAACACAAAGAAATAGAAGTTAAAATGCTAAGAATTCTGCAAATATCGATACATTGTGGACATGTGCTTGGAGCTTCATCTCTAGTTGAAACCCAATACATGTTGACACATCATAATGTTGAGATTGAGGAGTATACCATTGCCTTATCTTCTACTAGTAGTTCTTTAACAAATCCATGGGATAGTGCAATTGTTGACCAACAACAACAATTTGGAGCCCCTAAAGTTAAACTTTTAGAAAAGATCATTAGCCATGTTTAGACAGTAGAGAAAGAACAAATTTAAAAATATTGGTGTAAGAGAGAGAATAAATGAGATAGATAATGGTGATAAATTTAGATACTTAGGTACAACTGTTGAACCATATGGAGGAATTAGGGCTGAAATTCGGGCGAGTCGGGCCGGGTTTTGATAAATCCAACCCTAACCCATGTAAAAAATGGTTGAACCCGACCCGACCCGACCCAACCCGACCCGAATTGATAAGCTGAATTTGTCAACCCAACCCAACCCGTGTCAACCTGAGTGTTGACCCGACCCGACCGAGTTGGACCTCCAACCCGACCTTCTGTTGTAAGACAAATACTCTGAATGAGTGAGATAGAAAAACAAAACAAAAAAAAAAATTTGAAGATGAAGAGTTGCAAGAAACCCACTCAGAAAATCTGAAGGCAAAAGCCAATCCAAAACTAAACATTCCATGACTAGGAAAAAACACCCAAATGAATATTAAAAGAAAAAAAAAGGAAAAGAGAACACTTCAAATCACCAAAATCAAGAGAACCCATCTAAAGAAACATTCAGTTATTAGCTTCTGAATATGAAGTACTAGTCTTAGAAGAACTGATTTCAGATTCGGACGTCGGCATGATATCGCCAAGGACTCCTCTTGGAGAGCACTCATCAACGGCATCTCTGGTTTCCATCTCCATGTCTAAAGATCTTTAATCTTCAGCAGGATCAAAGGCCAAAACCACATCATCTGGAATTTCATCTTTGACGGAAAATACCTTTCCTTTCCAAGGGTTTTTACCACGATGGGTTCACAAGAAGCCACATCAGAAGCTTCATCAATAGTCCCTGTCATGGAAAGATTTGGAAAAGAGAAGGAAACAAGAGAAAGCATGTCTTGAAAAACCTGACATGCATAGAATAACATTTGGAAAGTAAAAAAATAAAAAATAAAAAATGAAAATATAAAAATAACACACTTACTAGCTTATTCCAAAACAAGAAGAGAATAAAACCAGTGTTAGAAAAGAACTACAACCCAGAGCAGAGGAAGAAGAAGAGAAGCAAAAATGAAAAAGCTGGTGCTTAAATATTGGAGAAGAAAATGGAAGGAAAACAAAATGAGAAGTCACTGCCGGGTTGGAGAGAAGATGCAAGAACGGCTGAGGTCTCATACGCCCACAATCTCACTCTTGGTTAGGGATTTTGGTCTCTAGGGTTTTGAAATTTTAGCTTTTATATTAGTGTGAGAATCGGGTCGGGTCGGGTTTCATTTCAAATTCTTCAGCCCAACCCGATCCGAATTTCATGCGGGCTTGTTTTTTTTACTTTAACCCAACCCAACCCTAATTTAAAAATTGTATAACCCAACCCATGAATTTTTAGGGTTGGGTCATGCGGGTCAGGTCAAAACCCGACCCGAGTTTCACCCCTAGGAGGAATAGATCTAGATATACCCAATAGGATGGGAGCTAAGTGTAGGTTAGCTAGCGGAGTGCTATATAAAAGAGATTTGTGTAAATTAAAGGGAAAGTTCTATAAAACAACTGTTAGACCAACAATGCTTTATTGAGCCAAGTGCTGAGCAACAAAGACAAACAAGTGGACAAGGTATGGTAATTGAAATGCGAATGATGAGATGTACGAGTAAAATAACATTAAAGGATAGGATTAAGAATGAATGCATTATAGAGACTTTGGGAGTAGCCCTAATAGATGGGAAAATGAGGTAAATTGTTTATGGTGCATACATAGGAGACTAAAATGACCTCTATAGAAAAATTGAAAGAACGCTAAGTAGAAGGAACAAGAAAGAGAGCTTGACTTTCAAAAACTTTGTTGGAAGGATAAAAAAGGTAAATAGATTTTAGGGTAACAAAGGGTATGGTCTTTGATAGGAGTATAGGACAGAATGGAAGAGAACATCTCATAGAGCTGGCTCCACATAGATGAGGTTAGTGGCTTTGATGATGATCATGAGTCAATTATACAATAAGTTGCAACTATGGAGGGCAGCTCTTTAGATGTATAGTTAGAAGATTAATGTAAAAATGAATACATGGTATACTATTAGTGGGTCTGAAAGTAGGGAGGTTGGTTTAAATTGATAGTAACTTGGTACAACATTATGATAAATTTAAATACTTAGGTGCAAGCATAGAATCAAGAAGAGGATTTGATTTGGATGTAGTGAATAGGATGGGTGCGGAGAGGGTTAAATGTAGGCGAGCTAGCGGAGTTATGTTTGATAGGCGAGTGCCATCTTGATAAAAGGGGTAATATGTAAGACAATAGCTAGGCCTATTGTTAGACACAGAAGAGGCAGACTGGGGTTCAACGCCTTTAAGATTTAGATATGAGTGGTTGGAAATGTTGGGTTTTAAAGAAAAAAAGTTAAGAGTGGTCGAGTCAATTTGAAGATATGGGATGGCTGGGTCTCTTTGTTTGGAGGATAATGTCATGTTAGCTCAGAGGAAGGAGAAGGTTATGAAGGAACTGGAGTAGTGGGGTTCTGTAGAGGAGGAGAGAGAGAGAGAGATTTGGAGGAGGCTGAGTTCGAAAAAAATGAGAAAGATGAAGAGTGAGATGTGGGATGTTTTAAGGAGGAAGGAGGTAGACTGGAGGCAGAAATTGAGAGTTCTATGGTTTTTGGGTGATAGGAACATGAAATTTCTTCATTACATGGTGGCCTGTAGGAAGAGGGTGAATTTGATGTAGTTGTTGGTGAAGGGAGGTAGAAGCTGAAGGAGGTGAGGAGTTATTTTAGGGACATTTTTGCCCTGCTTAGGCATTCAGGCTTAGGTGGTACTTCACCTGCTCCAAACTACGTTGGTGTTGGGTCTGTCTTTGATAGGCTGAGCACCATACAAAAATGTTATTTTTTTTCTGAATAATCACCATACAAAACAATGATTATGCTACAATTAGAATAATCCATGAAGAATCGGGCTTGTACTCAAATAATCTGTGAAACATCTGACTTCCAGATGTGTTTGACATGATATGTTGCCCATTTCAAAGAATCCATGTAATGTAGTGAGACTTCTAGTTTTCCACTTGGGCCTATCAAAAATTTCAATTCTCTTTCACTCATAGTCTAGCATGTAATTTATTACATTCCATCTTTTTCCTGTCAAGGCTTTAACTGACTCTAGTTTTACTGCAGCCACCGGTTTAAGTGGTTATTTCCCCGGATTTTTGATGAGTCATTTCACATGGAAATATTGAAGGAATCGTTGTTGAGAACAATCCGGGATATTGATGCAACGTTTGCTAAGGTAAGTCTTGCCTCTTCTGCTTGATCTTGTCTTACTGCTAATTTATTTTCTTATTTTGTGAGGCACATCTTTTGGCTGTTTGTACTCCATTTTTTTCATGTTTTATTTCTTATCTTCTTGAAATATGTGCAGGAAGCTTACAAAAACAATCTTGAATCAGGATCAACAGCTACAATTGTTCTCATAGCAGATGGGCAGATTTTGGTTGCCAATGTTGGAGATTCAAAAGCTCTTTTGTGCTCAGAAAGGTTTCGTTCCCCTCATGAACTAAAAGGTTGAAATTTCTGCTAAAAGAATATTTCTTGTGTGTTTTAATGCTAGAAAAACATGTTCTATCTTTTCCCAATGGTTCTCATGCAATACTTATTAAGAAATTGTGTGAGGCATGGATCATGATTGTCATGGACAATTGATTTCTGTGGCTACATTCTCACATAATTTTGGAAGAAAAATTGAATGGCTTTATAAATTATACATTGCAGGTACTGTCTCCAACTTGTATGGACGGAGAAGACAGAGAACTGATGCATCCCTTATGAGAGATTATAAGAAATCTAAGTTGGTTGTCTCTGAAGGATCAAAACATTTTTGTGCTAAGGAACTTACCAAAGATCATCACCCTGATAGAGATGATGAAAGAACCCGAGTGGAAGCTGCTGGTGGTTATGTTATGGATTGGGGTGGTGTGCCCGAGTCAATGGTGAACTGGCTATATCTCGAGCTATTGGTGATGTGTCCTTCAAAAGGTTATTTTAAAAAAATCATACCTTTTTACTCGTAATAAACAAACTATTTACATTTTTTCTGGTTGCCATTTCTTGGACTCTTGCTAGTAAACATGGTTGTACGTTATGAAGGTGTTGTACTTAATCTAACGATCCATCACTTTTTGGGAGGCCTTTTTTGGTCACTGAAAGAGAGAGAACCATCCAATTCCAAGATATTTCAATGTTCTTCTTTCAGAAGAGTTAAAATATCCACATATTGCCAAGACGTGGGACTTAATCAAGTTCCCTTATTAAAATTTTCATGAAAGAAATGAATCTATTTCAATAATTTCCACCCAACTTTGTTATATGAATATATGATTACTGATAAAAAAAATTAATAGGACTGTTGAATAGTATCAAAAAATTGGTAGAAAACTGTTTACACCTATCAATCTAAGTGTAAAGACATTTCTGTGACCATTATGTAGTACGCCATCTTTCAGTTATATTATGTAAGGTTAGTGTATATGTTTGAATCGACTGTGATACAAGTTGTTTGATTCAGCCAATCCCATAACATGGAATGCATGGGGTCAACAATATTTAAATGAACTTAAATGAATATTTATTTCAAAATGAAATTAACATGTGAGAATACCTACAATAAAAAAATAATGTGACATATTTACTGCAGATAATCAAGCAGTAAACATTTCAATATTTTAGTTCACTTTCAAATGAAATGGTGTATAACATTGTGCCATCTTGGGAAACATTGTTAAAACAGTAATTAAATGTGAAATCATATAATGAGCTTTCCATGTAACAAGGAAAATGCATGAATCATTTAGCTGATTTCTGTATGTATATCCCTTCATATGCACATGAAAACTAAAGGAAATGATTAATCCAATCAACGCATTTCAAACCCTTATTGGACATCATCAATTTGTAGTTACTTATCGATTTGTGGTTCTGAATTCTTCTAAAGTTTATGCTTATTATGATTCATCAAACAAGTGAATATTTCATATAATTTTTTATCACTAAAAAATAATATAATTTTAACTCAAGTTTTAATTTTGGTTGCTCAGTTTTGGTGTTATATCTGTTCCTGAGGTGACAGATTGGCAACCTCTAACAAGCAATGACAGCTACATTGTGGCGGCAACTGATGGGGTCTTTGAAAAATTGACCACCCAGGATATCTGTGATCTATTGTGGAATGTGCACTTACAGGGCAATGGAAAGTTGGATTTCTGTTCTACAGGTGCACAATCTTTGGCAGATTGTATTGTAAACACTGCATTTGAGACAGGCAGTATGGACAACATAGCAGCTGTTGTGGTTCCGCTAGGTTCTTCTGGTAATTTTGCGACTGTGCTAAAGGAAAGATGCGTGCTAGGAGGGTTTGATTCTTCAGATTCTGCACAACCAAAGCTTATTCATTTGGAGTCAGGCAACCTTCCTTCTCTTTTCCTTCATTTCCTTTTAGAAATTCATTAAAAAAATAAAATGCAGAAAGATAGAGATGATTGCTTTCCTACCACACATGTCAACCACTTAACTTGGTTATGTTTTGTCTTCCTGTTCAGCTAGTAATGCCATGAGTTCAGGTCTTGTACCAATGGAATTCGTCCAACGGATCACTGCAAAATTCCAGAAGTTATTGGTAAGTCTTTAGCATATCATTGTTTTACCTTCCATAGCATACCATATGCTCATTTTTTGGTTCCTGCATCAACCACATTTCTGTTTCAATGTTCAGCTTCTAGTTGCAGAGTATTGTTGTTTGCAAAAATAAACTTCTACTCCACTTTATTATTGTGTCTGCATGTTTTGAGATAAGTCCTCTGTACTAAACGACCCTTTTGTAAGCTATTATTTTGCAATTGAGCCTGCTACCAGCAGTTGGTGTAATATAATGAACATCTTATTTCTATGATACCAAGATGACTTCGATGATATGCTATTTGCTCAACTTAAATGCTTAAAATTGATCTGGATGTTCCATTCAACGTCTCTCTCTCTCTCTCTCTCTCTCTCTCTCTCATCATCATAAAAAGTTGGCACTCACAAGTAGAATTGGCAAATTGTGTTTTCATGGGCAATGGCCTCTTTGACACCTAGATGATTTGCAACGTTTATGATCGCCAGAATGTTCACTTATCAACATAGAGGAGGTTCTTTTCTTCCATTTACTAAATCTACATAACAAGGTTTAAATAAGAACATTGTTACCTCTCTCTCTATATATATTTTTGAATCAATTGTGCAGATCCTGCCCTAGCCACTAGACCTAGTAAACTCCGTTACTAGAAGGCCAAAGGCAAAATAGAACTCTGCCTGGTAGAGTGGTCCATCCAAATTGTGGTTATTGATTATTTATAACACAAATACTATGCTTGTGGGGATATTACACCCATCAAATTTTTTGGATATTTTAAATGAAAGAAGAGAACTGTCAGAAGACCAAATCCAGTGGACAGATAAATGATCAATTATGTTGCTTAGCTTATTTTGGAATACAGAACATCCCATGCAGAACTGGAGCTTAACTGGTAATGCATTGTGATGTATAAAGTGGACGAGTTGCTAAAGAATTGCTACTCATAACTCTAATACAGTAGTCTATCCACAAAAAGCAATTAAAACGTAAATTTGAAAATTGAATTTATAAAGCCTTTGTTGCTGTGGATGATGATACTATTTGAATTGCCAACCTTGTCTAATCATTGGGTGAGAGATGTATCTTATTTGGACAGATATTTTTTTTTTTTTGATTTCTTTTTCTGTTTAGCATATGGTATTTGTGGTGTATGATTTACAATCAATAGTGACCGAATCCTGTCGGCTGCGTCGGTCTTGATTTTGGGCGTGTGATATTGATGCAGGCTTGGGGGCGGGCTTTCGCTTTTAGCCCAAGCTGCCAGGATAATGGATCCGATTGACGTTTCCTTCAATGGAGCCCGCACAGCCAATTGAATATTTACGAAAGGATTCTTCCTTATCACGGGTCGACGAATGAAATCCCGAGACGAACAAGTGTCCATGGAATTAAGTGTGCTTATTGGAGTTTAGATTAATTATCTCTTTTAATTTCGACTTTTAATGAATGAAATAAAAGTAGATTAAAAGATGAATGAATTTAAAACCTTAATCTAAAATCCAATAAGACACATGCATAATTCAATAGACCATGGTACTTATTGGATTGAAGTCCGGGCCTTGGCTTGAGAAGCCTCACAAAACACCAACTCAGACTTGAGTCTTCAAAATTTCCAAAAGGGTTTGTATTATTCCAATATGCCAAAAGTTAAAAACTACACATGTATTTATAGCAATGTTTTAAAACCCGGCCTGTGGAGCAACCCGTCTTGAAGGGTGGTGGGTTAAATAAGGTTCAACCGGGTTGACCCATAGTCAAACCCGGTCAAACCCATGCTATTAATATAATATTAAATTATTAACTAAAGTTATATTTCATAAAAATATTATTTTCTTCTCACAAACCCCAATTGTAAATACTAAAAATTAATAATCCAAAAATCATATTCTCAAAAGAACCAAAATCTTCATCTTCATTTTCTTCATTTAAAGAAACCAAGGGTTTTTAAGGGTCGAGGGTCACGGGTTTATTAGAACCCGCGGGTCGCAGAGGGTTTTTAATCCAAAAGGGTCTTAAAATGACCCGACCCATGTTTTAGCTGGGTCACGGTTGACCCGCGGGTCGGGTCAGGTTTGATAACATTGATTTATAGGCTTTTACAAAAAAAAAAATTATAGGTTTTTGCAAACCCTAAATTCGAATTTGAAATTCAAAAAGCTAGAAAATTTCCTAAAAACTAGTTGCTAACTCGAAATTCAAAAATAAACAAATCCTAAAACTAGGTGCAAAATTTGAATTCTCATACTGGATTCGAATTTGCAATGCATTCAATCAATAGAAAAAAAAATAGACCAATGAGAAAACAACACCTATCCTAAGCTTACTCCTTCAAATTCGTCCAATGTTAGAAGAGTCCCAAGTGCTCTTGCTTGCATTCGATCTTCAAGGAGATGGATCCTAATTCTTTGCTAGCCAAACACGTCTATGGAGAGGAAGTTTAGGAGAGTGGGCAGCCAAAGGAGAGATCTTTGGAGTTGCAACTTTGGATTTAGGGTTTTGCAAGGTGACTGGGTCTTTTGATTTAATTGGTTCACACCTTGGCTTAATTGGTTCAGGCTGGACTAATTGGGTCATGACGCTTCTGGTAGCCAACTGGGCCGAGATATTGGACGGTGCCCAATGAGGGTTATCTTGGTCAAAATGGTCCATAAAGGACAAGGCAATTTCCTCAATTTTGTCAAAGTCCACTAATGAATTCACTGTGTCCATTGAGTGCAGACTAAGAGTCATCGGGCTTCATGCCCTCATCAGATATTTTTGTGGAATTGCTCATCCAGTTATAAGATCAGGGGTCCTCATTGATCTAGATGATCAAACCATGACTCGACATATACAAACTTACAAGTTGAAACTGCAAAACCTCAGGTTGAGGATCATACAGTTCTTCAAATCTTGAAGTCCTTATTTTAATGTTGGGGGCCCTTTTTAAAATTTCTCAGAGAATCATTCTTCAATAAATTTACGTTGTAATTTGGTATCTGGATTATGATGTTCACACCTCATGTTTTTTTGAATTCTAATATACTTATTCTTGATGTAGGTTGAAGGGGCACAAAGCAAGCATGGGTGTTTTTACCTATCTGAGAATCTTAAGGAAAATGTGGACTATGTATTTCTATCTTGTAAAGATGGTAAGAATTGTGAAGGCCATGACCACCCACCACAAGCTCTACCTCAAGTCCTTGTGCCCAGCCCTAGTAAGTACTACATCAAAGAGTTCCCTGATAACTTATGCTTATTGTTGGTCATTAATCTAGGCTTCTTGTTTTCATTTTATAGAAATTCATGTTCATCTGTTCTTTACATGTTTTGCTTAATGATCCCCGTATTACATGAGTACAGGTACATGTGTTGGGGTTCAATTCTTTTACAAGATGTCCAAATTGGCAAACTACAAGATATAGGATATGTGGATTCAACATAAAAGTTGAACAAATCTAAGTATGTATTTATTTTGAAATTAAAATAATGTAATATGACATCTATAAAAACTAGCTATAAAGTTATAAGGTTTACACTTGCACAAAACAATAAAGTATAAACATTTCACTATTTTAGTTGGATTTTGAGAAGTATGAGAATATTTTGTCAACTTGAAGACAGTGTTAAGATGGTACTAGGAGAATCTGTGAAGATTCCAACATGGTTACATTCTCATTTTGAAAATCCATGTGATTTTGGGTCTCTGATTTTTGTTGACTTAGGAATAGAAAGTTGATTTACAAAAGGGTAATGGACTTTTCTTTTCAATCAATATGTTAAAAACTTGTCATCTATAGATTATAAAGTACAAAGGTTCCAAAAGATTGTACTGATGTGTCACGTATTTGGACTTTAGGCTTATTCTAATTCTAATGATTGTCCATCAATATGGCATTTGACAACGAGAAATTTTCAGTTACAACAATTGCTTTAAAGAAAGTCAAAACACTAGTTGGGGTATTGATAGCAAATGAGTTGATCTCTGATACCTTCAAGAAAATGTGTGAAGAAGCTAGGATATCAATAAAAATAGACATTGAAAAAGTGTATGATCTTGTAGATTAGAACTTTTGTGAATTATATGCTTAAAATGGGCTTTGAAATGTGAGACAGAAGTTGGATGAAAACATGCATTGCAAGCACAAGTTTTTTGGTATTGGTGAATGGATCATTGACTGACATCATTGTTCAATGCAACGAGAGGTTTATGGCAGGCTGACCCACATACCCTTTTGTTTAACTTTGGTAGCTCGAGGAGTCAATGAACTTGTGAATAGATAAAAAGAAGTCATTCTCAAGAAGGGATTTGAGTTGGAAAAAGGATGGTCAATGATTACTCATTTGCAATTTCTGTACATCATTATTTTGTGATGCTCCTCCTTGGACTATTAAAGTTTCAAAAGAGAGCCTTAGATGCTATGGCTGTTAATACAATTAAGTGAGTTTGAGTAAAAGCCTTATGGTTGGGGTGGTGAAAATAAGACATTCAAGGAGCTTCCAAGAACTGTGTGATGTTAGACCTGCAAGTTGTCCAGCATATTTGGGTCTACCTCCAAGTGCAAATCCAAGATGTGTGTCATTTGGTACAAGTATTTTACAGGAAGTTGGTGGTATGAAAACAGAATCATTTATGATTGGGGAGAAGAATCGCATTTACAAAATGATGAAGTTGCCAATAGACTACCTATCCTTGATTGAGTTTCCTATGGGGTGGTGAAAAAACTAGAGTAAGTACTTGGTGGGAAACCCATAAAATCCATAGTGAAAAGGTTAGTTTTTCACTCACTCTTTTACATTGCTTGTTTTTGAACTGAGCTAGCTTCTATTTATATACTGGTTTTACTTGCCTCCATTTTTCTCTTAAATGGGGGAGAAGGCCTTTGTGCACACATTGTTCATCAAGAAAGTGCTGTTAATAATTAAAAAAAAAAAATTCTTGTTAATATAAGAGATTTTGTTCTGACTACTTTACATTCTCATAATAAAATACGTGATACCACTTTCAGGTGGAGACACAATAGGTTTATATAATGACCAGAATTTGTGCCTGCACTTTGGGATGGATATTGATGACGGCAAAGGCCAATGCATAAATCCTGAAGGCTTTGCCAGGTTTCTTGGTTTGCTTGAATCTGTTCCTTTATATAATGGTGGTTCCAACACTTCAGAGTCATTTGCATATGAAAAGAACAGTTTCAGGTGAGATTTTACGTTTTTCTACTTGCTTTTTGTTCTCTGAAGCAGTTATAGCTTGAAACTATGAAATATGATTACTGTTCTTTATTTTGTATTTTGCTGTATTTACTCTTCAGGCGTAGGGTTTGTCTAATTTTTCTATTTTTTGCTAGCTCTGTGTTGCCTTAGAGAGGACAGCTCTTCTATTTTTGGTTTGCTTATGGGTTGCCCTCTCTTTGTTCAAGCAACACAAGATGGCATTCATGCATGGGCACCCTCGGGGCTATCTCTCTTTAGAATTTCTTATTTTTTTATGGTTACTTTCAATATATGTTTAATTTTCTAATTGTCTAGATGATGCAGTAGGGACATGTGGTACAATAGCAACGGTGGAATAAGGGTGTGACTGGATTGGCAAGAATTTTATGCCCACCCTAGAGATAGACATGCAAGGGATGCCCAACCCTTGTTGTGTTTTCTTTCTTTTAAGTTTTCCCTTTCCTTTTAAGTATAAATGAGTTTGAGTTGTGTTTTCTTCTAACCTTTCAGGTTTTGTTATATTGTTAAATTCTTGTTGAATTTCTGTGAGAATTTTGAGATTTCAAATTTCTTCAATTGAGTGTGTAAATTCTTAGTGTGTGAATTCTTACAATTCGATTTTTCCTAGGTGAGATTTAAGCTTTTTCTATTGTGAGAGAACTAATTCAAGCCTATGTTAGAATTGGGGTTTTCTCAATATTTGAGCCCAATTTTTCGGTGATTCAACTTGGGTGTAGATTTTTCCTTAGATCTAAACACCAAACTCTTTTTGTGGTTCTTAGGATTCTAGGTTGTTAAAACCTAGAATTACATTGTGATTACTTTAGAAGAACTTTAAAGGTACCCCCAAATGGATGAGAAGATGGGGGGAGGCTTTTTAAAATGATTTGTGCCATGTATACAAATGACTAGAAGCAGCCCTAGTGCAAAGAATTGATAGGTTCTAGTGGAAGGTACTAGGAGGGAGGCTTTTAAAGACTTGGATTAACGGGTTAAAGAAGAATATTATGGTCTAGAGTGACAAAGATTGTAACACCCCTCCCTCCCGAGAGTGAGATCAGAGTGAAATAGAGTAAAGATTTCCACAGAGGGAGGTGAGTGTCACGACGCGAGTCAAGTTCGAGTCCAAAAACTCGACCCTCGACTGACCCAACGTAGCACGTGCATGGATTAACATCCATATTATCAATTACACATGCTAGAATAAACAGCGGAAATTAAAGCATACATCTATAAGCATCAATAGTCTGCATTTCCAAAGCAAAAATAAAGTATTCTCCATAAGCCAAACATAAGTATCCAAATGCATAGTCACTAAAGTTTTTACATCCCAAAAATAAGATTCCTTATAAATTAAATTGTCTCCAACTAAATCAAAATGAATTAAACTAAACTATCTATGCTTTTTCCTAACGTCTATCTTGCTCACGCCTGACTGCTACTTGGTCTAGTTGGAGACAATGTAATTTATATGGAAGCTTATTTTGGGGATGTAAAAACTTTAGTTACTATGCGTTTGGATACTTATGTTTGGCTTATGGAGAATACTTTATTTTTGCTTTGGAAATGCAGACTATTGATGCTTATAGATGTATGTTTCTATTTTCCGCAGTTTATTCTAGCATGTGAAGATATTATTATGGACTACGATCTATACACGTGCTAGGTTGGGCCAGTCGAGGGTCGAGTTTTCAGACTCGGACTTGTCTCTCGTCGTGACACTCGCCTCCCTCCGTGGAAATCTTTATCTATTTCACTTTGATCTTACTCCCAGGAGGGAGGGGTGTTACAGTGATTATGATTTTTGATGTTGTAGAGTGGAACTATAGAACTTAGAAAGCCAAATCCAGGTCATGTGGCTAATGTTGATGATGATGACAAATCATCATTGTCACCATAGCCATTTTTTCATCTATTGGCATGCTTACATGCAGACATTTCATAGGATGTTTTGCATTGGCGCTGGTATCTACACCCCTACTGCTGATATATTTGACTTATCTAATGATCTGCCAATATTGCCACTGTTACCATTTTTTGAACCTTGACTATGATTCTTGAATATAGTCAATATGCTAGACCTTTATCAAAGCAAATTATGTGATTAAGATTTCAATTTATTTATTTATTTTTTGCATCCCATGATTTAAATGTTTCATGAACTGTCTGTGTTTGCATATTCATTCTAAAATTGTAACCCTGTTGTTAGGTATATACTAAAGAGAAGGTTTGATCGTGGATCATATGGAGAAGTTTGGTTGGCTTTTCATTGGAATTGTTCTCAAGACAACGATACCTTGAAGCAAATGAGCAAAAATAGAACTTCTCATGTTAATAGTCTGGGTTTTGATCGATATAACATGGGTGCACAAACTAACTCATCAAGTCATCATTGTTCCAACGATACTGACAGTGATGATTTGTTCATTTTGAAGCGCATAATGGTGAGGCGAATATGTTATAGCTCATCCTTTAATTCAAATTTTTTAGTTTGAAAACATCTTGTGGCTCATCCTTTATTGTAGTGCTTATAGCATTGCTTATTGCTAACCTACATTGTCTTTCCCTTGATTTGATTCATAGAGAGAACTTTGACATTGTATGATAGTCATACTTGTTATAGTGTTCTATGTATCATAAGTGTATCTTAAAAGTGTGATAGTGGATGAGGTCCATTTCTAGAACTAATCCTAGCAAGGATCATGGATTTTCTATTTTCCAATTATCAACATGATTGATAATTTCTACTAGACCTATCTAGGGCTCCAGATGGATTGTTGTATGTAATTTCATTGCCACTTCATCGCCTTAGATTATGTGGCTGGAAATGGCATGTGGGGCATTTTGGTAGTTGGAAATGGCAGAGCGTAGCTACACGTGAGGGTGGGTGTGAAGTGACAAAAGTCTCACATCGGTTAATTTGAGAAACCAATGATTCAATATAATACTTGAAGCACCCTTCTCTTAAAAGATAGCTTTTGAGAGTGAGTTCTCCCTTAAGAATGTCATCATATCATGTTTTTTTACCACTAAGCCCCTTGCGGAAGTTAGATTGCTAGAGAATTTGCCTACCCTCCTTCTTATAGTAGTCCTAAATAAGTGTGTTGGCCTTCCTTGAAATCCTGAACAGTCTTGGGAATGTTTCCTTTAGGGGTCTCTCCTATCCACAAATGCTTCCAGAAAAGAGTTTTATCTCCCTTCCCAACCAAGAATCTAGTGTTACGTCTAAACATGTTCCCTATCGTGCCTTCCCCTTGGCCTAATTTCCACCAAGCTTTAACCATTGAGGAACCTGATTTCTCCACATTCCCACTTAGATACCATCCTCTCTTCTCCTCCACTCCATAGCTGGCTGACAAGACTCTGACCCAAAATGCCTCCTGCTCTCTACTGAATCGCCAAACCCTCTTGCATAATAGTGTCTGGTTCCTAAGCTGCATAGGAACAAGGCCAAGTCCTAAGCTGCATAAGAACAAGGCTTGGTTTGATTTGCAATTGGAGTACGTGTATTCTCTTTTTTTTTTTGTAACATGGGTATCCCCACCCCACATTGGAGGTGAGACTAATCCCATGAACATGTGTAAACCTCTCAATCCACACACAATGGTTAAGCGATGGGGAGTAACCCGGAGGCGAGTGTAATCTCCTTTTGTGTTCAAGTAAGTTCCTTAGACCAATCAGCCATTCCTTAATTGTGTTTAGGCTTGATTATTAAGTGTTCTAATTCACCTCACCTCAGCCAACAACGTGACTGAGTTTGGCCCAGCAAAGGACCGAATTCAGGGCCTGTTTGGGACTGCATAACAGTCAGCGTTCAGCCAACAAAGGGCTGGTTTTCTAGCAGTCCAACTTGATCAATGATAGGCTGGTTTGCATTCATTTTTTTGGGCCAGCAAGTGGGCCGTGTGATGCACCAGCTTCAGGTCAGTTAAGAACTGATTTTCAAGCATCTAAACGGGCAGCCAACATACATCATACATCCATACATTCAACCGAATACTGTTGGGATTTGGTTTGAGTAAGATATTGTTTGATTAAATCAGCCGATCTAGTCTAAACTGGACTTATTTTACCACAGGGTTGCGTGTTTCCTATTTGGCTTTAGCCGATCCCCGGTGTCACCGGATTGATTCTATTATCTCATTGTGGTCTAGGTTGGGTCTCCTACCCACCCTAGTCTACATCATCGACTCAGCCGAATTCTTTCAAGTTTCTAAACTATGATACATACACTTGAAGTTTGTGCCTGAACATTTGATATATATTGGCCATGAAAATGAATGAATGAACTTGAAACCAAAAGTTTTTGAATTAAAAAGAAGATTTCAAGTTTGAACATCCATTATCAGAATCTTCTATCAAATGGATAGAAAATTGTTATTATTATTTAGAAATGGTAACTCCATTGGTAGAGAACAGTGTGCTAGAGGTTCACCAACAACAACAACAACATGGGAGGGGCACAAGGAACAAAGGGAAAAAAGGGCAAAATTAACCCTAGAAATTGTTGTTGGTTTTTATTTTTTGAATGATGTAGTTGGGGATAATTTTTGACAGATGAGTATCTAAATGCCATACTTGGAACATTGAGTGATCCCACGTGTCATGGCATGTGGTACATTTTAAATTTTTTGAGAATGTTGCACTGAAGTTGGTGCTATTGGTGCTGCATCAAGATTCATTGATACTGATAATAATAGGAAGACCTACAGTTTGACTTTGTTGTATGCAATTTTTCGAAAACTGGCTTGAACCACCGGTTCAACAATGACCAGGCCACAACCTCCTAACATGGTTGTGTCAAAACCATCTTAGTCAAAACTTGTAAAATCCAGTCAAAATGAAAATATAGGAAGAATGAAATGGTGTGTGACTACTATTTTCCCCATTTTCACATTCTTGGGCACCGGATTATGTAGAAAGAGTTTTCACTGGCAGAAGTGATGCTGTTAGGAGATGGTATCCAGCAATGATCAGCGACGTGGGTGATTTTTTATTATTATTGTTTTCGTTATTTCTTCCTTTCCCTTTCTAGCAGCGCTCCCTTCCTCTTCCCTCATTCCCATCCTTGTCATCTCCTCCCTTTTCAACTCTTTATTGGTGCCCATGATTCCTTATTTCTCCTCCATCCTTGCCTTCCCACCTCTCTTCTCTCCTTTTTTTGTCTCACCATCTTGATCAGCGATCCTAAATAACTCGTCTTTCCCCAAACCTTAGAACACCCAAAAACTCTAATCTAGAATTCTTTGGAAGGTGCTCCTATGATATTTTTATATCAAAAGCTAATAAGGTAAAACTGGCAAAAACCCAAAATCAGATCTTTTCATCCATCTGTTTTCAAATTTATTATTTAAAAGTGTAATGTTTTAGTGACTGTCTGAGTTCAATGTCCATTGCTTTATATAATACATGGCGATCTTGTGTTAATAATCTTTTTAAACAGGTGGAGAGAGGACCAACTGCTTACTTAAGTGGGTTACGGGAGAAATATTTTGGGGAGGTTTTCTTGAATGCTACTCTTTCTCTTAAAGGTTTATCATCATCAATTTTATCAGAATCCCTTCAAAATGAATGTGAATATGGATCTTCTGACTGCTTACAAGTGAATGGACTTGTTCATGAGTCGGGATACATCTGGAATCCCTCCGATATATTCGCAAGCAACTTTAGATTGCTGGCTTCTCACCATGAAGAAGGCCTGCTTCATATTGCCAGATATGTAGAATCATTTGAATCTCGTTCGAAGGAAATATGGCTTGTGTTTCGAAATGAAGGGTTGTCACTGTCAAAGCTGATATATACAGCAGAGGAAACAAAAACAGTCACTGGTAGAGAAAGGGATGAACAAGTGAAAAACATTCAGGTAATGCATCCATCCACATGGTGGCTTTGGTTAAGGACCACAGAAGAAGGAAAGATGGAAATGCGCAACCTTATATGGCAGTTGGTATGTATGTTGCATTAATAATCCTGGAAGGTTTTGCCATTCTTAGTTTTCCCCTCAATGCTTGTGTATGTGTCACTGTTCGAATACATAGGATACATTTGGAATGGGGGAAAGCAGGAAAAAGTAGGTGATTCTCCTTAGTAACCTGCTTGGTAATTTTATTGGCAGGAGAGTGGTTTCTATCATCTCCATAGGAGAAACCATTCATCCTACTTTCTACTAAAAAAATTCTACTACCCTAGATGTAGAAGAAACCCGCTATATTTTCTCCTAAGAACTTTCTCTTCATTCAAATGCAGCCATAATGAACATATGCTGTTTACTAGATGTCATCTTTGTGAGATTTGCACGCATGTTAATCTTTTTTGTGGTGTTCGGTTTGAATTTATGATGTTATTGCTTGGTAGTAGGAAGTAATGTTGTTGCTTTGACTACCCAGTATTGCCAGTCATATACTTCTGCTTTGTTTTTAATAGTTGTTACATTTCAATTTTTGTCTGATGCTGGAGGTAAAATATGTTACACTGCATGTTCATTGTTTCTGAACTGGAGTCATGCATTTAGTTTTGTTCCTTTCTTTGTCACTCTAGCATGCTAGTTGTGATAATTATCTTTGTTAATTATTTACTTAGGTGTCCCCTGAAATAATTTATTTACTTATTTAGGAGTCAAGAACTTCATATAGGGACACAAATAGCCAAGGCCTCATTACATGAATTCCACCCATTGTCACCCAAAACTCTAGAAATTGCATTGGCTTTTTAAAACATTTTTAAGGATGAAGGGAAAGAATTGTCGCCCCTTGCTGATTTTTTATGAAATTTCCTCTATGGTGGTGAATATTGAAAGCATCATACAAAATCGTCCTCCAATAGAGAAGTTGCCTTAACATGAGACCTTATTGTGGAGGAGAAAAGTGATATTGTAGTATGCATTTAGTCATTCAGCAAGTTGAAATCATATTGAAAATGCTAAGATGAAAGAAAGTAATATGGCATCACAGTCTGGAAAAATAATTTGACTTAAGAGGTACTAAATAGGAGTAAATGGAAGATGGCAGGAAACAAATTTTAGTAGTTCAAAAGTAGGTTTGTCACGGAATGTCATGATGACACTTTTTGTTGATAGTCTCTTGGTCAATATGCTGATTACGTGGTTGTGATATGCTTTCTTGTTACGTTTATTGATCTTATCATTATATTGTTGCAACTCACAGTATATTTTTCATAATTTCATTTTAGGTTCATTGTACCACTGACTATGCTGCTTTGCAAGATAGTAATACCAATAGTGAAAGTTCCTTTTAGAATCTAGAACACAATTGACCCTAGAAGGGAAGGGGAGAGAAAGAGGGAGGGAGGGAGGGAGGAGGAGGAGGAGGAGGAGAGAGAGAGAGAGAGAGAGAGAGAGAGAGGAGAGAGAGAGAGAGAGAGAGAGAGGGGGGGGGGGGGAAGAGGGAGGTTGAATAGGTCAATCTAAAATCGTTGGTCCTTTTAAAATATTACTTCATTGATTAGTGCAGTGGATACAACAATCAAGTGAGTGTGTTTTAGCACATGTGATTTAAACAATCAACATAAAAAAAATAGCTCTAACACCACAAGCACAAGGACATAAGATATATAGTGGTTCGGTTTGCCAACCTACATCCACTGTAGGACTCTTTCAACCTTGAGCTATTTCCAAATTCACTAAGTGGAGACTTACACCCTCACAATTAGAGTAGGAATTCCACCTCACTCAATCGGCTGTGAATTCCACCCACCACTGTGCCAGAGACCACGCTCTAGAGTTTTTTATAGTGGTTTCGGAGCCAATCCTTCTTATTCCACTTTCAGGACAAAGATTTTAAAAACAAAATTAAAAGCAAGAAGCACTTGCCTTTGAAGCTTTTTCTCGCTGATGTGTGCTTCTTGAAGATCCCACCCAATGTGTGCCAACGCTCCTCCTTGTAGCCGTCATATAGCAATCACAATCTCAGGGTGACAAGGAAACTGGTTTTACCAAAGCTTTCCTAGTTTATGTCTTTTCTTTCCTCTCTTTCTTACTTTCAAACTCAATCAATAGATTAGTTGTTTATGATTCTCAGTACAAGAGTGTTGATCGTTCCTTAGAGTGTATGACAATTCTCAGTTCAAGGAAGATAATAAAACGATCATATAACACTCATATTTATAGAGGAATCTTCACAATTTTTCAAGCTGTCCAATACCGACAGGCCGGTGGCACCGATGGGTCGGTGTTCATATTTATTACCGTTCAACCACCCGACCATTGCACATTAAATGCACTCCCTACGGCTTTATTACTTCCCGGTCGACAAGTCGGTGTCGCCGATGGGTCGACGTTTATGGCACCCGAGAGGTCGGTCCATACGAGAGGCTCGGTCTGGGGCAACACCATGCTGACAGAGTTTCAAGTCCAGAAAACATTCTTACTCAGACCGACCTATCTCCCTTTATCGAGGAGTCGGTCCTGGTACTCTCAATCGGTCTTGAACTATCGATATGTCTGTTTCCTCGAGAGTCCATCTAAGTTCTAAGTTCCAGAACTTATAAGTTTATCATTGACGAGTTGTCCACGAGGGGTCGTTTCAACTTTTCACTGAGGGGTCGGTGCATACGAGACTCTCGATCAGAGGCATTCCCAGAATGACAGTTCTACGTTCCAGAACCTTTGTCAATCTGGCCGACCAGTCTTTCAACCACGATGGGTCGATCCTGTCTTCACCGAGTGATCGGTGAGAACGACTGGTTGAGCTGACAGTGAACTTATTTCATATTTCCAAGTTCACTTCCAGTTCACTGTCCAGCTTCCTCTCTTAGGTTTCTTTATGGATTTACCATTTGTTCAACTAAACCTAGAGATAGTCCTCGTAAGATGTGAATACCGCCTAAAGTCATCTATTACCAAATACCTGTTGTGATTGCCATATATGATGAGCTTCAATCCGGTGGAGCACGATCTTCACTCTTGATCATCTTGAGTCTTCAAGCTTCTTAGCAAGTGCTTATTCCCGAGTCATGGAATTGACAAACAAAAGGACTCGGTAGGCCGGGGTACTAACAAATAGTTTTTGTTTGGTTAATGTGATCCCATACACATTCCATTGTTATTCATGTTCGTTTATGTAGAATTATGAATCTTGTCATCTTTTGTTGGTATGGAATTTATTTTTTGAATTAGTGGATCAAAATTTTGTGGGTTTTTTTAGTTTTTTTATTTGTATTGTTTCATCAATCAGGTACTATAAACACTTGCATTATTAATATGTCCTTTTTTGGGTTTAGTTGCTGGCTCTCAAGTCATGTCACAATCGCAATATCACCCACAGGGACATTAAACCTGGTGAGAACGTATGCCCTTCCATTTTTGTTTCTGTTTTCGCATGTCATATAACAAAGCTTACTACAAGTAGTGGTCTAGCTTATGTCAGTGAAGGCCTGCTTCATCTCTACTCATGAAAGAACTAGCCTTTGCTGGTTGAGTCCCACTATTTCCACTTCTTTCCTTTCTTGTTCATTTCTCATTCCCATTACAACCTTCTTTCTCCAGCAAACAGTCTAATGGTCTGTTTGATAGGCAGATGGAGAATGGGTGCTGACGTGGCTCCATTCAAAGAATGAGCTGTGTTTGGTAAGATAGAATGGTTTACATGGCAAAATCGTTATCCAAATCCATGTCCATTCTCCCACTTCTTCTTTAAAGTAGTTATTGTTGGAATGGAGAAAAGATGATATCAAACATATGGCCATCCGCTATGAACTCTCTACCAAACAGCCTTTTGATGAGAAGTATAGATCGAGCTTTTGAATGTATATCCTCATAGAAAATGCCATGTTGGCAATCTCATTCTTTAAATGGAATAACTACCAAATAGGCCTTAAGAATCATAGTTGTGAATTTCGTTATGTTTTGGTTGAAACAGTGAAAACATTTCGTCTAGAATAAAACGAAACAAAAGCATGTACCGAAACGTTTTGGTTTTTCTTCTAATCCATTTCAAGTATTTTGGCGTTATATTAGTCCCATTTCGACTCTATTTTGGTCTTTTCTCACCCAATTTTCAACATATACATTTTTATTTATTTATTAATTTTAAATATCCATATTTCTAATATATTAAAATGTTAGAGTTAAAATCTCTCCCAATTTAAATAGTATTAATGTATTTTTGTATATCTATGCAATTTCCAAGTTTGAAAAGCTGATGAAGGCTGATGGCCAAAGCTGAGAGATCTTCTAAAGGTCTTCAACATAATTTGAATTTAGATCCAACTTTTACAAGCCGTATCAAGGATTATTTGAAACTAGCTCAAGTTGATTGAGAGAAGAATTCAAAGATAATCCTCGGATTTCTAAGAATTTCAAAATCTGTCAAAGAAACAATGACCCTTTGAAGGAGAAAACCAAAGTTTCAATGAATCACCAATACTGAATTTCAATAAGAAAGAAATCAAAAGAAGGCTTGAAACTCATTGGGAGAAATTCGACACCATGCAAAATTTTCTCAATGAAGATAATATCAATTGAATTCTACAATTAATTAAATGCAAGAAAATTAAATGAAATTCAAGCACAAAATTAAATTAAAACACAAAAGACTAGAAGGAGAGAGAACTTACTCACTAAGCTAAAAATATCACAATCATTCTCCTTTGAACAAGTGTCCTTATTACATCATTCTTGAAATTAAAAGATAAAAAATAAAAGCCAAAAATAAGACTAGGTAGGTGCACCAAAGCCTTGCTAAAGAGAGAGGATTTCTTTGCTATTTTGGTCTTGAAGATTTTCTATGAGGGTGTCTAGCAAAATTCATCCCTACCCTCTTGAATAAAAGATGAGGGAGGTCGGAATAAAAGAACTTCAATACTTGAAGAAACTAGAAGACTAGACATAAAACCAAACTCAAACTAGAACTCACCTAGAGAGAGAGGAGATTTCGCCCAAGCTTGGAGCTCTCAATTGTATTCTCAAAATTTGTGTCTTACAATGACTCCATGGGCCTCTATTTATACACAAACTAGCAAATAAAAATTACAAAAGTGCCCATCCTCATAGCCCTTGGATCCACCCACTTAAAATACAACCATACAAACAAAACTTCCCCCCCCAAAAAAAAAGCATGTGGCCGACTTCCCTATTTAAAAACACGCCACCTACTTACTTTGTTTACAACCTTGCTAAGTTCTTACTCCTTTGCTTCTCCATTAAGTTTTCCTCCATGCATGTAAAAGGAAATTCGTGTAAAGGAAAGATGGGAAGGATTTGGGTAGCAAAAGAAGGCAATTGGGGCTCAATTTGGTGAATTTGGACAATATGGCCCATATGTCATGATCTTAGGGCAATTTTGGGCCAATTGGAGAGGCTTTTGCTGTTGTGGAGGCGGGTCTTAAGCACCATTATCTTTGTCATATCCAATTATTGCTAATTGAGTAGTTTCAAGGGTAAAGTCGTTATGGTGGTTGCTCAATGGGGGAAGTTGGCTTGAAAATTTATACAAAAGATGGGTGAAGTCTTCCATTCTTCCCGGATCAAGAGTCTTGAGTGCTTGGGGAATAGATGCTTCATCTTCGATCTTCATGTCATCTTTGATTGAGCTTTTGATGACCCCATCACATAGACTCCGTAAAGACCATAGATGAGGTCCCTTTCGCGTCCCTAATGACTCTCTCTATAACTGTCAGTCTCGGTTTTCCCCTAGCAACCCCATCTACATTAAACTTAAAGGTTTCCACTGGTGGTGGGGTCCAAATCACGCCTATTCTATTCTTGCGAGGCCCCCCGATCATACAACCTTCCCAAGAATTGTCAAAGTCCGACATTCTGTATCCCTTGAATCTTTCCCTGCTAGGAGCCAACCAAACAACCTCTATTTAGCCCTTTGGAAAATGTTGTTCGCCTCACTCTCTTCTTTTTGTGCCCAAGATTTGGGGTTACCCATGAATCAATGATGCCATTGCAGGTTCTCTCAAATACCCATGATACACCCATTAGATTAGCAATATCAGTCCTCAAGTGTCTTGCCAAGGGGCATTCCACGAACATGCGGTCGGCATCTTCTTCCTCGAACCCACATAGCGAGCAACGCAAGTTGGCATCGGATCCCAGCATACCCTTACAGCTCAATGCTGCTTTAAAGAGGATCTCCCCCTTTGAGCTCACCATACAAATGTTTGAACCCTTTGGGTGGGGGTGGGGGGGGGTGCGGGCTAGCTGCTTTAAAGAGGATCTCCCCCTTTGAGCGCACCATACAAATGTTTGAACCCTTTGGGTGGGGTGGGGTGGGGTGGGGTGGGGTGGGGGGGGGGGGGGCTAGTCCTAACCATGCTGAGAACGACTGATTGACCTCGCCATGTGCTTGTTGTAGATTGGATTGCTTTGGACACAACATTATGTTTCTTGGAGATGTTGCTTTTCCTCACATCTTGTTTCTCCTCTCTTTTCTCTTGTATTTTCCTGCTTTGGTGGGGTCTATAGCTTTTAGACCCTCTCCTTCTCTTGTATTGTTTTCTCTGTACTAAAATTTTCTCTTGTTGCTGCTCAAAAAAAAAAAAGAGAAGAAAGGAGTGTTAATTGCAAATTATGCCTCTATTGAAAGGAAACATGTGTGGATAAAGATGATAACCATTAAGGTGGGGTTTTTTGTCTAATAGCTTTCAGTGGAATGAGGTTGAACATGGGATTTTTACTTCAATGTTATTTTAAACCTCTTTGAATTATATCAACTCATGTCATAGTTTCTTTGCTTTTACTCCTGCAAGAGAACATGGTGATATGTTTTGAAGATGAAGAGAGTGGTAGATGCTTAAGAGGGAAGCCCAGCATGGATAAACACCAGCACATCAAAATGTAATAATTACTATTTTTTTGGCTTATAATTCTGTTACCTGGATCTATTATTTTCTTCAATTATGTTATAATAGATGCCTGTGGACTTGGATGGCTCAACATTTCTTTTTCTTTTTTTGAACTTTCAAAATTCCTGCTAAATCTGTCTGCCATTACTAGAAAATTGGAATAATAAGTATTTTCCACTTTTCTCCTTCCTACCCATACTAAAATAGTGAATTCTATGTTTGGAAAAACTTCCAATGTTAATATGTAATTCTTAACACAAGATTTTTCAAACAGCACAAGCCTGTGAATAAAGGGTTTATTGATTCTTAAAGCATGGTGAATTAGTTTGATTCACTAGAGGTAGTAAAAGCAGGAGTTTCTTGAAACTGCACAACCATGTTTCTGGCTTTTTTTTTGAAGTCCAAGGTAACCATGTTTCTGGCTTTGATCTCAAACTTTATTTTAGTTTGTGCTACAAGCAATTTTTCCTCAATCAAGTTAGTAAGTATTGGAGTTATTATGTCAGTCTTATTGATCTTGGTATAGTCCAAATTCTGGTATTAAATCTCTGTTTAATGACTAAGAAAGTGTGTCTGTTTTAGAAACTAATGGATATTATTATAAAAATAAAGATTAGGGGGAGCTTGGATTGAATGGTATCTCAGGTTTCATAAGAGCTTTAGTTATTTGAATTTTTTAAATAGTTGATTCAAGCATTTTTTACTTATTTTTCTTTTGAGCGGTAACAAAACAGATTATATTAATATGAAAATGTTTTAGTGCATCAAACTGAAGAGGGTCTAGGAGTGCTAGATAAAATCCACACACATGGCTTCCATTTCGCCATTTGGAAACGTTTGCTAACCTCAACTGATTTTCCCTCGAAGATCCTCAAATTTCTTTCTTTCCAGATGGTCCAGAATATTGCAGCTAGAACCATGTTCCAGGCTGCCTTCACTCTTGGCCCAAGTTTCAATAGAGACCATGACTTCAATACTCCAACACAAGTTCTATCAAAGACCCAAGGAATATCAAAGAGGATCGCAGAGCAAAAGGGAAACTCACGAAAAGACGGTCTACATCTTCCTTTGGATAACCATAGGGAGTGCAACTACAAGACTCATCCGATCTCAACAACCCTCTCCTCCTAAGATTCATCCTGATGAGAATCTTCCCCTTAAGAGCACACCACACAAAAGTCTGAACTCTAGGTAGAGCTAGACCTTCCCAAGCTAAGCTAGAGGTAGAGTCCAAGTTATGTTGTTGTTCTAAGAACAGTTCTACCATTGATTTAACCGAGTAGGAGCCAGATGAATCGCCCGTCCAAATTAGTTCATCCTCGTCACCTAATGACAAAGGAAACTCCCCTAGCTTGGTTAACAAATCATCCCTACTCTCACTCTCAAAAGATCTTAACTCTTGCCTAAAGTCGAGGTGTTGCATGATCTGTTGAACCTCAACCATGTAGCAGGATCTTTGAATCAGCTGGGTCGAACTGCCCTGGAATTCTTGAGCTGCCACAGATGGTTACGCGAGCGGGGCTTGATGACGGGTAATGGAATTTGATTAACTGGGTAAAGGGCAGTTCACACGGTCAAAGGGATCAAAGCTAGGCGCTTAAAGGGATTAAGTGGATCAAGTGGGTATAGATTGTGGCCGTAAATGGGTAGGATGGTGAGTTAAATTTGGGGGGGAGAGGGGGGAGGGGGGGGGGGGTGGGGGGGTGCACAGTGGAAAAGTTGGGTAAGACGAGTGGGCTGTGTCTGTTAATGAAAACAGAGCAGGAACTGACTGTTGCCTTGGATGGTTGGGCAACGGTGTGGAGTCGAAGGCGAGCAGAGGGGTGATGGGATCGAGCAGGGATGCAGATCGGGAATGGCGCGGTAGTGGCTAATGGGCGGTGATAGGCTAAAGGTGATCAAGAGGTGTTGGCTAAGGACTGCTGCAATGCTGGGACTGATGATTGGCCGGCAGAGAAGCACAAGACCGCAGCAGGCTGATCTGGCGACGATTCGGGCAGCAACAAGGCTCCCTGCGGCAAGTACCTTTCTGACAGCAGTAACCAATAGAAAAAGTTGACCTGTGTTTGCTGAGTTAGATTATGACGATTTTTGCCAGAGAAAACACACCGAAGATATGGAGGACGCTAGAAAACAGTAGCAGCAGAGGCGAGATAAAACCTTTCTTGAATGTTACCATGTTGAAATGTAATCACTGAAATAGAAAATAGGTGGAAGAAATGAAGAAGAAGATTGAAAAAGGAGAGAAATCTGTATTCTTCTCTATATTCTTGTGTGTGTACAATGGCTACAATGGTGTCTTTAAATAGACACAATATTCTACAAAACTGGAAGGTCAACCACGCCGAATATGATACTTCTGTGTCCTATGAAACAAAATTATACTTCCCTTATTTACAACATATTCTACAACAGCGCGCGCACACAAATTGGTTGTGTTATTGGCTACCATTATGTGATTGTTGAAGGTTATTTATGTGATTTGGCATGCCACATTTATAAATGATTAAATTGATGATACAAGATAAGCTTCCCCTTGTTTCAAATGAACATATTTAAGTATAGATATCATTGCTTGATGGAATTGTTAAAGTAGATTTTATCTTTATTTGTGTAAAATATTATTACAGTAATACTATTCCTTATTGATCTTATATTTGACTGTGTACTTCTCTTACTGCTTAGGCGCATTATTGACTTTGGTAGTGCAATTGATGACTTTACCATCAAGCGTCTATATGGATCAAATGGTCCCTCTAGGTACGAGACACTTGACCCATGATGAATGGTTTTGTTTCCTCACTGTATATGTTTTACCACCTGAAACTTTCTGTTTTGGCAAATTTCCATCTAATATGAACCATTTGTATTTTCTAAGATGCCAGTGAACCATATTTACACATACTCTATAATTAAAACAACTCTAATAACTATTTTTTATTTTTTTTGACCTGTTGACCCTCTTGTGAACACAACTTGGTGACTGACTGATCTAGTTCTACTCCTGTTCCTGCTTTTTGAACTGTGATGACTAAACCTTTTTTTACACATTCTATAGATAAACCATGATAATAAGACTGTTTGATCCTCCTGGCACACCAATTGAGAGTTGATTCAACCTAACCTCATTACTAATTATGCCTTGGTCATTGTGGTTTTATGTGTGTTTGTGTTTGTTTTTAACCATGACTAGATTTTACCTTTCAAAACCATTTCTCATATGAAAATGGGAGTTAAATATGTTCTTCCCCAATTTTTGGGAGGATGTTGGTCTGTAAGTTAATGTTCAGTCTTGTCGATTGCACAACTAAGTGTTGGTGAATCTCCTTTGTGAGTTATGTGAGGATTAAAGGAATCAATAATAAAAAGTCGTCATGTGATTTTGAAAGGTTTTACTGAGAAATAATTAATATAAAAAAAGGGTATTGCTAAGAAGCTAGATTAGAATTGAAAGGTGTTGGTAAGAAGTATCGTTGAAAGTGAAGCACTGGCACAATGTATCTATGATGTTATCATCATATAATACCCCTTTTCACATGTATCTGGGGTCAAACTTTTGAGTTCATTTCTTCAAAAAAGAAAAAGAAAAAAACTTTTGGGTTCATTTCCACTCGACCCTATTAGAAGCCATAATTTGTCACTTCAAAATCTACGTTTTCCTTCCTTACCTCATCAAGTGCCTCTTTAAGGGCCTATCCTACTCTTAGAACTTTCCAGTTGTAGAACTACATTTCTTTGTAATTGAGTGCATAATCCTTGTTATTGGGTCCCTAATTTTTTTTAAATGATTAGGTTGCATCATTATTCTTCCCTAAAGGGTCCAAAACACCGCCATAAGAGAATCTTCAAACAACTCTAGATCAGAATTGCCAAGATCACCACAACAAGCATTAATAAGATCTGCTAGGTTTTATGAATTTACCTAACAGACACCAAAGAGCTTAAAGAAGAGATGCTAGAGCTTGAAAAAAAATGCAATTGATAGAGAGATGATACACGGATTGCACTGCTTGAAACTTAAGTAGCATGCGTTGACAATAAAATGATCCCTACTCTGGTGATGATTAATCATTAGAATTTCGTCCAACCCTGCAGTCCTTGAGAAAGCAAGATTTGTGGAGGTACTTGGACTCTCCAAATGGGTTGGGTAACCAAAGCTGGCCAACCTGAATACTCCCTCTGCACATAGAAAGATTTGAGATTACTCCTACTGACCTAGTTGTTTTGTCTACTCATTGAGAATGATATTTGTGGCTTGACTCTTCCCATCTTTAAATGGATTACAAAATCTGGTTTCCATAAAGATTAATAGTCTTGTTCTTCTTACCATTCTATTAACGCTACTTCAATACGGTCATGGTTGCTGCCCCCACAAGTTTCTTTGAAGGTTTTCTTTTATGGTAGCTTTTAGGAAGCTGTTCGAAGGGTCCAATGTGAATGGGATTGAGGTGAAAGCTCTTTCCCATGGATTTAGACTTCGGAATCTTTGATTCTAGAATTACTAATTCTTGGTGTAGAAAGGATGTTCCACATCCTTTGATTCTAGGTGATTTGATCGATGAGATCCAAGATACCATGGATATGAGCACATGTGAAAATTCATCATCAGCCAATTCTGAAGTTGATGAATTAGCATGATTGGGAAATGGTAATTTCTTATAGCTTTTGATATCTTAAACTCTTTGCTTTATCTTTTAGCATCCAAAGCTTTCTCTTTAAGCATTTAGATAACTTTTTGTTACATTTTTTTTAATCTTCTTTTAATATGATGGTCTTACTATTTCAAAAAAAAAAAAACTTCCGACTGGGGCCGTTTCTATGTTTGTGTCCAAACCATCTTAAATGGCATTCTAGGATTGAAGGTTCATATGTTGTAATCTTTTCTAGGACTATCTTTTAATATTACTTTTGACATCCTTATTAGCATATGCATCTTTTGTTAGAATGAAAATAGGGAGAAAGTACTGGAGGAGGAGAGAAGAATTAAGATTAATTCTCTTGAGTAGTATTTTATTTGTCTCTCCAATAGGAGATGATACTTGAATATATAGCCAATCAAAGTGACGAAAAAGGAAAGAGAATATGTTACAATCCATACCAGCCACAAGCCAACTATAAGAAAAAACATTTGTAAAACTTGATCAATAATTATATCTAGATCTACAACACTCCTCATCAAGCTCTCTCAAAGATATCAAGCAAGCCCATCTTGTTGAAACCATCAAGTTGAGAGCAAGAGATGACTTTCATCATCATGTCTGCTAATTGATCCTTGGACTTCAGATATAGAGTGACAATATTCCCAAAGGATACATGATGTCAAAGAAAATGATAATTAATCTCTATATGCTTTGTATGCTCATGGAAAACTCGATTGGAAGCAATATTAATTGTAGCTTGATTGTCTCATAACATGATAAGTGGCATCACCTTAGAATTCTAATCTCCCCATTGCTTTGAGCAAAGGTAAATGTCTCTTCCACTCAAAAAGGAAAGAGAATATGTTACAATCCATTTACAATCTATGCCAGCCACAAGTCAACTATAAGAAAAAACACATGTAAAATGTGATCAACAATTATGTCTACATTTACAACATTTTGTTATTATTTTCTTCTTTAACATTCAGCTCCATACAGCATAGCAAGTCTAATTTCTGTTTTATAGTATTTCCCATTAGTTGACATGGTTCTCTTTTAACAAATGGAACTCTGCTAGCTTGACAGTCTATGCATCATGTCGCACTTCAATTTAATTGTCTCAGAAATGATGTTACCATGTGGACCAGCATTGACAGTTTATGCTTTTTCTTCATGCTATATTTGTTTGTATTTCTTTTCTCAGATCTGAGCAGACTTTTGAATATACTCCTCCAGAAGGTCTTCTGAACTACAGCTGGTTTCAGGGACCACCGAGCATAACTTTAAAGTTTGTCTCCTTTGTTTGAGTAGCTTCTTCCCATGTCTATATGATGAGATTTAGTTGCTTGATTGTACTTTTGAACTACCATACCCTGAACCACCATTACTTATTTCTTTGACAGATATGATATGTGGAGTGTAGGTGTTGTGATGTTAGAGTTGATCTTAGGATCACCACATGTTTTTCAGATAACTGATCGAACTCGTGTTCTTTTGGATAAACATCTTGAAGGATGGAATGAAGACATAAAGGAGCTTGCATATAAGTAAGTTTAAGAGATTAAAAGAATAGTATGTCATTATCACGGAGACTTGTCATTATCTTTCTGAATGAAACGGGCTGGGCTTGACTTATAGTGCATTAAGCCTGAGCTTGATCTTGAAAATGAAAGCCTGAGCCCAAGGAGAATCCCAAATTAAAACAAACCTGCTTATATCAAGATTGTGCATGTCATAATACCTACTCCACTATTTTTTTTCATTGATTTCTTCACAAATTCAACTGTGAAGATTGAAAATAGACTTAATGAGCTAAAGGTCTATAAAGTTTCAGTACAAAACTCAATTTATAGCCACTTGATCTTAGTGGTCAAAGTCACCTGATGTCCTTTAAAAATTCAAAGCTGCCATAGGATTTTGACAATGAAGAATAAGTGGCAAACATCGAGTTTTTACATGAAATATTGTCAACTCGTAGCTCATCAAGCCTACTTTCAATCAACTGTGGCCTACTTTCAATCTCTACAGTTGATTTTATGATATGTATTGAAAATTCAAAATATACATGAAATATTTGAACCAGCTACGAGCTTTAGGCCTGAGCACTAATATGTCCTAGCTTAAGCCCAATTAGCAATTGTGCTCAAGCCCTATTTTTCTTGGGCTGGGATTATCGGGCTTTCAGGTTTTTGGGCCAAATTGCCATCCCTACACAATGTATATATAAAGTAACGATCCAATGAGCTGCAATGTCACTATAAACAATGAGCATCTCATTTTGAGACAACAATACTTGTCTTTTGACTTACACATGGTATGAAATTCTCTTTCAAAAAAAAGAAACATTGGATAGAATCCACCCTATCATTTTGTGGTTGGCTTACATATAAGTTGAATTGGAGTGATCACCATCTAATAGATCTTTGTCATGCCAGATTAAGATCATTTATGGAAATGTGCATTTTGATCCCTGGAAGTTCTCTACAATATCATCGGAATCGTGGATTACATGACCATGTGAGTCTACCTTGTTTTGAGTTTAATTATTGATTTTTTTAGTTCTTTTTATAGCTTGTTTTATTTGTTTTCTATCTTTGTATTTGCACCTCTGATGCCCCCTTATTATCTAATATATCAACCATTTCCAAAAAAAAAATATTGATTTTTTTAGGTTACTCAAGGCTTTACATTCATGGTTACTCAAGACTATACATTGAAGTTAATATTGAATGTTGTATTTTCTTTTCTTTTTTAATTTCCTATCTCATTGACCTATGTGGAAACACCCCCCCTCCCCTCCCCAAGAAATAGAGAACTTTCAAGTCGTATGGAGCATGAATTATGGGGGTTTTCTCTTTCCTTTTTCTTCCTTAATGGTATTAATCGTCATCATCACTATCAGAGCCATTTCTTCCATCTATTTGGAGTCAACTTTTTACTTCAATGTTTTTATAATCTACTGTCAACGATTATATTTTCTGGCACTATTTTTTCTTATTACTCCTTTTCTCCTAGAACTTTCTACCTCTAATGTGTCAAGTCTTCATACGAGAGTAGTTTGTAGTCTTTTATGTACATGCCCAAGCCATCTTGATTGGACATACTCTTATCTTCTCAACCGTTGGAGCTACATCTTGAGTTCCTCTATTGTGCACATTTCTAATTCCATCAATTAGTATTACTTAGCATGTACGTCTCTATTAACCCAGAACTCTATAAATCATTGCAAGCGTATTTGTCATCTTTTAGAATAACCCCTTAATCAAAATTATTATCTGCTATCTCACAAAAAATGGAAGAAAATCATTTAAGTTTCATTTTGTTATATGGAATCCTTTTATAATTGTAGAATACTCAATTTACACACTGGATCTACAACTATAAGAATAAATTTTTGCTCCCAAGGTCTATACCAAAAAAAAAAAAAAAATTGCACATAATATTGAATATTTAATGTGATGCACAAACACGTATAAGGGGCCAATACACGTGTGAACAGTCTCCATTGTTGTCATTGTCATCATCATCAATCATTTTCCATCCATTTAGGGTGGCTTTTTGAGTCCTACATTTCCATTCCACCTTGCCAAAAGTTCATAGTATGTGTCATCCTACATCTACGTCCTTTTCCCATCTATCCAAGTTTTTAGAGGTCTTACCCTTTTCCTAGGTTATGTTTAGATGAGAAGATGGAAGATTCTCTTAGAGATTGGAGTTCCTTGTTTGGTTGAGCATGTGTAGGAGAAAGTAGGGCCAAATGAGAATGAAGTTTCCCTCCAATAGGAGAAGACTGCATTCTCCATCCCCACATGGGGAACACAATCTTCCTCTTTCATGTCCAATTTTCCAGACCTCTCATTTCTTTTGTTATTTATCTCTCTACTACTAAAGGATTTTCTTTTCCAGATAACATGGGTATCCCTACCCCACATTGGAGGTGAGACTACTAAAATGATATTTTTCACTTTAAAACATACTTTCATGTGGGCCCCACTAAGGAGGGGTTCAATGGTTGAAAATTATGGATAAAATCTTGTCATGATTAAACAGTCCAAATCTCATCCTAACCTAATTAATATATCCTTTGATATTATTGTTTGTATTTTATGGCCAAATTTAGAAGTATTTCTTTTGTCAACCAACCATCCATTTCTTATTGTTAGAACGAGTTGCTTAATTCTTCAATTTGGCACAAAACTTTCCATATTATCAATTTCTAGAATGTCATTTCATTTGACAGGAACAGAATATCCGAAAATGTGTTAAACATTCATTATATGAATTCTATTTTTAATATTTTTCATAATTTTTGAGGTCTAATTGAGGATACATAAAAAATAAAACCAAAGGATCCTACGACTGATTCAAGTGCAGGGGAGGGCATACATACTCTATTTTCACCTGTAAATCCTTAAAATGAGATTCATTGAGATCTTTATGTAAGACCCACCTTAGGTTATGAAATTGGATTCATTGGAAGGTAAGAAATCACCATGTCAGGCCCATAAAATCACATAGTAAGAAAGGTCTATGCTTGTATAATCATTTGGCCTTGAAAAAAAAGAATGCGGGGCTCAAAAATTATCTTGATCAGAAATTCAAAAGTATGGGGCCACAAATTTTTTAACATGGGATCCACAAAAAATTACCTTATCATGATCAATTCAATTGGTTGGGGTGTGGGGTGGGTCTGGGTGTGTGTTTGGGGGGGGGGGGCGGTGGGCGGGGGGGGGGGGGGGTGGGGGTGGGTTGGAAGATTGGGTGATGGTGGAAAGAAGACGGAGAGCTTTTGGGGCAAACAGTGAGGTTGTTACACTGTTTGTGCAGAATATACCACAAGCTCATAAAAAAAAATATGGCTGTGGATTTCTTTTCAAAGGTTCGACGAATTTGGGATGTAGTGCTATTTATGACAAGAAGGATATTTAAGTAGAGAAAGCCAGGTTTGATAGAAACAGTAAAGGATTTGCAGGCAATAGAAGATTTGGAAAATAAGAACTTGTCAACATTTTTGGGGGAGATGGTGTTGGATTAAAAATGGCAAAAAAGTGGGTGGAAATTAAAAAAAAATATTGTAGAGATATTAAAAATAGAGAATGAGAAAATGGTTTTTAATGTTAGACCTCCTCTTTTGTTGTTTTATTTTCTTTGTACTTCTTTTTTTCTTCCAATGAAATTTTTAACGTTACCTCTCAAAAAAAAAAAGAGGAGGAGAAAAATGGAAAATATTTGAGGGGATATGCATTACCTTATCTAAGGAGGAGATGGAGGAAAATCTTGACTTTAAGGCTTTTTATGAGATGGTTATGATCTTCTATAATGAAATGGTTATGATCATCAAATCAAATTGATTTGTTGCACATGTAATCCAAGTAATCCTTCTATTCCAAATATTCGCTATTGGTGAAAGTGTCCCACAAAGAGGAATAACTTGATCAATTCTTAAAAGAGAGATGGGAACACCATAATATGGTTGTCACCACGATTTCCATTTTAATTTGCCTAAATGTCTTTAATATTATAATATAATTGATTTTGTGTTCTACATGTTTTGATGTTTTAGATTTTTGAAAATAACATGTCTTGTGCATTTTCCAATGCCCCATATCCATCTTTTGTTTGTATCTAGGTATCAAAGAGTGCTCCCCTTCTTTTAATTTAATTCAGTCCACTAGAAACTAGTGTTCTTTGGAAACTAGTTCATCAAAGACTGCTACTAGTGACGCCTTTGCTAAGGAACCATTTTGAGGAGCTCAATTTGGTTCAAGAACTCCATCAATGGAAGTTTGTTGGGTCCGAATCTCCTGTGTGGACTGAGGATGGTTTTTGACACCACCTTGGTTTACATCACTTCTACCTTGTTTTCCGCCATTCCTTGGAATGTGTTGTCTCGAACCTTTTGGACATTTGTGCTCTACACTTAGACCACCATGTCTCTTTTTACCTTAACACGCTACAAGAGCATCTTTGGTACCTTGTTTATTGTGGCGTGCTATTTGATTGACACTTAGTTGAGATTCATGTCTACATCTCAACCTTCACTTGTCATGCTTTGTCTTTAAAGGTTGTGGATTTTCTCCTTTCAAATTCCGCCATCTTAATTTTAGCCAATCTCTCCCTCTTAATTGCTACTTGACTTCTGTTATGAACTTTCGAAATTAATAATCTATGTTTTGTTGTAAGACTCTCTATCATGCTATTTAGATTTTCAAAATGTTCTTGCCTTACATCTTAATAGAAAGAAATCGGTTTTTGGTCTATTATGCCAACTTTTAAAATCAACAAAGTCTTCTTTCTTCTTGAAGTACATGTTAGCCACTTTTAGATCAGAGGCCACTGCAAATTGAGGATTGACTCTCAAATCTCATTCTCATCTGCAAAATCATGCCCCTCGATTACTGCAGTTTCTGGTTTTAATTCTTTACATATTTTCGATGCAGTTCGATATTATAGCATTTTATTGGTTTATGTGTTGTAAAAGTTTCTCCTGTCTTCAGATTTTGTAGTATTTGCCTTGTTTATTAATGGTGTACAATTTGGCACAACTTTGCAAGTACATTGGCTAACTTCTTTTCTCCTTTCCTTGGAATCGAAGTTCAGGTCTGGCCTGCATCCTGGAAGTGCTCTGAAGAATTCTTCTCTCATCAAGTGAAGAGCAGAGACCCTCTTAAACTAGGGTTTGTTTTGTGAATCTCATTTTATTTTATTTTTTTGAAAAAAAAAAATTAACACAAACAAAAAAAAAATTGTCTGTATCAGTTTACACAATCCTTCATATTACAAATGATATATTCCCTCATGTTTAATTATTTATGAATATCTGGCAGGTTTCCAAATGTTTGGGCTATGCGGTTAGTGCGCCAACTTTTAGTGTGGCATCCTGTAAGACCAAGATCTTTTACATGGCAATATTTTGATTTTAAGTTGTGCATTCCATTCCTTAAATACATGATCCCTTTTTGCAAGGCCTACTTGGATGCATGCCAATCCATGAATTGTTAGCTGTACTCTCTAATACACCTCATTAGGGTGATCTTTACTACTGAAGTTAAAATGTTGATTATATGCCCTCAAACCAAATGTTGTATTGTTGTTATTCCCACATTTATAGAGTCCACTATGAGCACAATTCAAGGTGCTATGATCTACACATCCCATGTAAGTGATCTAACCATCAAATTTAAAATGGTCATTATATTTTCTCGAACAAAATGTGTCCTCAAAGATAACATTGTACAGTTTTTTTTTTTTAAAGTGATATATCAAATTGTACAGTTGTTACTCCCACATGTATATAGTCTGTCACAACCTAATGCTAACTGCTGTAATCTATACCTTACAAAATCATATCCTCTAATGCTAACCATTCTATCTTCTTGGAATTACCAAAACATCCTATTTTTAGTTAAATAAACTTAGCAAAGAAAGAAAATGTATTTTTCAACATGAGACTTCAGATACAAGTTGAAAAGGCATCCCTTACGATGAGGCGACAACAAGATTAATAAATTTTCAGAAAAAAAAAAGGTGACAATAAGATTAAGAAAGTGGGGAGTGATGGAGGAGTTTTTGATGGGAGTGGGACTGCACCATGGGTCTGCTTTGAGCCCTCATGTAGTGATTGTAGTTATAGATTGTTTGATATTGGAAATCTAAAATGAGATCCCATAGTGTGTACTGTTGTTTGCAGGTGATATGGTACTGATCAGTGAACTTCCAAAAATAGATGATGTTCTGATTAGTGAGATGAGAAGCTAATTGGACAAGAAACTGCAACTGTGGTAAAAGCTTTGGAGACTAGTGATTTGAAGATCAGTAGAATTAGATACAGTATATGGAGTGTAACTTTAATGGATTCGAGTATTTGGAGGAACCGGTCAAAGGTGAAACTGATCTAGTGTAACATTGTGATAACTTTAGATACTCAAGTTCAATAGATTATGTAGGATTTGATTTGGAGATAGCCAATACAATGGGCAGGAGTGACCAAAATGTAGGCAAACAAGTGGGTTTCTATGTGATATGTGAGTACCAGCTAGATTAAACGGACGATTATGTATGACAACAACTAGACTAGAAATGCTTTATGGAGCTTAATGTTGGTCAATGAAGAAAAGATGAGTTAAAGAAGTGCCAATAATAGAAATTTGTATGCTGAGATGGGTGAGTAGATTAACATTAAAAGATAGAATTAGAAATGACCACATTATTAGAACAACAACTAGACTAGAAATGCTTTATGGAGCTTAATGTTGGTCAATGAAGAAAAGATGAGTTAAAGAAGTGCCAATAATAGAAATTTGTATGCTGAGATGGGTGAGTAGATTAACATTAAAAGATAGAATTAGAAATGACCACAGTATTGGAACCTTTAAATAGCCTCAATAGATGATATCACCTAGATCAGATCTTGATCATCAATTACATCAGTAGGTCAAGTTGCTGGTTGGACTTGACAAATCCAGCATAATCAAATGATGATTGAATCACTTGATTGAATAGTCTATGACTTCCTAGAAATAAGAGATTATTACTTATTTGATTGGAACTTGAACTCGGGACTTTTGTGGGTTTTGCCAATTTTATGGATGATCTTATGACTCACGACTTTATTGACTTTGGTTACACTCTATACAATCTTTGTACAATGGCATGATGTTATTACCATCAGTTTTAGAATTTTAGTAGCATTTTATTGTAAAATGTTAATAGGGTTTAATCAATTTTATTATATAAAAATTGAGTTATCTAGTCGGCCTGACCTAGTAATTAAGTCCTAGTAAAAAAAGTCAAAATAAGTCATAGTAAAAAAAATAAAAATATACTTTTACAACTAACCTGTCTGGCTTATGAACTTGGACTTCATCTGAAAATTGCGGTTCAAATCAATAGGCAGATGCACAACTCAAGAGCTCTATAATTATACTAGTTATGCAAGAGCTCATTATTATTATCTCATCATCATCTTTTGTCAAAGTCATTTATATCATCTATTGCACTCATAATTGGATCTCGCAAATGTTTCTCATGGGCCAACTGCCTATGTGACACCTATGGATGCACCAGCTCCCGAGGAAATTCTATCTGCTTTGCCTTTTTTTTTTTTCAATTTACTTTGTGACGAAGAGTAGGATCGGGTTTAATGCCTACTTATGCCTTTAACATAGAAATAAGTAGAACTCCGCAAAATCTGGCTCGAATCCATTATGAACTCGAGAAAACCCGAACTCAAAGAATTCCATGTGTAAGAAAATCCTCGGATTAACTTCAATAAAGTAACGGCACTCATTCACTCACCCCGGTTGTACGGGCAAACGGAGCTTCGAATGGACGAACCAAAACTCCCAGTCACCAAAATAATGGAATAAGGTCAAGAACTTCTTTAGGTGAAAATTAACACCATGCAATAATCACCAAAGAAAATAAGAATTCTAGAATTTCTAAAATTGAATTTACTTGATTCAATTCCAAGAACTAGAACAAAATTTGTCTATAGGAAATTCGTGTAAAACCCTAATTCCTTGGATTTGGGCCTCTCAAATGGATTAATTGGGCATGGAAACACTTGATTTGTACTACAAGACTCATATGCTATGTCCTTAGGCTGATTGTGGGTCAATTTAATGGGTGGTTGGTCTTCAGTAAGTGGGTCTTGGCCACCATTAAATTATTCATACTCAATTAAGGCTAGTTGAGCAAAATTTCTTTTATCCAATTCTAAATGGATGTCTCCAATTTCTCCCAGATAAAATATCTTGCATGTTTGGAGAACCATGTCTTCATCTTCAATTCTTGCAATTTTGCTTTGGATGCCCACACCACTTTGTGTAAATTTATACTATTTGAGTTGGGAAGTTGTGGCAATTTACAAATTGCCCGTGTCTCTATATTTATTGTCCATTGAAGAATGATGTTACGTAACACTTGCAGGAGGACCGTCTGAGTGTCGATGATGCTCTCCGTCATCCCTACTTTCAATCATAACATCAAAGGTGAGTTTTAGGGGTTGATCTAAGCCCTGGAGGTTCTACCCATCTGAATCTAGTGAGAGCTTGAAAATTGGCTTTGCAGAATAAATCATTAATGGACCATTGTTTTACATGGAGTCAAGATGAAACAAATTTGCAGATGACAGTTCTTCTACCATAGGGATCTCATAATATAGAAGGTTGCTTCTCTTCATAAAGTTCCACATGGTTTTGCCATGAAAATCACACATTAGAGAGGTGCCCTTGGTGGAGCTGGCTGGATACACTACTGGAAGCTGTAATGGTAAGTGTGCATCTCCAATAGTCCAATTAATCCTTTCAGAAGCATATCCCTATCCTTCTCCCCCAAAGTTGTGTGCGTGTGTGTATGTGAAAAGCCACCCATGTCCTCTTCACTTTTAGGTTTAGAAAATCCCAGTTTGTTTACGCGTGATTTTTTTTTTTTTTCGTGGGGTGCCTTTTCTTTCCCAAATAATGCATCTCTTCAGTTTATTTGTTAACTGGGACCTACTGTATTTGAAATTGAGCAGTTTTGACTCTATCAAAAGATTGAAGATACTCTTTTCAGTTAATTTGTTACTGACACCTACTGTTTTTGAAATGGAGTACTGCGACTCTGTTGAAGAGCAAAGATGCTCTTCATGAATAGATGATTTCATGTATCCGTGTGATTAGTCTCACTTCCAATGCGAGGTGAGGATACCCATGTTATAAAAAAAATGCTTTTCATTAGGGAAAACTGTTCATTGTTTTCATGATAATTTTGACGAAAGTAATATTGTCCATCATCTTAGACTAGTATTATTGTACTAATACTGATTTATTTTAATTTCAGGATGCCAACTTTGGAGGCTTTTCATTATGGGCACTGGCTAGAGAGAGGTAATGGAAGAGTGAGCCTATTTGAATTTCAGGATGCCAACTTTGAAGGCTTTTCATCAAGGACACTCGCTAGAGAGAGGTAATGGAAGGGTGCTTTGTTTCTAACTTGCTATATAATGTCCAATTGGGAGTAAAAACCATTGTATCTTTCTTAATCCCCCTTGTTAGCATGCAAAGATATCATCATCAGTCATGTTTGTACATATGAAGAGCTAGGTCAAGTTTTTGGTGGCCACCTTTTATCTTTGTAACATATCTTGCTGTGCTTCGCCATTCATCCCACTTTTATCTTTTGTATCCGTTCTCTCTGTTTTCCATTTCTTTCTTCCCATTGTAGATCTGACTTTTCTGTATTTGCTTGGGTAGCTGTAAACTTTCCACAAATCAAAGTTCTTGAGGTTTTATATAATCATATATTCTTGGATATTTTCATTGATCTAAAAAGCAGGATTGTATTTATCCTTGCATAAATATTCGTTTGTTACTTCATCTTAGGGACTATTAGTAGGTTTCATACTTGATGATGTTCTGATAATGTGTGATGGATAATAATAAGTGATTTCAAAAAACATAAGTTTTGGGTTTTCTTATTGCATGGAAACCCATTCTTTTAAGTGTAAGCTGGATCATCTTGTGTGAGCTTTAGGGGCTAAATTCATCAGGTTAATGCCTAGGCTTTTTGTGCACTTCTCATGTGAGCCCACTTAATGATAAATATAGACTATTAAAATTATTCTTCTCTCTTTCAGGCTTAGATCCAATCTTTTCTGATGTCCATTTAATGTATTCTAATCGTTGGATTGAACGTAATAGATAAAAACATTTATTCAATGAATTTATAATCTTTAAAAGATTTAGAGTTAGGATGGTTTAATAACTTATTTTCAACAATTCAATAGAACTCATAATTATCTATCTAACCATCCAAAATTTTCATCATAGAGTGGGTCTCACCCTATCTGGGTTTTTAAGCCCAGGGATCTCTAAGCCTCTCCAGTTTTGATAGAAGCATGGCCGAGCTGCAATGATGCTTTTATATGGTCATATTTGAAGTGTAATATGATCTGGTTTATATTAAATTGGATTTTATTCCATGATTTATTTATTTGTCTATTCAACAGGCTCAAGCTTGTACCATAATGACAATTATTGAAGAAGTTACGGCCAAAAAGTTTCATACTTAGGCATGAGTTGGGGTGTTCAATTAGTTCCATATGGTTTGGTACCAAGTAACAAAATTTTGGACATTTTTTATGTTGACAAGGAGATGATTTGCTAGTGTTGTGAAATAAATGAATATATTTTACCATTTTTCAGAGAACCAGGGTTCTTTAAAATTACATGAAAGGATTAGGGGGAGTTTGTAAATAACTTTGAAATAGAACACATTGTTTCTAGATTGAGCCTTTATTGATTTTAAATGTTTGTTTGAAATATAAATAGTAGCACTTCAATTGACTTGGGTTGAACATAAGAATGGTACACCCCCACGGTAGAGAATATATTCCAATTATGGGAGATGGAATTGAAACAATATTCATCTGAGTGATATCGAGGAAAAAATTATTTTTAAAGTTACTCTGCTCAACCATCTTAAGATACACATATTTATTTATACTTTGTTTACTTGTCTATTTTTTTTTAAATTGTCCGACACTCAACTATTATTTTGTGATTTTTTATCGTATTACACTTGACTAGTTTGTTTTACTTCAGCCAATTTCAAATCTGACGACTCTATCTGTAACGACCCGACTCGACAACAGGGCTTAGGGCTTGACTCAGTAAGATATTGTCCGCTTTGAGCCTCGCACACAGTTCAAACTCGCACAGTTTTGTTTTTGGGCTCGGGCCCACGTGGCCCGGTCCAAAAGGCCTCTTACATGAGTTCCAATTGGATGACTTTAATAAACCCACCCCTCCCTTTCATTCCCACCGATGTGGGACTTTTTTAGGGAGGGGGAGGGGTATCACAATCACCTCCCCTAAAGTCTCGAGCCGTCTCCGGCTCGACTCCGGTCCACTTGACAACTCCAGGGAAGGATGATAGGCTCACACAGTCCGAGTGTTGAACTCGGCTCTGATACCATATTTGTAACGACCCGACCCGACAACAGGGCTTAGAGCTTGACTCAGTAAGATATTGTCCGCTTTGGGCCTCGCACACAGTTCAAACCCGCACGGTTTTGTTTTTGGGCTCGGGCCCACGTGGCCCGGCCCAAAAGGCCTCTTACATGAGTTCCAATTGGGTGACTTTAATAAACCCACCCCTCCCTTTCATTCCCACCGATGTGGGACTTTTTTAGGGACGGGGAGGGGTATCACACTATCTACATTCATTCTTCTATTTGGTTCCACAATTAAGAATTGAGTATCTAAATTTATCATAATGTGATTCTAAGTTATTCTTAATTATAATTCACCTTTCTTTTATATTTTCTATATCAATTCAAAGGAGAGGCTCTTGCAATAGGAAACTCTACTTAATGAGTAAAAAACATGTACTTCCATCCAACATGTTGGTCATGGACAAACTTCTTGATGAATGGACTAAACCAAATGGAAAGAACACGTGACTTTTTGTTTTAAGTTTATACTTTAATCAAGATAAGGATGATAAATGAAAAAGATTCCTTTAGAATAATACTGATGATGATTAATATAAAAAATTGTCGTTGATATAACTCTTTAAAAAAAAAAATAGCAATTGAGAGAAGGGTTTCTCGAGTCATTGGTTTTTCAATCATTAATTTCTCAAATTAAATAATGTAGGACTCTCTTACTAATTCACAAAACGAGTGGTGAGGCAACGGCGAAGATTTTGAATATTTCTCTACAAGAAGATATAATCTTTGGAATTCTTCACTAAAAAAAAACTCTGGGCTTTGCAAATCAATTTTGTACATAATAATTAGGAACTTGTTTGTTATTTTACACAATAAAAACATTAAATAACAAAAATACCTCTACAAATGAATATGGTGATGATGGTTAAAACATCAAATTGGAGTTTTACTTAGAACGCTCAGCGCACTTTGAAAGGGTTTGCCCCCTCACACACCTGCTCTGAAATGATGTAGGATTGAACATGTGCAAAATGGTTTTATGATTTTAGAGGCTCAAATTTTATCTTTATTTAATTATTCAATTTTAATTTTTAGTCCTTAGATAATAATTAATATATAAAATATTTTAAGATAAATTTTACTTTAGTAGTAAATTGTTAATCACATAGATATGAAATTATGAAATTGACCCATATGATAATTCTAAGGTTGTGTATACCTAAGGTTTAAATATCGGCCGATACATATCGTATCGGCTGATATATATCGGTTTTTTTAAACCGAGTAATATCGGCCGTACATACCGAATATCGGTCACAATATCGGCCGATATTCATAAATATCGGTATTTAAAAAAAAAAAAAAAATTTAAACACCGATACGGTTTTTCGCGGTTTTACACGGTTTTTCGCGGTTTTCCGCGGTTTACGGTTCTCGGGAGTATTCACGGTTTTACGCGGTTTTCCGCGGTTTTCAGTTGTTTTCCGCGGTTCAGGGTTTACGGTTCTCAGGGGGTTCACGGTTTTTTGCGGTTTTGTCATGGTTCACCACCATTCATCACGGTTTTTTTCGATTTTTTCACGGTTCCGATATTAGAGGAGAGAGAAAATGCCGATATCGGTATGAGAGATAA
Organism: Chimonanthus praecox; assembly: GCA_022113865.1. NCBI lineage: Eukaryota > Viridiplantae > Streptophyta > Magnoliopsida > Laurales > Calycanthaceae > Chimonanthus > Chimonanthus praecox. The sequence continues at coordinate 4,604,209 of CM039094.1, forward strand.
AATTATCGGCCGATATATCGGCTGAGCCGATTTTTTGACCCCTGGTGTATACGATGATTTCTTGCATACATGATGGCAATCATTTGCATCAATTATTATTATTATTATTTTTTAAATGAAGGTCAGGAAGTATCGTTAAAAGGAGGAAACCTGAGGCCCACAGCCTGGGCCCACTAGCAAGAAAAAGGCCAAAAAGCCATCGAAAAAAGAATAGTCAAGATTCACAGGGCCAGCACTCCGGCCACCAGCCAAACGCCAAAAGGAGGCAAAAGTTTAAGTGTATCAATGTACAAAAAAGTTCACTTGAGAAAAAATTGTATTTTAAAAGGGTGTAGATTTAAAGTTTTGTGAACAAATTTGAAATAGATTTGAACTGAATAACCCATTTAATGACCAAGTAAGTAATAAGTTGAAAGTTGTTGACCTAAACATGAAATAGACTCCACCTCATTAATCCGTTGCCAAGTCGACCTTGAAGTAGACATGATTAAACTTGACTCGAGCCAATTATCTAAACTGAAATCAAGCATTTTTAGATAGGTATTAGGATAAAATTTTGTGACATGAACTCAAAATAAATCCAAACTAATTAATCCATTTTATAAACAAGTAAGTAATAAATTGAAGATGGTTGACCTCAACCTAAATAAGACCCAAACTGAAACCCACTCAATCCGACCCATTGCAAGGCCCAGCACTACCATGTGAAAATGATAGGGACACGCTTTTGTAACAAATCTTATACTTTTCTATGAATCTAATTCTCTCATTTTCAAAGAGTTACAGGAGGACAGAGCGGGTGCACATTATAATATTGGACTACAAGTTTCTAGTAATTACCTGATTCCAATATAATGAACTCAATGCCATGTCATAATTATTTAATGAGTTTGAATTCTCAGTCAGAAATGAGTAGTGAATCTAAATTTTTTATTTTTAGAATACCCACAATTTTAAATATATTATGACATCACATGTAAATATCTATAAATATACTTATTTTGTATTGAGATTAGCTGATAATATTCCGATAATGATAGTTGTTAAGTTAATTTTGACCAGAGTTCAAAATTATAGGCAGAAGAAAAAAACGACTCCATGTATATAGGCCGAAAAACCTTAAGCTTGAATCCATCAACCTTCATTGCCCCCAACATACCAATCTTTCTAGCTGTCTTGTTTTGCAAGATTGGTTCTCCTTCATCCTCGCACCTCTCTCTCTCCCCTTTCTTCCTCCTATTTATCTTAGCCCCTCCATTACACCAAACAGAGTGACTGAGCTACGTTAGGCTCAGTGCTTGGATCTTGTTAGGTTTGGTGTAGGCCGAAGAGGGAGGGTTAACTTACTCTTCACCTTACCATCACCAACCTAACAAATCTATAACTAGGATTTTTTTTTATTTTTTGTTTTTGTTTTTGTAGGAAGGGAGTGACTAATATCAGATACAGATGGAGGGAATCCAATCAAAACCCAACTTCTGTTTCTTGTTCTTGTTCTTGTTTTTGGCTATGGCTGAATTTTCTCTAGCTAACACTGTCCCATTAGATGATGTATGGAAAAAGCGAGCTGCGGAAGCCCGGGTTGTTGCAAAAGCTGCCTACAACCCCAATCCTGACGAAGTTAGCAATGATCTCGTTGGGGAAGTTCAGCAGTGAGTTCTGTCTGTCTATCTCTCTCACGTTCACTTATATGTGCAAATTAGGATTTGCACTGCAATTGTTGAGTTGAATTTGATAATATATAGAGGTAGGTGGAAGAAGAAAAGGAAATGACCTAAATGAATGTGATGTTGGTGCAGCGCCTTGCAAGAAAACAGCACAAGGAGGAGCTTAGCATATAGCACTTTCCAATTCGATGATGTGTGGAAACAGCGAGCTGCCGCTGCCCGGGCTGCTGCAGAAGCTGCTTACAACCCCAATCCTGAGGAAGTTAGCAATGACATCGTTGGAGAAGTTCATGAGTGCGTTCTCTCTCTCTCTCTTTTGGTAGACTAAATCTGATAATATTTTTTAAGTAGAACTCATTCTTAAAAGCTAGTCATTGAGAGGAGGGTGCCAAAAGTCTTAAATGGAGTCGGTTTCTCAAATTAACCTGTGTGGGACTTTTGTCACTTCTAGACGCGTCTGCATGTGAAAATTTTAGGCCCTCCCTCATGTGCAGGTGAAATCTATGGTTGCATACGGAACCTACTCTGATACCATGTTATAAAATCACAACATAATAACATTCTTGAGGTAGAATTTATTCTCAAAAGCTAACTTTTGAGATGAGGGTGCTCAAGTGTTATACTGAATCATTAGTTTCTCAAATTATCCGTTATGAGATTTTTGTCACTTCTACAATTTTCTCTATGACCTAAATGATTATGATTGTGATGGTGGTGCAGAGCCATGGAAGGAAACAGCACTAGGAGGAGCTTAAAACGATATCAAGGCCCATGCAAAGCCACCAACCCAATTGACAGGTGTTGGAGGTGCAGAGCCAACTGGGACCGCCGGCGCAAGCTGCTGGGAAGATGCGCCTTGGGATTTGGCCGCAAGACCACCGGAGGAAAGAGTGGAAGGATATATGTGGTGACAAATCCTTCGGATGACAGACTAGACCAACCAATCAGAGGCACTCTCCGCCATGCTGTAATCCAAAGGGAGCCTCTTTGGATCATCTTTGCTCGCAACATGGTCATCAGGCTTAAAGGAGAGCTCCTTATAACTAGTGACAAGACCATCGATGGACGCGGCAGCAATGTCCACATAGCCTATGGAGCTGGCATCACCATCCAATTTGTTAAAAATGTCATCATCCATGGCCTTCACATCCATGATATCAAGGCTACCAACGGTGGCATGATCAGGGACTCCGTCGACCATTTCGGGATCAGGACCAAGAGCGACGGAGATGCTATCACAGTATTTGGTTCCACCAATGTCTGGATCGACCATAACTCTCTCTACAATTGCGAGGACGGATTGATCGACGTCATCGAGGGTTCCACTGCCATTACCATCTCTAACAACCACTTGACCAAACATAACGATGTACTGATGCAACTGAAAAATTTATTACTATTATGATGACGATGATGTCTGTTTAATCTAACTATATAATGATTTTGATGAATGGTGCAGGTGATGCTGATGGGTGCAAGTGATAAGAACTCTAACGATGCTATCATGCAAGTTACTATAGCATTCAACCATTTTGGAAAGGGCCTCGTGCAAAGGATGCCAAGGCAAGACCATTGTTCTCATTTATTTGGATTTTGGGATCTCTTTTTTGTTTTTTTATTATCTAACACCCAACTACTGTTCTCTTTTTTATTTTTTTTTAATTCTCAGGTGCCGATGGGGTTTCTTCCATGTACTGAACAATGATTACACTCATTGGCTCATGTATGCTGTCGGAGGCAGCAGCCATCCGACCATCATCAGCCAAGGCAATCGATACATCGCTCCCACTTTAAATTTCGCCAAGGAGGTAAATAACTTTCATTTTCTTGTCTTGAACATGCAATTATACATTGATAATCAAGAATTAAGTAGAGTTGAAATCGTCATTAACATGTTAGGTGACGAAGAGGGATTATGCTTCCGAGGGCGAGTGGAAGAACTGGCAATGGAGATCGGAAGGAGATTTATTTCTAAACGGAGCCTTCTTCAGGCAGTCGGGAAAGCCAAGGAAGAATAACATCTTCTCTAAGGAGGACATGATCAAAGCCAAACCTGGATCTTACGTTAGAAGGCTCACACGCTTTGCCGGCACCTTGCGTTGCAAGAAGGGCAGCCCTTGTTAATGGCAACTTCTTACATAAATTTGATTGCTGGTTTGGAATGGGATCGTCATTAATGGGTTTATGATTGGAGGGTTCCTTGATCAGACATGGGTTGAGAAGAGAGATTAATGTCATTCCATTCCTTTAAATTTTATTATTTATTTTATTTGTATTTGTTTTTGTTTTTAGCATTCATTGTTACTATTAATGGTAGTCTTATTCGCTGTTTCCATCATCTTTATTGTCTTTGTTTATTTATTTAAAATTAACTCTTCGAATTCCCACTTTTCAAATTATAAAATGTGGTATCGTAAATATTCAGCACTAAATAAAACCTCGTAGTCAAAGTGTTATAGCATTACCGGGTGTCCCTTCGTGGATTTACTCTGGATAACAAAACAATTTTATTTATTAAGTTCTAAAAAATTAGATTTTGAACAATTAAAAAATGGAAAACAAAAAAAAAAAGCTTGTCATGTCATGGGATCCATTTCTTATTAAACACGTGACCCACTTAATATAAATGTTATACAGATAGTATCTATAAATAAAAAAAATTAATTACAAAAGTCAACTTCAAATAGATAAAATAAATTTAATACAAACTTTATATTGATTGATCACGGGCACCAAATGGATGTATGGGTTATTATAATCATTCTATGTAATAGAACTTCATGAGTATAATTAGAAGACTTCATGGCTAGTAAAAAGATGTATTTGCCTACAAAATTAGAATTGAATTTTACATTCTATTCTTATAAGATGGGCTATAAAATTAATTGATTGATAAAAATTATAAAGAATGACCACATAGGTTGATAAGGAGGTTATTGGCAATTGAATAAAATATACAAATACAGAAAGCCAGAGGTTAGTAGTTCAAGTTCCAGCGGCGTTAAGTGGATGTGTTATGTGTTGGTGTGCAGCGTCATCCTAAAAGATCTCAAAAAAAATTATGTAGATAACCCAAATAGAACATACATCATTTCATTCTTTACAAATTAGAGCAAGGCTGCCCATTCTAACACGGGATTTTTTTGTTAGGAGATACGGGTTTTAAAAAATTTATGTGAAAAGTCCACTTTACCTTCACGCTTCCTAATCCTTTTAAAAAATAGAATTATAGGTGCACCGCTCATAATTATAGGTGCACCGCTCAGTTCACCGCATAGGTGCACCATTGTGGATGGGTTATGCACGCCAAACTTATAGTTAATTTCGAAATGATCGGTATAACACTAATAATTATAGGTGCTCCGCTCATAATTAAAGGTGCACCGCTTGATTCACCCCATAGGTGCACTGTTGTGCTCTACTTAGGATTTGTAGAAGGGCGGGGGTAAAGTGAGAATTTCACTTATCCCATGTCTCCTAACAAAAAATACCTACGTTGGGATGGGAGGCCTTAGAGCAAAGGATAAGGGGGTATATGTAAATAACCCAAATAAAGCACACATTGTTTCTGGATTGAGCCTTTGTGATTTCAAGCAGTTGTTTGTCTATTTTTCTGAAGAAACCAAATCTGGCGAAAAAATTATATGTGAATTCCATTGGTATGAAATTCGATCGGTAGAAATTCAATGTTTTGTTGTTTGCATAAAAAAAATATGGAAAATTAACGAACCAAAGTATTGAGGAGTAAAGAAAACTTCCGCATTTTCTTCATTACAGTTTTCTATCTCCCTCTCTAAGAAAGGGTTCCCTTGGAAAGAAAAAAGAGAGAAAATTTTCATTTTTTTATTTTTGACAAAAAGTCCTTATTTTGAAACTCTTTGATCCTGATGGCCCAAAGATAGCCCGATTTGGAAAATTTTTTGGTTCACCACCTAATGAATCTGCTGAATGCTAGAGACGTGGGAATTTTTTTTGAAGTTTCAATTTAGTTGTTGAGCCTCTCGGGTCCTCTAATCTTGTCTATTTGCCTCTTCAGGGCTTGATTTTAGGCCTCTATTTTTTGCCACCTTTTGCTTGGCTCAGGTTGTGGGCTTTTGTATATATCTTTAAGTTTTCGCTTTGAATGAATACTTACCTATCATTGAAAAAAAAAAAAAAGTCCTCGTTCTATAAAAGAAGAGAAATATGTCTCACTTTCTATGCTCTTCTATTTCCATTAACTTGAAAATGAAAAACACCTCTTAAATTATTTAAAATATAAATAGGCAGCACTTTACTCAACTCAAGTTGGCAATAAGATGATGCACCTATGTAGTTGACCGAATGGCAGATTTAGAAATTTTAAATTAAGGGGATAAGATAAATTATAATATTTTAAGATGATTATTAAATCTAAATAATGTTTGAATGATCATCCATCAAATCATTATTTAATTTATAATATAAACATATAAAAATGATAATTCATAATTCATTAAAAACTTACCTCAAATCACATTTTCTTTATTTTCTTGTTCTCATTGTGATTTACTGACTGAAGAACTTCTTTTTCTTCAATGTCTTTTCGTTTTTCACTTTTTTCTCTTTTCATTACTTCAATGTTCTTTTCTTTTTTCATCCTTTTATTTCCCTTTACACATTAGAATTTTAATTGGGGGAGAGAGATAAGATATATATTGGATCTTGTTAGTTTTATGCACTAAATATTATAATAATTATAATTATAATTATTTTTTTAGATAACATGAGTATTCCCACCCTATATTGAAAGTGTTATTATTATTATTATTATTATTATGATAAGAAATTCAATTAACTCTCTTGTGTACACATTATTATTGACATCCATTGGATGTCCAAGTGGTGAGGCAGCAATAAAGATTTTTAGTATTCCTCTTTTTTTCTTGATGAAAAAATAAAATTTTGAGATATGAACACTAATTATGTGTAGTATTTTTGAAGATAAGATTTGTCATTTTACATAATAAAAATAGATCGTACATTTTTACTGATATTATGTTAAAAATTATGACGAGAAAAGTGTCTCAAGAATTATATAGAATTATTGATTTTACAAATTGGTCAATGTAAATTTTTTTAACACTTCACAAAATATATATATTTGAGCCTCCTATTAATTTTTCCAACAGTTCCCCAAAGGAAGGCCAGTGATCCTCCACGAGGATTTTGTGTTTAGCGACACGAGTTTTAGTGTTTTTTCGATTTTACCCTTCGCATGAACGGTAAAATTTCAATGGTCTGATTTTTATTGTTCATATGTTCATGAATTTGGTAAGCTAATTTGAAATTTCGAATAGCTGAATTGCACTGTTCATGAATTTTGGCATTCTTTTTTCTTCAGTAAGGCAGGTGGAGGGTAAATTTGGCATCACGGTAAAACCCATTTATATATACACAAAATGCCCGTATGAAGATCGCTGGCCCAAAGGAATCTCCTTTGGGTTGGTCTTTATCTGTCTATTTGAAACTTCTTTTTCATTCTACTTCTTTAAATTATAATTATTTCATGATCATAAAAATCAGATTTGTAATTATACCATCATAATTGAAGTTTTATAGCAACTCCAAATGTCCATTTATGGATTCACTGTAGAGTATGAAACAGATGATTTATTAAGTTCTCAAAAAGTAATTTTCAGCTATTGAAAAATGAAAAAGAAATTAAAAAAGGGAAAAAAAAAACTTTTGAATGTCTTTGTTTTACGAAAAGAAGAACATTGTTCATCAAATGATCAAATAATGGGACCAAAATTAATTTCCTTATCACTATAAATAGGTGAACAAGTGTGCCTTAATTTTTTTTTTTTATGTGGGAAGGTTTATTCTATTCTCTTTTTCATCAAATGAGACAGTGGGCCATTAAGATGCGAACAAACTAAGTAAAAGATCTTAAAAATTAATTTTGGAGTCTTATTCATTTATCTAAATATAAATGACTTTAAATCTAATTTTAAAATCTTATTTCATCTATTTGAAGTCGAAACTTCGTCCTGCAGTTCTTTCAGTGCAGACATCTAAGCAACTAAGTGACACTCCAAATTGATTGAAATCCACTATTATGATTTCTAAGCTCAAAAAGATAATTAGTTAAATTTCATTCTATCTCTTGCTTTGTATGATTTTACTGGTCAACCTTTCCTTGATGTACAAATGTTGATAGGATGGCCTAATTTGCAATTTCACCATAATGACTTGTGGTTAAGAGTTAGATGCCTAGTTATGAAACAGTGTAGCTGTAATTTGATTGTATCTTAAAAAAAATATTAAAATGTCTATTATAAAAGATAGATATGTCAAAAAATTATTTTTTGTAGTTTTAAATATTTTTTTGAATTTACGTAGGGGAACCCGTGGGATACCCACTGTAAAACTCTCACGGATGAGCCTACTATCCTTAGGACACACCAAAGTCACGGTGAGCCCACAATTCAGATTAATTTTACCATATATTCGAAGAAGAGGTGAAACTTGTAACTTAACCAGCCCTAGTTTCAGGCCTAATTCTAAACCAAATAAAGACCATTTAAATTCAAACAAATCAACTCCCCCCACCCCTTACCATAAGTACATGAAACCATTCGGGCTTTAAAAAAGGTGTGGGCAGTTTAATTTTGAAGTGAAGAAATAATATTTTGTATTAAACCACATTTAAACAAGTTAAAAACTTTATGTAAACCTAATCTACCTAATGATTTTCTTTTTCAATTATTTCCTAATGATCTATATATTTCAAATAGATTACACCAAGGGTTCAAAATTCGATATCAGCCAATACGATATATCGATCGATATATCGTTATCGTCCAATATTTTTCTCTCTCCTTTTCTTTAACAAAAAAAACGGCCTATATGACACGGTCGATATATCGTATCGGACGATACGTATTCACCGATATTTGGACCCCTCTCATTACACACTTGGAAAGTGCCGGCATTTGCTTTTAATATCTTGATCATCACCCATGTCCCTTCATAACCAAGATGCTTTCATTCTTAATAATAATTAACATTATCAACATTACATGATTGATCTCTGAATGAAATAACACAAAACAAAGAAAAAGAATTATTTTCTGTAAGTACATCAAATATAAATATATAAATTAAAGAAACCCTTCTTTACAATTTCTCTAAAAACAGACTTAATTCAATGTTTGCATAAACTTAATAATAAAAACATAGTAATAAAGGTACATATGACCCTAAACACTTGAGAACTGATTAAGCAAAATTCAATTTGTTGTTTAGATGACTATCTTGCCAATGTACCACTAATTTATTCTATTGCAGTAGACTTGTTTCTATTCCCTCTTAACTTCTTCATTTCCTTTGCTAGCATCTGTGTTTTCATTGCTTTGCACTTCCTTGAGCAGAGCCAAAATTTCTGCTCTCTTTGCTGCTAATTCCTCCATTTTTTGATCGATCTTCTCCAACTTCAACTTTAGCTTTTCTGCATCCATAGTCTTCTCTTTACCCTCCGCGTTCTTATCTTTCTTCTTCTTCTCCTTCTCCTTGCCATCATTTTCTTCATCTTCTGCATTCTCGCCATTTTTATCCTTCTTATTCTTCTTCTTCTTCTCTTTCTCGCCGCCGTCTTTATTACCATCATGGACCTCTCCTTCATTCTTGTCCTTCTTCTTCTTTTCTTCTTTGTCTTTCTTTTTATGCTTTTCCTCTTCTTTCACTCCTTCCTTTGAATCATGCTTGTCTTCTTCTTTCATTGTTTCTTCCATTAGTGTTTAGTCTTGCCTTCTCTTTCCTGCATTCAAATAAATATGCATAAGAAATCAGCAATAGTACGTGTTAAATAAACTCCATTTGAAATCAAAATTGAAAATTTTGATAAGGAGAGTAATATATACTTCAGTGACGTTTCTAAAGAGAGGAAGAAAAAATAAAATAAATAAAAATTACGATAGCCCCATCTTATAAATCATGCATGAAAATCAATTAGTACAATATCAACTTGTATGAAAATCTCATTCTTTTTTGTTTTGAAATCTCCTATGCTCTATGAAATGGATCACTAAGCAAGAAATTACAGAGAAGAAACAGAGTAAAGAACTCTATAGAACTCGAGAGAACCCACGATTTTGTGACAGAATTTGAAGAGGCGAGGACTATTGCTTGATTTAATGGTATGGATTCTTTTACTACAAAATGCCCACTTATATAGAGAATTAGAGGAGAATATATTGATCGACTAGATTCTGAAATTTCTCTACAAAATCTATAAAAAGAAAATATATTACTTCTAATTAGAAATATACAAATTTTAATGAAACTTGTCTCATAAAATCTTTCTAAATGAGATCAAATCTAATCTTGATTTTATTATATCTAAATTTCAATTAGAAAGTCTATCTAATAAAGTAAAATCCACTTTCTTGCACCTTCATCGTATGCACCAAGTTCAGAATGACTTCTAACATCGACCACCTTTTTAAGAAAGTGAGAAAACAAGCCAGTGATGCAAAAGGAAAATAAAATAAAATAAAAATTTACAACCGACCTTGAATATCTGAACGGCTCCTCGGCTTCAAATTGGAAAAGAAATTGAAAGGATTTATAGGGAAATTAGTCAGTTCAGACATTTCTAATCTTGGCCATATGTATTTTAAATTAGGCAAAGCTACCCCAGTTGCGGATAGCAAAGATCCATTTCTGCGAGAAAGATGATAAACCCACAAGAGAGTAAAATCACCGGCGGAGTAAACGGACCGGAAACACCTTTTACATCAACCTTGGCCGCATATTTTATAACTCCGCCCATCTTCTGCTTCAATTTCGGTTTATCTTTAGAAATTCAAACCAACAAAAGTCCTCACTAATCCACGGTCAATTTTAGATTGTTGGATATTTTGTTATTTATAATTATAAGTAATATAATTAAAATAATTTATAAATTTACATTTTATTTGTTTTGTATTGATATTTTAGTTATTCTAAATATATTTATTAGTAATTTAATGATTAATTATGAGCGATTAAATTTTAGTGATGAAACTTGTTTTTCCAGTTACAATTTTGTTAAACATGACAATATAATGTATATAAATCTAACGCTACTTGATACACAGGTTGACTCTGACTCACTGTAACTCATCCTGAATTGGTCGGCCCAAATTAAAAATGTATTAAGATTTTAAAAATTAGTTAGTTTATGAACAGATTAGAAGAGAAATGAAACAAAGGTTAGATTAAAAGTATTAAATCCAAATTTAATATAGGCAAACTAAAATTAAGCTCTTAATCCAACCCACCCACAGGTTGCATCCTATCAAGTGGACTTATGGGGAGTGAGACCCAGGTGTAAGATGATTTGGTAGAAACCCCCCAATCTCTACTAATTAACTTTATAAAATTAGAGTTTTTGAAGAATAATTGGACGTCGTCAAAATTAATGGAATATCAGTGGGACCTAAATGTAAGAAAATACAGAAATGTTCCCTTCTTTTACTCCGGACTGTCATCGGCAAAGGCTCCAGAATAACATTCAAATTCCACTCCCAAACAGTGAACAAAAGAAAGAAAACCCTTTTTAAGCATAATTTGCTGAATAAATTTCCCCAGGAATTGGTAATACCCTCAAACTAATAATGCCCAGAAATCCAGAATCACCATTCAAATTTTTTTGAACAGTCAGAATCACCAGTCGATCTCCTCAAAGTCAATTTGGCTATCAATTATCAAATACAAATGCGTGACGATTACTATTATCGGAACAAAAGGAGAAGAGAAGAGCAACATCATCAGTAAAAATAGAAATTTAGGTGCATCCTTCACAAGTTACATTTGCCAAATAAATTATATAAGCGGCATTCGATGACATCGACTTCTCTCTATAAATCATAACCAGTTGGTGCCCCCATCAAGTTTCTTGGTGAGTTTGATGCACAACCACAAGTGCACAATTTTTCCGGCATCCATCTAGTTTTTGTAGAGAGAACAGAAATACACAGTAGCAACAAAACAAAAGGAAGACGAAACCAAGTGGTGTATGGGGAACATATCATCTTATGGTGGTTTACCATTAGGATTCACTGATTGGTGGTGCGGAGAAGCACGTGCTCCATTTGACAGACTCCTCATTGGTGGTCCATTTCTAGCTATGGCAGTGCCTGGTTGCGCCCTCATGCCATTTCTTGCATTGGGGTTGGACCCTGCTCTTTCTGCTTGCATGTTCTGGAAATAGCAAGATGAGATGGCCATGTCTTTAAGATTCAACAGAGGTGCGAGGGCTTCAACAACTTCACTCATCAATGGTCGAACTTTTGAATCCCTGCTGAGACATCGGGATGCCAGCTGAGCAGCCTTCTGTGCACCTTTGATTGAGAAGTGGCCCTCAAGACGAGGATCAATGAGCCGATAAAAGCGACGTCTTTCACCAAGATGTGGCCGTGCCCACTCAACTAGGTTGTGCTCCCCATTTGGTCGGTTTTTGTCCATGGATCTTCGTCCAGTCAGCATTTCAAGTAGGACTACCCCAAAGCTGTAGACATCACTTTTTGAAGTCAGATGTCCTGTTGCCAAAAAAAGATGTATCAGATCAGAATTCCAAAAAGGCACCCAATTTGCACACCATGAATTATGGTAATATAATTAGTTTCACATGAGAAAGAAATGCAACCACCAAATGTCATTCAATGATCAAATTGGTTAAACCATGACATCAACAACTCCTCATCGCCATGCAGTCTAAGGCTCTCTCAAGACTACAACCTCAAGATCAAGGGTTTGCACGCCAAATCCTTCTCCCACAGACATGAATCCAGACCAAATCAAGAAGTCAAGATGAACAAGCAATGGAAGTATGGTGAGAATTCCCCCCTCTAGAATGAACCTCACCTAGAGAGAAAAGATGGCCTTCTAGTGTCAGGGCAAACTCCTCTTGATGATCTTCTCCAAGACCCCCAAGTCTCCCACAATTTCTCGAAGCCCAAAAGAACTCCCCTATAAAGAATTCCATGCAAGCATAGCAAGTCCCGCCAAAACGGATCTCAAGACTTTAACATCCAAACCATTTATTCACTATCAACTTCCAATCCTAATATCCCCACCTTCAAATCCAAAACAAATATTCTCTTTATTTTTTCTTATTTCTCCTTTTTTTACAACTAAAAAAATAACAGCCATTTAAATGAACTTAAGAGAACTTAGTAAAGTTCCCTACCTATACTTGCAGTTAGATGTCCTACATGTTAATTTGTGTCTCCATTAGTGGATGTTGGGCCTAGATCTTCCTTGTCTTCACTCATACCCAACCATTTTCGGTACACCAATTTATCTCATCAACTGGTCCTCGTATTTGATCACTATCAGATAAATCATTTACATATATTGTGGCTGGTTTTGATTCTTTTGGAGAAGAGTTTGTTGTTGAAGCCTTGATCTGTGAGGTTATAATCTTCGTCGTTCTGATGCACAGACAGAGGAACAAGGATATGATACCCAGATTTCCCAGAATCTAAGACACGAATGTGGATGAAGGCATTTTATTAAAAATATATTTCTATACTGGTTTTATAATTTTTTATTGGTAATAATTTACCCATGCTATTATTTCCATTAATTTATTAAATGAATTACTCTTTCAAGCATGCTAAATGCCATATAAAGGCCCACTTTGTAAAGTTTTTTTACATTATCCATTGAAGTCCTACTTTTGTGTAAAACGATAGTATCATATATCACTAAAAGCATATTTTACTAAGTATCCTACAAGTGCCAGGATTCAGGTATCCAACACAGATACAGGATCTAACATGATTAATTGAGTATATACGAGTGTCTGGGTATCTTACCTTGGAAGGAACCCCTGACTACATTACATTATTATTATTAGTGCAGAGACTGATGTTACGTGGCACCTTTTCATGTCTCACCTGTCATTACATATTCTGGAGCTGCATAGCCATATGTTCCCATTACTCGAGTTGATACGTGAGTCCTATCACCTTCAGGACCATCTTTAGCGAGTCCAAAATCAGAGAGTTTTGCATTGTACTCCTGAAAATGCAAATACACTGGAAATGAATAATATGAGGAAAAAGTACAGTATCGGTAATCACAGATAACATACCGCATCTAATAAGATGTTGGATGTTTTAAAATCACGATAGATCACTGGTCTTTCAGCTTCTTCATGAAGAAATGCAAGACCTTTTGCAGCACCCAGGGCTATTTTCATTCTGATAGACCATGGAAGAGGCAAGGACCCTTCTGTGTAGAACATGGTTATTACCAAAAAACATTAAACATCGATAAATATAAGAAAATATTTGAAATTGGAAATACCATTAAAAACAGATTAAAAGGACTTCCAAACTCAAATGTAACATACAACATGCATGTTGGAGCCAAAAGATAGTATAAGTATGGCCCCTGAACAAAATAAAGAAGGCATGAATATTGTCCACAACAATACTTGGCACAGAAGTGAATCATACACCCAAATGAAGAGATACCAACATACAGTAAGTAACAAAATATGTAGCAATAGATTATGCCCTTTTGAGAGAGAGAGAGAGAGAGAGAGAGAGAGAGATTAAATACTACGCCGCAATTATACAAAGAAAAGAATTTTGTGAAAGTTGGCAATATATTTAACTCTAGAATCAACATGACAGGTACAAAAACCTTGTTTATGGATACCATTGTTCCTACAGAAAGAAAGCAAAAGCCATGCCAAAGCAACCTCCCAAAAGAAAACCAATAGACTACCACATATTTTCCGGTATCAGTGACAGATCTTATACACACATTGAGAGAAAAATGTTGATCCCTGGAAAAGATAAAGGTTTTACAGACATTTAGATAAGATTCCCAGTGAACTGGCTATTTATCTACTAAATGATATTAAAGCAACCTCAATCCAAAGAATGAAATGATAGGATAGACTGTCAAAGCCTGTCACGAAGCACCTCTACTCAGCTACTGCAACATATGTAAACCCCTAGGTAGGAGGAAAAAGGGCTGCCCAAATGCCACCAAAGCACAAACCAGATTCAAAAGATTGCCAAACAGCTTTTCTAACATTGCAATGCAGTAACTGCACTTTTTTAGGGGTTTTTCTTAAGATGGTGACAAAAGCGTATTAAAGGGCTAAAGCAGATACTAAAAGACTACAAGGAAAGAAAGACGGGCTTACCAAGAAAAGCAAAGGCAAAAAAGAAAGGAGAAAGGGGATACAAAAGCAAAGAAGAATCGACACATTCAGAAAACTTCAGCCAATACAAATAACCAAAGGGTAAGGAAGAATATACTCAAGCCAGGCTCAATAAAGATCTGACTTGGAGACGTCAAAACTCTTTCTGGGTAATAGTGCATGAAATCATTTGGCATTTGGCAAGAAGCACCATAGAGGAGATGTCTAACTTGCTTAAAGAAGCATCATTGTTCCTCTCTTTCCAAATGCAACATGAGAGAACGCCAATCACCATTCCCCATATGATGGAGAATTCCGTTTGCCCCAAAAACGAGAACCAAGAATGGGAAAAAATAGTTCAGGGAAGCAGGCAACACCCATTGCACTTCAAATAGGTGGAGAAAGAAGTTCCAGATATCTATGGCAAAAGAGCAATTTAAGAGGAGGTGGTCGGCTGTTTTAGCTGCTCAAAGACATAAAGGACATCCATTGACGATTATTGTCTAATGGCAATGAAGCTTGTCCTGAGTGAGAATTCTTTGGAAGCCAGCAGTCCAGCAGAGGCAAAAACTCTGGGAGAGATCCTAATTGACCAAATGAGGGGAAAAAGCTGAATGCTCAACATTACCCTTCACACTAGTTGTAGAAAGATCTCAATATCTCATAGAAAACATGCCTAAGGGAAACAGCCACGAAATCCTACAATCATCACCCATCAAACACCCTTCACTGTGCTAAGGTGTTGTAGGAGGAAAGCTAAATTGTCAGTTTCATAATCTCTCGAGTTGCAATGAAATTGGATATTTGACAACTAGTCAGTTACACCACCTATCCATTCATAATCATCACAAGCTAGTGCATTTTGAATTGTAGTTATTCTGAAAGGAGTAGGGAAATCAATCTCAAGTGTATGATCACACACCAAACATCAATTCAAAAGTTGATTTTCTCAGTTTCTGCTTCCTAGGCTGATTGATTCCTATGCATTGGCTAATCACATGGATACTGAAGATGAATCATGGGCCCCCCTCCATTCTGAATTGCACTAATGTGGATGAGGGAACCAGGTCCTAAAGACAAAGTTTGTGGATGGTGACAAGAATTTTAATCCATTGGGATGAGAAGTTTCAAGCTCTGGCTGAAGATGAAACCATTGAAAGGAAGAGTGGAGTAGAGAAATTCTACTTTGGTTCTCTTACAGAATCAATTGCAACTACTTTAGACAGCATACGTCAGATAGATATGGCAGGACAACAAAATGATATTAAGGCAGACAACAGGTCCCTTTGGGAATCTCTCTCAAACCAACTAAAGCTAAAAAATACTCAAGAAGAAATCAAATGGAAGCAACAATCTCAGAACACAGGGCTCCCTCCAATTCAAATGTATATGGACACTCATGATGAATTATGAGGCCCCCTCCATTCTGAATTGAAGTAATGTGGATGAGGGAACCAGGTCCTATAGACAAAGTTTATGAATGGTGACAGTTTTAAATTTTTAATCCAATGGGATGAGAAGATAAGCTCTTTCCGAAGATGAAACCATTGAAAGGAAAACTGGAGTGGAAAAATTATACATTGGTTCTCTCACTGAATCAATTGCAACTGCTTTAGCAGGCATTCATCAGATACATATGGCAGGACAACAGAATGATATTTAATGCAGATGACAAATGGAGACAACAATCTCAGAACAAATGTATCAAGGAGGGTGACAAAAGCACAAAATTCTCCTCTAACTGGTTGCTTTGACCAGAAGCACACGAATAATCACGTCAAGTCCTTGAAGACTGGAAATAATATCACCCAAGGCAAGGTGGTGATCCTAGAGGCAGTCAGTAACTAGACCCAAATTGTTATATGGATAATGAAGCCGAATATTGCATAATGGGGAAAAAGAGGATAATTAAAGTGCAAATTATAAGATGTATAAGCTTTCAAAAAAAAAATATGAGATGTATACAAGAGGGATGTCTAGAGTGATAGGAATGGGTAGATGAGAGTAAACCTAGAGGTTGCTCCAATACAAGAGAGGATTTGGAAATTTCAATGAAGATGGTTTTGACATGTTCATCGAAGAATGGGAACCACCTGATATGAATAACTGAATAATCATAAGTTCAAGGAATTATTTGAAAGGGAAACAGATAACGAATTGGATCAGTAATAAATGGCACGCTATGTATACTCTTATTCTTATTAAGTAATCCCTTGCTGACCACCATTTAGATCCAACTCTGCAATAACTTTTCTAGTTACCATCAACATTACTGACTTGTTTGATTGTTGCTAAGCAAGTATTGGAAATCAAGAGAAACTCTGACATGGTAGCTCTCTAATAAATAAATAAAGTGAAATTCTGACATAGCTTGATTTACCCACTTGCAATCAGCTTCTCTACATCACACATTGCTATAGCTAACTGATCACCCTTCCCAAATGTGATTTCTACAGTATACATGGCCATGTCAAAGAGCATAATGGATCACCAATTGAAGTAGGTAATTTCAAGGTAATTGAAGTAGATTTTTTTGTCAATAAAATCCTCACTTTGACAGGACCTGGACAGAGTGCTTATCTAATGAATGATAGCATGATCCTAGTATGATCCCTTCTTCTTCCTTTTCTTTTAGGGTGTGTCATGACACTGAACTTTCTCTTTACGCTTTTGGCTTTGAGCTTTAACCCTTTCTCTTTATGTTGTTGGAGAGATGCACGGTGAGATATGATGTTTTATTTTCTCTTGTATTCTCACTTCCAATGAACATTTTGAGACTCTCTAATAAAACTCAATCACATTTTCAAAATAATAATAATAATAATAAATCTGATAAAAATAAAATCCTTATCCAAACAAAACAACCTTACTTCAAACAATACAGCTTTGAAGATGTGTGTAGTGTTAAAAATCTCTGATAAAAATAAAACCCTTATCCAAACAAAACAACCTTACTTCAAACAAACTACCCCCTCTCTCTCTCTCTCTCTCTCTCTCTCTCTCCCACATCAAACTTTGATCCCTAAAATTAGTGGTTAGGATGATAATTGGTGATCCACTATCCTCAAGATTCCAGACAGATCACACCCACTGCCATGTATTAGATGCGCCCTTGGTGAGCCCACACCATGAGTGCACTAGAACATGCCACCGAGACTGACCTCCATCCTCAAAATTCCACTAATCCCATCACTACCATGTACTGAAACATATCCAGTGGACCCACACCACTGCAGTACACTTCTAACAAGTGCACTCAAGCATATGCTAGTGCCTAAATGTGCATGTGCATTTATAACCTTCACTATGTGTGTGTGTTATATTTATCTTTTAGCATCGAGTGAATCTTAAATAGTCTAAAACCACCATGAAATGAAGTTCAACCTCTTGCTAACCAAAGTTTAGATACTAATGATTAGTGGCAATCTGAAATAAGGACGACAGTTAGCATTCAAACTTTTCATTCTTAATCAGATGACAAAAGGAGCTCTACAATTTGAAGATTCAATAAGAAGCTTCAAAGAGGGGATAAGAGGGCAGTTAAGTACTTCTGAAAAGGTGGTTTTCCAAGCTTCCTCGTGGCATAAATTCATATACAAGCAACCTTTGATCATCTTCAATGCAATAACCAATCAATTTTACCAAATTAGGATGGAGGAGATCGCCAAGAAAATTAACTTCAGCCTACAAAAAAGGGCCAAGGTATCAGAATCTGATCTGTCAGCATGCTAGGAGGCAGAAATTAAAGTTGAAGTGGTAAGACTCGACTCCAATGTCAGAAAAAAGTAACATGAAACATGCAAAACCTACCAGCCACTCTTTATGCCCTTGGAGCCCATCATGGTTGAGTGTTTTAACTGCAACCGTAAGCCCTGTGCCAGGTTTTACTGGAGCAGTTCCATTCTCCTCAATCCATCCTTTGAACACACAACCAAAGCCACCCTCACCAAGGAGACTCTCTGGTCTAAAGTTCCTTGTTGCAGACTTGAGCTCATTGAAGGTGAATTTCCGCAGCTGAGAGGCAATTTTCAACTCTTCAGTTACTTTCGGGGTAGGTGGATTACTTTCCACATTACTAGTGGTTGTACTTGTTGAAGAAACCACAGGAGCAACTGGTTGGTCTCTACTGGTATCGTTTGTAGATTTACTTTCCGCTGTTCATCCAAAAATCAACACATTGAAGTCAGTAGTTAAGGAAATTGGTATAGCCACTTCCATAAAATACAAAATTGGTACTTTGAAATCTGCTAATGAAAGTCTACAAGTTGGAACATTTTCGGGAATGGAATAACAAAGGAAATTACAGCCTTCGGGATTGTCGTATCAAATTTTTGTATCATTTAAAACAAATCTCTTATCATATAAACTTAAGATAAACCCAATCCGTACTCCATTGACTTTCTTGATTGAGGGAAAGTGGGTTTTAATATTTTGCAAAGAAACCCAAGCACAATGAACATTTTGCTTGAGACCCATTGTCACACTTCGCTAGAATTGCAAATAGCCTCATTTAAAACACAGTTTGCGGAAGAGCCAAGCCTAGGACACCACACCATTTAATCACCATGTACCCATTCATAAGATGGGTTTTAGAACATTGAAAAACCCTCCTCCCAGATTGGTCACTACACACAATAAAGCCCTTCTCCTAAAAATTTACAGTACGCAACTCACCATACAACTCCAAATTTGGACTCTGAATGATAGACTATGGTGCCATATATCAGGGGGGCATAAACAGGTGGGAAAGATATTAATAGTCATTAACCTTTTGATACTTTAATTGCATCAGCAGAGTGTCAACATTATAGGCAACCAAACCTACCTAACGTATCCATTTGGGGGTCAGTTTTTTGTTAACATGATAGGAAGAGCAGGACTTATCCTACAAATGGTGAATCAAACGCCACCATTAGTGTGAGTCTGAAAAGAAATCCAGCTATGGGTGCAAGTCCAAGAATCCCGCAATACAGAATTAGGGAAATTCAATTTGAGCTTACAGAGCAACCTTCGATAATTTTTCAGGGTTCTAGATCAATCTTTGGAGATCTCATAGAGCATTTTCTTATGAAAATAAATAAATGAATGAATGTGTAACTAGAGTAAATTCTCAATTAGCTTTAACAAGCAAAAGCTTCAGAGTCAAATCCTTGCCCATTTTATCATCACTGAAGAGTAATGAATATAAAGAAAAATTATGAAATACTTTAAATGAGTATGTATCTCCATAAACACCCAAATGCAATTTAAAAGAGAGAAAAAAGGCAGCGCAAATACATGTAGAAGCAAAAGATCACAAATTCCGTACACTGTTCTAGCTAAAGCAGATAAGTAAAAGCTCAGTAAACGGGCAAAAAAATTAAATAAAACCAACAATACCATAGGAAATACGTGTATGCTTCAGCAAACAAAACAACCCTTTCATTAATTTAAAGAAAATTTAGAAGTAGAAAGTAAGACAGAGAGAAATTTAAATATTCAAGTATACCATAATGTGTAGTCGTGCCACTTATGGAGTTATCAACTTTGGATCTTGAATAGATGCAGCAGCTCATAAGTCTGAACTTCATCCAACACCCAGATTCCTCGTCCTCCCCTCCATCTTTCTTCTTCCTCCTCGCTTTTGACTTCTTCGAAACATGTTCCTCCCATGCCCTCACCTTAATAGCATCAGGACCTAATCCCATCCTCAACACCAAACACTACCGTATTGCTGTCTCTTCTTATTACCCTCTCATATCAAAACCCCATTCCCGTCAACCTCCTCCGTCCTTTCTTTCCGTAAAATCTCTCAAAACAAAGAACTAACCAAAATCCCCTTTCTTTTGAGACTAATGCCACTGTATCTCTGTATCCTCCCACAACCCCAAATCCTTCAAACCACCAACTACCCAGAAATCAAAGCATGAAATATTCCAGCCCCAGAAACTGAAACTGCCCGGAAATCCAAAAGCAATGGAGAACCAGCATAAGTTCTGAGAATTCTATGGGATTGCTCAGATGCATCAAAGAAAATAAAAGAAAAATATTACCACCGTAAGATCATTGAAATCGAGTATTTTTCTTAAATTATGGGAAAAAAAATTCGCTTCGGAGACGGAATTAGCTGCCCGGACGACGAAGAGAAGGCAAGGATCGAAGTGGTCAGAGAAGGCAAGCACGAGAAAGAGAGCAAGCGTAGAAAAGGAGAGAGTGCTTGGGACTTGAGAGGAGAGAGAGGACGGGCAGTACGGGCAGAATATATGCGGGCAGGGCGGGCAGCAGGCAAAACCGGGGTTGGGCTCCTACATTCACCGGCCTCGTTTCTTTATTTTGTAGTCCTTCAGATCCTACTAGTGTAGGGGATTAGATAATGAAATGTGTATTTATCATATTTAATGAGATGAGCAATTGAATCATTTTTTTAATTTTTTGAAACTATACAAGGTTCAATTATTCGGGATCTACTTATATAAAATCAGCAAAAAGCAAACTTATTGTTAGAAAATAGACACTATTTACATTATTTTTTCTGTTAGAGCAAAATCTGAAGTCATATATTAAAAAAAAAAAAAATTGTTGAGCTAATACAGATACATCTTCAATTAATTCGAAATCAAATCAAATCTAACCAATTCAAATTTGCTATTTTTTTTAAAAAAAAATAAGCCATTAAGAACAATTTCTATTTACAACTCTAGACATGAATATAATTTCAATAAACGAGACATAACTATAATGGTCTTTAAGGTAGTGAAATTTTTTGCCGCATAAGGTTTGACCCGCAAAAGGCATAATAATTTGGACACTATCTAGGAGTGAGGCTCAGTGAAATAAACATATCTGTGAAGATGCAGACTACTTGCATTAAAACAGAAAGACTCTGTGAAGCTTCACTATTTTCTGAAATTAGTTGTAGGCCTTTTCTAAGGTGGATGACAAAGAAGACCTCCTTCACTGAGATACCACTACGGAAGAGCTAAGTACATCAACCAATTAATTTTATCAGACTTATCTACCTGCTCAAATGCAATGAATTCTAGAAGAATTTAAAATTTTAATATTTTAAATTATTATAAGAGGAATCCAATTTGTGAATGAACAGATGCATCTCTTAAAAGTTGAATGAATGAAATTACACAATGCAATGACGTCATAACTATAGCAACAAAATGTTGGGATAATGTCAAGCAAAAAATATGATAATTTAATATATTTTAAAATTGATTACAAATACACAATCATAGCTTTATATTAAGTAGCTAATCAACATAGATCTTTCATCTAATTTATGACTCTTTATAATTAATAGAATTGTTAAACCTTTGTATATCATATGTTGCATTTTAAAATTACTCTAAGTTATTCTAAAATTGCAATAAAGTTTACATTAAAGTCTTTCAAATTCATCCAACTAAATTTTAAAATATTTTCATTTTAATTATTTATAATAATTTTTTCCTATATTTTTCTTGCTAACATGAAAACAAATCATAGCCATTTGATAAACAAACTGTCAAATTTGATAGTCAATTTAAAAGGTCTATTTTATGCATATAGAATAAAGTAAAATGATCACATGTGTACTAATGTGAGTAGTATTACATTGTGCATTTAGGTACGAAGCTTATCAAATTATTTTAAATCTAGCTTAGGTAAAGAAAATAAAAGCTTAAACGAGCTTTAATTCTTCTCCATAAACCTTTTTCCTTTTAGTTCTTTCCCATTATTATCCAAACTTTGCTAATGGGCCATTTAAAGTTGTATTTGGATATTAACATATATGGAATTCAAAGTTCAAGTGACAACTAGAGAACGTTCAATTTGTATTAGTGATTTAAAATTTGATATTTTTAAATTATAATTTAATTTTTTTAATTAAGATATTATAATAGATTGTTTATTTTTTATTTTTTTAGATATCATATAAAAAACAAACATAAGAATTGAAGGCAATTAATTTATATTGAAAATATTTATTTAAACGATCTAAAATGAGTAAAATGTAAATTTCATATACTTTTGGAAAAAATGATGTCACTTAGCAAAAAACAGCAGTTGTCAAAATTGTCAGCCCTTTTTAATACAATAAGTTTAATATTTTATAAATAAATATTTTTCTGAAAATACTTTTTAAATGCAATCTTATCAGAACCCAACTCTACTCCGGCGACGTCGGGGAAAGGTTCTTGCTTTCGGAACGGAGAAGAACAGGGCAAGTTCGGTCCAACCTTTTTATTTATAATAAAAACTAATTTCTCAATTAGTACTCACCTTATAAAAAGAATACCATTAACAATCTTCTTCTTCTCGTGATCAAATCTTCTTCTTCTCGTGATCAAATCTTCGTCTATGACCTGTTTGATATCTGCAACAAAACACCCCACCATCTGCCTCTTGGAGTCATGCACCTCCCTCAAACAAATCACTCAAATCCACTCCCAAGCCCTCGTCCACGGACTCCTTACCGACCCTCTTTTCCACGGCAAATTCGTCGCCTCCATTGCCCTCTCCCACCCACTCCCCCAAAACATCAGCTACGCCCATCAAATTCTCGCCCATTATCCAAACCCAACTCTTTTTGCTCTAAATACCATGATCAGAGCGTACTCCAAGAGCCTACTTCCCCATAACAGCTTCCAATTGTATACCCAAATCCTCCATTCCAATCTCTCCCCCGACAACTACACCTTCACCTTCCTCATCCGCACGTGTGCCCAGCTCCAGTCACGTGACACCGGCCCCACTGTCCATGCCGCTGTCATGAGACGCGGCTTCGAGGCGGACGGGCATGTCCAGAGCGGCCTCATTCATATGTACGCCCAACTGGGTTTGTTTGATTCCGTCCAGCGGCTTTTCTTGGCTATACCGTGGCCGGATGTGGTCACCCGGACGGCGATGGTGAGGGCGTCTGCTGCCTTGGGTGATATTGAATTTGCACGGAAGCTGTTCGACGAAATGCCCCACAGGGACCTCGTTGCATGGAATGCTATGATTGCAGGATATGCACAGCGCGGAGAGCCAAGGAGGCCCTGCATTTGTTCAAGGCCATGCAGGTCGAGGGAGTGAGAGTCAACGAGGTGACCATGGTGTCTGTGCTCTCTGCCTGTGCACAGTTTGGTGCATTTGATCAAGGAAGATGGGCTCATGTCTACATAGATAAGAATAAGCTCCCAATTACAGTGACACTGGGGACTGCGCTCATTGATATGTACTCCAAGTGCGGGAATATTACAAGAGCAATGGAGGTCTTTTGGAAGATGGGAGAAAAGAATGTCTACACATGGAGCAGTCTCATGAGTGGGTTGGCCATGAATGGAGCTGGTGAGAAGTGTCTTGAAATTTTCTCCTTCATGAAAGAAAAGGGAGTTTTGCCTAATGAAGTCACATTTGTATCGGTTCTACGTGCTTGTAGTGTTGCGGGACTGGTTGAGCAAGGCTGCAAGCACTTTGATTCAATGATGCGGGTGTATGGAATTGAACCTAAGCTTGAGCATTATGGGTGCATGGTCGACTTGTATGGCCGAGCTGGTCGCTTAGATGAAGCACTTAATGTCATCAATAGCATGCCTATCAAGCCTCATGTGGGTGCATGGGGAGCTCTCCTGAATGCATGTAGAATCTATAGAAACATGGAGTTGGCTGAACTGGCACTGACTAGGATTGTAGAGTTAGAGGCAAACAATGATGGGGCATATGTGGCTTTGTCCAATTTATATGCAGATTCCAAGAAATGGGATGGGGTGAGCAATGTCAGGGAGCTGATGAAAGCAAATGGGGTGAGGAAAGAACCTGGTTGTAGTGTCATAGAGGTGGATGGTGAGGTTCACGAGTTTTTTGTGGGGGACAAATCTCACCCAAGGTATGAGCATGTCGAGATCATGTTGGGAGAGATTTCCAAGAGATTGAGATTGGATGGGTATGTGGCTGACACTAAACAAGTACTGTTCGACATTGAGGAAGAAGAGAAAGAGGATGCTTTGGGTAGGCATAGCGAGAAGGTGGCTATTGCTTTTGGGCTTCTTAGTCTGGGTGCTGGTCTGCCAATCAGGATTGTAAAGAACCTCAGGGTGTGTAGAGATTGCCATGATGCGACAAAGGTGATATCAAAGGTTTTTAATAGGGAGATTATTGTTAGAGATAGGAATAGATTTCACCATTTTGTGAATGGGGAGTGTTCATGTATGGACTATTGGTGATGGGCAAGTTTAGCTTGAATTTGGTCAAAGAGCCAGCCTATATTGGTAATTTTTTTTCTTGATTTTTTGTACCATTATTTTATTCTGGAGTAAAAGAGCAGCTTTTATTTTACAGTCTGCCTTGTACAAATAAGAATTGTGAAGAACCTTAGGGTTTGTAGAGATTGCCATGACACTGCAAAGTTGAAATGAAGGTTTTAATAGTGAGTTTTTTGTGAGAGAGGTTTTGATTCCCCATTTTATGGTTGGTGAGTCTCCTTGTATGAACTGCTGGTGATAGGTGAATTAAGCTTGAAGTTGGTGAAAGAGCTAGCTTTTGTGGGTTAGTTTTTACTTCATTTGGTGCACCATTCTGTTTTTCTGAGTAAAAGATCTGCTCCTATTGTGTGGTCTCACTATAATTAAAAATACACATAAGTAAACAGTATATTGTAATATATTAATAAAGTAAATGGGAGTTCAGAGAATAGGTTGGAGGAATGCACCAATATAATGAATTGGACTTCACAAACTTGAGACTTGGATTTGGCTTGGACATCATTTGGTCAAGTTTTTCAACAAGTTTGAGCGACCTTACTCTGCATACCATTGTAATGTAAATGATGCCAAGAAAAGAACTTTGAAGAGAGAGAAATGTGAGAGAAACATATGAATTTGCTGTAACAGAGAGGCCAGCAACTATATTTATAGACACAGTATGGTTACAAGCAGTCATCAATTACAATCAATTTGCAATAAATTTTCCTTGATCAAGGAATGTAACAGAATCAATAAATAAAAGAAAGGTTAACTTCTAAACATATTGTATGCTGCAAAAGTATGTGAAAAAAAATTCTTCAACATGAGCTAGACCTGTCTAAGTCTTGCTCAATTGATGATTTGATGTTGCACCATCCAAACTTTGGTCCACCAATTGATAAGTAGAATTGGAGGGAAGAAGTGCCCAATTCAAGTTAGGACATGGTCTGCCTGAAGGAATCTATGGAAGGAGCAACTAATGATGAGTAGCGTAGATCATGTGGCAGATAGTACTAATACAGCTATTCATAATCATGTGGCTCTTAAGCTAGAAAATTCAAACGTACTCTCTAATACCAACACTCCCTCGTGGATGGGAACAAAAAGGGGCAGAAACAAGAATTCCAGTAACCATGATCTACATCCATTGCTCTAGCTTATATAGTTCTTGAGGTATTTTATTTCTCCTCTCTCTCTCTCTCTCTCTCACTCAATCATTTCTAGGTATAATCTGCTGTGCATTTTCTATTATCTTCATCAGCGCTCTAGAAGGGCCCTTGGTAGCAATTCAATGGGCCCTTTACCAGCGCTCTAAAAAGGCCCTTTATCAGCACTCTAGAAGGGGACCTCATTGACTATGACTTCTTCGTAGCAATTCAATGGGCTGTGGGAGTGAATGACCCTTGGAGCCTCCTCGACCTGATCAAAGTAGTGAGAACACTAATAAGAAGAAAGAAGTTCTTTATTCAGCATATTCTGTGATCCACAAATGGTGAGGCTGATCAGTTGCTAAAGAGGGAGTGGGGCTAAACAATTTAAGGGTTGGTGTTGGTGTAACCTTGTTTTTGAGTTGGTGTAGTAGCTGGTTCCTGTTTTCTTTGGTGGTGTGGTGCATTCTTTCTTCATATTCTTTCTCCTAATCAATAAAATGGTAATCTTTCATTAAGAAAAAAAAATCCCTCCAATCTCTCTCTCTCTCTTCCCATGTATGTGGACATTTGTTGTCTCACCTGAGGATGTATCACCAATGTGGGACCATTTAAAAAGAATGTATCACCAATTTGGTGCTTATAATGAATTTATGCAATCTAGATGGTTGGGCATGATACATTTGCGGCTTTGTTGTATGCACTTGCACTTGCAACCTGGCCCTTTATGCAATTGACTCCATGACATGTTCGGATGCTATTATGTGCCAAGTTAGTCCTGGGTGAAGTAGAAGGATTACAGTGACTTGTAGTCATTTGTTTAAATTTGTTTTTGCAATGGGTAGAGTGTGGAAGGATATTGCAGAACCCTTTTGTGGTGTAAAGTGTGAAAGGACTATTGTAGTGTGCCTTTGAACAATGTTCCACAAAGACGCTCTGCCACTATGAGAAAGAAGACAATAGTTGTGACAACTTCGAAGGCAGGTGTAGATAAAGAAGGCCCAGAAGTCAAGTTTGACCTTTTGAAATGTCGGTGCCTTGATAATAAACACAAGTACACAACTGAGTTAATGGATAAAAGAGTGTTGGAAACTTGGAAGTGGTTTCCTTGGATGGCTCGAGTGTTCCCATGAAGAAAGTGGTCAATGTGTCCTATTTTGACTTTTCTTGAAGGCTAGAACTGCTTTTGCCTTTGAGCATGCATACCTATGTGAAGTTATATTTTTGGTAAGACTTAGAGTGTCCTCAAAATGACTTCTTTCTCCTTTATAACATTGCCTTATGGAAGTGTTTACCATATGGTATTGATGTGCATGAGAGGCTTTTGATGGGAAAATGATTGTGATGGTGATGATGATGTATGTGAGAGGCTTTGTGGTTGGGATTTCTTGGAGATGGCTTTCGCATAACAAGGGTTTTGAGTTGAGAGAGGCCATACTTTATATCCTAATGCAATGTAGCCTCTGTCAAAGAAATTGAGTGGGACAAGTGCAGCCCAAATTTATAGTGATTGGAATTCTTTTGTATTGGACAGCCAATTCATCAGTGTATGTGCAAAGTTATGGTGTTTTCTACTTTTCTCTTTGCTGTATTCGTTGTGTCATGCATTGTAAGTTTTTTAATTTTCCCTTGTCTTAATATATGATTAATGGGTCCCATGATTGATATCTCTAAAAAAAATTGTTGTTCAAACACATTGTAATCTCTATTCTACTTCTTGATATTAATGAAACCATTTGAGAGAAAGCTTTGTTGGTGACGTTGAGAGCGGGTTTTACCTTTTCAGTATTGTGATGGCCACACTTTAACTCTTTTGTCCTCCTCTAAGTCCTCCAATAGTGAATACCATCATCCCTTTAGCTTGTGGACATTTGGCTGCGTTTGGATGAGTAATTTTTATAGAGGTTACTCCTAAGTAGAGGTCACCCTTGAGTAGGGGTCACCCTTAAACTGGGATTACCCTTATCTTGTTTCGTAATTACAGTGGTAAAGCAAAATCTTAATCTAAGGGTAAAAAATCTTATTTGGTAACTAAAAGCAAAGGTAACTAGATATATTAATATTTTTTTATTTTTTTTATAAAATATAATTATTAAATAATATTCAGAAGTAAATTCTAATAACATAACTTATAATAATATTATCTAATTTTTATAAATTATTTTTCATAATTATAACTTAAAATGAACACTTGTATTCTAATATTAAAAAAAAAAAAGATTTTTTTTATATTACTATTTTAAATCCCAATAAATAAATAAATAATATCAATATATCTCTTCATAAAAATTATAATTATTATTTTTTATATTATATAAATTTAATAAAAATATTAATTCTCATAAAATTGTTAATATGTCAGTTTACCCCTATTCAAGGGTAACCCCTATTCAAGGGTAACCCGTATAAAAATTTACCCCTTACCCAAATGCATCACTTTGAAAATGTTACAAAAATTTTATTTTTATATTATATAGATTTAATAAAATTATTAATTCTCATAAAATTATTAATATGTCAGTTTATCCCTACGTACAATTGCCCCTACTGAAGGGTAACTGTAAAAATTTACCCCTCACTAAAATGCATTACGTTGAAAATGTTTTAGAAATTTTATTTTTATATTAT
Source organism: Chimonanthus praecox (assembly GCA_022113865.1). Taxonomy (NCBI): domain Eukaryota; kingdom Viridiplantae; phylum Streptophyta; class Magnoliopsida; order Laurales; family Calycanthaceae; genus Chimonanthus; species Chimonanthus praecox. The sequence continues at coordinate 4,633,016 of CM039094.1, forward strand.
ATAGATTTAATAAAATTATTAATTCTCATAAAACTGTTAATATGTCAGTTTACCTCTACTTACAATTACCCCTTCTTAAGGGTAACCCCTGTAAAAATTTACCCTTCACCCAAATGCATCACGTTGAAAATATTGCAGAAATTTTATTTTTATATTATATAGTTTTAATAAAATTATTAATTTCATAAAATTGTTAATATGTCAGTTTACCCTTACTTACAATTACCCCTACTCAAGGGTAACCCCTTTAAAAAATTACCCCTCATCCAAATGCATCAGGTTGAAAATGTTGCAGAAATTTTATTTTTATATTATATAGATTTAATAAAATTATAAATTCTCATAAAATTATTAATATGTCAATTTACCCCTACTCAAGGGTAACCTCTGTAAAAATTTACCTCACCCAAATGCATCACGTTGAAAATGTTGACACATTTTTAAAATAATCTTATAACAGAATAAATTGTTAATTACCCTGAAAAAAGATTATCATGAATCTCAAAATTTTCAGAGTTTTGAGACCCTATCGAAATTTCGACAAAATCACCCCTTAAAAATAGAACATTTTGACAAATACGTTTCAGAAAATTATTTAATATATAATTGAAAAATAGAGGAAGACACGGGATAAATAGGGGAAAGGTTTCCTTAAAAAATAAAAAATAAATAAAAAACCACTATTATTATTTTAAATTCAATAAATGAATAAAAAAATTCTTCATATCTCTTCATAAAAAAATATAATTTGTTATTTGGTGATATGAAATGTATCAAATGTAAATAATGGAGTGCTTTTAAAAAAAAAAATAAAAGCCAAGTACTTACCAAAATAAATAAATAAATAAAATGTAAAAAAAAAAAAACCTCATGAGCAAGAGGGAGGGTAAGGAGGGATATTCACTCTTGAATACCCCTTGCCCCATGGGGGTATTCAAAAGGGAGACAAGAGGGGTAAAAATTCAAATTTTTACCCTTCCTCCCTTGTTACCAAATGGGGGTAACAAGGGGGAACGGGGGGTTACCCCCTCTTACCCCCATCCAAACGCAGCCAAAGACATCGATGCTGAACCAAGTAAAATTGGCATCTCCTTGTCATATGTGATTGATTTAGTCACTTTTGTTTTGTTTTCCAATTCGGAGTTTCGTTAACACTTCCTCTGCTACACAAAGAAATTGGCATTAGAGTTTTGATTTGAGTTAGGATTCTACTTATAGTTTTTATATGCATTTTTGGCTTCTACATGGTTGAATCGTAATTCATACAACTTTGAGATTCTAAAATTGCCAGCAGCTCATATGTAGTTGTATCATAATTTGTGCGTGTATTTAGGTTCTACATTGGCACGAGGATGTCGAATGAAAACTTTAAGCTGGAGGAATTTGGTGGAGAGATCAAATTTAATGGTTGGTAAAGTTTGAGTTTTGCTAGTTCACCAAGGTCTACTCAAGATTTTGAAGATGTTCAAGCATTTCTTACATGTAGCTGATGTTCAAGGGAAGCAATGGACATCTATGTGTGTGCATGCAAGTGGAGTTGATGAGCAAATGAAGGTCAAGTGGAACTCTCATCAAGATGGAGATTGCCAAACAGACCATTTGTTTTTTTAAGGTGAAAGAGACCAATTTGTTATGTTGTCAAAAAAATGCAAACTAGCTTTGGCATAGGAAAAGATAAAATAAAGTGAATCCAAATCACATATTAACATGGGGCACCAAATTCACTTGGCTTGGTGTTGATACCTATGATCATGGCAAAAAGGGAGATAGCTTCACTATCCAAGAAGAGTGAGAGAATAATGGTGTACCTAGCACAAATGGAAAAATGCAAAAACTTGCGTAAGGTCTCAAAACCCACATTAAAATGAACTCCCATACAACCTTACTCCAGTATTTTATCCAACTCAATCTTTCAAGAAAAAAAAAATCTAACTTGAGAAAACCTTCTATCTCAAATGGTTCCAACAAAAGCCCATTTATGGGTATGACACTTTCCAAGGGAACTTTGCCCTAAATTGTCACTTGTAGAAAGATTCTCAACATTCTAGTTTCCTCAGACATAGCCACACGAGTGGCTTTCCAACAATGCACAAAAGGAGTCCTCTCTTGCAGAGGATAAATATGACTTGTTTGTAGGAGTGGGGAAGGCTGGGGATTTGGAGATGGGTTTGAGCTTTTCTATTCAGGAAATGATAATTCTAAAAATGGGTCAGTATTGTTGTTACTACAACAAGCTCACAAGAGAAGGCTGTAGAGGTAAAGAGAAAAATTGATAGGGTCATAATCGGTGAAATTGTTATAGGTAGGGAATCATTTAAGTGGATTAAGAGATTGGTGAAAGGAAAGTCTGGATCTTGTTGATTCATGCAATGCAAATAATGTGGAGATACTTTGGGGATTAAGGGGTAAAAATCTTCATAGTTGATATTTTGGGGTCTAGTGGTCGAATAGAGAACTCATGGGGATCATTATTTCAGGTTGTTCTTTCTGCACCATCCAATGGCCATTGAGGTTTCCCTTGTACAGTTGCGGATGGAGCATTAAGTTCAAGGAACATGTTCTTAGAACCTCCGCCCATGTTCTATGCTCTACCAATTGTAAATTTGATTATCTCATGAAGAAAGGCGTTCAACATGTGTCATTCAGCTATGAGATATAAGGAGTTCATTTTCCACAGCATGGTTTTCATTATATTGTTTAATGATGTTGTTATTGTATTATTATATTTGTTTTTACTTGCTTTAATCGGTTTAGCACCAAGGATGTTCTTTACGTTGGAGCTCTTTTTCTATCATTTCTTTCTGGCTTTCTACCATATCCTTAATTTCAAGTTGGTTACACCTACAACTCAAATGGAAACTAAGCGTTCCATGGTTAAGAAATGCCAAATCTCATCTTAATCATCATTTGTTAGGACTCTTCATAGTAAGATCCTTGGCTTGCACATGGCATTAGTTCACATTACTATTCCTGGATTAAGGAGGGAGTGAGTCAGAGGAATAATTTCTTAGATATATTATTGCATCCCTGTGTAGATTGTGTTTTCGTTGCTTAGTCTTTAATTTATTTTTATAATGAAGTGATTATTGAATGCAATGTGAAGGGCCTTGTTGAGAGAATTATGTACATATGGTTAATGTGTCCATGTTTTCACTTCACCTCTGAAAAAGTTTTGATGCCTCCTCTGACAGTGCCTCCTTGCAAAGCAATGTTTTTAGCATATTTTTTTTCAGAAAATCTAAGGCGAAGTAATCACTATGATATTTTTGAGAAAATTTGTGGAACTAATTATATAACTACATAAATTTTGTTAAAGCTGTCTGCATCCACTGTTGAGGTGGTAGTACTGCAAAATGTGTTAAAAGGTGCATACTCCATTGCAGATTCTCTAACCAAGGGGTCAAGGTTTAAGGATAGTAATGTGTTGGTGATTCATACTTACTACCTAGGTAGATGGTCAAATGGCTGTTGATGATGGTGGCGGTGATTCATACCCATTGCTGGCAATCTCTTTTTTTCCCTCCATTCCTTGTTGGAGAACTAGTTGTGTTCGTATAGACACACACACACAGGTTCTAAGGAAACAAATGAGATGATCCAGCTGGTTTCAATGCTTATTTCAACTTCACTTACTATTATGCCTCCTGCAGAAGAAGCTTCTGTTTCTCAGCCTTGGTTAACCATGTTTTGAAAAAAAAAATCCCCTTTTTCTTGAAATGGTTATCATATTAATAAAAAGAAAGCATCAGAGGTGCAAGTACAAAAAAGAAAACAGGAAGGCCAACGACAGAAAAGCCCTTTTGGCAAGCAACATTGTTCTGAAATCCAGGAATGTTTAATGGTACTTCTTATGTTGTTCAAGTATGTAGTGGTTTGCCAAAAATACGATCATCATAACGCAATCAGTTAATCCCATTCCTGGTTTTCTTGGTATAAACTTTCATATGGTGGCTTATTAACAGAACTGCAGTGGTTGAGCAAACAGAAACTGAGGAAAGGCTATTTGGTGACTGTTGGACATGGCAAACCTCTGTTTTGGGAGGGATCTGATTAACAGATACCCATTTGTATGGATGCCTAGTATTTTGGTGATCATCATCATCATTGCTGGCATTATCATCATCATCATAATCATAGTTATTTCTCCGTACTTTGGTTATAGTAATTAGAAACAAGGAGCAAGGTGCTCCCATTTTGTTCCAGTATGCCTATGCGTGTGTGTATATATAAAATTCTCTCATTTGATAGTTTTCCATGAAGGCTTGCTTCTCTCTGTTTCTGGAGGATTCCTCTCTTGATAAGTTTTGAATAATTAGGGAGCAGTTGTGCAAAGCCTAATGATGCTACATTTTAGGTTTTTATGATGATGCCATGTGGTTACGATCTTGTAGTGGTTGAAGCTCTTTATAGTTCTGGTATTTTTATATGGGATAGGCATGGTCATGTGGACTGTTTCTCTACCACTTTTGGAAGTTAATATCTTTAGTTATCTTCCAAAATAAAAGTACATTCAGTTACCAATTCAAAATTTGCCATGGGGAGAAATTTAAAACATCACTTACTGTGTTTAAGTCAGATTGCATTTTAAGCTGAAGATGTTATATAAAATGCTTGAGTGGTACTACGTATGTGCATTTGAGAAAGCATGCTGTGCTGGTAGCATTCATGTCCATGGATTTTTTGTAATGGGACCTATCCTCGGATGAGCAATCGAACAAAAGGATCCATTGGACAATTGTGATCATCCAACTGGTTTGTTGCCTTCTCTTGCACTTGAATTTTGACTATTTAATGTTATATTTTTGTTCTTTTCATTTGCCCCTATAAGATGCCTGCTAATGTCTGATGCTTAAGTTATTTGCAGTATCACTCATCTATCCCACCTTACAATTTGGGTCAGTCAAAATGTGCTCCAACATTTACAATGCTTGATCTATGAAAGTGGCAATGGCCTCTCATTCTCAGCCGACTCTGGTTGATTAAGGGGCAATCCCCATTGAAGAAGCATGGCTTAGTTACGGTGTGCTGCCTCAACTAATTCATCGATCAATCATGGGGAGGGAATGCAATGCTGGAGGCTGAGCAGCATTGACTGGTTTCTCAAGTTATCAAGTTGGAACTGAAAGAGTGGAGGAAGGCTAAATTTGGTATGACGGACAGGCAGAAAAAGGTCCATCAGATCAGATCAGACAATCTGGAGGAGATCTCTTCATTGTCCATGGAAGACATCGAGGCAAGAGCACCATGCAAAGCAGAATTGAGTGTGTTTCAATATAAAGAGGTAGCTTGGCTAGAATACAATCTACTACTGATATTTCCCTGTAGATTGGTTTGATTGTTTCACTACAAAATCCTTTTGTGCTCAAAGGCTGGAATTTCCTATACCAAATCTATGCTTTCTTTGTCGGTCTCATGAGGAGTTTTGACAATTTGTTCATGTGATACCTTTTGTTTCATCCATCTGGTCGACCTTGGGTTTGTTTTGACATTACTCTAATAAATGGATTTTTAGATGCAGAAATCAGGGATTAGAATCCAAACCCTGATATACTTACTGTATGAGGAGATCCTATCCAAATCTGAAACCACAACCAAAATGGAGAAAAACTAAGCCTCCATCGGTTTCATTTCGGCCAGACTGGGAGGTAATTAAAGGTCATTTACATACCTAATTATCTTAAGGGCATCCAAAGTGAATAAGTTACACACGGCAACAACAGGAGAATTATTTGGTTTGGAAGAGGATAACATTTTCGGTAATCTGGTTGTTAAATAATTAGTTAAGCAAGAATGAAAGGAAAAAAAGTAATGGAATGACAACATGAAAACGAAAAAAGAAGGAAAAAAAAAAGGAGTAAATTCCAATAACAAACATGCTATATTTCATTTCTTTATCAAATCCATTGCTTGGTAAAACTGGAATTTGGTTCCAATCTCTCAAAATCTTCCTCCTGTAAGAAAAATTCAATGTCCAAAAATGCCATTTATAGATGGTTCCGCACAATTGACTTGGCATCTGGACATGGTTCTGCCTGCTCCATGGATTAATTGATTAATTGATGGTGGTGTCGATGCTTAGCCTAGCCATCTTGCACTCTGGGTCTATACTTGTATCGCATAGCCCACAACAAGTAGTGTATGAAATTCAATGCGCTCAGCACACACATTAACCAGTAGAATCGCTCTAGATGGTAGTGATTCAAGTTAGCACCCGATAACCATGGGCGGCTACCTGTAACACTATTGACAATGGAGACGAGGACTGAGCTGAGATAGTAGCCCATGGCCAACGATGCGAAAGAAAGGGACGTTGCAAGTGATCTCATACTTGCAGGTGCTTCTGTGAAGAAGAATTCCAGCAGGCCTGCCAATGTGAAAAGGTCGGCCGAGCCCAAGAACAAGTACTGCAAAGCGATCCAAAAGAAAGATATTGGCAGTGGATGAGCAGAGTTGAGGAGTCCTGATTTGGTTGCTACCCGCTTGCGCTTGATCTCTACCAATGCTGCAATTACCATTGCGATGATGGACAACACTAGCCCAATGCCAATGCGTTGAAGATGTGATATGCCCATTTCTGTTTTGGTTACTCGCCTGGCAAATGGGATGATGATGTGGTCATAAACTGGTGCAAGGATCATGATGAAGACAACGGGGAAGACGGTAATGATGCAGGTGGGACCTTTAGGGAGCCAGCTTTTGTGTTCATGGTGGCGGCCTGTTGGACGGAGAAGGTAGAGAGCTGGGCCAGGCAGCAGTTAAGCATTATGGTGCAAACAAAGATGGGGAGAATTCTCATCACCATCTTCACCTCTTCTACTTGCTGTGTTGTGCATTGGAGTCCTTGAAACATCGGCTTATTTGTTGCTGCCCTGTTGAAGAATGCAAGGCTGTTGCTGAGTGTTCGGTTTTCTGGCTTTGATTCTTCACACTCCCCTTCTTCATTGCTGTCTTTGCCTTTGGTGAGGTTGCTTGGGCTTGTCGCCATGCTCATGACGGCATTGCTTGTGCCCCCCTTACTGCAGATTGCTGCGATAAGAACCTGCTCATCCAAACATGAGTTAATCCATCTGAATACACTAGATTGATACAAACCATCAATTTTCTCAGATCAAATGCATGCTGCTTATTGGATATGGACAGAGATCAAAACGAATGGTAGAGATGCAAAACATGACTATATTATAATTTGGGTCTTTTGTAAATGATCATTTCTCAAATATTTAAGGACTAGCCATATTTTTGCATTACCTTCGCAATGGTTGTGAGAGGACTTCCTTCGGGCATCTTGTTCCTGTAAGTAGTAGAGCCAGCAAGGAAGATGGGAATGGAGAGTAGTATTGTAGCAGTAGAGATTCCAAACCCCCATTGCCATCCCTTGTTGTCTTCAATCCATACCACAAAAGTAACAGCTATCAATGCCCCACAAGAGAGGCAAAACACGAAGTAGTTGAAGAATGTAGACCTTTGCTTCCTTCCTTGTGGGGTGTTATCGTCGAACTGCTCGGCGCCGTGGGATGGTAATGACCCCTTTATACTGCCAACGCCCAATGCGGTAAGGTAAAGGCCAATGAACAGCATGGCTGCATGACCACCTGAAACCTCTTCACATGGCACCGTCGATGCAACGGGGTCGCATGCCGGAGGTTTTAGAGATGGTGAACGAGCTTGCACTGTCAGTATAACTAGCCCCTGTTACATACAGTGTATAAAATCAGTGAGGACATGCAAATAGTTGATGCTAATATATCATATACTTGTGTTGGGTCTGGATTTGGGTTTTGGCCATTGGCCCGTTTGTTTGAACCTCCACTATTCTTTGAAAAGGATTGTTCAACACCCATTTATGTGGCCCATTTATTTGAACCTCCAAATTGGTATGAATTGGTTAACCCACTTATTCAATGAGCCAATCTACTCCGCTCAAAGTCTGTCATTCTGAGTCCATGCCTTTGTCTATAAATACTGGGTTGGGTTGAGTTGAGTTGACCAACTCATGTATTCTAATCTTCAACTAATACTCATTTATTTATTAAATGAATTTGAGTTAGATCAACCCATTCACTAAATAGGTCAATGAAACTCAAGTACTACATCTAACTATCAGACAGTTCAGATTAAGTTGTTGGATTGTGAAGATTGGAAAGCCGACAACTTTTCTAGTAACGTGTGAATATATTACACAAGAGATCAAATATTAAATTTAAATAATTAGATCATTTTAATAACTCATTTTTAAATAATAAATTTAAGTAATTAGATAATTAAGTATTTTTATTATTAGAACTCCTATAAATGTCTAATAGCAGAGACAAGGTCAGATATGAAACTAAAGGAATAAAAAACTCCACATGAAGAAAATGCAGGATCAGGCGGAATTAATTCCCACTAGAGATGTATCCATACAAGTCAACTTTCACATTTCATGGGAGGGACAAGCCCTTTTGCCCGTGACTCGGTTGAGTCTACTCGCTCGTGATAATAGGTCAGTCAAGACAACGTTATGGACTTGGATGTATATTTGGTATGCTTGAATGAATAGTGGCCAAGTCAAACAAGAGTCTGTCATTATTATTTTATTCAATATTTAATATTATATTTACCCATAATTAATATCTTTAAGTCAAGATAATATCAGTATAAAGCAAACTTTATTATATTATATTAAAAAGTCGGTGACGTCAGATCACCGTTTGGTCCAACTTAGAAGTTTGGTACGGAGACAGAGTAGCGGACTGGCTCTGCCAAACGTGTACCAGCCGCACGTGTCTGAGTGCAATTGAGTCATCAATGGCCCACCCACCCACGTACAAATGAAATGGAGAACATTGACCAACGTCAAACTCCTTGTGAACGTGGATCCTCTGAAAGTCTACTTTCAGAGATGATCCTCTCTCCTCTCTCAGATAAAGAGAGGATAAAATAGAGGAGATAAGAGTCCTCTCCCATTAGTGGAGAGGATATTGTTCACGTTTTGTGGAAGTCCATTTTAAGATCTAACTCTAAAAGGAAATGGAATGTGTCCCTCTCATTTACAAATTTTGCTAATAGTAGTATTTTTTTTTTTTTGAAAATTTGTATTGATTGAAATTTGTTGAATATTATTAAAATTATTTTAAAAAAATCAATTGATAGGTTTTTGTTTTTGAAATGGTTCATATATTATAAGATAAAAGGTCCCAGAAATACAAATACAGGAAAAAAAAAAAAGACACTTTGCTAAAAAAAAAATTGCAGTATCTTAAAAGTTAAAAATTTGTTTTCTATCAAAATATTTTGGATAACATTTGTCAATAATTCTAATTCTAACTCAACTTGCATTTAGTCTGTATTAGAGTCAGGAAGGGTGGGAGAATAGAATTTGAAAAAATATTTATTATAAATTAATTCATAAAAATTAATTTATATTTTTTAATTACAATTTTTAAATGAGTTAAGTGGAAAGCTCTCAAATCAAATCGTAGTAAGTTCTCGATACAACCCATTTATGCCCCATTTTCAAATTGTGGAGTCATGTCTGTTGTTATGTTATGTAGGCCACTCAATGCCATTTTTGTCTGTTTCCTCCGACACTTGAGGACAAAAAGGATTTAAATAAAAATATAAATAAAAATATATTATTATTTTTAATCTATATTCATTTTATTCTGGTAAGGGTCCCCTACTTCCAAACTTGAAATTACAAACCTAACCCAGAAAAAAAAATTGAAAAAAGAAGAAGAGCCAGACAGTTACATACTTACATCTGTGGGTCCCTTACACAAAATAAAGTAGATCTTGCACAGAAAACAAAACTTCAATGTCACAAGTCTCAGCTTTTCTTTTGTAGATGATGAAAGACACCATTTCATTTCCATACCATCTTTTCTCCCGCAAGTATTGAATTTCATATCTAAATATGGAGAAATATTGAAAGTTTTGGTACGCTGATAATTTAAATGTATATATTAAATTAGATGTAAGAATTGTGGGGATTGCAAATGAGTCTCGCATTAGAATGGTAGAGGAGGATCTCATCTTTTCAGCTAGATATCTAAATCCTAATAGAAATTTGATTTTGTTATTGATGAAATCTGCTTCACTTAAAATTAAAATAAAGTTTGCAAGTTGCTTACCAGAAATTCAATGATGGCACTTATCAAGTACATGTGAAAAGTGGTGAGGAATGCATCAGATAGGAAGCCACCCAAAAGGGCTAGAAGGAAAGCCGTCCCCATGAAGTTTGTCACTGTGTTGGCCGATCCCGACGGCGAAAAATGCATGAATTCTGCTAAATAAAGCACCAAATTGCTTGCATTTGCAAGGTATGCCAGATTCTCCAGTATCTCCACAACTGCACCATGAATCAATTCATTACATGTTCAATGACAAAGTGGTAGATGAGATTGGTAAATCAGCAATTCAGCTAACGATTATACAAGGGCACTTTTCATCATATGAAATTTAAGAGAAAGAAACAGGAAAATGATTGAGAGACAACAGAACGGAAGAATAGAAATTAAAAAGTTTGAGAAATGATATTAATTTGCTTTTAAAGTTTTATCTGCCCATTTGTAGAATTGAAGTTTCAGAATTAAGCAGAATGGGAAACAAGAATTTCGAGTTTCTAAGCATGCAAAGAGCAGAGAAGAAGAAAAAGAAAAATATTTCTGACCACATTTTCTCTAAGAGTTGTGTCTTATGTTTTCCTTCTCATGTTATGGAAGAAGGAGCTGAGAACGAGGTATCAGAAATAAATGATTTTGTCATGGGACAGCTCAAAATCTTCATATCAGTCTATTATACACTCCAAGTCTGGTAATGGGTAGATAAAATAAATAAGTAAATTGACAGGGATTGGGATGATGAGGCCATGAGGGTAAAAAAGATGAGTTGCATGTGAAAATTGGAGTAAGATTTTTCTTTTCTTTTTTCAGAACAAAGCAATTGAATTGATTACTGGATTGGTCTTAGAAATTTGAGAAGCTTGCCTTTGGAAACGATGAATGATCAAAAAAAATCATTCTAGAAGGAAAAGAGAGAATGGGCTTGTGAAAATTTTGATTGCATGCCTGAGGTAAGAAAGTACCCAAGACAAATGAAGCTGCAAGCATGCCTCCATGGCGATTTCTCAAAGCCGGTCTGTTTCTCCAATCTACATAACCTTCCCATCTCTGTAACTCTTGCCTCTCTTCCTACAACAAAGAACCAGAGCATTTGGAATTTAACACAGATCAAATGAAAAGAAAAAAGAATGAAATTTAAGGAGTAGAATTAGAGATCACGTGCCGTTGGGCTGGTGATCTCTAACATGTCCAACACAGATCAAATGGTAGAGAATAGCTGAACCCACAACATGATCAAAGAATCAAAGAACAGAGAGAGAGAGAGAGAGCCCACCATTTTTGTATGTAAAACTTGGGTGGGATCCTGGGGAGAGGTATGATGAAGAGAAACTGAAATGAGAGAGCGATGGATGGTGGGTGATTTAAAGAGAAAGGATCCGAGAGAGAAGAAAGGTGTAGACCCTGTAGAAAATGACCAGTGTCATGAAACAGGAAAACCCCTCTCTGCCTTTCCAATTCTCTCTCTTTGAAATGAATATGGTGTGCTGTAATTAGATTTTAAAATTTCAAAGTCAACAGAGTTTTTCAGATCGGTTGTGTTTGGATCAGTAAAATGGTTTCTAAAGAAAACTTTGGTGGTTTTAATTCAAAGAAATCATCTTTATCCTAAGTAGAGAAAAGGGTGGTGGATTCATTTCGTCACTACTCACTATACTATTTTTACTATAAATTAACAAAATAAATTGTGTGTACGCAATTCACATATATTGATTTTAAATATTTTGAATTTAAAAGTTTAAGAGAAAATCAATTTAAATTTAAATTTTATTAATTAATTCCAAAATGATTTTTTTATAAGATTAAAATCTTATTATATAATTGTCATTGATTTTGGAGGTAAAATTAATTCACGGATCCCTAAAACTATCGACAAACTTTGTATATTAAGTGAGTTCAAGAGAAGTCGAATTCAACACCTCTAATCACTGAATTACTATGCAATAATCTACATATATTTATTTGCTAAATTTTTAAAGTTGTAGATATAAATATTTTCTGCCAAGAGAAGAGTATAATGGGTTGAGGGACTGAGGAGAAGGTTGCTCTTATCTCTCTGATTTCTTGGTTTAAAGTAAATATGTTGAATTTGTGAGGAGAAGATTGAAGAGCATCTAAACTTTTTTATCAAGTTGCGAAGACGATTACTGTGCTCCAATAAATGGAAAGCTCCATGCTCCACCAGCCCCTATTTAGTGCAGTTCGGTGGGGAAAATATATTACTAGCAAATTGCATGGAAAAAGCTACTTTTCTTTAATTCTTTAATTATGTTATGCACAATTGTAATCTAAATTTAAAAAATAATTAATAATTTAAAATATCTATATAGATGTAGTTCAATGAGTAATTTTTCATTTTAGGAAACGAGAGGTATTAAGTTCTTCTGTGATTTTTCATACATAAATTTAAAAATAATAATAATAATAATAATTTAAATCTATTATGAAGTAGAACCTATACAAGCATTTTCAAAAGAAAAGAAGTAACATAACATTTCAAATTTCCCCTTCCTACATCATGGCCAGTCAGAGATATTCATACATAAATGCAGAAGCGTAGAATTTTGTTGAATCATTTTCACATGCTTTCTCAGCCTCACACGCTATTGTATTTTTTTTTATATATAATATTTATATATTCTTGTGCGTGAAGCTGACTCATTCTAACTCGCGGGAGTAAGAAAAACAAAGGCTGCGTTCAGATGGGGTAAGAGGGGGTATTACCCTTGTTACCTTCTTTTGATAATAAGTGAGTGAAGTAAAATTTGAAAATTTAACTCTCTCATTCCATTTTTTAATACCTCTTTAGAGGTTGGGGTATTCACAATATCCTACCCCTCAATATCCCTTTCAGTCCTTTATTAATAAATTATATATTATAAAATTAATATCTTTCAAAAAAAATATTATATAACTAAAAAATAATATATTTCAAGTAATTAGCAATTTAATTCTATTTGAAATTTATTTTAAAAATGTGTCAACATTTTCAAAATGATGCATTTGAATGAGGGGTAAATTTTATGGGGTTACCCTTGGTTAAGGGTAACTGTGAGTAGGGGTAAACTAACATATTAACAATTTTATAAGAATTAATATTTTTTATTAAATCTATCTAATATAAATAATAAAAATAAAATTTTATGAAACATAATTGTCAAAATATCCTAAATATCATATTTTTAAGGGGTAATTCTATCAAAATTTCAATAAGGTCTCGAAACTCTGAAAGAGTTTGAGGTTCATGATAATCTCTTTCAGAATAATTAACAATTTATTCTGTTGGAAGTTTATTTTAAAAATTTGTCAACATTTTCAACATGATGCAATAGGTTGAGGGGTAAATTTTATGGGGGCTACCCTTGAGTAGGGATAGCTGTAAGCATGGGTAATCTAACATATTAATAATTTTATAAGAATTAATATTTTTTATTAAATATATATATATATATAAATTTATGAAACATAATTATTAAAATGTCCTATTTTTAAGAGGTGATTCTGTCCAAATTTCAATATGGTCTCGAAACTCCGAAAGAGTTTGAGGTTCATGTCAATTTCTTTTGAGGTAATTAGCAATTTATTTTATTGGAAGTTTATTTTAAAAATGTGTAAATATTTTCAACGTGATGCATTTCGATGAAGGGTAAATTTTACAGGAGTTACCCGGAGTTACCCTTGAGTAGGGGTAACTGTAAGCAGGAGAAACCTCACATATTAACAATTTTATGAGAATTAATATTTTTATTAAATTCATATAATATAAAAAATAAAAAATTATATTTTTTATGAAGAGATATTTTATTATTTTTTATTCATTTATTGGGATTTAAAATAATAATATAAAAAAAATCTTTATTTTTTTTAGGATTAGAATGCAAGTGTTCATTTTAAATTATAATTATGAAAAATGGATAATATTATTATAAGTTATACTATTAGGATTTACTTCATGAATATTATTTAATAATTATATTTTATAAAATTTCTCAAAAAAATTAATACATTAGGTTACCCTTACTTATATTTACCAAATAAGATTTTTATCCTTACAGTGAGATTTTACTTTACTACTGTAATTAACAAACAAGATAAAGATAATTTCACTTCAAAGGTCACCCCCACTCAAGAGTGACCCCACTCGGAATAACCCCTCTAAAATTTACCCCTCATTACTAAGCCAAAATGTCTGTTGACTTTTCAAGTCTCTTCATTTAAATAAATTATATATCTTTAATTAGAATATGTAAAAAATAATAAATTTCATTAGATGAGTAAAATTTGACCTTCATCTATCATCTAAATTTTATAAATTTCAATATTAAGTATTTAAATATTATAAATTATTAATTTATAAATATAGTGAATATAGTTGCATCTCGACAAGTAAAAAGGATATTTGGATTATTAGAAGTATAAAGCAACCCTAAAAGATTCTCTTTCATCAATCTCTTTGTTAAAAAATTATTTAATAAAAATAATTTAAATAGTTTTTTAAGGAAGAGATCAGCAAGAAAGAAAGCTCTATATTTTGAAGTATTAATTTAATTATAAATTTTATTTCTTTAATGTAACAAAGACAACCAACACTCCCCGTGTCTTTGACTTTGAATTCATTAAATTTATTTGTCAATGCAGGAATCGTAGATCTTACTCAAATGTTAAATCAAAATGTTAGACCGCAAATTAAAAGTGTCCATGTGCTCTGTTTATTAAAAATATGCACCAGTCATGTAATAAAGAAAAAAACATCTTACAATTGTCAGGATCCAATTTGATGTGACATGTTTGTTGATTTTTATTTTAAATGTCCATTTCACTCCTCTTGTATGGATAAGCATGTTCAATTAAATAAAAGTATTTTAATCTACTGATAATTTTAAAATGAGACAGATGTTACACTTATTCTGAAAGTATATCTCTTTATAATTTCATGCTCTCACGCCAAGTTACAGATGATTAAATTATTATATTAAGGTATTAACGAAATGACTTGTTAATTGTTGCACTAATATAAAGTATAAAAGGCCCATTTTATTTTAAAGTCCAAGATTAAGTGGATCCAGCTCATTGGACTTGGACCCAAGCCGCTTTGAATAAAGTTAAAAAAAAGAAATATTTATTGTCAATTTTTAATTAATTCATTTGTGTAAATGTGTACTTATTAGTAAATAGTGAGGCGATTGGAAAATATAATTTTTGACAAGTCAGAATGAAAAATCTAGTTGTTGGAAAGCCTGCAATAATGGAGAGGAAGATTAATGAGGCAAGGCAAAGAAACATAATTAGGAATCCAACGCAAAACTTTCTTTGCACTAATCATATATGCTCTTTGATTAAAGTAAGAGGTTTAAGTTTCACTCAATCCCCAATTAAGAGAAAAGAAAAGCAAAAAATGTTATTAGAAAAAAACAATATGCTCACCATTAATAGAAAATATTTGACTGAATTGTAAGGACGAGGAAGAAAGATGAGTCTACATCTCTGCCAATTACCTTACCTGCTCCATGTCCATTCATTAACAATCAAGTCTTAGTTCATAGTTCATACGCAATTTTGACATAGTAGAAGAAAAAATTGTATATTATTGTGTCATTATATCTAGATATAGAGTTTATCAAATAGACGGCGATGTGTATGTTGAAAATGTGTTTCTTTTAAATATAGAACCTACAAAAAGATTACTTTAATTATATAAATAAAATTATATCAATCAGTAATTTTTCATCTCAAAAATAAGAGATGTTAGATTTTAGTCTCCACGACCTCACATAATATAGCCTAACAGTGTTGGATATCACTGGTGGAAATTCTACACTGAATTTTTCACAATTTCTCACGTGTAAAAAAAATAGTTTAATAAAAAAAATAATGAAAATCGCGAGGCAGCGTGATGAATTGAAATGCGTGTTTCTGTGTCTCTGATGTGATGATTAACTACTCGTGTGAACTGACAGATACTAATATTATCACACTGTGACATTAATATTCATTAATTTATTGGTAATAAATAATAGGATCTGCTGCAGTTGGATACAGAATCCATGATAAATATGTGACTCCGTTGTGGCCCTTGAAAACACATGCCCAGAGGAGTCTGCATCGTTGGTCTGGTCAGCCAACTGTTCAACCGCCATGGGTGGATGAGCAACATCCTTATCACACTCAAACCCAGAAAAAGACCTGCCCAACATTATTTTCATCATTTATGCGTTACTTGAATTAGAGTAGAGAAGTGATCAACAGTACATAATCTAATTGTCGGAATGATATAAACGAATTTTACATTAAAAGTATAAGAGAAAATCTAAAAATTTATAAATAATTTGAATTACTCCACTTAATATATTAATTTTTTAGACTGTAAATTCATGTCTTAATAAGTGATATTAGAAATAAATTTTAAACTATCTCATTTAAATTTAGAAGATCCTCTAAACGAATAGAATAACTGTCATTGCTCTCTCTATCGAAGAGTCTCATTTGAAGGAGATTGTTAAGACTACTGCAAATGACTCTTATATTAAAAATGTAGAAAAAGATATAGAAATTTATAAAAGTCTTAAAACACTTTACGTAACTTCATAAAACGCTAACACTAATAAATAAATGCAATCAATGAAAAAAAGGAGTTAAGCGTTGTATGAGTTGGGGCAAAGTGATAGTGAGTTGAGATTGCAACTTAGAACGAGTCAAGTCAATTTCTTAGAAGTTTGCAAAGACTTGTTCATGTTCCTCGAGATGGCGTGTCCTACTACCATTTTGAAGCTGCATTCAAACCTCCACTCTCACACTGCCTTCTTTTCCTTTCACACACACTCTGCACGTTATTATTATCATTGATATTTGTCAAGAGGGACGTTCTTCACGAGGAGAAGATTCTTGTTCCAGATTCTTTTCAATATTGGGGAAATTCTTTTTTAAAAGTAATAAATGAAAAAGTATAACAAGAAATAAAGAAAAAAATTAAAAGTAAGGAGAGAAGAGAAACCACTTTATCCTCTATAAATATCTTACCGGATGAACTGAAAAATAGAAAAAAGTGGGTTCACTTTTTCCTTTTCACTCTCGACTGCTGGGTATTATTTTTATTAGATATGTGTTTGTACACAGTTTGAAAATTAATTGATAAAAAAAATAATAAATTAGATTTTTATTCAATTGAAATCATTCGAATTGATTTTACTATTTGATGCACAATATTTTAAAGGCACGATAGATTGCATTTTTAACAGGGCCATTGAATTTTATGATAAAATGTACTCCTTCCATCCTATTTTAAATGTCTCATTTAAAATATTTATATTTTTTAAAGAACTCTCTGTATAAAACTAGCACTCCATGTGATCTCACATATTTTCAACATATTTTATACTACTCCAATACAAATGATACAACTATTTTGAAACAAGTCTAAAATCTAAATAGAACAACTAATTTGAGAGAAAGGAGTATAATTTTAACATTTTAAGAGTTTACAAGAACAAAATGAAAATTTACAGTAGAATCTTTAGTCATTTCATTAAAATAAGTGTGAAACCATGTCTCATTGGTCGATAAAGTTAAGAGAAGAAAACGTGAGGAAAATCACTCTGAAGAATCTTTAAAGATAAGATAGAGACATGCTCTATCTTGATTTTTATTTTAAGTTTATTTATAATTAGAGCTTGAAAAAGAGAATCTAAAATTTTTCTTTTAACTACTTTCGTATTGCTTATACATAATTATTTCATTGGAAAAGAATAAATTGAATAATGTGTAATATTTAATTGTAGCATAAGCATATGTGTGAATTGGTAAGAGACCATATTAGAATTATAAATAAGAGCTTTACACATTTCAATTTATGTGTATCTGTTTTTTTTTTTGTTTTTTTAAGGTGAAATTATTTTAGCGTTAAATTTATTTAAGCTTTCTAATATTTTGGTATGTATTTTTATTTAATTTTTATATTAAAAATGAAATGTTTTGACATTCATGATTAGAATGAAACGTCATTGATAAGTAATTAAGTACAGTTTCAACATTCATGTCAGTCCACGTTGACTCACTGAGAGATGAGTCACATAACTTTGGTATGAGTTGTAGAGATCTTATTAGATTAAAAGAAAATTAATTTTTTCTATTCTTTCACAAAATAAGAAACTTTTATTTTTATTCTTTGTTAAGCAATATAAATTTTGTTTATTTTTAATTAAAATAAAATTTTAAAAAAATATTATATTTCAGAATCTGATATAATATTTAATTTCATAGTTTTATTGAATAATAAAAATTAAAAGAAATCATCCGATGAATTCACAAGATCTATGCGTAGAAGTCAAACACGATTTTTCAACGTTAGTTGATTTGCTTGAGAAAATCGACAGAGAGGGAATTTATATCTAAGAATTGCAACAAATGGACGTTGATCGTTCATCAAGGCTTGAGCATCAAGCAATGGGACCCACCGAAAACATTGCAACGTGCCATACCAAACAAGTATTACTATACGTGTCTGGCAGCGTAGAGGAATCCAGAGGATGATGCTGACGTGTCACAAGGACAGCGAACCATAGAGAAAGGGGCAACCAATCACAGCCCGGTGCAGTCAGTGTGACAGTTCCCTTCCATGCATGCAAGACAGAAATCGTTAAATACCGTTTCTCCTTCCAAAATTCAACGCCTCCTTTTTTCGGCAAATGCATGCACCTAATGAGAGAATAAATTCTCGACATAGAATTTAATGTTGTGTCGAAAAATTAATTTTTTAGAGGTGATCATACAGACGCTCAGCTTTTTTTTTTTTTGCTATCAGACATTCGAAATTGATTTGGAATGCGAAAGTACCATTTTACACTTTGATTTTTTTGAAAAACGATGAACTCTTTAAGTCGTCCGAATCATAAAGCAGATTTTTTTTCATTTGTTTGGACTAATTAATCGTTCGGACTAAAATTTCTTTGATAAATCTAATCATTCAGACGATCGAACTTATAATTATAAGATCATCCGAACAATCACTTTAAATGATCCAGACGATTTTAATTGAGAGCCCAATTGTAAATTCGATGGTCTCTCAATTAAGATCGTCTGAATCATTCAAAGTGATGGTTCGGATGATCAACACCCTTAGTAGTCGTACTGGTAGAGAACCGCAACACTCATCCACGTCCTTGCGTCCTTGGCCCTGCCACGTGGTAGGATCTCGGCCGATGACGAGAGGGAGGTACTGTATTGGACATAGAAGAGGAACTCAATGTAGTTCTTGGCAGCACTTGAGAGGTTCTGGTCGTGGGCAAAGGAGTTGAGGATGGCTTGGACCATAGTTTGGGCAGTTTTCAGGTTCTTGGAGGAGATTTGCATCACTACGAAGATTATATTAGTGGGTTTCGGTGGGTTTGGGAGCTGGGTTTGGGAGAGGGTGGTCTGGCAAACATCTGGGAATCGGGTGGCCTTGCATGCCTGGATAACCTCCGCAGGAACCGAGGCAGAGAGCGGGTTTTTGCCTGGTTTCAGATTTGGGTTATTGGGAGAATGGCGAGAATCGGCAGGAGAGAGGGTAGAGAGGAAGAGAAAGGCGGAGAAGAGAGAGAGAGGGAGAGGAAAGAGGCCATGGAGAAGAAAATGAAGGGGCTTTTGCAGGGAGAGATGGAGTAGTGTGTTAGAATGAGCTCTGTTTTTAACTAATAAAGGGTGTTGATCGTCCAAACCATCACTTTGAATGGTTCAAACGATCTTAACTGAGAGACCATCGAATTTAAAGTCGGGCTCTCGATTAAAATCGTCCGAACCATTCATAGTGATGGTTCGGATGATCTTATAACTATAAGTTCGATCGTTCGGACAATTGAATTTATCAAAGAAATTTTAGTCCGAACGAAGAAAAAAGGTTCTGCCTTATGGTTCGGACGATTCGAAGGGTTCATCGTTTTCTGAAAAATTGAAGGGCAAAATGGTACTTTCGCACTCCAAAATCAATTTTGGGTGTCTGGTATCAGAAAAGCTGGTGTCTATATGACTACCCTTTTTACAAAGCTTTTCACTTCAATTTTATTTAAAGTAATCTTTCTATCTTATAATTAGGTCACCAACGAGTATAACTTCAGTTTAAAATAAATTTATAGTATAGCTTGTGCATTCAAGTTTACAATATCACCATACAATTATAAACGTTTCTAATAAACTAAGTGGTAGTAAGATTATTTGAATATATTTAGTGTATTTATTTTCTATAAAAATTATTTACATATAAAGTGGTGATAAGAGTTGTGAGAGACTTCGAAAAGCTGAGATAGTAGAGCATACCACGAATGATTGAGATGACTTCTTAATATGAATAGAGATGTTCTTTAATATTTAATAGATTTTGGAGAAACTTCTCAAGATATCCTAAGCAATTCAATTCATGTAATAAAATAGCACGTTAGTCCATGAACAATAAAAAATTATTTCAATATTACATGCTTACTTTATATGTAACTTATAAGCGTAAGATATATCTCATTTTTATATAGATGACAACTAAGGTGCTGATGAGTTATACAGGTCGATAAAAGATCAGCTTTAGGAAGATTGCGATAGGATTTTGAGTAAGAAGATTGTGCATATATCACGTGGATATGAAAAAAAAGATTGACATAATTCAAATGAAAAAAAAAAAAAAAACCGCTTTAATAAAAAATTAATAGTTTATAGCAATCAAAATTTTAAGATATGAAATTATAAAGATAAATGATCAAATAAAATTTAAATTTACAAATCATGCAGTCCACTTCAAATTTTAATAAGCAACCTCTTTCAACAGAGAGACTTGAGGAGTCTTTATAAAGTTTTCACAACAAAAATCCATCCAAAGTTCAGAGTCCTAAAGTCATTTTTGACTAATTAACCATGGATTAATAGTGATTAAATTAGTAGAATCTTGGGTTATATTTCTTTTATTCTTTAAGCAGGTAGGCAGTGTAAGGACTTGAAAGATGACAAAAAAAAAAATGGGTGAAGGTTCGATACATGTGGCAAATGATTAGATTGCCTTTGATTCTAGAGTTTGTACTCAGGTAGTCTTCATCTGAAAAAGTCTTCCCAAACAGTTTTTTAGGTACTAATCAAAGGGTTTAAGACTTGGAGCATTGTTTACGGCATCATTAGTGCAAAGTTAAGAGATACTAATGTGAATCTACTATTTGAATCTTATTAAAGGTGACATTGATGATTCATTATCCTTAAGTATGGAAGGAATTAGATAAAGACGAGTAACATGAGCCTTGCTCAATGCCTTCTTAAATTGATGCATGGAATTTTATTTTAGATGATTTGTTTGCGTCATTGAGGTGATTAGTCTATCTCCATTAGTTAATTAATGATAAATTAATCTATGCAACCAGGGGTCCAAATATCGGCTTGACCGATATTGTGCCGATATGCAAATATCAGCAGATAAGTTTCTCTCTCCTCCGATATTTCCATTTATTTGCATTTGATCCGAAAATTTATAGTAATTTCAGAAAATTTGGGGCTTCTTGAAAATATAAATTTTTCATTAAATTGTCATATACATATTCAAATTTATTTAAGTTTTGAATACGATTAATATTAAAATTAACAATAAAATGAAGAGAAATGAAAAAAAAAAATTAAAATTATGAAAAAATATGTAAGAATTTTTTGATAAATTTAGTGATTAAGGCATTAAGCATTTTATATACTTTTATACTAATTTAAGATAAAATAATTAATAATAAATATTTAAGATCTCATTTAAAAGCTATTTATTTGTGATCCCATTCCCACTTACCTTGTTCGGGAACCACATAAAATCCTTATGTCTTGTATGTGATTGATATGTGGTTTTAAATTCATCTAATTTTTTAAATTCTTAATCTTAGAGGCAGAAATTTTAATGGGTTGTGGGCCCCAGGACCGATATTATTACTTTTAATTTAAAAAAACCAAAACAACCGATAATTTGAAATATCGGCCGATATTTCAGACCGATAAACAGTACATATATCGGCCGATATTAGGACATAATATCGCCGATATCGTATGGGGCCCACAACCAATATACATTTTTTTTTTTTTTACCACTCTTTCCAGACCGATACAACCAATATCAGGCGATATGTGAACCGATATATGGGCCGATATATCGTCTGTATCGGCCGATATTGGTTTTTTTTAAAAAAGGAAATAAATTTCAAAAATCGATAGTTATACATATCGGCCGATATGGTAATCGATATTTTCGACCGTTTATCGGTCATATCGACCGATAATCTTTATGCACAGCCGATACATAGTGTATCAACCGATATAGTGCGGTCCTAAAAAACCGCTACATATCGGCCGATACGCTATATATTGGCCGATATCTCGACCCCTGCATGCAAATATCGTAATTGTAAGGATAAATAGTAGATGGCTAGGGCTGGCTCTAGGCATAGGCGGCGTAGGCCATCGCCTAGGGGCCCAGACAAAAATGGCTACCACACACTTAAACTCCTTAATATACCGAAGAGCTTCTAAAATCTCACTCCACCTAAAACCCCTGAGATTTTAGGGGATCTCAGAGCTGGCCCTTATATGGCAGTCACTTACTTACATAATTCAAATTATTTGTTATATGTTAGTCATTTATCTATTTGATAATTCAATATTGGAATTCGATAGTTTGACGAAAGAATAATTTAAACATATAAATAAAAGCTAATAAACAATTTAAAATTTTCATAAGTGGGTCCATCTGTCACATCTGATGGCATTCCCTAGTATCCTTGGGATGACAACTTGGGATCATTCTCATAATAATATATATTTTGATCTGTTATTTACAATAATTTAATGACAGAGATATGTATAAAATAATATTAGAAACGTGTTTCAGATTAATCTGAAGGTCGTCATCTGTCAATAATAAACTCTTTTATCCTGTGTTAATAAGAAATTAGAACCCATAGAAGCAACTCATTAGAGTTAAGTTGAGTCTCACATGTTGGGGAGAGTTGGCTAAAGAAAAAAAATTACAAAATTATTCAAATTTCAATATTTAAATTAAAAAATTAAAATGATCAAAAGAAAATCAATTTTAGATTTCAATATTTTTAATTAAATTTCAAGAATCTCTTTCTTTTAGTATGTCTCACAACTTTAGTCTATGATCGTGTGTCAAAGAAGCAGCAGTCGAAACTGGACTGGAGAATAACTAGATCTGACTTAAAAAATTTCACAACTTTTTGTTAATTCTTTTCTCTTTCTATTATTCCCTCTCTAGAACTAGAACCAGAATTTAACTTTCTAACCCTGGAAGGGTGAAAGAATACGATTATTCGATACGATAGTTTAGTTCCTGCAGATGCCCAAGTTGCTGAACTGAGGTAGACTTTGAGAAAAAGACTTCAGAATTAGAAATTTACTGGTCTTTAGGAGAATATAGCCCATATACAAGTAATTAAATTTGAATTCATGTACCAGAGAATCCATTGGTACCACAAATCATGAAATTATTCGGATGCAAACGAGAGTTTCACATACATCGGTTGTGAGAGGGAAAATTAAAGGACTTATAAGGGATTGGATTACTCCACTAATGAGCTAGCCTCTTAGGTTGGATACCCAGTACTAACAGTGGTATCAGAGACAACTTCCCAAGCCACAACATGTGGGCTCAAAGATCCTTTAGAGGAACGGAATGATTAACGACGTTCTATCCACCAAAAAGCCTCGTTCGAAGGGGGATTTTTCAGGTGCAAACGAGAGTCCCACATCGGTTGTGAGAGGAAAAATCGAAGGACTTATAAAGGACGGTGGACTGAGTCACTCTACCTGTCAGACTAATCTTCCATCCCTAACACAAATCTGGACAAGAGTTTATTTACATTTTTTTTTCTTTTAGTTTATGAGAGATTAACAAAGCTAAACATGCATGCTTTGCACTGCAAGGGATGCATGAGTAAAAGAAATAATATGTATTTAAATAGTATGGAATCATCAAACCACTTTTCAAAGGTGTTGTGAATGTTAAGATTTCTTAAGATATGCTAAGATATCTTAGATCCATAACTTGGTTGTGGTCTTGTTTGTTCCCCTTAAGCTCATTCATTAGCCTTTGCAATTAACTCCTTCCTTGTTTTTATCTGTGCAACTCAGCCACCACCTTTATCCGTCAAAACCTGTCACTCACTCCGTCTCAGCCCTCTGTGTTTCTCGGCTCTGAGCCCCTTTCAAGACGTCATATTTGCTTATTTTTATTTTAAATTAATTGAAAATTAATTAATTGAAAATTAATTAATTAATTAATTAATGATGCTCCACTATTTAGGTTGGATATTTGCCGTTGCCATCACTGTTCGCCACTCTATTTGTCATTCTTGGTGATTTCGTCTTCGCTTGCTATTTGTCATTGTATCTATTTGTGGGTCAGTTTTGATCATTTGTTTGTTGGATTTAATCGTTGTGATAATGGTTTTATACCTTCTGATGCAGATTTGTTTGTTTTTGTTATCTGGATTTTGTCTGCATCCAGATCTGTCTACTCTTGTTATTCGGAATTTCTATGTTCCAAATTTATCTATTTTTATCTTCCGTCGTGGTTTTAGTTGTTGAGATCATTGGGATTTTTATATCTCATGCGCTAGAATATCGATCTCTGTCTACTTCAGCTTATCTGTAGTTTGCTCTACATAAGTGTCACGCTGGTTCTGTTCTTGACTTCATTGGCACATCTCGACCGTTGATCTGCTTCTGCCCCATTAGATTACATCATCCAACCATTTGAATCATAAAATTGAACAAGTTCAAACTTAACTGGGACCCCCTTGAGTTTTAGAAGGGGTGTAAAGATATGTTGAGATATATTTAAATTTATTACGATTAATTGTGATAGATTACTTAGATTATGATTGATTGTGAAAGACTCTGTATATCTCTCAAATAGGAAATTATGATTCTCACTTACCTTGGATATGTTGGAGAATGGAAGGCTTGTCTTGTATTAATGAAGATTTAAGAAAACATTTAAGGGGGAGTCACGGGTATTTTAACAAATACTTCCATATTTGCGTTTCTCTCGCATCTTTATCACAAAAAAATCATTTGCCCATAATAATATTTAGTTATAGGTAATTTTCTATTTCTATTGTTAGTTTTGTTTCCACTACAATAATATTGCAATAATATCATGATATTTTCTTTTTATTTTTTTTTTTCTATATAAATTCACGCACGACTCAAATCTCTTGTTTCTCAAATTTATTAATGGTTAATCAATTTTAGGTGTAATTTTCATTTATATATTATTTAATATACTTTAATTTGTTATATGAGATTTTCTGATAACGAAATTAGGATAACAACTATAAAATTAAAAAAAATAAAAAATCGACAGGGTTCCTCGGGCGAACTGGATTGAGTCATGAGATTGGGGAATCAGTTATGGGCCGATTTGGACTGTATTAACATTTGACCATTTATTTATGAACTCTAGTTTGGATCGGAAGGATCCAATTCTTGAAGCATCTCACTCAACTTAGTTTTAGAAGTTGGACTCAGTGAGCCATCTTTTTCACATTAGACTAACACAGGCCTGAGCATAGCACTGATAGATTAGAATTTGGTCCGGAAACCAAATTCTAACAAAAGGAGCAGAAATTTCTCTCCAGTGCAGTGCTTCTTTCAACCAGAACTCAGTTGAGTGACTTTCTTCCCCATCATAGTTTGAAAACACAAAACTCATAATCGACTCAAAATCCTATTAAGTAACTCGCTCAGATTTTTCAACTTGAACTAGAAAATCTAAATAAACTTGTTATTTTGTCAATTTGCTTGGCTCGAAATCCCTCTCTAAGTAAAATGTACTGGATTTGAAAAAAAAAATATCAGGCCCAATATAATGTAGATCTGGATAATGTCTTCCTGTGGCTCAAAAAATTACTTTTGTGGATATGATTGATTTAAGTTTATTGAAGAGGGTCCAGTCCTTGGTTCGTGGGCTGCATGAGTTTAAAGTAGGTTTGGACATGGGTTAGATCAGACCAAAATCGTTCAGGGCCAGACTGTTAGTTTTTGAACCTAATATCATACCGGAATTGAGTCCACGAACCTAAAATTCAGAACCTCATGCATCTGATTAACAAAACAATAAGGCTCATTGTCTTGACTTGATCAGGCATGCCCTGCCTCTTAATAATAACCCTAGCTCCATTTGATGGGCCCAATTTCAATCTAGATCCAGCCGAAAGCAAGAAGATATGGGTGGACTCCTTGGGCTATCAAGGAGTTATAAATTTCAGCCGAGATTCAAAATTTCACCTGATAATTGCCAGGTTACTGGGGCCCCAATAGTCCAATACCAAAATCACAGGCTTATTAGTTGAATATCAGAATTTCTGATATTATGGGCTGGACTGAAGTTTCAGTCCATTTTGGCTGAAATTTTGTCCAATTTTATTTTAAAAATGAAAGACAATAATGGAGCCTGAACTTGGCAGATATTCTTAAAAAGGAACCAATACTTATCAATCCATTAAGAGCCCCAAAATTTTCGACTTCAGTGATTTATGTTCATATAATTCAACATAATATTATTTATATTGTTTTTTATTTGAATTAATGGATTGTCAGATTCAAATATGAATAAATCTAAATTTGCATTGAAAAATAAATAGATTTTAATTTTAGACTCAGATTCAAACTAGAAAAAATTAAACGGATCTAAAATTTCTTTTTGAACTCATTTATTTGGACTTACATTTTTTTAAGGCTAGCCATTTAGACATCCGGTTTTTCTTTTAAGAGACACTCGATTTCAAAATTTTATATGAAATTATCATTTTGCCCCTTAGTTTTGTATAGAGGAATGTCTTTTTTAAAAAACTTAGAGGCAAAATTGTAATTTTCATACAAAATTTTGAAATAGAGCGTCTCTTGAAAGAAAAGTTAGGTGTCTAAATGGCCACCCTTTTTTTAATTTCGAATATTAATTTAGATTTTTAATTTAGATGTTAGAAACGTAAATGCATGCATGCATGAAAATGATAAAATAGCATTTGTTAGAGAGTTACACGTTAGTCGGGTTGACAATTCAACGAAAGCTAGAAGTTTTGCTCACGTAGTCACGTCTTCAATCGGGCGGGCAGTTGAACTAAAGTAGGTGATTTGTAGTTGGCTGAGAGCGGCTATGCTCACTGACTTGGGATTCAATTCTCTCTCTCCCTCCTCCTTCTGTTGAACAACCTCCTCTCACCTTCCACCCTTCTTTACCTTAAAACATAAATGTCTTCTCCCCTAAATCATTTAATCTCATCATCCATCACTGCCAAATTAAGATCGCTTAACCAATTCATGGAAGGAGGTGCACCCCCAACCCACAATACCCCTTGCTTCTTCTCACCAACTCTTGAAGAACCAACATCTCAACACCATTTTTCCGGCCACACTCAACAGCAACCAGGCCTCAACGATGGCTTGGTGGCACCCGATATCATGGATTGGGCAGCACTGCTCTCCGGTCCGATCGGGTTCACAGAGCAAAAGCCGAATCTAGAGAACATGTTAGAAAGTGTGGTGAGGGGAGGTGAGCAAGATATGGGTGCAAGTGCAAGTAGCAAAGAAAAGGGAAAGTTGAGCAGGAGCAAGAAGGTAAGTAGGCCAAGGTTTGCCTTTCAGACCAGGAGTGCCGACGATATACTCGACGACGGCTACCGGTGGAGGAAATACGGGCAGAAGGCAGTGAAAAACAGTATATATCCAAGGTTTGCTGAGACCTGGTTATCCTTCTTCATCTCTGCTAGTGCTATCCCCTTCTTCATACGTTGCATGCATGTGAAAATTCATATAACAAGGGGTCTACCACACCCCGGTGCAGATCCATACTAACATTGAGGGTTTCAAATTATTTAAAATAATTCACAGTGCTAGTTCAATTAATCTAAATTTGTAGAATTAAACTAGAGGTTTTAAATTCAACTCCTCTCAGTTTAACTTAATATATAAGATTTACTGGTGGAATTAGTCTCATCTCTGTTATGTATATATATAAACAAACATGCTTAAATTTTTAGAAAAATATTGTGAATAATTTGTATTGATCATTAAATTGACCTGCATGACACCTAGTTCAAAACCTTTATACCCTTGGAAGGGCGTTCAAAGTGGAGAATCCCTAACTCAAGTATGATTGAAACATAGAAATTGAGAGACATTCTCATGAAATAATTATTGTTTCTGAGTTGGTTGGATATGAATATATTTACCTTCAATAATAATGAAAAATTAGAATGAAATTATATGAAATAAATCAATTAAATTTAGAATTTCGAAAGTGAAGACGTTATTATCATCCATTACAAGCCACAGTTCCCTTTAAGTTTTGAAAGTGATGACTTAGTCATCTTAAAATCTGGGTTTGAAGTAGAATGTAGGTGCGTGAGAAAACATACAGCCGGCTTGCAAGACAAAGGGACCTAATAAAAATAGTGAGGCCTTAATCTGCTTTAGTGCAGTATCAAACTATTTAAAATAAGATATATCTAGTAATTTTGTTTTAAAAAATTTAACATAAAAAGGAAAAATTATTGAATAAATGTTTTTTTTTTCTATAGTGAGAATATTCATATAGAGATCACTTTCTATTGAATCTAAATTTAATTTTAGAGAAGAAAATGACATTTGTAAAGATATAAATTTATTATTCTAAGTAAAGCCCATACTCCTAGACAAACTTAATTTTCTCTAATGGTCATTGAACCATCTAAACATTCAATTTATAGCCATTTTATGGATAGTTAAGAATACTGTTTAAATTTTTAAAAAAAAGTTAGACGAGTCAAATCGAGTTAATTGATTCGATAGGATTTTGAGTCAAATGAGGCGATAAATTTTGATGATTTTTTTAAAATGAGTTAAAAAATTCATCAATACTAACATAATATTTTAAGCTCGAAAATGAATCCAACACAAGTCTCTGTCAATCCAAATTTGAATATTTTTTCAGATTTTTTATTCTGATTCGGGTTAAACCTAGGTCAAGTTGCATCCCTAGGCAAAAGTTTATAAATTGCAAGTGAATACAATTCTAAATAACAACGGCTGTAGAGTTTCTGAGTAGCTAGCCTTTTCATCTAAAATAAGAAATTTGTGAAGCTGTCACAATTGGATTTAGTCAGCATCGAGTCCTGATTTAACTCAGTAAGATGAAATTTCAATTATGTTGTTGATATATTAACTTCTAAACAATAACAATTCACCAGTGAAATCAACAATAATAATAATAATAATAGCACTTAGTGATAATATTAACATTGATGATAATGATAATAAAGAGAGAACAATTAAAAGTAAAATGTTTAATTATCGAAAAAATTGAACATATAATGGTTAAAAATTACAATTCAAAAAGCTGATTTAAGAGGGGAGAGCCCTTCTCTCAAACAAGGCCTTTTACTGAAGTGGGTTCAAAACGGAAAATATCTTCGAGTCATCATAATATACCTGACCATCAACTTTGCCAAATTGTAAAAATAACGACTAGTATTTCAAATATATTTATTGCTACGATCATGATATTCAGATTGTTTGAAATTAGCTGCTTACAACTTTCTTTTTTCTCTCTTTGTTATTATATTACATCTATTTCACCAATGAAGAAGCTACTATCGATGCACACATCACACGTGTAATGTGAAGAAGCAAGTGCAGCGGCTGTCAAAGGACACAAGCATCGTTGTGACTACTTATGAAGGAATTCACAATCATCCATGCGAGAAGCTTATGGAGACTTTGACCCCTCTTTTGAAGCAGATGCAATTCCTCACACGATTTTAGTCAACTTTACTGCCTACTAAATCAATGAAACCAAAATGTTCATAGCTTTGACAAATCTCAAACTTCTACTTCTCAATAGGATCAAAGATGGGGATGTCAGTTAATTTGATCAATATTTTAAAAATCCAATACAGATTTACAATTCAATTTGAGGATAGTTTAGTTCTTAGAACACTATGATTTGTTCAGAGCTATTTTAGTTCTTATTTATTTTATTTTCTGTATTTCATCATTTTCCAACAATGCTATTATAATGCTATGGTTGTAATGTAATTTTTTTTTTAACTTATTATTAATTTTAGCAATTTATCATCTACTTATGATGTTGATGGAAAAGTTTGGGTTGTCATAGATTTATGAAGTGGCAATGAACAAAATGTATAACTATTCTAATATAGTAAAAGATTAGAGAATGAACATAGTAAAGAGAGTGTCTTATGTGAAACTTATTTGATGATAGATTTAAATAGTTAAAGTGTTGTTTTCTCTTCTAAATTTAGGCCAATCTTGAATTAATGTTCCTTTATGCATTCTCACCTTTATCATAAAAGATCAAAAATTAACATAATTTGAAAGATTTTCATTTTAAACAATTTGGTAGTCTCCATGTTACCCATGTAACTATCTACCTTTTTTTTACAAGTTGGGACATATGTTGGGACCCTTTTTTGTGTAAATGGGATAAGGTAGATACCAACTTTTAAAGTAGAATATCATTTCAAGTAATAGTCCATATTTCCACCTTTCATCCATGTCTTTATCATGTTTTAGCTAACTATGGAAATCACATGTGAGAATCACCCAATTTCCTTCACAAGCTCTTAAAATGGAAACTTTGGAAAACAATAATGAATTGGATGGAGTCCTTTGAGTTCCAACTTCCAACCAAGCATAAGATACAATTATACAAAAGAATATTAATCTCTTATCCTAAGGACTCTCTAGTTGTCGATCTTAATTTAGACAAGTTAATGTTAAGCCATGAATCATTAAGAAAAATTTATGGGCACCAAAATCTTTATATCACCACTTCTGTTATTTGGACTAATCTCTTAGATCTTTTAATGAATTTCTGAGATAAATTTCTTAAAAAAATTAATGAACCATTAAGATGAGAACAAACAATATTACGAAATTAACATTTCAGTCAAAGTTTTGGTAGATATTGGTTTGGAAAAACACATTGCTACAATAGTTTTAATCAAACTAGGGGAGAAAAAATATGGCAAAAGTATGATCAACTGGAGAATATAACTTTATTTAGAGGAAAACATCAGAAAAGTAAGTTATAATGAAAGGGAATTTATCTAACTTTTTAAAGGTTTTGAATAAATACAAAATTCTAAAACAGGGAGAAGTTACTTATTGGAACCAAGTTGCTAAATTATTGCAACATTTTATTGTGTGTGGCACCTTCATTTGCCTTGTGCATGTCAATGAGATTGTCGTAAAATGGCTGAGTCATATCTGCTTAAACTGTGGAAATTTGAAGAAGAAGCATTAGTTCTCAATATGCATTTACAATGAAAAAAAAAAATGAGAAACCATTCTAAGTAGTTGGCATGTTTGCCATTAGTTGGAAGATTTGGACTAGGGGTCGAGATATAGCTCATACGAAACGTATCGGCCGATATCATAAGGATTTTAAGCACTGTATAATATCGGCTGATACATATTGTGTCGGCCGTATAGCCTTCATATCGGCCAATATCGGACGATATGATTAATATCAGTATTTAAAAAAAAAAAATCAAAACGGGGATGGGCCCGGGTCAAAATATTGGCCGATATTTACATTTTCAATTTTTTTCAAAAAAAATAGTTTCTTTTTTGATTTTTTTATATTTTTAATTCAAAAAAAAATAAACTAATACCAATATTTTTTTAAAAAAAAAGAGGAGAGAGAATTTTTTGCACCCTGATTTGGACTTTGTATAGTTGGGAGGTGGAGAAATAACTTAAGAGGATCTTTTTTTATGTTTGAGCATGATAGAAATATCGATATTTTTATTATAAGGAATATTAGTTTTGTCTTTTTGTCATCTAAACAGTTGAATCTATTAATAGATTGATGTCCCTTGTGATAAAAAAAAAAATTCTTATTATTTTTTATTTTTAATCATTTTTAATACAATAGATCTACTATAACTTGGTTTTGAATCATTGATTTGAATAGATATATACATTTATTAGAAAAAATATATTTTTTATGTTTGGAAACATAGATTTAACCACATGGGTATAGTTCAACTGGTTGTCTCCCGTCTCACGAAGTGAGAGGTTGTAATAAATTCGAGATTATTTAATTTAAAAATAATTAAAAATTCATTTAAATTATTTAACTCAATAAAATATTAAGCACAATCCAAATTTCTAAGTTCTGAAACAAGGAGACACCCAATTCCAAGAGATTGCAATATAACTAAAAAAATGCCATTATTAAATATGGCCCGAAGAGCCGGCCCGGCCCATTGATACCCTAAATAAAAATCTTAAGATTGTTCGGTCTCTCGTCTCCATTCGTCTAAATTTTTCCGATCTTGAAGTCTCGAGAAGCCCAATGAGTCTTTCCTGAATCCTCTCTCTCCCCCTCTGCTTTTCTTCCCATCTTCGTTTCTTCTCCCTGCAAAGAAAGGCAAATCCATGGCTACTTCAGATGTGGAGAAGAAGGCCAAAGAGGCATTTGTCGACGACAACTTTGAACTGGCCGTCGATCTTTATACTCAGGCCCTCGACATGGATCCCAAAAACGCCCTTCTTTTTGCCGACCGAGCTCAGGCCAACATCAAGCTCGCCAACTTCACCGGTACCGTCTCTTATCTCAACTTCATTCTCCTCAACTCTCCGATTTCTTCTTCTTAATTGGTTTAATCATTCTGCAGAGGCCGTTGCCGATTCAAACAGAGCAATCGAATTGGACCCATCTCTATCCAAGGCCTACTTTCGTAAGGGGTGCGTTCTCGGTAGCTTAATCTTTGTCAGTAGTCACTTGAAGAAAAATTATCTGTAGTATATTGGTTGGTTGTGAATTGGGTAGCTATCTCTTGGCGGAGTCTACATTAACACTGTTTCTACACTGCTCAAAAAAAAAAATTAACACTGTTTCTTACAATTTTGTTCGTTATTATCATATGAGTTGGATTTGTACCTAATTTGGACCTATTTAACAGTTGCATAAGCTCAAGTGATGTGGATAATTAAGAGTTTTTAGTCTTTAAAATCACACTAAGAATGTTTTTCAAGGCTGATTTCTTGATATATTTTTCAAAAAAGAAAAAAAGGCTGATTCTTGACACATTTCCTTTACGATCTTTCAGACTAACTTATTTTTTTTATCCTCAATAAATCCTATAGAAAGTTACTTATCCGGTTCACAGTCGATAGTTTCTCAGAAATTCTTTCACTTTTTGATGGTTCACCCATTACAAGATATACTTACTGTTGGATTGAGCTCAATGACAGTTAAAACTTTTTTGCCTTTAAAATCATACTCAAAATGTTTTTCAAAGCTGATCTTTGACACATTTTCTATACAATCATTCAAACTAACTCATCTTTATTATCTGAAATAAATCCTATTGAAAGTTAGTCACCTGGTTCACAGTGGGTACTCAGCAATTCTTCTACTCTTTGAGGCTTCGTCGTTTTCATTTTCTGTTGGGTAATAGATATAATCAAGAGAATTCCACATTCTCTTGTTGGGGTTCACCTTTTCTCATTACTAATTACACTCACTATTTAGAAAATGGAATTACTTGGTGAATTGTTTGCCTTGAATGGCAGCACTGCATGTATGAAGCTTGAAGAATACCAGACTGCAAAGGCAGCTTTTGAAGCAGGCGCAGCTCTGGCACCGGGCGAGTCAAGATTTGTCAAATTGATCCAGGAATGCGAGAAGTGCATTGCAGGTAGCTCTCTCCGTCTCTCTTAACCCACCCCCCAACCAAAAAAAAATCCAACAACCTCCTCTGCTAGCTTGTAACTTCATGGGTTTGCAATGTTTAGAAGTAGAAGGGAATTCACAAATCATTGTGCGTATTTCGATGGGGTTTAGTTTATGGCCATCTGGCTGCACCTTGGCAACCATTTTCTCCTAGCAGGCCTTGACCTGGGCTTGTTTTTGTACAAGAATAACTCACATGGCCAAAACCTGGAATCCTAATTGATGAATTTTCTTTCATTTGGTGCTGAGGAAAATCAAGGAAAATAATGTATTATCTATTAAACTGGCCATTTTCTGAGCTTACAAGGGAAAGCAAGTCTCCATGGGAAGGTGTGGAGAAGAAGGCGTAGACAAAATTCACTGATAGGAAGATGAATATTCATATGAGAAATTGTTAAACATGTTTGTAGAATTATGAGTTATAATCTACATGATTATTGTTTGCTATGCAGAGGAAATGAATGATGTACAGAAACCATTGACATATGATGCCCCATCAAGCACTGTATCTCCTCCAGTTGGATCTCAGTCATCAGATGCAGCTGCTGTAACCGTTAAAGATTCTGAGCCAGCTAAACCAAAGTACAGGTAGCTGCAGTTCCCCTTGCCTTTATCTTTCCATAATCTCTTTTTTTGTCTCTTGAGAGGCTCAGGCTTTCCATACCTTTGTACTTCTCCATAAATTACTTCTTCTTTTCATACCTTGCATCTTCTCTCCTATCATGGCTGCTTAAGATTGTAAGGTGATGGGTGTTATCATTTCCATGATTCAACAGAACATCTCCAGAGCATCTTTTGATTATTATATGAATTTTGTAAAACGAGTCATGTGAATTCAATTTGGGTAGTACTGCACTGCTTTTGTCGTTTTGTATGAGATGTCAAATAAGAACTCTTATTCTGATGCAACATTGCAACTATAGTAACCACATCAAGATAATGTGGAAGAAGGGAGCAGACAGTTTGAACTTTCTGTTTTGTTCTTGACCGTACAATTTGAGTAATAGAATGCTCCCATAGTGTAGAAAGCTTCTTGCATGAGACATAAGGCCAGTACATAGAGTTCAATAACTGACGTGTTGACTATTCTTTGTATGTGAGCATTTTTACCCACCAACTCTGTGTTCCATGTTTTTTTTTTTTTAGAAAGATAACTCTTTGTTCCATGTTCCGTCATAGTTCCGATGCTTCTTTCAATTACTTGGCTCGCTCCTTTTCTTTCTTCAAAAATGCAAAACTAAGTATCTCTTGTTTGGAATCTCGCCTTAACTGTACATTGTCCCCTGGACCGATACCTCCTGGGATACTTCAAAAAACTTGATAATCCATTGCCTCTTTAAAAAAAGGCCTTGGTCATCCACTATCTTCCACTTCGAATATAATAAAAATGCAAAAACATTCTTGTAACTTCGGGGAGGGATAATGTTTTTTTGTATTGGCAGGCTTTTCTTGGCCTGGAGTTTCTTTCTTTTGTTTTCTTTTTTGAATTAATACAATTACAAAAAAAAAATGCAAAAACATTTTCTTGATTCTTGCTGCTTTAGTACTTAATCTTGGTAAGAAGATATATCTGGCCCACCTTTGTATGGAGAGTGTAAGGATTGCAGCTAGGCTACTAAAGAAAGGTTGTACTCATCAGGCTTTCAAATATGCCAGTCTTTTCTACACCACGTTCCACTCACGCTCTCTCTCAATTTCCCCAATCTTCATTACTTTCCCAGGGCAAGAACTAATTTTTTTAGTTATTTAAGATCTTTCATCTTCTTTGTACTTCTACTATGCTCTCTGCATTCAGTTTCTCAAATCCTTTAATCAACTCCCAAGGCAAGTGGTCTGATTGTTTTCCAGCATTATTTGGGCCCCTATTCATGTATTGTCTAGAGAGTGGGTTTCTCCTCTACGTGCTTAACTTAGTCTTATCATTTCTCAAAAACAAGGATACATGTATGACTCCCTATCTTTTTGGTGCTACAAACATTCTCGCTGACCTCCATCAGCTATATATTAATTAAGTGGTATTTTCAACTTGGTTTTTCATTCTTGTTTTTATCCTAGATTTTAGTTGAAGTTTTTTAATATCTAAATTATATGAATGTAAAAAAAAATGATGAGAAATTTCCCACTGCCAGACACATTTATACTAGTTTGGTCTAGATTTTTTACTCCATGAAACATGTTGATGGATTTCCCCCCATATTATTCACTTCTCTCAATGCATTATCTACCTTCTCTCTTGTATGGTTATGCTGATCAGAGAATCTGACTGCAGACATGAGTACTACCAGAAGCCATATGAAGTTGTTGTGACCATATTTGCCAAGGGTGCAGCATCTAAAAATGTGTCTGTTGAGTTTGGTGAACAGATTGTAAGTGTTGTTTCCATAATACCTTCGTCAGCTTTTACTATTTTGTGCTCATTTCATTCTAAGCCCTTGCATTATTTGCAAAAGTTGAATGGTCTAAATGTGAATACATCTTTGTGTTCTTGCTTTTCAGCTTAGTGTGGCTATTGATGAAGATTCATATCATTTTCAACCACGTCTATTTGGGAAGGTAATGCTCTTGGCCTTGAATTAAAGTGTCTGAAAGAATTTTTTGGCATTGTGTGATAATCATAACCGTTTAAAAAAACATTGTTGTATAATCAACTTCATGTTATTTAAATAAAAGATAGATGGATTTTATCCCATCGTTGCCTTTACTGCCATTTAGCATCTCATCACCAATTTTAGAATATTCACATGATATGCATAATGTAGCATATGATCAGTGTTAGTTCAGCCGAGTAGCCATGTTTTATACCACATCAGATATTTTTTATAGTTGTCATCATTTATTTTTTGGCAGTTGTAGTTCTTGAGATAATGATACATATGATGTTTGCCATCACTTTTTGCCAATCTTCCTTCCCATGTTTGTATTTTTTTTTTTTAGCAAAGACGATGATTGAAATTCACAAAGAAATACCCAATGGCTTGTATAAGAGAATTATTCAAGGACATACAAGATTACCCCCATCCCAAAATCCCAATATAAAGAAACCATACATTTTCAAAACACCCTCACCCTCTTAATGTAATATCATACAAAAATTTCCATTGCCGGCACGATCTTATGTACTCCAACCTTCGCTAAGAAGTCGGCCACACTATTTATTGACCTCCTTACATGTCTGAGGTGGATAACTTTATTCTTTCGTAAGTTCTTGATCTCCCTCAAAATGTTAATCATCCTCTACAAAAGATTCATTTTACCGCTTGCCCAAGCGATAGTATTGACAGAGTCGCCTTCAATAATAAGATTGTCATTCCCATACCTTAACCAAAGAAAGATTGCTCACCTAGTCGCTAGTGGATTCCATTACACTAGTGGATTTGGAAAAGGCTAATGTCAACCTCCCGCTATCATCATGAACTACCCCTCATATTCCAGCTGGTCTAGGTTTCCCCCTAGCATCACCATCTATATTAACCTTGTAGAACCAACTTCAGGTTTTGTCCAACTTTCACCTTATCTCTCTTCTTTCCTCCCCTTATGCACCCTTCCCTTGAAAGATAAAAATCTTTTACAGAACAGCTCATGAAATCCATACTCAATGCTAACCACCCAACAAGACACCACTTAGACTTCTCGAAGACCCCCCTAATATCGAGTGTCTTTCGTTTAAATATTCTCTTATTTCGTTCCTTCATATTCCTTTTCACTGAAATCGGAGCTCCCCACCATCCAAGACAAGTTTTTCCATGTCTCTGTTAAATACCCACTCACAATCCATAAATTTTAAGAACATACCCCATATTGACATCAAAAATTGACACCTACACTTCAGGTGGTCTATTGATTCCTCCTCTAATCCACATAGGACGCAAACGTCTAATGTGCCCTCTGGCAGAAGACCTCTCTCCTTTAAGTTACATTTACTGATATCTTTCCTTTCATCGCTGCCCGGGGCAAGTGGACGATTTCCAAAATATAGGAACCCGTGTGGATTTTATAGGGAGGAGATTCAAACGAGGCCGAACTACTAGCTATTAAGAGAGCTTTAACCCTATGGGGCCCCTTTGAGACGGGGGAAATTGATTATCGAGGGGGATTCGAAAAACGCGGTTAAATGGGCTAGGGGGCAAAAGTGGCCACCTTGGAAACTGATCGCCGTTGTCAAGGAGAAGGACAATGTGTTTGGGTCAGGGGGTCTCTTACGAGCTGGTCGGGAGGTCAACTAATGGGGTGGCAGACTTCTTCATGAAGATAAGAGCGGACACAACTCATCAAGGTGTCTTCTATTTGTGACTATGCTTGGGCAGGGGGTTGTGGTTTTAAGGGGAGTGATATGTTTTTGCATTTCTATTGGGTTGACTGGTATTTGTATTTTTCTCCTTTCTTCATTCTTCTCAGATCCAAGACTCTTAGACCGTAACCATGTACATGTAACACTTTCTTCCTTTTAATATATTTATCTCTTTGTTACCACTAAAAAAAATGTAATATACCTGCCAAATGAAGAGGCAGTTTGTGCATTAGGCATATCAGCCCCATCAGATACTTCTAGCCACCTAATCTAATGCCATTAAATGGCAATCAAATTAGAAGCCAGTGAATGGCTGATAATCACCACCATGGATTAGATGACCAGCAACATCCAGTGTTGATTTTTGGTGATAACCAGCTCTACATCCTCTCTATCTGGTGGTGGTTGATGGGCCTCATTGACAGCATGTTTTTGTTCACACACACACATAGGAGAGAGAGAGAGAGAGAGAGAGAGAGGTGGTTGATGGGCCTCGTTAAGTTGCTGTCCTTCATAAGATTTTAAATATGGACAGAGCATGTTCTCGTCCATACACACACATAGAGAAGAGAGAGAGAGAGAGAGTACCATGCCACTTCTCTACTTCCAGATGGATGAACTCCTACCTGATATCCCTGTTATTAAACATGTGTTTTTGCATTTA
Organism: Chimonanthus praecox; assembly: GCA_022113865.1. NCBI lineage: Eukaryota > Viridiplantae > Streptophyta > Magnoliopsida > Laurales > Calycanthaceae > Chimonanthus > Chimonanthus praecox. Next base: position 4,671,811 of record CM039094.1, read on the forward strand.
TGCTGTACATTCTATTGTTGGGAAACAAGGTTTTTAAATATATGAGAGAGAGAGAGAGTGACGCAGGACAAAGTATAGGGTAACCCTAAATACCTAAAGATGAAAAGGGATGAAAATAATGCACCCTAAATATAAAATAGGCTAAAATTAAATTTTAATTAATATTTGCAATTAACTAATATAAGAATTACCATAGATAATCATGCAAATACTAAAATCTAAATGTGTCAATGGAAATATGGAGTCTAACGTATTAAATGGATTAAATGGGTCAACGGTGGTCAACAAGAAGTGAATGACTTGGGAGGCTGATTTATTAAACGAACTAAAGGGTAAAAGAGCAAAAGGGGTAAAAGTCCTTAAAGAAAGGAAAGAAACGAAAAGAAGGGACACGAAAGAGAAGCGGAAGCAAAAGGGACATGAAGGCTCTAAGGTGTTGCGGCAGCGAAGGGAAGGGCAAAGGCCTAGGAGAACCCAAAGGGATTGGTGAAACAGGTCTAAAGGTGGGAACAGGTTGCGGCAAGGGGAAAGGGGGATTTGGTGTTAACGGAAGGAAGATATGGAAGAAGAGAGGTTCACGGAAGCAAGGAAGGAGAAAGGCGAAGACTGTGTTGGCTTAAGGAAGAAGACGGCAGCAAAAATCTGGGGACTTTGGAGGGAAACGGAAGCAATAGGGAAGAGATATGGGATTTGCAATAAGGTGGGAAGGCTCTATAAGGGTTGGCTATGGCTGTGTGGACTAAGGAGGGACTTGGGAGGGATCTAGAAAGGTAACGGCAATAAGGGGCAGCAAGGAGATGGGTTTATGATTTGTTAGGAAGCTGAAAGAAGAAGAAGAGAGAAGGAGAAAGGTAGGAGCAGTACCTGGAGGGCTTCTCGCCTAGGCTTCATACCAATATCCGCGGATTCACACCACCACAACCATGCGCAAGAGGCAAACGTAAATCTTTATTTCATTCATCGTGTAATGCCTCTAAGGCTACAAGGCTTTATAAAGATTTTATACTACTAAAAATAAAACAACAAAACCATTACCAAACTTCCCTTACTAAAATAAAACTAATAAATTAAAAAATGGAAACACACAGAAATAGAAAGCATGGAGCACGGTGTATGCTCCGCATCAGAGAGAGAGACTGCCCATAATACATCTGGGTGTCAGCTGCTTTACCATGCCACTTCTCTACTTCCAGATGGACAAACTCCAACCTGATGTCCCTGTTATTAAACACGTGTCTTTGCATTTATGCTGTATATTCTATTATTGGTAAGCGAGGTTTTTATATTTATCAGAGAGAGAGAGAGAGAGAGAGAGCCCATATACATCTGGGTGTCAGTAAACATGTGCCTTTGCATTTATGCTGTATATTCTATTATTGGGAAACAAGGTTTTTAAATTTATCCAAGAGAGAGAGAGAGAGAGATGCCACTTCTCTACTTCCAGATGGACAAACTCCTACCTGATGTCCCTGTTATTAAACATGTGTCTTTGCATTTATGCTGTATATTCTATCATTGGGAAGCAAGGTTTTTAAATTTTTCCACTGCAAACCTGGCCGTGGCCACTCAATAACAGCTAAGGCAATATCCATGTACTTGATTAGTGGCTTTAGTTATAATGTTTAGTGTTCATACCAAAGAAAGTATAAGAGGATAAACAATTCCTATACTTGATTAGCTTTAAAAAACAGCAATGGATTTAGGCTTTAGTTTTACCATCTGATTTACTGGATGATTTTTGTTGTGGACTTGTTTTTTCATTCCAAATGAACAATGAAGCCATAGGTGTTCTATACCATGTAAAGTTAGCATTGCACATATTTGCTTATGTCTAAAATGAAGTTGTCATACTTGTGTTAAATTGTTGATTGATACATTCCTGCAATATATTTTTCTTCAATGTTGAAGATCTACCTGTGTTACTTCTTTTGTTAGTTTCAGTGTACACTTGTTTATACCTTTAAAAAAAGTGTACTGATTATAAGGTGGCTTCTTGTGTACCATCTTCTGATTTTTTTATTTTTTTTTAAATTTGGTTGAGTGTTCTTAGATTGTACCGGAAAAATGCAAATACGTAATATTGTCCACCAAAATTGAAATCCGCCTTGCAAAAGCTGAACCAATCAACTGGACTTCGCTCGAATTTAGTAAGTAGAATGTAGTCCCTCAGAAGATAAATACATCATCAGGTAGTTTGTATTTGTTTTTATATGCATAATGCTGTTTCTTTCATATCAATTTCTGTTATTCTGCGTAACCATGTGATTCAATTGCCTTATCTGGTAAGAATACGAGTTTGCACTTGCATGTGTACAGTTCTTTCATTCTTCCTTCGTTTTTAGTTTCTGTGTACAGTTGTTGCACTTGCACTTGTTCACACTTCCCCCCCTCCCCCAATTTTTTCTTGAACTGGTAAGATGTCTAACCACTACCTTTTGTGGTTGCAACAATGAAAAACTTTGGCCATTTCTTGACAGTCAACCCCGAAAGCTTGAAGCTCCTTTACCCTGTTGTCTCGTCAAACCACTGAAATTTCAACTCTTTGCTGATTGTCTGCAATTTTATACCTCTCTTTGAGGATTAATTTGTGATCTCTTAAAGGGGATACTTTCAAGGAGTAACTCCCAAGTGATGAGGAATACAAGTGAAGATATACCACTGAATTCTTTCAAGCTGGCAGCCTAAGGACTATTGCTTTATTGGTCACCGTCACTTGAAGAGAAGTAAACTTGATAGAGGAAAGCCTCTTGTTCCTCTCATACTAATTGGACCAAAGGATCACCTGAAGGAGAAAATTCTTTGAAGAGGAAACCAATACATTTCCCACATTTTCTGAAATAAGCACCATCAATAACCTGAGTTAAAGCACTCCACTGGATGGGCTCTATAGTGCAAGCCCTACCTAAAATATCATAAGCATGATTGGTGCATTATTAAATTCTGCTTTGCTTGAGTTATTGGAGATTAAAGCTTCTAGGCCAGTATTAATACCTTCCTGTGTTTGAAGTTAGAGGTTCTCAGAGACCTACATACCCATCTTCAAAATCAAGAGCAGTCGATTGGGACAAACTAGAAGCCCAAGTCAAAAAGGAGGTTTGTCAGTTGTTGCTGTTGTTTTTCTTCTTATTTGTTATTATTACCTATTAATCTGTAACTACTGTGGTTTGGTTTCATTCAGGAGAAATCAGAGAAACTAGATGGTGATGCTGGTTTAAATAAACTATTCCGAGAGATATACAAAGATGCTGATGATGACACTAGGCGGGCAATGAGAAAATCTTTTGTCTCTCTCTCTCTCTCTCTCTTTGTGTGTGTGTGTAACGTGTGTGTGAAGTTGTGGGCATCTTTGCCTCTCTTTTTTGTTTTCTTGGTACTTCTGCAATTTGATGCTCAAGGGGTCTTGTTGCAAACTTGCCCTTTGTTTTAGTATGACATGTCCCCTCACCATGTAGAGGGAAGGGATCAAGCTTGTGCATTACACTTGAAGCTTCTATGTCAGCTTCAATGGCTAGTATGTCTCACGAAAATGATAGCAAAATAATCACTGCAAGTCTCATAGGAACTCTTTGCTCTATGCAGATCGAGTCAAACGGTACAGTGCTGTCGACAAATTGGAAAGAGGTTGGTTCAAAGAAGGTGGAAGGCAGCCCTCCTGAAGGCATGGAGATGAAGAAATGGGAGTACTAGCAAATTTGCATGCCCCTTATTTGGGTTGTCTGGCGTGGACACTGTTTTGGTTTGGGGGAAGTTTTGGACATGGGAGCAGGATGCTTTATGCCCCCATCTTCCAGTGGCTTTCCCACCCAACATTTAGTTAAAAATGACTTGTCTGGACCTGATGTGCAGAACTCTATTTTGGTAATTGTTCAATTTATAACCCCTATTTCTTAACATGATTGGAATGATCGATCAAATATGCCAATTCAGCGATGAAAACTCACCTTTTGGATGGTCCCAGCTGATGGTAGATTCCTAAAGCCACTTCACTATTTTCTTAGGTTGATTTGACCGATCTAATATGCGAGCCCAGCACATGGACCTCTCCATTAGATGGTTTAGCTCAATTCTTAATTCTAAAAACGCGAAGTAGATGGCAGGATTTATCAAAAAAAAGAAAAGCTGTGAACTGAATGCAAAGTACCCCTATCCATTCGACTTTGTTTGGCACAGTGTTTTTAAAGCCAAACTGAATTGTGCAGTTTATCTCTTAAATGGTTCGATCAGAATGATGGTTTGGTCTTGTCCAAGAGTCATCTTGAAACTTATTTTCTTGTTTTTTGGAAAACTTAATTCCCACTATTGATAGTGCTATAATTGCAATGGGATTTTTTAATTTACTTGTTTATTATTTATTTAATTACTTTCTTATTACTTATTATTGCTGCCATTTTTCACAAAAATAAGTAAAGTAAAAAGGTAGAGAATCTCTTAAGAAGACTCCGTTATTTTGGATTTCGTTGCTTGGATTATAATGATCATATCATTTTTTTGGAGTGGGTGGGTGGGTGCGGACGAGAAGGAGAAGTGGGGAGGGGCACACATCTAGGGGTGTTCATTGATCCGGGCTAAATAACTTTGGACCCACATTTTAATTTGAGTCGGGCTAGGGTCATACCTTGTATAATTAAATTTGGTGCAAATGGTCAATGAGTACCACCTGGATCCATATGGATGAATGGGTTTGAATAAGTGATTAAATGAGTGTGCAGAAGATGAAATATCCTTTTGATACAGCATATGACGTGTCATATTTCCTTTGGTCTCCGAAAGAAAATATTGTCACTTCATTATCCGCCCCCCCCCTTCTCAATTTTTGTACGTAGTAATGTATCTATTACATTTTTTACACGTGATTGAGATGATAAGATTCTTCAATATCTTTTATCAGGAATCTCTGATACTGTTTTTCAAACTAAATGAGTAGTTCATATTAAAATTCTTTTCAAAAAAATGAATGAATAGATTATTTTTTTTCTTAAGAGTTTCTCTTAAGAAACTAGATTCCTGGGGTTCTCTGCAAAGAATGGTAATTCGTGGGCAACCATCAATTTGCAAAATTCTAATTGAGGCAATTGGTGTTATTCTAAGTACTCTCTATTTTCATATCATACTTCATTTTTTATAATTATTTTTGAAAAGAAAGAATGTGACCTTTCTTTTCATATTCATAATTTCGCATCTTTTATTATTACAACATTGAATGAGTTTCAAATAAATTGATAATAGAAAACTCTATTTTTCTCTTCTTCTTTTTTTTTCACCCTATAGGAATGAAAAATTAGCTTCAGGATGTGAATAAACTTTAAAACCAAAATATTTCTATGCCACGTAAAATTATTCATTGTTCTATATCTTAAATTGATTGATTGTTTATGAATTTTTTTATTGATATGTTATATTTCTCCAACAAAATGATGATTGGTTTTGAAAATATAGACTTAAATTTGGAATTTGTAACTACTGTTAAGAAAAATAATAATAAAATAGCAATATCTTAATATCTATTTTATAATCAATTAAAGTTTGTTTTAAATTTTAGTGGTGAACTCAGTCTAATTCAAATTTGAATTAGATTTTTTGTGACTCATCATAATTCAACTCGTAGATAAAGTATATCTAATCTAGCTCTAATTCTTGTTCAAATTAAATAAAAGGATAACAATATCTATGTATATCTATATATCATTGATTAAAGTTAGATATAATTCCTAAAAATAAATCTAAAACTTGAATCAAAATTGTGTCATTCTTGTTTTACCTCAATCAAACTCTCGTAGTTTTAACTTGTAACTTGTATTACTTTGGAATTTCAGGCCTGTCATGAGGTGAGTTACGACTGACTTTCACCGTCCACAACCCAAACAAAAACACCCTATTAGGGCTGAAACTAACGTCGGGTCAGCTTTTAATACATCCAATTCAACTCATATCAAAAATTTTGAACTCAGTCCGACTCAACCCAAATTAATCAATCCAATCCTATCTGAATTTTTTACCCGATTAACCTGATTGTTGTTTTATTACTTAGTGTACTCGGGTTACGTTGGGTCAAATCGATTTGATTTTAAATTTCTTAACCTAATTCAATCTAAATTTTATAAGGATTCTTTTTTTCCCAACCCGACCAGACCCAAGATATACAAATATATAATTCAAACCCACTAATTTCTGAGGTGGGATTATGCGGGTCGAATTAAAACTCGACCCAAGTTTCACCCCTACACCCAAGGCACGTAAAAGCCCACGCGTTGTAAATTCGTGATAGTAGAAAAAGAAAGAAGCACGGAAGAGAAGGGAGGAAGATACGCATCGAGGGATGATATCGGTTGAATAGCTTGCTATTCTTTCTCTCTCTTTCTTCCTTCCTTCCTTTGTGGGTATTCACCTCTTTCCCGTTTAAAGGCAAAGAAAGGGTGTTGCTCAAACACCACCAAACGACACCACACCACGTAGAAAATTGAGAATTGAGAGAGAGAGAACCAGTTTGAGTTTTGCAGGTGTTTAATAATCGATCCATAATGTCTCACATAGTAGAAAAGGCAAAGAACTACGTTGCAGACAAGGTAGCCGCCATAAAGAAACCAGAGGCCAACCTGTCTGACGTATCTGTAAAGAAGGTGAACAGAGACTCGGCCACCTTCAATAGCCAGATCAACGTTAGCAACCCTTATGGCAATGATATTCCCATTGGAGAGATCTCCTACTCTCTCAAGAGTGCTGGCAGGTATTCACTCTCTCCTCTCTTCCTTAATTTGGGTCTGTTTTTATTGTTTTCTGTATGCCAGATTCAGATGGGTGGGTTATTGCAGAGCCATCTGATCTATTGGGTGCACCACCATTGGTTTGATAGTCATGGTTATTGCAGAACCATCTGATCTATGGGTACAATGGCTTCATTGCTTCATGTAATCTTTGAAGAAATACTCAAGTTTTAATGGAATTCTGATATTCCATGTCTCTTTGCCGATCTGTACACCGATATTTTCGAATCTTGAAACCAATATTTCAGACCCTAAAGTATGCAAGTAAGACATCCATAGAAGCTGCATTGCAACAAATACTGTCAGATTTTTCTTTTTCACACTTCTGCTTTTATCGCAAAAATGTCATCGGTTGATAACACCGTTTTTAAATATAATGTTTTCTGACAATATTTTTCTATCTAGCAAGTAGAAATATCACAATAAAATATTTACAATTTAAAAATATTTTGATATTGTTAGTCTTTATGACTATGAAATTGATATTTGTGAGTCTATGCTCTCTGATCTCTCTGATGATCATTATAAGTATCAGGAAATAGGTTACGGTAGAAATTATTTTTGATAGGATAGAACAAAAGTGTAAAAGATTAGTTACTAGGCCACTCATCCTAACACGGGTGTTTTTTTTTTTGTTAGGAGACACGGGTTTTAAAAAATTTATGTGAAAACTTCACTTTGCCCTTCACCCATCTTAACCTTTTAAAAAATGAAATTATAGGTGCACCACTCAGAATTATAGTTATACCGCTCAGAATTATAGGTACACCACTCAGAATTATAGGTGCACCACTATAGATGGGTTTTAGCACACCAAAATTATAGTTAATTTCAAAATTATAGGTACATCGCTCAGAATTATAGGTACACCGCTCATAATTATAGGTGCACCGCTATGGATGAGTTTTGCACGCCAAAGTTATAGTTAATTTTGAAATTATAGGTGCACCGCTCAGAATTATAGGTACACCTCTCATAATTATAGGTGCATCGCTATAGATGAGTTCTGCACGCTAAAGTTATAGTTATTTTCGAAAGTATACGTACACTGCTCATAATTATAGGTGCACCGTTGCACTCTACTTAAAATTTGCATACCGAAGGACAGGGTAAAGTGGAAATTTCACTTTATTCCGTATTTCTTAAAAAAAACACACCGTGTTAAGATGGGCAGCCTGGTTACTATCATCAATAGATAGATTTCACTTAGCTGGACAAAATCATAAATAAATGAGAAAGATTCACGGTAGAGATGTAACAAATATTATGTTTAAGCCATGTATCTTCACTATTTATTTAAAGTTCTAAAGTAAATTTGAATATTCACTGAAAAAAAATCACAGAGATACAAGGTCTGATGTATTGTCATTATGTGATTATTTATTTATAACATGTTGTTAAACTTTCTTTTAACAATTCATTGAAAATATTCATAAGCTAAGCCATTGCACTCGCGAAATCAAGGATTTGGCCTTCTCATCTCAATCCCTAATCAGTTTAGAGATTTGAAAAAGGCAGGTTGATGATCAATTTGTGTCTATCATCGTAGAAGTTATTATTTGGTTTTGCCTCTATAGGATCGACATTATATGTTCTACTATGATGTTAGAAGAACATATAATCATGCTTCATAATGGAAAATCCAATTAGAAAATATTAATAAAATAAAAAAAATTAAACCATTCATGAACAACTAAAATATAATTAAATTAAATTACTTTTTAATATTTAAATTTTATGATTTTCTTAATTCGATTTAAATGATTTTCAGCTATATAATCAGAATCTATTTATTCTTTGGATTCACTTGTACTTAAACCTACTACTATGTCAATTGACCAGTGAAACTTTGCCTAAAGTTGTAGATAAGGAAAGTTCAAAAACCTTTCTTTTAGATCAAAACAATATATTCACCAATCTTATTTCTTTGGTGAAACTTTTGATTCACCAACTCTTATCTCTAACCTTAAAACTAGGGCTGCAACTCGGGTCGGGTTTTGGCCCAACCCACATGACCCGACCTGAGAAATCATACGGGTTGGGTTTGAGAAGATAAAAATTCACATGACATTCGGGTCGGGTCGGGTTGAATCGAGGATTTTACAAGTTAACTCGACTCGACCCGACCCGGTTAAAATTAAGTTAAAATGGGTTCAGAATGAGGGTCGAGTCAGAATGAGGATCGAGTCGGGTTGAGAATTCGAGTCGATTCAGGTTAGGTTTTAAAGAACTCGATCCACCCAATCCGAGTTGCAGTCCTACTTAAAACACAAACCATACTTCTCAGTCTCAGTCTCAGTTCAAAAACCATTCTTATCCCACCATGGATTCACCAAATCTAAGTCTCTCTTTTAAAGAACAACTCACAAGTATAGTCTTAAACATAAACACAGATTATATTAGTAACGTTGACAAGGCAATGCAATGTTATTTGATGACAGGGAGATAGCTTCAGGAACAATACCGGATCCAGGATCAATCACTGCTAATCATACAACAGCACTGGACATACCTGTGAAAGTTCCATATGATATCATGGTGTCCCTTGCAAGGGACATTGGCAAAGATTGGGACATCGACTATCAGTTGGATGTGGATCTGTCCATGCAAATACCTGTCCTTGGAAAGATCACTATCCCTCTATCCACCAAGGGCGAGATGAAGCTCCCAACCCTCGCTGATATTTTCTAACTTAAAAATTTCCCTCAGATATTTTAGAGTTTGTCTTATCATTTCATCTATATCTTCGTAGTCAAAATCATTTATCATTTATCATCTTTCTTAGGTTTATTTTTTTTTTTAAGTTGACTATTTGAGATATGATGGGGGTTTGATTCAATTTGTGTAATGAGTTGGCCTCGCTCATCCATGATCAAGATGTTCCCTACTCTAACCTTATCACTAATCCATGCATAATTTAAACATTAAACTCTTGTGCACTTTAAGTAGTTATTATTTATCGATAGTGAACAATATATGATTGATGTAAATTTTAAATCAGTGAGTTATTAAATATGATGGTTCATATAAGTCAAATGGATATTATAAATGATAGATCCATTTTCTCTTTTATACTCATCCATTCTTATAAATAGTATCTGTCTCAAAATTGACATTCATATGATTTTGACTATTAAAAAGAAATAAAATTTTAAGGACTTTAGAAAATGTGAAAATATTAAATATGCACCAACTAAATAATTTAGTTAAAACGATGGTTGGTGCAAATCAAAGTAGATAACAAAATGGTCACGGAAAAATGGATTTATTCAAATTAAATCCAATCATACTATTACCCCAAATAAAAGTGGATCACCTGCAAATGGACCCATTAATCATTAGCTTAGAGATCGTACTTTAAAATCTTAAATAGATTCATTAAAATATGAATAGACTCATTATATGTTCTAATCACTATATTTGTTCTCTAATCCAAATAAAGTTGTCAGAGAACCTACAAAAAATGAAACCAACAAGAATACGTGGCTTGTGGCATATTTGTTCTCCATTTACTATGCAAGGCAAACTTAATTGTAATAATGTTTTGACCCTTGCCAACTAAGGCTGCGTTTGGACGGAGGTAAGAGGAGGTAACCCTGTTGCTCTCATTTGGTAACAAGGGAGTGAGAGTAAAAATTTTAATCCCTCCCATTCCATTTTTGAATACCCCTTTGGAGATGGGGTTATTCACAATATTGTACCCCTCAATACCCCTTGCCTTCAAAAAATAATATATTTCAACTAATTAATAATTTAATTATGTTTGAAATTTATTTTAAAAATGTGTCAACATGATGCATTTAGATAGGGGTAAATTTTACAGGGTTACCCTTGAATAGGGTTAAACTGACATATTAACAATTTTATGAGAGTTAATCTTTTTTATTAAATTTATATAATATAAAAAATAAAAATAAAATTTTATGAAGCATAATTGTCAAAATGTCATATTTTTAAAGGGTGATTCTATCCAAATTTCGATAGGGTATCGAAACTCTGAAAGAATTCGAGGTTAATAGTAATCTTTTTTGGAGTAATTAGCAATTTATTTTCTTGGAAGTTTATTTTAAAAATGTGTCAATATTTTCAACGTGATACATTTAGATGAGGGGTAAATTCTACAAGGTTTACCCAGGGTTATCTTTGAGTAGGGGTAACTGTAAGCATAGATAACCTGACATATTAACAAATTTATGAGAATTAATATTTTTATTAAATTCATATTAATATAAAAATAAAAATCATAAATTTTTATGAAGAGATATGTTGATATTTTTATTCATTTTTTGGGATTTAAAATAATAATATCAAAAAAATTCTTAATTTATTTATTTTAATGTTAAAATGCAGGTGTTCATTTTAAATTATAATATTGAAAAATAATTTATAAAAAATAGATAATATTATTATAAATTATATTATTAGGATTTATTTCATGAGTATTATCTAATAATTATGTTTTATAAAATTTCTCAAAAAAAATAATATATCAGGTTACCCTTACTTGTTACCAAATAAGATTTTTTACCCTTAGGGTAAGCTTTTACTTTACCACTTCAATTACCAAACAAAACAAGGATAATCTCAGTTCAAGGGTCATCTCTACTCAAGGGTGACCCCTACTCGGCGTAACCCCTCTAAAATTTACCCCTCATCCAAACGCAGCCTAAGAGGTAGTTTCCACATGGGTGTAGATCAATTGGTTGCCTCCCGCCTCAAGAAGTGGGAGGTTGCGGGTTCGAGCCCCTATGACTTAACCTTAGTATGTCTTAGGGGTAGTGGCCTCATCCATGGAGGTTTTAATAGGACTGTGTCTGAATTTTTCATACGTTAATCCAAAAAATGATTATTATTTAGTCTGAAAACCTGAAAAACATGGCTCTACAATAATTTAGAGCTTGATTCTAATTAAGCTCAGACTCAGGCCTGGATAAGTCTATGTTAAAATCAAGCTAAATTCAAAATTACCAGTGTTGAGGTTCAAAGTCTTTTTTTATATTTTAAATACATATGTAGATATTTTAACTAAATCAAACCAAGTATCTTTTATAATTTTTTGTGAAATTCATTAAAATCAACTTATATTGATTAAAAGTAGACTTGATATAGATTAAATTTCAACTTTGAAATTCTATTTATAGAAACTCATCTGATGTGCCTTAAGGGTTATATGATATAAGTCCATTGGTGTAGCTCAACTGATTAACCTCCCGCCTCAGTAAGTGGGAAGTGCTAAGTTCATGCTCCCATGACCTAACTTGGTGTACCCTAAGAGAGTGGGTATCTCCCGTAGGAGTTCAAAAAAAACTCATTTTTAGTAATGAAAAGTACGAATCATCATGAATTATTTTTTAAAGATGTTTAATAATTTTGATGAATAAGATCAATTGATTAGAAGTTAAATTTTAATCTTAAATTTAATTAACTAATAAATAGTTCATCAAATCTATTTTCAATTTATACAATTGAAATTTAAATGCCTCAATAAAAGAAAAATAATAATAAGAGCAAACAGTGTTGGTAAACACATTCCTCATTTAATACAGAACTTATTATCTTCTAACCCAGGCTTTTTGTCAAACTTAGGCTTTCATTGTTTTCTTTATGCTCAAATTGCACAAACTTCAAATTTCATATTCTAAATTAGGCTTACACCGGGCCAAGCACAGCCCATAGCCATGAGTGCAAGCCCTATACATGAACCCGTAGCGGTATGAATGGTGGGTACATGTCTAAACATAGTTCATATTTATGCATGGGTGGTTGAAAGAACCAAATATTTTGATCGAATCCAAATATAAGTTTTAATTATAAATAAATATAAAGAAAAATGTTAAAAACATTCTTGAATTATACCATCACCAGTATCTATATTAGTCGAAACTTTTTTATTGGATAATTTTCTTATCTTCAAAGACCGACTGGTTTGAAAGCCACACAAGCACCAGCCCAAATATCATATATATTATATTGAATTAGAAGAATAACTTTTTTTACTAGGTAACATTATTGTTACTTTTAATAAGTCTATCTCAAGCTTTTGATTTTCACTCTGGTTCCAGGCCTATTTTCCCCTCTAATAGCTGCCTAATTTTTTCACGGTAAGAGCACATGTGAAGCCTCAAGCTTGAACGGTTTAAATGGTTACATCTTACGAGTGGAAGATTAGGAGAAACCGAGAGAAGGCTCACTTAAATTGACATTGACTAGTGAAAGACATCATAGACTGAGCGGAGAAAGCTTTGATGGGAAGACCAATTCCAACAAGACTAAGAACATCAATGACGATGACTACTGTTCTTGCAAAGGACCAAACTTAACATTTGATTTCATTTGCCTAAAAATGCATTAGAAAGTCTGTAATGTAACATTCAGGCCATCAGTAATGAGATTAAAAATAAAAACAGCAATGTAGAAATTTAAGAGGAAAGCCCACACACATAATTCACCATCAACATTTCATGACGGCCCTATCTGAATCATAGTTTACACAGAATACCAAGATTTCTGACACGAGACAAGTTGACTTCCCTCCCATATCATTGCCCCCTTTGCGTCCTCATACATCTGCTTCTGCATGAATCAAAAACCTTTCCCCAAGGACCAAACATGCAGAAATTCACATCCTCGTGCTTCATACAGCCCCTTCCTTATCAACCTTTACCACCCTGAAAATAAAACATCTTCAATATCACATACTGCGAGCTATTATCTCAGTACCAGATGGCTTTAACTTGCCTAAAGCACATGCATGCACGCATACAATACAAATCTTCTGATAAACTAAACCATAATCCAGAAAGTACAGCTCTACAAAACTTCACAGATGCACATCCATTACACTAATTGGATCATACCTTCCGTGGGGGAGTTCCAGGTCTCAACATGTTGTTTCCAAAGCCCAGCTTTCCTTTCTTGTCTGACGGTTTGAGGATTTGAAATGAGCAGGTGAGTGTGTCATCCACACTCATCATGGCACCGGCATTGTCAAATTCACCACAGTAATTTGGTGCAGAAAATATAGTCACAAGCTGCCGTTTTGCAAAAAATTCATAACCGTCTTCCACGACCTGCTCATACTCGTAACAATTATCAAATAATGGATATGGTCAGATTAATAAAATGGCAGTCCAGCAAAGTCTTCCATCAACTAGCACCATGCAGTCAGTATCAGAGCAATTTTCTATTTCCACCCAAAAAAGCAATAAAAATAATAAGAGACTAAAGGTTGGGCAAATGGAGACAACTACAAAGATGTTGATGAGAAACTCCCCGTTTTTCACAACAAACTTGAGGGCCAATTAGCTTTTAATTATTCCTCTTCCTTCTTATTCCTTACCAATGACTATTTCTAGTATTATTATTACTACGTTTTAGAATAAGTATTAATTTCAGGTGAAGCCTGCATATATGTACTTGTTTAATTTTAATTTATTAATAATTATTCTATTTTCTTGCTTGTAACGTTTTTGAATTTCTTTCATGGCTAGTAATATTTTGGAGTTTTCATAGGATTTTTCCAGGTCATTATTTTGTTAAATGTTGAGAGCCCAAGGGCTTTCATCATAGAAAGAGCCCAAGCCCTTTCTTTTACGTATGTGTGTTTTGTCAGAACATGGTATGATAGAATATGAGGTAACAGAACACGGTTGTTGATAGTGGAATGAAAAAAGTAAACTCAAAAAGCCAACTCTAGACAGGGTCTTAAAAGCTTAATGGTGATTATGATGAGGAGGAGGAAACGTGTGGGTGTCTGCATTGGAGAAGATGGGACTTGACTATGATTTCCAGCACAACATTCACAATCAACATCTAAATCCATATACCCAACTAGCTAAAAATGCTCTATAGATACGTAACACGTGTGCAAAATGTACTATCACACACAAAATACCAAGAAATGCATGCAACATAAGAAAGAGAAACAAATTTGATCATCTGCCAAAAGTTTAGAAGACAAATTAAATCCTAATAAACTATATTCTGTAGCTTAATGGCACTCTGCTAATGATCAAGCTAAAAAGGAAAGAACAAAAGCAAACCTCAAAAGAAAAAGTTTGTGCAAGGGTGCATTTGGCAAAACCTTTGGTTCTGCATGGAAAAATAGAAATAGTTTCTAACAATCAAAGAGGAGTGTCAGAGTCAAGCAAGTGACCATAAGATTTGCAATTGGAAGGTAGATTTTGTATGGAAAATGGATCTCCACCGATAAATCCAAATCCCAAGTCCAAAAATATATAGTAGAAAATATTATGGCCACCTAGTCATCTTCAGCATTGCCCTCCGTGTTTCTTCTCTTTGAACATAAAAAACTATTTTCCTTTTCCATAGAAAATGCCAAACACACCCTAGTGGTCAAGTACCAATCAAATATGCTGCACCTGGTGGGCTCGGCAGATGAGGTCAAGGTCATGCTTCTGGAGAAATTCAGCAACTTTGTCAGCCCCAAATGTATAGGAGACACCTCTGTCATTCTCCCCCCACCCTTCTATATCTTTATCAGGATCAGCCCACAAGAGATCACAGAGCAGACCCTGGTCAGGCACATCCACAGGGCGAGCAATGTTGCGGATCTGATCCAAGTTTTTCAGGTCAGGAGATAATCCACCATGCATGCAAAGAATCTTCTCATCAATGAGTGCAGCTACCGGCACACAGTTGAAGCAGTCAGTAAATGTCTTCCACAAGCGGATATTAAACCTCCTCTTGCACTCGTCATAAAACCCATAGATACGGTTGATAGAAGCACATTCATGGTTCCCTCTGAGAAGAAAGAAATTTTCCCGGTACTTGATCTTGTATGCAAGGAGAAGGCATATAGTTTCTATGCTCTGCTTACCACGGTCAACATAATCCCCAAGAAACAGGTAGTTTGCCTCTGGTGGGAAACCACCATATTCAAACAGCCGGAGGAGATCAGAATACTGACCATGAATATCCCCTGTAAATGAAATATGGAGTTTAAAAGAACGAAAGAAAGAAACTATGCAACCATAAATCTAGAATAATATATTATTAACATAACTTCCAGCTTAACTAAACATACTTTTCTACCACATTTGAAGTGATTTGCACTATGGCAAAGCCTTCCTCTTCCCTAAAAGCTATATCTGTTTTTGCATTAGCAACGTTGCTTTTCTCTGGTCATTAAGCATGCTGGTGATGAGGACACCATAGGA
The DNA here is from genome assembly GCA_022113865.1 of Chimonanthus praecox. Taxonomy (NCBI): domain Eukaryota; kingdom Viridiplantae; phylum Streptophyta; class Magnoliopsida; order Laurales; family Calycanthaceae; genus Chimonanthus; species Chimonanthus praecox. Next base: position 4,687,751 of record CM039094.1, read on the forward strand.
CACAAGAAGAAGGATGCATTAGAGCTAGATTTCACCTCATCATTGTTGGGTGATGAATTTCTGCACAATCCCTATATATCTGACGATGGATAGGCCTGATTGTGCATGATCTAGCAGTGACTGCGAAGATTTAGCTCGATCAATCCATTTACGTCATTTGAATCATTCATTTATAGATTGGACCAATCTGATAGATGATCCAGCGCCATTTGGACATTTGTTTTCGTTATCTTTTATTAGTGTCATATTGTTTAGTTGATGTGTTTCAAGATTGTTATAAACAAGTATTTGTTTTTATGGTTTTAGATATATGCCTTAAGTCGCATGAGTCTAGGGTTTTAAGAGAGTCTCTTTTTTTTTATTAAATAGTCTTGTAGAGACATTTTTATTATGATAAGGACATCATGGGACACCAACAAAGAAGAATACATTAGAATATAGACCTCACCTCATTATGGTTGGATGATGCTTTTTTCCACAACCCCTACATATCTAATCATGGATTGCTCACATTGTGTGTGGATCTAGCAGACCATATGAAGATTTAGCTCAATCCATCCATTTAAATTATCTGAATCATTCATTTATGGATTGGACCAATCTGACAATTGATTCAACGTCATCCGGTCATTTGTTTTTGTTATCTTTTATTAGTGTCATTGTTTTAGTTCATGTGTTTCAAGATTGTTATAGATAAGTATTTTATTTTATGTTTTTAAATCGTCCACATGTGTGTTTTAAGTCATACGAGTCTAATATTTTAAGTCTCTCTCTCTCTCTCATATACATATAAATAGCCTTGTAGAGATAGATTTATGATGATGAATAAATGAAAGAAGAAATCAAGTTTCTTCCAGCTGCAAACCTGGTGTGACTCCTTCTGCCTCCTTGGTGTGAGATCTAGGAACTCTGTTGACAAAACCTTCTTCTTCTTCTTTTCCTTCTTCATCTTTATCTTCCCTTCCATTTTCTCATCTCTTTTTCCCCACTTTTCCCCTCTTTCTACACCTTATTTGTGTTCCTTTTACATCCAAACCTTCATCCTAGCCAAACTAGAACCCAACGCCACCACCAGCCACCAAAATCCCGCCAAGACCCACTAATCCGTACAAACATCCGTACATGCTTGTAAGACCTCTTTTGTCCCTATTTTACACTCCAACGTCTGGATCTCTATCTTGGACTTGTAAATCTAACCCTAACCTATTGCATGAACCTATTTGAGATCTAGTTTTGTCAAAATTTCAAAATAATAATAATAACAAACCCTAAGTGACTCATAGCCCTAAATCATCCTTTGGGTGACTGGTTTTTAAATCTAGAAGACATATGATAGAATTTGGCATTTTTTTTTTTAAATAGTGATAAATAATTTCATTACTTCATATAAAGAATACAAATGCAATGGACCCAAGTATAAGGGAGTTATACAAGACTCCTAGAAAAAAGAATCAGAATACAAAGCTATATATACACTACGCCACACCCAACATAAGATACAATAATAGCCCCCCCAACTCCCCATACACCCCAAGCAGTATCATGGTCAAAGTAGCTCCATTAGAGTTTGGCATGATTTATTTAAACTTTTGAGGGATTTTACATTGAAGGACAAAAATATAATCATGAGGACATTATGTGTAGGGTTCTTTCTTCATTTTGAATCTCTTTGATTAATTATGTATGTGAATTTGCATATTTTTGTTAAATTCTTTGATTAATATTAATTTATCTCTCTAACATCTTATGTGAATCATATATATAGGTTGCATGTCATTTTAGGATTCACTACACATTTTTCATTCTCACAAAGGTATCCATCTATCATTTAGATCTAGGATTCAGTATTTTAGCATGTCCTACATCACATGGCCAATAGAAGCAAGCACGCGTAATTTCCACTGCTACATTGTACTCTTCAATTATCATTCATCGTCATCACCACACCTTATCAAAAACCATAACCACCGCCACCCCCAATAGTTCTTCATATCCTTATCCCTTGATCCAAGTTTTCAAATGCCCTCCCTCTCCTCCATCTCTTCCTAAACAAGTGCCCACCCAAAAAGAGAGACAGAGATAGAGAGAGAGACATTCATCATTGAGATGAAGTATCAAAAGATGCTTGGTCATTCTGGAGCAATATCATCCATGGGCAACTAGCCAACTAATTGAATCTCTAACAAAGCCTGACTGGTGTCCCATCATGGACCAAGGTGATGTTGTTTGAAATACGAAAACCATATGATATAACCTTCCATGAAAAAATTCAAGGCTAAATATTTTTTCAAACTACTTCAAGGTCTCAAACCTGAAACCGATGAGATAAAAATCCTAGACAAAGCAAGCACATCGCTGACACTGTTTTTAGATATATGATACAAGTCAACAACACCAATAATTCATGCTACCACTCAATCATGTGCTTGTGCATCCGAAGATTATGTCAACTGAGAATCACCAAATGGACATGACCCTGAAAACCAAAAAACAATCCCTTGGCAAGCCACATTTAATTGGGTTGGGTGAGTATTGAGATTTAGAGACGCAGTCAACAAAATGGAGTAGGTTATGGAAGTAGGGAGATTTCCTACTAGCATTCAGGGCATGATCCCGATTCCAACTGACGATTCCACCCGAGAAATCTAATGCAGAATAATAACGAGAATGGAAAGCGAAATCATGAACTCACTGCTATTTCTAAAACTCTCTTGACTATTGATGAGACACCTTAATTAAATAGTCACTTGATAGACATAACGCTTACCCTTTTACATGGCTTGGAACAACATACAAGCATGAACTCACATTACAACCTAATATAGAATTTATGATTAGCAATATTTTTTTTGTCAAGAACCATGATATTGTTCAAGGAGTTGTTTTTCATGATAAAGATGCCTAATACTACCTCGTTTAACTTGAACCCCGCTGATCCAAAAATAGAAAGAAAACAACCCACCTTGGCCATCATGTAGACACCCTCCAATAGTAGGAAGACATGCTTACCACCAATTTAAATGAACATAAAGAACTGAGGCAAAATAGGCTTTTTCCCCACTTGACTACTAGTTTGCTTTAGCCATTTTAGAAAGATATGCATTGGAGTTTTTGGCAAATTTATAGTCTACTATAGAGTATGAAGTACTTTGGGTTAACTTCTATAGTAAGCTCAATTAGGAGCTTTACAAAAATGAAGTTGAGTTTGAACTCATTTCTTTCCTTCATACATCTTTTATTCACAAGATGACATTAGAGAAATATACTATCTCACTCCATTCTACTATAAACACAACACATTCTCAATGTTCTATAGCATCCTTAGTTCCTTATTCCTTTAAGGGGCATAAAAGAATTGCTATTAAAAGCAAATATATATAAAATAGCATTCCCCCACAAACATGTTTGCAGAAACTCCTTGATAGGTGCACTTAAGTCCACATGAATTGGTGGGTTTGAAATGCCTTGCCTTGTATATGATGCCTATAAAATTTCATCTTCATTTGATACGAAAAGGCACATTTTTTAAAGCCATCGAAATTTCACATTTACCCAACGGTGAAAATCTATTGAATTAGATTAAGAGGCTTTAAAAGTCAAATTGGTGTCAAATTAGGCACGGATGCAATATACGGGGGATAGGTGGGTATGAGGAGGGGAATGGATCCATTTGATTCACTATAGGCCCCACAATCCAAAGTTTGCACCAACTTCATGTAAGCTTGCTTGCGGGTGATCTTATATATAAGTATATATACAAGGCTTTCGATAATGAAGCATCAGACCTGACAATAGTTTCTTGTAATGTTTCGTTGCAAAAAAGTGTCACTAGGACTAAATTAGCAGCAGAGAATTAGAACAATTCAATTAATTTCTTGTTGTATTTGTTGCTGAAAAACAGTATCACAAATTGCTGCTACATGCAAACTTGTGCCATCTCTAGACCTGCAAATTTTGTTGTTGTTTTCCGCTACATATTGTTGAGATATGGGAGGCTTATGATCTATATTACATCCATTGATGTAGGACCCGACTCCAATTTTTTAGTGACTTTTTTCGCTTTTTTTTCTAAGAGAGGTGATCCATTCGGTGTTGCTTCCAGTCAAATTAACAAATCCACTTGAAGAATTTTTAATAGAAAAATATTCTGACACAAGACTACAGTTTTATTCATTGTATGTTTTCCCTTTTTGGAAATGACACAAGACTACAAATTCTGCAGTTAGATTCATTCTATGACGGACCTCAACAGCACATAGTCGCATCAGAATAGAATTGATGTCAAACCAGATAATCCAACAATCACTAACTGCACACTTATAATCTACTAAAATCCCACATGATAGTCTTTGAATATATCATTTAATTACCCCACTCGTTTGATGTTAGCATTTTTGTTCCCCAAGTCTCCCTTAAAACTCTCCACCTTTGAACATATAAGTTGATCAGACTCTAAGTCTCTCTATATTATATCTTAGAACTGCACCTTCTATGATCTCAATTTTCATTTACTCTGCATTCTTTTACAGCAGCTTGTCCCAAATTTCTCTGTAGCCCCTATATCTCCCTTCCATCCCTTGGGCACTCCCTCTTCCATGCTCTTATATTCCCACTCTTCTGATTCTTTTCATGTCTTCACTATCCAATTCTCTCCTTTTCATATCCACAAATGATTCCTTATCATTCATTATAACACTAGATAGGCAGCTTCCAGGCTAACTCAATCCAATCAACTCATAGAATACCTGATATATTTCCTACATTTAAAAATATATATATAAATAAAACATTGAATTCTGAGCTTGTTAGTGCAAACAAAAAAATAAACTGCAAGAGAGAACTTTCAAAGGAAGGATGATATAAGGAATTTGCAGGGGGGGAAGAAATGGGAAAGCAACCATGCAAGGACGAACCCTAAAGACCACTTTCATCAAGTTTGTAAACATGGACCAACATCAAACTTTTCCCTTCTTTTGTAAGATTATCATCACCAGCACATAATGTTATAAACATATGGAAAAGAACTAGGTTTTTTTTTTAAAGATAAAGGAAACTGATTTTTTTTTTTTTTAAAAGTAGCTTCATTAATCACAAAGAGGGTACAAAAAGGAAGGCAGCCAAAAACCCACCAAATGAACAGCAACTACTTATATTGGAAACTGAATTTTTATTAGTCATTTTAAAACTAAATATTTTTATCAAAGCACTAATTGTTCCAATTGTCTAATCAACAACCAAAACATTGGGAACAATCACAAAACTTTTATACCATAATTTTTTTTTTTGAAAAGTAACTTTTGCACCAAAAAGTGAGGAATGGAATTATAAAAACTCACAAACTACAAAGATACAGTAAATGCAGATCTAGAAAAAAAAAGCTAACTGTGATGTTTATGTCATTGTGAAATGACATTACCAAATGGAGGACTGGAACTTAACCATCATGATGGATACATTTCCTACACTGAATGCATTTGTATTTCGTTGTTTAATTGCTGTCCAAAAGCATAAGATTCAGTTGCTCCACCAGAGTAGTCCAACGCCCATTTTATATAATCGAGATCTCTTCTATGAATCTATGCTTTCTAGAATTTATACATGAAGTGGTACTGTAGAATTCTCTAGTTATTTTCTTACTGAAACAACAGTCCGCCAGATGCATCTGAAAAAAAAAGGGCAAAGCTGGGGTGCCTACATCTGATGCCTAAATAATTACTATGCAGCTAGAATATAATAATTTAAATGGAATAACATACGGCTAGCAACATATCCAGAAATTATAAGACCAAATAAAATTGGTTTAGAGCACCTAACAATGGGCAAATGAAGTAATATTCTTTGAAAATCTGACACATGCCAATTGCCTTGAAGCACTGCTTATCACCCAATCACGGGCATTTGAGCTATTGAGTATTAAAAAGAAACCAAAATAAAATAGAAAGCTCATTGCTTTAGAGCTTTGAAGTACATGGCCTAAGCATAAATATAGTCCAGTGCAATATTGATCAAAGGGAATGCAAAGTTGCAAACTAAGGACTATCACAGCATTGACACACATTTTCTTGAATCCAAAGAGGAAAAAAAAAAATTATCATCATCAGTCATTTTTCCCATATATTTGTCGTCAGCTTTTTTAGTCTTACTTCTCTGTTCTGTCTACATTTGATCGTCCCCTTCTTTAAACCTTCTATTAAAGTCTTTCAAGGTTTAGCTCTTCTCCTAGCCCCCACCATCTGTAGATTATAAATTCTTTGTATTAGAGCTACTTCTGGTCCTTTAAAGACAATGTCCAAAACTCCAAACCATCTCAGGAGTCCGTCACTCACCTTCTCATTTATCAGGATATAAAGTTTTGTTATCATGGTCATTTCTAATTTTTATCTTTAATGTAAACCCTACTCAACCTTCGAGTTTCCATTACATGTACTTCATCTACCTCCTTAAAATCTCAAACTAAATCTTAAATTTGAAGGTGTGATGTATACTCGCCAAGATTTTCACACACTAGAAGAATTGTATTGAAGGGTGCTGGCATAACAGCAGAGAATTTCAGCACACATATTAATACGCGGTGATTAGTTCAGTTAACACGAAGTTTGGTTGAATGGTGAAGAACTCAACTAAACTTATTCATTTTGTAAAAAGTAAAACCATGTTTAGTTGAAAAAAAAAAAATGTCACCATAAAAGAAGATATAAAAACGAATAAGAACGAAATTACCGCAGATCTTGATGGGGGCTTCCAGTTCTAAGAGATTAGGCTGGCTGATGAAAATCTCTTTCGATGCGAGGCAGAGTTGCCGGATCTCTGCCTCCGTCAGCTGAACCTGCTTTGGCGTCCTGCCGCCGTTCTTCGCTTCGAGAAGTCGACGTATGATGTCGTCCAGCACGCTCTCGTCCATCGGCATCGATCTTCGGCGACAATAATCAGAAAAACCCGAAACCCTAACTTAGTTACGGCTTTATCTGTCTAATAAGAGAAATGGGTAAGAAGCGAAGACTTGTAAGGAATTAAACTCCCGCATCCCTTTTCCCTTTTTTTGTTTCTTTGTTCTCTCCCTCACTCCACACACACTATGTATTACGGACTGTTCGTTACAGCAGATCACCGAAAAGAGAATCCCTTCAAGGTAACGGCGTTTTCCCACTGGCTTCTAGTCGTCTCCTTCTGCGTTAATCGGAAAGAACAGCCGGAGAGAGCGTGTGGCCGCCTCTCTCTCTCTCTCGTTCGCACGTATTTGCGAGCCCTAGCGCATCTGAAGTTATCGACTCTTATCCTCAGAGAAAAGAGAGAGATATTGCATCCCACGTGTTGAGAAAAGTCAACTGCACGTGAGAACTGAAAAACTCCTCATAACTCGTGATATCGGATGCCGGAAAAGAGATACATTATGATCTGTCGGGTGGTCGGTACTCGTTTTTGAATTTCTTGGCCCTTACTTTCCATGAATGAAGCCAAAATTGTCATGATCGCACTGGTTTAAGTGATGATGATTTCAGTGGCAACATTTGTGATAAAAAGGAGTATCGTTTTAATATTTTTTTAAGAAATTTTTCAAAATCTGTAATTTTTTTCATTGTGGCTTCAAAAAAATTATTCTTGTTAAAGTACCTCATATCCCAGCTAGATTTTTTGAAAAGAAAAATAAATATTAGTTTATTTACTAATATTAACACATAAAATCATGACTCTAACACATATTAGCAACACGAGCGTATAAAACTCTAAGTTTAATCGCGTGAGTAGCAAATAAACGCAACTCTAGCACATGAACTCCACAGTAAGTATTGGTAGTATGTGCTTAGATATGGGATTTATGTATTAGCCATGCGCTTAGACTTCCAATTTATGCACTAATATTGATAATATGTGTCAGAGTCATGATTTTATACACTATCATTGATAATACATGCTAGAGTCTTAGTTATATACACTAAAGTGTTTTATGCATGAGATCGATTGTGTTACTTCGAGAGTAAAATGTGTACCGTAAATCAAATCAAGGTGTGTATAACTCAGAATGTGTAGATCTGAAGAGATGGATATTTAAAAAATAAATGATCAATGTGTGATGGCATAGGGCTTTTTCGTCAAAAAAAATATAATTGAATATATAAAGTACTTTAACAGAATAAAGTTTTTGGAGGCACTCTAACTTAAAATTGTAACTTTTGAGATATTTTTTTGCTAAAAATTCCTAAATATCTTTCAAAAGTTAAAGTTAATTATTTAAAACTATAAAAAATATAATCAATTGTTAAATAAATTAAATGAAAACATATGATAAACTTTATGTACTTTTCATGCATCTCATTTATTAATGAATTCAATAAATGAAAACATATGATAAACTTTATGTACTTTTCATGCATCTCATTTATTCATGAATTCAATAGTTTAACAAAATCTAATATATATTATATATATCTTTGTCTTTAAAACCGACGTATACTTTAGAGTTTTAAGAGGTGGATATATATTAAGTAGTATCATTTGAAGTTAGTCTTACAAACTATAGCAACTAGAACTAAAATTAGACGGGCTTTTATAATCTAACCTAACTCAGGTCAAAACTTATTGAACCCAATTTAATCCAACCTAAATTCTTAACCCAAATTATTCAACTCGACCTAATCCAAATTTGTTACCCAACTAAATCTAATTGTTATTTTATAACTTGGTACATTTGAGTTAGATCAGGTTACATTGAGTCATATTAGGTTGATGACTCAATCCAAAATATACAAATACATAGTCCAAACCCATCAATTTCTCCTTTGGATTATACGGTTAGAGTCAAACTTCACCCATAACGGTAGACCTTAAAGTAAACTATCGATAATTATTATTAACTATTAAATTAAAATACCCTCTAATATATGAGTAAGAGGCTATTGCATGTTTCGGTCAAGTAAAAAACAGGCATTGATTTTATGATAAATTCTCAATTATAATAAAATGATGAGAATTAAAGATTTCATTTAGTCAAAATGGCCCTCTATACAAAATTTACTCATCTTATCCTAAAAAAGCAAATTTATAATGCGATGAATTTCATCTAATCATATATATTATTTCTGCATATTTCAGTAATCTTTCGCCGTAGAGTAGAAAGGGTAGCAGCAAAGAAGGAAGACGAAGAGGAGAGAAAAATGCAATTCTTTGGAGGGACAGAGACCATAAGCCCATCGGCGCCGGTAGCGACGATGGGTGGGAACAAGGCAAAAATGATGTACGTATTCAACAGGAATGGTATATGCCTTCTCTACAAGGAGTGGGATCGACCCCTCAAGACCCTCAACCCTCTCCAAGATCACAAGCTCATGTTCGGTCTCCTCTTCTCTCTCAAATCCTTCACCGCCAAGATGGATCCCATCAGGTATCTCATTTCCTCTACTCATTTACATCTCAAGTCTTCCATCTTTTTCAGATCCGATCCAGACTCTGTTTTCCGTGTTATCTGAAAATCACAACTGACCCAATTGGAATAAATGCGATTTTGTTTATGGATTAGTTCTGAAAAATTTCCTAAAACCCATTAGAGGAAACAGGTCCTAGGCTCGATTTTACCAGGCTAATAGACTGGTTTCTGGCCTTTGCTCAAACCAATTTATGTAATCAATCTTTACAAGGCAGAGCTGTTCTTTTATTTCTTCAATATGTTCTTGTGTTTGCACATGCTAGGCGAGAAATTATCCTTTGTGAATGGGACGACTAAGGCTTATAATACACGATAAGAGTGAGTTGGTTTGATAGATCTATCCTTGTACAGGAAGTGTGACACAATTTGTCTTGAAAAGATCATTCGAAGCATAGAATTAAAGCTAAAAAGTTCTAACCATCCATATGATTTGGGCTTAATCCAACGGAGAGTATCTTAAAATGAGCTGAAATTGGGTACAAATCCAATTCATAAGATGATAATGATTGTGCGGTAGAAAAACAATATAAGTAAAGGATAAAAAAGAAATTGGTTGGCTCACGAAGGATAATTTTCCATGTAGGCCCTTGTATCCTGTGTTTACAATATTGTTACCTTCATTTCTCACACGGGTTGCATTTGTTTATTGTTTTTGTTTTTTTTTTTTTCTGATTAATTACGCATTGTTACTTGTCTATTTTCTATATTTTGTGTGGGCAGTGCCGATAAAGGAAACCTTGGGGTGCCTCAATTGCCGGGACAAGGCTGTTCCTTTCATAGCTTTCGTACAACAGTTACAACTAAGTTTTATGGAAAGTCCGTCTGGTATAAAGGTCGGCATGGATTTTCTCCTTTTCAATTTTTCTATGCTCCTCTATCTATACATCACTTACCATTAACTATTAACTCTGAAATCTGAAATTGCATTTGGAAAAATTGTATGTTATGTCATACTTTATTTGGAGAGGTGCAAGCTAGTACTTTGTTGTGTTTGTTAGAGAGGAATGATCACTTATAGGAGGGCCTTATGTTTATACCATCAGGCCTTGTATCTCAACCATTCATTTTGAAATTTTCTTATTTTAACATTCTAATGTTCATAAAATTGGACAGTGGAGATGCAAGGCCTGATGGTATTACACTATTAGCAGAGGTCTCTTGTATGTGATCATTTCCTGTTGCGGAGTTACCTATTATCTCAAAAAAGCAAACTCTCAGTGACTAATTTTATCCTTCAAGTCAACTGAGCTTCACCACTTTAACCAGATGATGGTAATTAGTACTTGTATTTGACATGAGATGTCCTCCTCCTTGGTCCTTCGTTTTCTTCTTCAACCCATAATCCCATTCTTCCTCCCAACACCTCCTCATTTCCCAACCCCTCACCTTCTTCTCCAACCCCTTCCTCATTCAATCAGTGGAAGGAAAAGAGAAACTCTTCCTTCGCCATTTTCATTTCAAATCTCCCAACATCATTTTCCAGAGTATTCAATAGTTTCATACCTGTCTCTAAGGAGACCAAGAACCACAAGGGCTTTGCTTTCGTCCGTTTCTCCATCGAAGTGGAGGCCTTCGCGGTATTGTGGATGTCAATGGAAGATCTTTCAAAGACAAGAGACTCTCCTTCAAAATGGCGTGATCTATAGCATCACCTCCTAGTGCTCCTCCTACTTCCAAAGCCTTCTTGAGTGCACCCGATTGCCCTTGGACAACTTCCAACCTTCTCCCATTTCGTCGCTTTCAGACAGAGGAAAGTCCATTATCCTCAACAAAGTAGCGATTGATCAGAGGTTTTAGTTCCTTCATATGATACCCCTGTGTTGTAGGCGTTGGTGGGAGAAAAAATAGCCAGGTTGGGCACTACTTGTCCACATCGCCTATGAGGGAGAGTTGGCTGTGATATATTTGAGGATGCCTCCCTCCTTTTAGCACAATGCCTCTTGAGAGCAATCTTCAGGTTGACTCGCCAAAGCAAAGTTGTGCCGGTCTGTGTGGGCTCAAAGCGGACAATATTGTGCTGGCAGGACATGGCGTTATAAATGGTATTAGAGCCAGGTTCAACTCTTAGTTGTGGGTGTGAACAGAGTCGGGGACGACTCTAGTTCTAAGAGGGTGGATTGTGATACTCCAGTGTTGTTGGCATTGGTGGGAGAAAAAATAGACAGGTTGGACATTACTTGTCCCACATTACCTATGAGGGAGAGTTGGCTATCGTATATTTGAGGATGCCCCCTCCTTCTAGCATAAGGCCTTTTGGGAGCAATTTTCGGGTTGGCTTGCCAAAGCAAAGCATACGGGTTTGTGTGGGTCCAAAGCAGATAATACTGTGCTGGCGAAACAGGGTGTTACATTGAATGGCAAGCAAATTAAAGTACCCAGCTGAATGGATTCCTTGAAAAATAAAAGCATATTATGAAAACCCTATTGTTTTGAGTTTGAGTGATTGAATGAAGGAAGCAAGTCGGTCTCTCTCAATGAGCTGCAGTTGTGGGGAAGCTATGGAGGACAACAATCTCAATAGTCATATCAGGCCCAAATCCTAACAACACACCCCAATCAAGCCCTTCTCTGTTGTTGCACAACCTTCCTCCAAATATTTCTTCCTCATCTTATTCAAAATTAACAACACACTAGCACTCGAAATGTTCCCATACTCGCTCAAGATGTGCCTTGTTGCTCTCATCTTCTCCGACTTCAAATTCAACTGGACTCCACCTGGTCGAGGATCGCCGGGCCGCCTGGGTGCGCAATCCAAAAAATTGAATTCCCATCACTGATGCCCAGAGGCTCAAAGGCCTAAACCAGACTCTTCTCAACGTTTTTGGATATGAGCCCGGGCACATCCTTTAGAAGGTGGAATGTGAGCCCAACTTCATATAAATGCCCATCAACTGCACCATCTGAATCTGGCAATATGGTCTGTGCGACCAACACGTGTTGGAAGAGTGGTTGCTCGATCGACAACTTTGGGTCAGCACCGATGATCACTGCAGTTGCACCATCACCGAAGAGAGCTTGCCCGACAAGGCTGTCAATGTGGGTGTTAGACGGCCCACAGAAGGTGACTGCACTGATCTCCAAGCACACATGCCGACATTGTTCTCGGCGAGGCAGAGGACAGTGCCACCTGCAAAGCAACCTTGTTGGTACATAATGAGACGTTTGACAGAGGGACGCGGCCAAGGAGCTTGGTGAGCTGGTAGTGGGCGTCGGGCATGTCGACACCACTGGTGGTGCAGAAAACTTGATTGGTGATCTTGGATTTGGGTTGATCTCACTCCTTGATGGCCTTCGATGCCGCTTCCTTACCTAGCTTGGGTACCTCCTCCACCACCATGTCTTGACGGGCATCAAGGGAGGGAGCTATGTACTCACAAATGTTGGGGTTCTCTTTGAGAAGATCCTTTGTCAAGTGCATATAACGTTTCTGACTCATTGGTTTCTCAAACATCTGCTTGAACTTCTCCTTGAGCTCAGTCATGTGCTTGCTTTTGGTGATCCTAAAGTAGTAATCTGGGTAGTCAGCTTGGTACACCACATTGGAAGGCGTGACCATTCCAATGACCAACACAGTCGCCAAATTTTGCTCCCTTTGCACCATACGTATTTCCTCTACCGAAGGTGAAGTTTCCATTCGTCTCTCTTCCTCCACACTAAAATGCCAAATGAGTTTCTGGTCTCCTCCAACCTTGGAAAGCCTACGAAAGTTAGCAGAAGGTTTGTTTGACATAAGGTCTAAATGATTTATGTCGTAGTTCCAAACCAAGTTAGTTTCAAGCTTTGTCATTCTGCTGATTCATTTTAACAGTAACTTGTAATTTCAAACAACCGCACTTTATCTGAAGTATTGTCCTCTTACATAAAGAGTGAATTCCTCATGAATGGACCATCATCATTAACAACTTTCTATGTGAAGTCAATCTCAAATCCATGCACTTTTTGTTTGTTGATCATATTCATGGAAAGAACTTGTATCTCCTGAAGAGGAAAAATGCCTCTTGCATGAACAACAGTATCATTTCCTGGAACAAACTGAATCATGATAACATCTCAATGACGACAAAGATTATTATCCTTTACATTGTGTTTTGGGCTTCATGTATTTCAGATCTATGTAAAACAGGATTAAAGTGGATATCAATTTGGGTGGAAAACACCAACCCATCTGGAAAGTTGGGGTTTCCAAATGCACAAAAATAAGAATAGTTTGAAAACAACTGCGCTCAAAAGCGATTTTAGTTCACTACTTTATTTGTTGTTATTTTGGCTGCTGTCTGAAGTCTGTCCTTTCACTTCATATGACAGTACTCCTTTTTGTATGAGATCATGAAATTGCAAATCCCTTTTATTTATCATTTTCTTTGAGAACTGTAAATCCCTCTTATTTATCACTTATTAGTCCAAATGATTTAATTTTGTCATGGCATTCATCTTTTGCACACTGCAGATAATCTTGGTAACTCATCCTAAGGTGGCGGATCTTCGGGAGTCCTTGAAGTATATTTATAGTATTTACGTGGAATACGTTGTTAAGAATCCTCTCTATACTCCAGGGACTCCAATCAGGTAACTACTTTGATCAGATTCTTTAAGTCAGTTGCTTCAGTTATTCGGTGACATTTAATATTACATTTTTGTTTTGAAATGGCAACATAAGTTTACTAATAAAGGAAATGGTGGTAAGAGTACAAAGAATTATGGGTACATGTACAATGAATCCCATACCCCAAAGCTTAAAGCCCCATTTAACCCCATATTTAATATTACATGCTACGATGCACGGAAACGGCAGGGGTACCACAAGGACAAGCCATCGATACCACGGAGACATGGATTTTACACATAAAAATGAAGTGCCTGACATGGAGTGTGAGAGCTGAATTAGGTGGTGATGGTTTCAATTTGAATGCTGAGGGTTCTGTATTTCATAATACATACATTGCCACCTACCGTGATAAATAGGCAAACCTTCTTGCTATGTGGAGAGGAGTGAGTGAGCTGGGCAAAATGGGCAAGGGGGCAGATATCTTTGAAGGTGATTTCTTTGCTGCAACTTAAGTGGATGTAAGGGAAACACTATCTCTGGCATTTGCTGGACAAGGTTGAGAAAGTTACATTGTCAAAAAAACTGTTGCGGTTTCTTTTGTTCATTTATCAGAGAGAGAGAGGAAAGAAAAAATGATGGCAAAAATAGCTAGCTGTCCTTTTCAGATGAATCTGATAATGTGCTTTGATGCCCTTCTCAGATTAAAATAATAAAATGCAGGCAGTATTGGAAGTGTTCTGCCAAAAAGATAAAAGTGCTCTCTTACACACGCCTGCCCACCTGACTGCATGTGCGCAAACTATGTGTAAAGTAATAGGAGATGAATTATTAAATCCTTGCCTTCGAGAATTTCTACATTTTCTGATTCCTGAAATCCTTATATATGGTTCCAGCTTAACTGATCTATACAGTTGAATATGACAATCCATTGTCATAACATTTGGTTAGCACTGCAACCCTTTCCTCATGACATTGGTGACGGGCCCAATCAATCAAATGAACCAACTGATAGGCCATCATGTGGTGCTAATAATTACAGCAAATACTAATTCCAAGACTCACAGAGACTTGGCTTGAATGACAGAATCAACCGAGTTCATTAACCTGGGGATCTTTTAACCTGAATACAGTTTTGGGTTTGTAAGCTATGAAAAGTAAATATTGGTGTCGTGTCAACAATGGTTGTGGTGGATATATAGGCCTAAGTTTTGGATCTTTATGGATTAGACTCATGACCATCATATTGGAGAACGTTTTTCATGCAGACAATGAACCCAACCTGGTCAAAAGTTCCAATTTTTCTTTTTTGGATGCACGAACCTAATGAAAGATTACTTATGACATTATCGGTTGTTCAAAATGAAGCCAATAGTGTCAACATTTTTCTTCCCTTCTTCCTTGTTTTATTTTATTTTTACTCTTTGCCAATTGGACCAAATGGGTATTTCCTAGACCTCTTTGAGCATGAATCATTTTGGGAAACCACAACTGAGATGTTGATGTAAATTTTACCATAACAAGACTGCTGGTGGAAATCATATACTTGTATTGATTTCTGTTTTGTTTTCCATGTTCTTTGATGGTAATGTAATAACTCACAAGGAGTTGCAATTTTTTGACTATTTTTATCTGTAAAGTAGGCATGCATATAAAATATTAAAACAAAAAAAAAAATGTAGCTTACAGTTTCTATTACCCCAGAAAATAATGTGGTTTAGAATCTTTAGACATGCAAGTCAAAATGCGTATATTACTAACCTAATTACATTGCTTGTTTTGAAGGTGTGAGCTGTTTAATACGACTCTTGACCAGTATGTGAAAAATTTGGTATAGCAAGCATGTTGAGGATGTGTTCACCCAATGTTGTCATTTTCTTTCATTTTATTCTTCAGATAAGGTTTTCTGTATTGATTGTGTTGCACATTTTATCCAATATGTGAATTTCCTCAATATTTAGATGGTAATGATTTTCTTTTGTCGCGTTTATGGACCTTTTTTGTTTGTACACTGTCTGAGGGAATTTAACTTGGTTTGACCTGATAATTCGTTGGAGGTTGTTTACTATTTCCAAGAAAACATGAATTCCTTTCTTTTCCTCACCTCAATGCATGAGAAAGCTGAAGAGGTGCAAACGATGGAAAGAAAGACCAAGTGTGGCCTGACATTCAGGCCATGCTTCAAGGCATAGGACTTGTTTGATTTTTAAATGGGCTTTTTTTAGGCCTAAGCCTAGGCCCAATTAACAACTGGGCTGTATATGAATCTCCAGCCGTATTTTTCTCAGGCCATATTTGTCATGCTTTCGGATTTTTGGAACAATGATGGATATTTTTGTACCCTAAATCACAAGTTCTTAATCAACCAAAATGATATGTTATGATGATCAATTTCATTGACATGCAATGCTTCTGAAGTTTGATAGGGAGGACTAAGAACTGATCCAATGGAAATGGGGTTTATAACAAGGATTGCAATGTCAAAGCCTCTCTACTGTGTACGCTCTTCATTCTCATTCATAATCTCAATCATGATTAAATATTGTCATTTCAGTCTTTCATACACCTTTCCTTCCGTGAACAGTTAAAAAGACTCTGAACGGCCATTTAGGTAAATTTCGCTGATATCTGAAATATTGAGCCCTTACTGATGAATTCAACTGTTTTGGCCCATTTTTGGATCTTGATTTTTTTTTTTTTAAACTACTTATTTCAGATATACTCGAAATTTCAGCTGAAATTTCAAATATATTGGTTTTGAGCCTATTTTCAAGAATATTGATATTTCATGATATTTGTAGGTTGTCCTCTTTAAAATCTGATAAAAAATTATCCAAAATTTCAATTTCAGCCTAATATTTGAAACTGAAATTACAAGAGGAATAGAACGGGAATGATGTTGCCATGAAATTCATTGCAAAAGATGAAAAGAAAATTGTTTTTGTTTGCTTTTAAAATGGCTCGTATAGAGTGACTCATTTGAGCCATTCAAACTCGGACCCTTTTTTGTAAAGAAAATTTCTATTCTAGCGATAACAAGACTGAGGGAGAAATGGGTAGAATAATTGTAGTAGAATAGAAATAAAATGGATTACATCATTTATTCATTTTTAGCAATAAGAGGTCTTTGAATCACCTTTCTTATTGAATTTTTTTTTTTTTTTTGGGATTTAACTTACGCATTTTTACACTATTGACTTTCGTAAAATGATCATCCACAATGTAGTTTATATGGTATATATTACCGCACATCATGGCATGAGACTCGTTGAATTGGGTGGTGATAAATTTATTGATATTTTTTTTTTTTAAATATGTAGCTCATAAAAAACAATTTGATTGAGTCAATGAATCCATGTGTTTAAGCTCTCTGAAATTTGTCAATTTTAATTTTTTAATGTCATTTAATTATCTTGAACAAAGTTATTTTTGACGGGTCTTATATTCAAATAAAGACCTTCTCAACGGACTCATCACCATCTTATTTGATGGGTTCTATGCCTGAGTATGCTGGATCTTTCTAAAAAAAATCTATGATCAAAGTTATGATGATAAGTTAGAACTAATTACTAGATCTTATCAAAACTCTGAAGTTAAACGCAATGTTATCAGAACCGGACCGTTTAACGAGCCGTCTTCGAAGAAGGTTCAACCGCGGTCAAAGCCGGTCAAATTATAATATAATATAAACATTACAAATAATATTAATTTATGATTTTTTTGTTTAACACTTCATGCTCTAAGTAACATATCAAAGTAGTAAAGGATGTGGAATGAGAATGGTAAGACATTTTTAGATTTCAAGCATTTCTATTTTTTAATATTAAATTTTGATATTTTGAAGGGAAATTATTTTTTATTTAAAAAAAAAAAATCAAATTTAGTGAACTGTGGTTCAAGGTGGTCCAACTGCAAAAACCGCATAAAACCACGGTTCACCACAGTTTTTTACGGTTTACTGTAAAAGACAGTTTTTACACAGGATCGAATCGCAGTCACGCAGGTTTCGGTCCAACCGCAAAGCTTAAATCCCCATTTAACCCTCCTATATTTAATAGGCTCGGTATTTAGACACGCCGAAATCTGTCAGTAGACATCGAATTTCAATTTTTAAGTGGAAATTACGTTTTTGCCCTTCCGTGTGAAATTGACCGATTGAACAGACAGTTCATTTTCACTTCGATCGATCGATACCTTCTACGCTGAATCGTGCGATTGATTCCATAGGATTATACGATTGATCCCTCGAACACGAACGACAGAAGATGCCTTAAACATGAATCAATAGCACGATTCCGAACACGAACGACGGAAGATGTCGTAAACATGAATCAATCGTACGATTCCAGCGATTGATTCATGTTTATTTAAGCTAACATGAATCAATCGCACGATTCCAGCGATTGATTCATGTTTATTTACACTACAGTAACGCATAAAAAATTTTCTTTAAAAGTTTAAAGTTATTTTTTAAGTACTGTGTATTTTCAAAATTTCTCAAATTGAATATCCGGAATAATTACGATAACCTGATAAAAATACTTTAAGGCTTTAAGGTCTTTTGACACTCCCAAATACTTAAAACAGAGTGTTTTACAAATAAGGGTATCCCTAGGCTGTGCCGAAAACACATTTGGAAGTGTCAAAAGACCTTAAAATCTTAAAGTATTTTTATCAGATTATCGTAATTAGTCTGGATATTTAATTTGAATTTTTTTGAAAATATAGAGTGCTTTAAAAAATAACGGTATATGTTGCCGATGCTAGCATAGTGCATTAGTTAAATAATAAAATCTCTTTTAAAACTTTAACATTATTTTTTAAGCACTGTGTATTTTCAAAATTTCTCAAATTGAATATCTAGACTAATTACGATAACCTGATAAAAATACTTTAAAACTTAAAGGTCTTTTGACACTCCCAAATGTGTTTTCGGCAAAGCTGATGGATACCCTTATTTGTAAAACACTCTGTTTTAAGCGTTTGGTAGTGTCAAAAGACCTTTAAGTCTTAACGTATTTTTATCAGGTTATCGTAATTAGTCTGGATATTTAATTTGAGAAATTTTAAAAATATACAGTACTTAAAAGATAACGGTTTATGTTGCTAATGCTAGCATAGTGCATTAGTTAAATAATAAAATCTCCTTTAAAACTTTAATTTTATTTTTTAAGCATTATGTATTTCCAAAATTTCTCAAATTAAATATCCAGACTAATTACGATAACCTGATAAAAATACTTTAAAACTTTAAGGTCTTTTGACACTCCCAAATATGTTTTCAGCACAGCCGAGGGATATCCTTATTTGTAAAACACTCTGTTTTAAGTATTTGGGAGTGTCAAAAGACCTTGAAGTCTCAAAGTATTTTTATCAGGTTATCATAATTAGTCCGGATATTTAATTTGAGAAATTTTGAAATTACACAGTACTTAAAAAAAAACTTTAAAGTTTTAAAGAAAATTTTCTATGCGTTACTTTAGCGTAAATAAACATGAATCAATCGCTGGAATCATGCGATTGATTCATGTTTACGGCATCTTCCATCGTTCGTATTCAGAATCGTGAGATTGATTCATGTTTGCGGCATCTTCCGTCGTTCGTGTTCGAGGGATCAATCGCACGATCTCATGGAATGAATTGCACGATTCTACGTGCAAGGGATTGATCGATCGAAGTGAAAAGAAACTGTCTGTTCAATCGATCGATTCCATGAGAACGGGCAAAAATATAATTTCTACTTAAAAATTGAAATTCCCGAGCCTATTTAATATTACATGCTACGTGGGGAAACGGCAGGGTCCACAAGGCCAAGCCATCGATACTGCAGAGACATGGATTTTATATATAAAAATGAAGTGTCTGACGTGGACAAGTTGCCTCAATTGAAGGTGCCTGTGCAACATAGATTACATGTGATTCAATTACTATTGCTGACATTAGAGAAATGAAACTTGGTTCAGATTTTTGTATTGTCTCGTTATGTACTTTAAAAATGTGGGGTATTTTAAATGCTTTTTCATAATATATGATATGCATTCATATCATTAAACAATATTTTACATCTAAAAAAAGCAATTATTTAGCATATTTATTTGTAAGCATAGATGGGCTTAATACTTATTTTGTCTTTACTCTTTATTAATTCTGATTGAACAAATCAAATAGCATGAATGGTATTGATGCAGGCCTAGGGTTAAATTTGTAAAATTCGCCAGTAGACTAGCTATGTTCAGAATATTTTGGTGAATGCTTCTTTTGAGTATCCATTTTATTGAAATGTTGAAAAAATGAGCCTTGCTTTATAGTTTAGATGGCCTTAGCATTGAAAATTTCTCATAGGGGATTCTTAGTCCTAAATGAAGCGTTTACCAAAATATTCATTCAAAGGTGTAGAGAATAAAGTACTTTACTGGAAAAAAGTTTTAACTAAATAAATAAATTGAGAGCACCGTCTTAAGTTAATTATAAAAAGTTTTTTATCTTTTATACATAAAAAATTAAAAATGATATAAATGGATTTATAGAGATGTAATGAGTTTGCATATTTAGGAGGTTCTTTTTGATAGACTATATATGCCAAAATGTATTTTCATTTGGGATAGTCGCATCAATAGATGCTAGGAGTTTCTTCACTTATCTTTATTTTTTCAAAAAATTCACATTTTAATTATGGTAAATAAGAAATATCTTAAAATATAGTTTTATTAATTATTTAATAGATCCGATTTTTATGTTACATAAAATTAATGATAAATATTATGTTTACTCCACTTCAACGAATGGGGATGTAGCTCAGATGGTAGAGCGCTCGCTTAGCATGCGAGAGGTACGGGGATCGATACCCCGCATCTCCATCTATTTCATGCTAATTTTTTTCATTAATATAAGGTGAATTTTTAGTTCTATTTTTCTATTCAATTATATTATAAAGTTGATCACTGTGAGATAATTACAATTTTTTTATTCATTTTCTAAGATATATTTTTCCTCTTTCTTATTTGATATGTAAACTTTCGAGTTTTGACTTTACGAGTAGTCTTTAATTTTTAATTATATAATTATAAGTATTATTATAAAACTTATTCCATTTATTTAATTGAGGTAAACTTTTAGAGTTATTCTTTTCCTATAATATTCTATTTTTATTTTTACTTATTCCAACCTCCTTTAAAAATGTATATTATCTTTCTCAACCCTTTCCAACCCTTTCATCTCTTTATTTTTTAGTCGAACAAGTTTCTTATCTCCTGTCTGCATAACCAACCTACTTCAAAAATAATACTTTTTCTATTAAATAAAATTTAATATTAAAAAATCAAACTGAAAATTTCTTTCTAAATCGTGCCATGTCCACGTTGGTGCGACTTCCGAAGGGAAAAAAGAGAGCAGAAAAGGAATGGCTGATATCATTGCATGGGAATGAGGGGGTCCACTTTGGTATGGCGTGAGTGGAAAAACGTGTGGGACCCTTGAGAGTAGCAGATCACTCAATTCTCTAGAATGTTCCATCTCTTACACATTTGCCTTGTAGTCTTGCACCTTTTTTCTTTTAACTTATTTGCCTTTGTCTTCTTCTCTTGAGATTCATAATGATATTTTTAATAAAAAAGAAAATTGTAATAATTTTGGATAAATCATACCGTCTTATAGACGGAACCATTCAAGATTATTTTGGAAAAGAGACTTGGGTTCACTTGAATCATTATTCAAACTTTCCTTCGCACAAAAAGAGTCACTTTTCTTAATATGTACTCGGTGTATTTAGATTAGAAGATTTATATATGTTCTAAAGACTAGTCAGATAGAACGCTAAAAAATTTAAGTGAGACATTTAGATACTTTGATTTAAAAAAAAAAGGAGATGAGAGATTTGGGTTCACATGTTGATATTTTTAATAAAAAATGAAAATTGTAATAATTTTGAATAAATCAAATTGTCATATAGACCGAAATGTTTGAGATTATTTTGGAAGAGAGATTTGGATTCACTTGGATCAAGCCTCTCTCACTATGAAAAGGGTCACTCTTCTTAATTTGTACTCGGTGTCTGCGGTTTAGAACGTTTATACATATTTCAAGAATTAATCAAGTACGACGCCTTAAAAACTCACGTGAGACATTTGAATACATTGATCTTAAAAAAGGAGAGAGATTTGGATTCACATGTTGATTGTTGAATTTTTTCATTTTCTAGAAATTACACTAAAACAAAATTGTAAATACCGACACTATTAAAGAAAATTTTCAGGGACTTCTCAGCAGATAAATTTGCACGATTAATTGCCATGACTGAAGAGGCTTTTCGAATTAAACTCAAAGAAATAAAAGAGAAGATTTTGTCATAAATGCAAGTGAATATTAAAATTAAATATGATAAATGTATGGTGCCTATTCAAGGCGTCTGCACACAGAGAAATGCGTGCTTATGGGGTCGAAGATGGTGGCCAAGTGATTTAGACATCTGGGTCACAAAGTTGAGGTCATGGTTCCGATCACAACTAACCTACCAACCACTGAAAGTGATGTAAAATTAACCCACAGCTGGAGAGTCTTCACCTCTGACTTGATTGGAGATGCGAAATCAACTCCGATGGGCCCAACTCTCCGACGTGCGCTCGTTCCATTTGTCACAGTATTTCAATGAGGCCCAGAAGACTTTGACATTGGTAGTTCATGATAAGGATAGAATAAAATTGTAATATGATTGGCCTTAACGTGAGTCGACTCGGCGAATTAGGAAATTCCTTTGCAATGGACAACCCTCCAAGAAGGCAATGTGTTTCATGAGAAGAATCCAAGTCTTGATAAACGTGAATGACAAGCAATAAGAGAGAAGAATATGGTCTTTATTGGCACAAATTATTTGCTTAAAGCTGGTGTTATTTGGCTGGGCCCTATGGGGACGACTAAATCAACATGCACCAAACTTCCAAAAAATCTCAGACCTCAAATCCCAAATCGAAGTCATGTTGGAATATCTAAACCCCTCTTGCCATGAGCATAGTTTCCTATAGAATCTTTTATCTACAAAAGTCGCTCGCGTAAGATTTATCAAATAAGATGATGATAAATTTGTTGAAAAGATACAAAACTTAAGAGAATAACGAGTCTTCACCACCTCATTTAGTTACTGTCAGGTTGACTACATAGTAAGTAACAGTAAGGTTGACTTACTTTTACATGTGGGTCATTAAAATGAGCTCTAATATCAACTATCCATGAACTTATTATTCACTATTGAATTAAATACACCATGATTTACAGTGGATTAAGAGGCTCCATAGTGCATCTCAATCCAATAAGAATTGAGTCTTTTGAGTAGCTAGTTTTACAGCCCATCATTTATCATGAATGAATGTTTAGAAGCAATAGTTTTCTTTGATCAAGAATAGGCCTTACATATAAAAATATGAAATTGACTCCGTTTTACCGTAATTCACAGTGAGGTTAATATCGTCTAATTATTTCCTCAATATATTACTCAATCAACATGCACAAAAACTCAAGTTTGACCCATAAAATAGACACTGATTGAACAAATCAACTTATATTTTCGAGTGTTCTAAATTTTGATCAATATAGAGGAATTTTAAAATAGTAAAAAGTAATAAATTTTGAAAAGTTTGAAAAAATATGAATGAATTAATTCAAAATAAATATAGATCTTTCTAATAAACTCTTTTTTTTTTAAAAAAAAAGAGCTGAACATACAGAACAATTTGTGGTGGATAGTGAATCAAAAATCTCAAAATCTCTCTCTCTATATATACATGACGTCACGTTGGAATATCTAATGCCTAGTTGCCATGAACATAAAAACTATAGTATCAGAACTTCAGAAGGATTAGAGCCTTTTGTGTTAATCAAGAAAGAGACAAGAGAGAGAGGGAGAGCTGGTGGAAATTTGACTAAGTATGGGAAGCAATTGCAGCCATGGGGTTTACCTAAAGCTCTTCTAGAAGGCCTACCTGCTCGCCACCAACTTCCTCCACCCTTTGCCTTGTCAAAATGAAAAAGGACAGCTGCTTCAATTCCATTATCCAAAGTCCCAACTTATAAAATTCATTCACGGCAGTTGATTGGCATTAGAGATTTGATGATGTGATATGTTAATTTAATTTTGATTTTGATTTATGAAATTTGTTCTTATGGTGATTCTTGAAACACAAAATCAGTCCCCTTATAATTTTGTTATGGACTCGATTGAAGACAAAATAGAAGGTTTAGCACAGTAATTTTCACTAAACAACCAATAAGAATTTGGAGTATGAAAGTGAAAAATGGACAATCAAGTCAATAAACAAATGGGCTTAATTATCTCTCTAACAATTCTTCCATTCTTTGCAAAGAATGATTCTGACATTCTAACCATCTAATCAATGGAAGACAGAAAATTATAAAGAGAAATGATCATATATCATCAACTGAGCTTTCAAACTCTCTCTGTAAATTGTCATTTGTCACATGTCCACACCTCAACTGAGTCACACTTCTTGCATCTTATTGATCACGAATCAATTAGATATGTATGATTGATTATATGTAAACGATATGGTTTGTCATCTTATAAGTATATGTTGGCATTTGCATGGGTGTGCTTGGTGTTTTATGTGGGTCAATGGGCTTGTTGTTTTATTGGGTCAATGGGCCTCAATATGTAAAATGGGGCCAATGAGTATGAGGCAGTTATAAGCTTAGCACCATTTAGTATCAGCCCATTTTCGAAAGTTGGGCTTTGTTAGTAAGCCTTTGCAAGTCTTTGTTGGGGTAGATGTTCTCAACCTAGACTCAGAACAAGAAAATGCACAACTTCATGAAATGCACCACTAATCCATAAAAAACTTATATTTAATATTTTTCTTCTTCTTCTGATTGTATGTGGTCGAGTTCAATTGTCAAATGTGGCTGTTGTGTTTGAAAATTATTAAAATTCAAAGTTATAGACATTGGGGTGTATTATCATTGTCATGTTGAATAAATTAGATACAATAGTGTATTAGGTTTGTAATTAATTTAGATTTTAGAAATTGAGGTCATGGGAAAGGGATGGTTTGAAGAGGCCTTTTAAAACAAAATGAAGGGGCGTGATTTGACCCTACTACATTCCACAAGTGTCCAATGTCACTCTTGCACTTGGGGTG
This sequence comes from Chimonanthus praecox, assembly GCA_022113865.1. Classification (NCBI taxonomy): domain Eukaryota; kingdom Viridiplantae; phylum Streptophyta; class Magnoliopsida; order Laurales; family Calycanthaceae; genus Chimonanthus; species Chimonanthus praecox. The sequence continues at coordinate 4,712,859 of CM039094.1, forward strand.
TGTGTGGATCATATCAATGCAATATTTTTCTAGGTCCATTTGGTCAATCATGTTAGGGTGTATTTGAATAAGAGCATGCAAAACCAGAAGATACTCATTTAAAATAATTGAATTATAAAATTTAGAGATTAGAGAAAAGTAAAACTCTAATTTTTTAGATTAATATGTGAGAAATTCATAAACAGTTCTACTAAAACCCTCAAGAATAAACAACTCCAAGTGCGTGCAAGGGCATTTGTGCGAGAATTGCAGAGGACAAACTACGAATAAAGGTCTGACTTAATTTAGTGATACAAGTATTCAAACTTTCAAAGGAACGAACAATGATAAGATGTGGTCAACCTCATTTTAACACATACACGTGGAGTTCACATTTTATATAAAATATTTAAATATTTTATTGAAAAAAGGAAAAAAAACTACAGTACAATAAAACAAAAGTAATTATATACAAATCCATGAAATTTACATATTTTATTAGTGTGTATATTTCCATGTTGAGATAAGAGTAATTTTCCTATCTTCGAAAATAGAGTTAAAATGTTTTTTTCCTCTCACCCTGTAACATAAAAAATTTCTCAAATATAATATGCAGACAATATCTAACATATATTTACAAAAATACCCTTTACTCAATTTTTTTTTGCTAGCGGCTCCACCTCTCAATGTATAATATTAAGTATATAACACATCTTCACAGTGTCTCCACCACAAAACAATGTACAATGCCATTAAATCTCATTACATTCATTGCATATATCAATTCAAGAGGTTATGCTGCACGTGGCTTTTGGGGTTATCATCTATTATAAGGATGTTAGAGACACAAAAGTCTTCAATGGGAATATTAGAAATAATATCTACATTAGCTTGCATTCAATTATGTTCTTTTCATCCCTTTGACATAAACCTTTTAGACATTTCTCAATTCTCTCTAGTCACTTTAAAACTCTAAATGTGGAGGCTGAAATTAGTTGAAAGGCATTAAATTAGCATGTACACAATTCTTTAAACCCATCTTACCTTTCAATTGATAGATGAAGTCCAAATATCGGTTGATATATATCATAATTTATGAAGTCGGTTTGGTCATGTATCACCAATATTGAATCGAAATATTGTTGGTATAAGATATTTTTATATTTTCATTAAAACTATTTTGTCAACTTTTATAGTCGCATATTACTGATATATCGTCGATATGATATGTATCATCGATATTCAAAACGATATTTGAACCTGGATGGTGGCACTGGATGAACCAAAGGGTGAGTCTTTTTTCCACCATACTATATTCACATATTTCTCGTTTAAACTCTAACCATAAAAAGATATATGACTTTAAATTCAAAATACAAAACCCAAAATCCAAATACTAATATTTCTTGAATAAACTTTAGAAAATACTAGCATTTAGCATAGTTGGTGGGGAAGAAAATGGGGAAATATTAGGTGAACCACATTGGGCTGGTTCATGCAAAGTAAATTTAGAGATAGGGCTTGTAAATTTATTCATGCATACGTTTACATAGACTTTTCAGTTAATAGAGCGGTTGGTGGATGATGTTTGTCAAACGAGCAATTTTCAAGGCGAGTTTGGTTTGCTTGGTTGTGTCTTAAGGGAGACGTAATTGGTTTGGTTGGGATGGGATTTTCATCCAAATGAAGGAAAATTATCATCATTAATATTTTTTCTCTGGAAAATGACCAAAATCAAAGTTGACTGCACCAGTTTTTCCGCCTTCTCTCTCACTCTCTCTCTCTCAAACCCTTTTTCGTCATTCACGTTTTGCAAAAATAAATAAATTAAAAACTATCAGTTACTGACCTGTTTTCAATTTAAGCAATTCTAATAAAAAAAAACCATGTCAAAAATTTACTATGAATGATTTAAAAGTTGCATAATATAACCCTAAATTTATACTACTCCCTCTGTCCCAATTTAATTGTCTTATATGGATTTTGAAATTGTTTCAAAATAGTTGTCTCATTTGTATTGGAATGGTATAAAGTAGGTTGAAAATAGATGAGATCACGTGGAGTGCTAGCCTTATATAGAGAGTTCCTTAAAAAAATACAAATATTTCAAATGAGACAACTAAAATAGGACGGAGAGAGTATTACTATGATGTCCATTTGTGTTATATTAATATATAAAGAATGATCATTTCTACATAAGTATGCACGGTACTGCTTCAGACACTTGTACATGAGAACCACAAATAAAGAAAAAGTCTTTATTTGAGTTTGAGACCCACAAAAAATCACTATGATCATATTAGTCAAATCATGTTTGAATAGTTGTAAAGGTTAAAAATTAAAAAATAATTTAAACTAACAAAAGTTTGGAAAACCTAAAATATGAGTTTATTAATTTAATTAAGGTGAATTTTGATTCCATCATATTAAAGAAAAGATCTTCCCAACAACTTACCATCACCTACACCTATTTGGTGGATTCTGTATCAAAATGTATATAGTGATACCTATATACATCACTGTGTGTGTAATCATTTTTAATTAATAAATATCCTTTTTTAAAACCAAAAGCTCTTAAAAGCACAGTTTTGGGGAGGGAGCCATCTCCATTTAGAATTTGAAGAATTTCAACGTAGGAAGACTGCTATGAAAGGAGATTGAGAGACCTAGGAGAATCAATTTACATAGGAGGAATCTATGCTTTGTAAGAGTTTACCCTAAGTGATCCTAGTCTACCAATACTTGACCTCTTTTCAATTTGGCGTTTAGATAAACTGTTTCCCACTAACACTTCTTAAAGTTACTAATTTCCGAGTTAGCTTTGAAATTGGCTGGATGCAATGGACGGTGCTCCAATTTTACATAAACAGAATAGTCCAGGCCATTGTTTGGAGAAAGTATTTTTCAGAAAAAAGTTGATGATGTATGCAACTCTGATCATCATTTTCTTGTTTTCACTACAAATATCTTGAACAGTATCTTAGGACAAGATATCCAACCAAAAGACTAATTTTATAGGTAGATATGCGGTCCTAACAGTTGTATCAAAGTTAGATTCTCAAGCCACATCACGTGAACTCAAGGTTCTCTAGTAGAATGAGATGGTTGGCGACGTTTTATTTGCCGAAAAGACTCATTCAAAGGAGGGATTATTGGAGTGCGAACGAAAGTTCCACATCAATTTTGAGGGGGAAAACGAATTACTTATATGAAAGTGAGTCACTCTACCTATCGAGTTAGTCTTTTAGGCTGGAATTTCAATCCTAACAATTCTAACATAATTCAATTGGACAATAATAATATTTTATATAGACATTAGATAAGTAATTGATTTATGGAAGACAATTTGATAAATTCAAGTACATATGGCTGATACACATAAATAGGATAAATAACTTTATTTTAGTTGGGTCGAACTTATCATCACTGTCATCATTATCATCAAGTCATATCTCCGTATTTAAATTGTTGAATTTTCAATTCTTCCTTTAAAAATTTATATATTTTTAGTTACCTATTGGTCATTCTGCTACCATGTCAATTTTGTCTGAACTCTGAACTCCTTCCAATTCTCTGTTCTTAGAATATATCTAATTTTATACAAATTATATTTAAACAATCTTTTAAATGACTGCTCAACTTTACCTATAGAATAAATGGAGTATTGCATTAAAAAAAAAAAAGAACACATGATCTTTCTCGAAAAGTGAGTTTAGAATAAGTTATCATCAGAGCATTATGAGGTTATTTCGTCAGAAGCCACCCAACTTTTCCCATAATTTGGATACAGTGTTAGTCGCCACCAATGTAGTTGCTATCATGTGATTATTATGAATTGAATAAGGAAAGATGCTATTTCATGGGTGCCTCTTTTGGCTTTTAGGTTCATACACATAACGAATGTTTGGCATTTTGAGTCTGAAAAATCTGAAATAATATAACCAAGTTATCAATTCTTGTAATTGTTTAAATTTATCAAAGTAAACTAAATATTGTCAATATTATATTCATAAATTTATTCATTTGATGCCAATAAATAAAGTCAATAATTGATAAAGAGCTCCATCTTAACTATCTATTTTACTTAGTTTAAGTCTAGTAGTTACATATTGTTAATTAAACTATTTTCTTTTAAATTATCATATCAAGTACGTAATTATACTTCAGTAATAAGTATGATACACTCTAAATTGAGTTGTGACTCTGCTATGTTAGCTTAGCATTGGTTTTTTTAATCCATCAAACCTATAAATATGCGATACCTCTATCATAGAAGGGCTATTAATAGCGACTATTGTTTAATGGTCATGAATTATAGTCTCAAAATGTCAAGATCACTGAAATTTAAAGGGGTGGTTTATTAGTGTGTTGACATAAATGGTGGAGATGGAATCTAACTAAAATTCAGAAAATGCCATACCAATGGATTAAAAAAGGGAAAGTTCTAAGAAAAAAAGAGCAGAATGTCATTTTTTAGGGATATATCCAAAGATCAAAAGTTAGTTGCCACATCAAGGTGGATTCTTTTTCACGTTGGGTGAAAGGACCAAAGTAGTTTGTAACGAAGGCTAGTGTAGTGATAATGCAATGGGGAAAGACAATTTATATATTAGAAATTAGAAATATCAGTCTTTTAGTTGTCGGCTCCCATATCATAGAAATAGACAATTATACTATTCTAGTGATTTTATTTTTTATTGTCCACTTTATTTCTTCATAGTGAATTATTCAAATAATTATTATGATTATTTTAAAAATTATATAATTTAAAAAAGGAAGCGATCTTCCCACCGAAATTTTGTGTAACCCAACACTGATTTTACTTTATTGGTCATTTTTTTTTTTCAAATCAGTTCGTCGAAACCTAACTGATTCGAAGGACAAAATAGATGATAAAGTAAACTTATAAGATGGTTGTCTATTAAAAATTCAATTTAAATATGATAAAAGCATCATTCCAAGCGAGATGCCATTTGTTCTAAACTTTGAAGTAATGCAACTTACTGCATTAATTGCATTGACAAAACTCTTAAAAAGGTGAAGTTTACAGCCTTCACGCAACAATGGGGTCCTTTAGAGAAGACTCGTAGGTGTAGGACTATCTAAGTAATCCAGCTGGCTTGTCGCACTTGCCATAATTAGGGCATGCTTGTTTAATTTTCATTAAGAAAATAAATAAAGTTTATTAAAAATGGTGGTGTGAACTGTGAAGTCTTTTATTAGGATATCTTTTACCTTTAATGTTTATTTACTTGTGGTAAAATGGTCATGAGAAATCATGAATAGAGGGAGGGCTCTGGCGATAAGACTAAGAATAAAATTATATTTTTAGTGGGGTGGGTGAAGGGGGACACTATAAGTTAAAGGGAATCTTTTTGAGAAAATGAAGAGACCATGCACCCTACGCTCCTACAGCCCATACTAAGTTCTGTACTTAAGATCGTATGGCAGTGAAATTATTGGACCATATCGAGTTTACATTTGCTATAAATAGTTTATAATACGACGATTTATGAGAACTACAAACAGACAAAGAAAATGATAAATGATTTTTGATATATATATATATATATATATTTGTATATAATTTGTAAGCTCTATTTAATAAAAGTAATGACTCAACATTGTAAGGTATGTATTAAAAAATTATAACATGATAACATTTTTTAAGTAAAATTCACTCTCAAAAGCTAGTCGTTGAGACTTGAGAAGAGGGTATCTTAAATGTTATATGGAGTCATTGGTTTATCAAATTAACTAATCTAAAACTTTTGTTACTTTCACATCCACCCCCACGTGCAGCTTGACTCTATAATTGCACGTGGAAACTTCATATACGTGCAGCTGTGTTCTGCGACTGTACGTAGACACTTCAGACCTGCCCTTACGTACAACTGGATTCTATGGCTGTACGCAGGACCTGCTCTAATACTATGTTAAAAAATCAAAACATGATAACATTGTTTAGGTAAAACTCACTCTTAAAAGTTAATAGTTAAGTGAAAGGTGTAATACCCTTGCCCTAGGAGGGGGGTTGTTATGAGAGGGGCATGGGTGGGAGAGAAAATGTTTCATACTGCATAAGGAGTTGAATGTGTAGTGGTTTATAAGAGGGAGGACCCCTCCGTTTTAACACAAGGCCTTTTGGGACCAACGATGAGACTTGACCCCAATGCAAAGCTGTGAGGAATTTTCAAGCCTAAAACGGACAATATTGGAGTAGAGGGACAGGTTGTTACGGAAGGTACCTCAAGTGTTGTACAGAGTCATTGATTTCTCAAATTAACAACCGTGAGACTTTTCTCAATCTTACAATATTTTTCATTCGTATCAACAATAGTTAATGTGAACTTGAAGACTTCATTTATTTTAGAAAATGCTATAAGTATTTTAGAAGTACTTCACTTTAAGTGATGTCCAACATTCTTATTGCAAATATTTTTTATGGAAAATTTATTTAAACTTTTTCTTAGATGTTAAGAAAGATAAATCCTTCATCCTTATATTAAAAAAGAACACAATATAGTCTGTGTTTCATGAATCTTCATTTTATAGACTTGGAACATGTCCTCATTCAATGACTATCGGCACTATCCTTGCTTATATTAGAAAATTTGGTTTTCCATGCATGTTGGTATATTGTACGTCGTTTACAAGTTATTTTCTTTATTTATATATATAAGAGTTATTTCTCCTTTAAGATAGAGACATGAATTAACTTCTATATTGTGAAACATGCACTATTATATTAGAAAAATGTAGGGTGTCTGATCTTAATAAAACTTAACTTTTTATTTTTTATTTATTAGTGAAATTTTAATTTAAAAATTAGATTTTTTTCATCAATAATAAAGATTTAGTGTCTCCCCTTCAAATTTCAATTAGACTTGAAATTAATTAGAACCAAGATGATTAATTACAAGTGCTAACTTTAAATTTATTGAATAAATGGCTTGAATATGATGGTATTAGTAGCGTGCGCCATCTATTTAAAGTCCATATGGGCTGAATTGGTAAAAAAAAAGTCATTGATCAATAGAAGTATTATTTAGTTTTAAAATTTTCCACACATCAACTTTTTTATCCATAAAAGTATTATTGAAATACATGAAATGAGAGCTTATTTAGTTTTTCAAAATAAATTGTTCTAACCTATGGTATGAATTTACAGTGGTCGAAAGATTTGATAAGAAGAAATTCTTCTTTTTTTTAAAAAAAAAAATTACACGTGAAAAACCACGTTATAATTTGTAAATGGCAAATTGTTCCAACTATTCATATTACATGACATTGTTGCTATTGATCTACAGTGGTCTTACTTATCAACTAAGATAGACCAGCATAGCAACACAACTCTATGACTTTGTGAAAGCTCAACATCTTTTGTCCACTTTGAAATTTAAATTTGTTGTTTAGTTGTAAAATCCATTTAAATTTGTTGTTTAGTTGTAAAATCCTTTCATTATATGACAATGAGGTTGAGCTACGCTTAGATTTCTAGTTTTCAACAATGCCATCATTTTTATTTAAAGGAGGGCCCAATGAAGACAACAAAGCATAGAGATGGAAATTGTAAATGAATAATTAAATATAAGCATTAGTTTAAGTATCTTATTTCAGATTGACTATTGAAGCCAAGTAATACAAATAGTTCGTTTTTTAAAATTGATATCATGTTATTGTTATGTACAAGTCATATCGAATAGAAAATTGATTTTCATAAATTACATTAAAATATAGTTAAGTTTGGATTAAAGATCAAAGAGTTTATGATTGAGTTAGTTTTAAAATTTAGAAATTCAAGAATTTTTTTAGTCGAATTGGATTAAGAAAAGAAAATTTTAGTCAAATTGAATTTAGAAAAGAAAATGCAAGATCTATAATCTAAAATCCAATATAATATATAATATTTTTTATATAATTACATAAAATACATTTTTAAATTTTAGTTGTCTCTCTTATGCACTTAAAAAATATTATTTTATTTTTTCATTTTACACTTATTTATTTTCAATTTTTATTTGATCAAAATTATTTTTATGAAACTTTTTATTTTAGATGTTTCATTTTTGGGATCAATCTTAATTTTTTTTGTCTACATAGTTATTAAGATTTTTTAGTAATCTATTAGAAGTACTGATTTTTTTAGTCTGTTTCTTAAATCTCATATATTTTCTCTTTTTAATTGATTTCCTAAAGACAGATATTTTATCATTTTTTTAAATTTAGGGTGAATTAATATGAACCCAACTGGACGCAGAAAGAGTTTTAAACACAAAACGAGTGCTTACTGCTTACACCTCCGCAACGGCATATGGCTCTCTCTCTCTCTCTCTCTCTCTCTCTCGATCTGATAACGAAATCATCCCCACTATCGGATCCTCACTCCATTTGCCCTCTTTTCTTTTTCTTATTCATAACAGGATTACAGAATCCGAACTGAGGAAACCATTTTCCTCTATTTTCCCTGCTTTCCTTGCAATTTCCGTTTGCTAAAAAGTAAAGGGAAGAAAAGAAAAGCGAGTGGACGATGGTCTTTGTATTTGGTCCCTCCTTTCTGCAGTCTCTATTTCGAGCTTGTCGTTTTCTGCTTTTATTCCTTCTCTGATTCTTTTCCCTGTTTTTTTTTTTAATTACTCAGTTTTCCCAGTCAGATTTAAGACTTTAAATAGTAATAAGAGAGAGAGAGAAAGAGAAGTTGGAATTGTGGAAGGCATTGTCGATCTCTCTCTCCCCCTCTGTGTCGTCTACTCGCCTTCTTTTTGCTGCTCTCAGTCTTCCACCGCGTAAAAATGTCTTTTCCAAGAGATTCCAGACGCGTTCAAAAAACTCCTATGCTCGCTTTTAAAATATATAATCCACACCTCTGTCCCACTACCGCACACACTCTCTTCTCTCGTATCGTCGTCTCTCCAGCTCCAGTGATTACTAGAATTCAGAGTCAGTAGAATAACAAGAAAGCAAGAATCGCTAGCGATTCGCTAGTGAATTACTTTATTTATTTATTATTTTAAAGAAGAAAGCGCCTTGTTATTGGCGGTGTAATAAATCTTCGTTCTCGTTTGCGGTTAGATTCAAATGAGGGGCTTTTCGAAGCGGGAGCGCCGCTGGTCGTCAGACACTGTCGATGGGCGTGCGTTTTCAGCTGGATCGTCGCCAAGGAGCGACAGCGCCACGGCGGACGGAGAGGAGTTCGTTGAGGTGACGATAGACTTTCAAGACGATGACACTATTGTTCTCCGCAGCGTCGAGCCGGCCACTGCAGTCGACTTGGATGATCTCGTCGGAGGGAGTGATTCCGCCTGTACGACCCCGGCCTCGACGTCCAGGTCGCCAACAATGCGTCGGAGTTCATCTCATCGCCTTCGTCAGTTCTCGCAGGAGCTGAAGGCGGAGGCGGTGGCGCGGGCGAAGCAGTTCTCACAGGAGCTCAAGGCCGAGCTCCGCCGCTTCTCGTGGAGCCATGGCCACGCTTCCCGGACGAGGTCATCATCGCCGGTGCCGGGATCTGGTGGTGGAGCCATCGATGCGCGCCTCGCCGCCCGCGCTCTTCGGCGTCAGCGGGCACAGTTGGACCGAACTAGATCTGGAGCTCAGAAGGCCCTCCGAAGTCTGCGATTCATCAGCAGCACTCCAGCCAATCGTGTGGATTCGTGGAACGAAATCCAAAGCAACTTCGAGAAGGTCTCCCGCGACGGTTTCCTCCACCGCTCCGATTTTGCGCAATGCATAGGTTTTCAATCTTCTCTACTCAAACGCATAGCAGTTCGGATAGCAATCGCTATTGTTCTCCTCTTTTCGTCATTTATTTATCATCATTTTACTACTTTTTTCAAAGGAATGAAAGATTCAAAGGAATTCGCTCTGGAACTTTTCGATGCATTGAGCCGGAGGCGACGGCTGAAGGTGGAGAAGATCAGCAAAGATGAGCTTCACGAGTTTTGGTTGCAGATCACAGATCAGAGCTTCGATTCTCGTCTCCAAATCTTCTTCGACATGTAAATAAAAAAAAAAAAAAATTGATCTCTTCGAATTTTTTATTTTATTTAAACTGTTTACTGATTTATTTATATATATAACTTTAGATTTACAATTAACGTTATTATTAAATTGATCAAGTAAAAATTCTTTATTAAAAATTTACAAAATTTATCTCACTCTCTAATTTAATTGATCTGATATTGAATTTAATCATTTTATAAAATTTAAAAATATATGTTTTGTTTAGAAATTAATAAATAATGAAAATAATGTCTATCATTAAGATGATAGAATTATGCTCTTATAATTATTTATAATGAATTAGTTTTAATGTTTTTATTTATTTCCGTAGGGTCGACAAGAACGAAGACGGACGAATCACGGAAGAGGAAGTGAAGGAGGTACGTTATGTCGTTTGTCTTGCCTAAACCGGTGACTTAATGACTAACTTTTTAGGTCGGCATTTTTATTTAAAAAGTGTTATTATTTAATATTAATGTTGGAGTTGAGAAATCAACCTCGATGGAGTGTGATGAGAATATAGTAATGGGTGGGTTAGACTAAATCAAGAGTATTAAGTAGTAGTAATGAACGTCTCAGATTGCGGAACACATGAAATAGGATGTCCCGACTTTTTCTCCACCCCATCACGTAAACGTTTGTAGGGATTTTATTATTGAAATGACAGGGTGTCATTATTTTAATCATAATAATAAGCTTAAAATATGTAAAGGTCGATGGGATTCGGTGAGTATAATCTTCACGTATCCAATGAATGAACCAACGACTCCATCTTGCAATTCTCGCTGGTGGTTCAAATCCCTCTCTCTCTCTCCTCCCTCTCGCTTTTCTTCTTACCTTTTATTTTATTTTTTATTTGTAAGAACATACTTTTTCTTAAATAAATAATATTTTAACTAAGAGTTTGAATATCGGTTGATACGATGATAACGGTTTTAAAATCTTATCATAACAGTCGATATGATTTGTATTGGGTGACCGATATCTTGATTACATCATATCGGCAGATATCTTGGTGGTCTTTGTTAAAAAAAAATTAAGAGAAAGAATTTTATCGACTGAAATCCGATAACATTTTTTGGACCTCTAATTCTAGTATTTAATGTAGGATTACATTAAAAAACATATAGAGAATTTTTAGGTAAATAAGGTATTCATTTTTTTAATAGAATTGAAATAGGAACTTCTTATGTATTTTACTATTTAGTAATATTTTAGAACACGTAGCTCTTATAGAAGTTCAAGTGGAGCCCACGAGCATACAAATTTAGGAGAGAAACTATTGTAATGGACCCACCGTCAATGGCCCATGATCTAACGAAAGTTGAATCGTACGTCTATTTGTTCTTTACAATGTTAAAGTCGATTAAACTATATTTAAATTAATTTTAATGATTCTACATTTGATGAATTAAAATATGCTTAGTTTAAATTTAAATTTTAAAATAATCTACAACTCTAAATTTAAGGTGATAGTCTATTAATTCACAAAATATATTATTGAAAATATTTATTCTATTATTTTTATAGCAATGTATTTTAGGTAATTACGCATTTCCCACACAAGGGAAGTTCCATCATACTCCCTCTGTTTGGAGGCTGAGGTGTGGACCTAAATGGTACCTATCGTAGAAAAACCGCGACCTGTGTATTATTTTGACAATAGATTCCAGAAGCAGGTGGCAGGTTTCATATTTTTCAAATGCACGCATACAAAGCGCACTTATTTCCTCACACTTGGAAATTGGAATATGTTGACACAGTGGGATAGATATATTCAGATTATACGCGGAATGTTTATTGATCTTTTAGAAAAATAAATATTAATATAAAAATAAATTTTGATAAATTTTCCTAAGAAAGTGGCTCCGTAGAAATTTGCTTTCTCTTCTATTTTTTTTTCTTTTCTACTAACTTGCATCAATTTCATATTTTAACTTAAAAAAAGAGTACGTTCTTTGAACATTTGAATAAATCCATTCCTATTTGCTTCATATTTTCTTGATCTTGCTTCAGAGAATTGAATATGAAGAACAATAGAACACTTTAAGAGTAGAACTGCTTGAAATGTGCAATATGATGTTTGTTTTACTGGAAGAATTTAGATTATGGGCACCATAGTTTAATTTTTTTAATTCTTACCACTAAACAGATTATCATGCTAAGTGCGTCTGCAAATAGATTGTCAAGGCTGAAAGAACAAGCTGAAGAATATGCTGCCCTCATCATGGAAGAGTTGGACCCCGAGGGGCTAGGCTACATTGAAGTAGGCATTTCTCTCCCTGGTTAATTAAGAATTTTCTCTTCATTCTGTGGTAATTTAGAACTTTTTTTCTCTAGTAAAACTAAAAATACTAATGATTATGATAAACTTTACTGTCACTGGTCATAAGTAGACGTGGCAAAGCACATACGAAATTTTCGATTCTCCCAATGCACAACATTAGAGCTTCGTAAATGGAATTTAGCTCTGGAAAATGGTGACAGGTGAATATAATGGTCAATTGACAATAAGTCTTCATTCAGGCCAAAATCACATCGTTTGAATAGTTTGACTAGTGGAAGTCTAGATCAAGATTATTTACACATTGACATATGGATGGGAAAAGAAGCTGTTTTTATTTTTTCAGGTATTTAGATATTGCTGAATTTTTTTAAATAATTAAAAACTCTTTATTATTTATGTGATAATTTAAAAATATGATACTACAAATTATCTAATATTATTGTACTAGATAATTCAATTTCCATCGGTTAACGAGTGTTGAACCACAATGACTTCAGACTGATAGCCTTTCACACGTGTTGTTGGCAAGTTGCTACTTGCTAGTGGGTTTGCTTTATATGTAACAAATCAATATTCTCAAGACTTTTTAAATATTTTTATATTGTCAAAAAATTGAGTTTTATTTCTAATTCTAGATTCTCCACAGTTATCATCTTATAAATTGTTATGAAGTCTCTTCAAAACACTCATATAAATAATCTTTATTTAATTTAATGTATTCACTTTTAAATTAGTAAATTTTTTGAATCTTATATTAAAAATAAATAATTAAATAAATTTTAAATCTATATTTAACATCTAAACATTTTTTTCACATTTTAACTTAAGGGTTACCTTCCAAATTAACGTCTTAAAGAAAAACAATATCACTTCACTAGAATTCAAAAGTTCACTTCAGCCACCATTTATTAAAAGGGTGTCGAATACACAACTTTAGGAAAACAAAAATATTCAATCATAGGTACATAGAATGGTGGTTGATCATAGCATACGGCTGGTAGATTAGGAAAATCTCAAAATAAAAATAAAAAATCTAATAGTCTATCTAAAACACTTAAATATGACGAAACTACATAAAGATAAAACTACTAGAACCAGTCCCTTAAGATATTGTTAAATATCACACTAAACTTGATTTTTAAGGTAGATGACACGAGCTGTGCATGTATCATCCATGTGGGCCCAATGCCCATTTTCGTCAAACTAACTTTTCATAAATTAATAAGGGAAAATAGAAGGTAATTCATTTGATTTTTATGCATACTTTAAAACTTTAAATACTTAGAATTCTAAATTGACTCGAAATGTTATCGAGTCAAATAACTTTATTCAAATTTTTAGGCTCAATTTAAAAAAATTCTATAAACTTTGTTGACTATAAATTTTATCAAGTGGAATTATCTTAAACAGACTTGTCTAGTTTTATTTTTTTTTAATTTAAACTATACTTTTATCCTCTACATAATTAGAATGGACTAGGTCCATATATTTGACCCGATCGCCGTTGATAAGCCTATGGGGATTAGCTGAGTAACGACTTATATTAGTGAAATATGATATAAATAAATTGTCTTACGTATTCATTGCATCCTGGCCTGATTAGGGGTAGTTATCTTATGTATTCTGTAACTTTCAGGACGTCGTTTTCTGTTTTGTTTTATACATATTATTTTGGATTTTATTATAAACTTAAAAGTATTTTTTGAAACTACATTTCATCTTTCAATTTCAACCTTTTAGAGATCTCATCATTCTTATTCTTGAATTGTTAAAAAATACTTCAAAACATCCATTTAAGGGAACATAATTATTATTAGACTGCCAAATTATAAATTTTAAAATTAAGAATTAAGACAATCATATAGATTCCAAAATTATTTAATTTATCTATTTTAATAACATTCTATCTGATATGGAATTACAAAAAAAAAAGAGAATATGAAAAAAGAGATAGGTAGAGGAGGGCGAAGCATATGTTGGTTCAGCCGGTGGTGTGGGTGTCAAGTTGAGCTAAGCTACTATAAGATAGGATAAAAGAATAAAGGGTTTGATTTTTTCAGTTCTTTTTTATTTTTTATGACAAGGTGTAGGTCTCTTGAAGTACTTGACAAATCATTTGATCATGTGTAAGTCTTTCTATCCACACTCATGAGTAATTTTATAGGAAGTGACTTTAGAATAAAATAAAAATCAAACTCAAAATCATTTAATTAAATATGATTCTCGAGACATGGTCCAGTCCACTACTTTCTTGCTAGCTCTCACTATCTCTACTTCCATGGGTGGGAACTCGTGAGTAGAAACACTATATCTCACATGATGTAAAGTGCTCAAAAGTTTGGAAACTTTAAAATCATCACATTTTGAAGATGTAAGTGATTTTGTCGAACCATATAAATCAGTTTGTGTTCTTACTTATTTTTACACGTGTGAATTTGATTGTGTGATTTGTGTGGATTTATTTTATAACATAAAGTAAAGCCCATTCAATCTACAGGCTGCGAGTTTTGCATACGCCTTCTTCTTTCTTGTCCACTCAATGTTTGGTCCCTGTGGTGGTCCAATGGCCTTTCCTATGTCTGGACTCTGGACTGGATTTTAGAAAGATGAGATTAAATCATTCAGAACGTGCAAAAGTAACTTATTAATCCTAAACAAAGATCATTGATGTATATTAAATTTATCTATAGTAAAAGGAATTTAAAAATAAGTTTTGATTATTAATTTCAATATTTAATTTTATCAACCTTAAGAAATAGTAGTAATCTGTTGTTATTATTATTTTAAAAATAAGTCTTCCACTGTAAATCTTACTATATCACTTGTCAAGAAATTGCATTAGTTATTTTAGACCGAGAGTCGGAGTTTTACATATAGCTACCCGCGGATAATGTCCGTCAATTTGTCCGGAGAAGTGGTAGAACATTGATTTGAAATTCCCTTCATTAGATAGTGCTAACTCCATCTCTATAAAAAGCAGTAGTCCCAGAGCCAAGATGAAAAGGGTTCGGATGATGAAATGTGATTAAAATTAAAATTGCTGATATTTAGATTTTCTTTTAGATGTATTTTTCAATCACATTGGCATCAACATGTAATTTAACGGGCATTCTCCCCAACAATATGAATGACTGTTCTTTTTAAATTTAGACTATATTCGATTGAAAGATTAAGTGAAAATGGAATGGAATCACCATTATATTTTTACTTATTTCATAAACAGAATATGGCCTTATTCTTTTAAATTATCAAACCTGGACAATGACGATCTCACATGAAGAAAAATAGCAATTCCTCATATTGTGAAAATGTGAAGTAACATTATATACATGTAGATATAAGTATATGTTTATTTTCTATGATTTGGTGATAAGAAAATAAATGTTTCTTTCATGGAAAAAATAAAATTATGTAAATATATGTATGTTCATAATACAAAGAAATGCCATCATTTCTAGTTTTAATAAATTACTACATTTAATTTTGTTATTTTAACTAATGGCATGTGATGGTCTATAAGAATTCACCATGTCCATAATATGATTGTGGAGTGCTCTACCACAATATTTTTTGATAGGTTATGGACATCATTGTAAAACTCAGATGATGCATTGTAAAACTCAGATGATGCGTATTGTGTCGACCCATGTGCGTTGTATATTTTACAATTATTTGGATATATGTAAGAAATTGGTTGTCATACACTCATACAGATACAAATGGATATCTTTTCCCTTCTTACAATATTGGTAAAGGTAATTGGTTTAATCGACGCCATATTAGCAGGGTTTAAGCCATGGCACATTTTGTCAATGCACAAAATCAATATGGACTTAACGCATTTAGTTTTAATTTTGTGATATATAACTTATAATGATCTCTCTTAATTTTTTTAATTGTATATACAATGAGGTCCTTTAATTTATCACTCGTCATATGTTAAAAAGAATGACCAATGGACGAAATTATGAAAGTGATACAAGAATGGGTCGCGTGAAGCCTATAAGAAAGCCCAACCATAGGACTCAAGCTTAGAGGCGTGCCAAAGCGGCCCAACCAATTGGGCCTCGTCTTGACGTTGGACCAGCAAGGGGGCAAAAACCAGGCTTTGGGCTCAATTTGTTGGACTAGTTCGGCAACCTTCCAAGAATCAGTATATGACCATGTAGGGCTTGAACCCTCTTGCAGACTTGACCATTGCATCAAGTTGAATGGTATTTTCCATCAGAAAAATTGGTGCTGCTCTCTCTTCTACTCACGCAGCTGACGTCTTGTTACATGCAGCTGTGGCAGCTGGAGACACTCCTGCTACAGAGGACACATACCTCAACTACAGCCAAGCGCTAAGCTACACGAGCCAGGCGTTGAGCCAAAATCTTCAAGGTTTAAGGAAGAGAAGCCCGATACGGAAGGTGAGTACCAAGGTACTCTACTACGTGGAGGAGAACTGGAGGCGGCTTTGGGTGTTGGGTCTCTGGATAGGAATCATGGCGGGGCTCTTCCTCTGGAAGTTCTTTCAGTACAGGAACAAGGCCGCATTTCACATTATGGGCTACTGTCTGGTCACGGCCAAGGGCGCTGCAGAGACCCTCAAATTTAATATGGCTCTGGTCCTCCTCCCTGTGTGCAGGAACACCATCACCTGGCTCCGTTCTACCCGTCTCGGCCTTCTTGTCCCTTTTGACGACAACATCAACTTCCACAAGGTAATTGTTATTCCCTAAACCAATCTATCCCTCTTCGTCTCCTTTTTGCTTTGCTTTATTGCTTTCATCCATCTCTTATTCTATATCTTGTGCCGTACACTTTTTTTTTGTTAACAAGAATATTTCCATGTTTGATGATTCATAGTTTCATGGTGACACAAAATTCGCTCCACTATGCAATGGACTGCCATCTAGTGGAGTTGCCCTAGTGTGGAAGGCTGCAAATAGTGATGTTTTTGCCATAGGGACATATTTGCTTTCCCATATCTGGGCCAAAATGCAAATGAAGTGAATGATGGCAGATGCACATTCCATGGTCTTAGTAAGCATAGTCAATGTGCCTTCTTGTGTGTCTAAGGGACATAGGGAAGCTGTGTAAGCAAAGTACGTTTAGTCTCAGGAGCTCTTAGACTAATCTAGCTCATCCAAAGACTCAACTAGTTACTCTGCTCTTTCAGTAGTGACTTTGAGGCGCACCTGCGATATACATGTGGTGGGTCGAAGAGAAAAGTAAGGGAATAAGCCAATTTGATATGAAAGTGCCATTTTAAATAAATGGCATCAATAATATTGCAATTTTGCAATTTTGTATCTTTCTAGTTGGAGTAGATATTTCCAGCAGATGATCCTTTAGGCGGACGAGTTTGCTGGCCTCGTTTGAGGAAGGGATTTTTGGGACTGCTGCGAACAAGCTCCACATTGGAAGTATCTAGGGAGATATAGGAATTTATAAAGGACTTTGGTCACTCTACCTAACAAGTTAGTCTTTTGGGCTGGATACCCAAGTCCTAACA
Organism: Chimonanthus praecox; assembly: GCA_022113865.1. Taxonomy (NCBI): domain Eukaryota; kingdom Viridiplantae; phylum Streptophyta; class Magnoliopsida; order Laurales; family Calycanthaceae; genus Chimonanthus; species Chimonanthus praecox. Next base: position 4,730,627 of record CM039094.1, read on the forward strand.
ATAAATGCAGATGTTTTGCCAATCGTTATCACTAGATCCCCATCCAACCACAATATTCTCAAAAGAATCAAAGTTTCTATTTACTTGGCTTTTAACTCTTTTTTCTTTCTTGGCAACTACCTGACGAGTTGCAGACAATTGCGGCTGCCATTGTGGTTGGGGTCATTCTCCATGCTGGAAACCACCTTGCCTGTGATTTCCCACGTCTGATGGCAGCATCAACTTCAGACTACAACCTTTTGATAGAGGACTTTGGTGCAAAGAAACCCACATATGCGGAGCTTGTCCGTGGACCTGAAGGTGTGACTGGAATTGTGATGGTGGTGTGCATGTTGATCGCCTTCACACTTGCCACCAGATGGTTTCGACGTAGTCTCGTGAAGCTCCCCAAGCCCTTTGACCGACTTACTGGCTTCAATGCGTTCTGGTATTCGCACCACCTCTTTATTGTAGTGTATGTCTTGCTGGTGATCCATGGGACATTCCTCTACCTTGTACACAGATGGTATCTTAAGACGGTAAGTCTTGGTGCTCAATGGCTGTGTACATACATAAACATGCATATATAAATTTGGTCACTTATTGGGTAATCGTAGCGTGCTATCGAATACTCAATCTTAGGGAAGTCTGCAGTAGTGAACCTCTACTTCATGGTTAAAAACTTACAGACTAATGTTGAATGTTCTTTGAAATTGCAGACATGGATGTATCTTGCGGTTCCTGTCCTTCTTTATGCAGGGGAGCGGACTCTTCGGGCTTTTAGGTCTGGTTATTACCCTGTCCGGCTTTTGAAGGTATTGAACTAACATAACATTTATGCATTCATGCATCTCATCTAAGTTTTGTTGGATTGCTTATTTTTTATTTACACTTGTCGACCTATAATACCTTATAAAATGATTTTTAAGGAATGGATATTTCTTAAATATTTACTTGAGCAATAATGGTAGATTGTGTGTTATTTTCTATTTATTTTGTAGAAAGCATACCTGTAGAGTGAAGATTAACCCTATTTTATGTCTGAGGACTTTTGACCAAATAGCACACTGTAGAATTCTGGACCTATCTCCTTCCTCTCTTTGTCCCATCTCGAGGTATTTACAGTAGAAAACTGCAGCTTATATATTTTGACTTTGAAATGTTTTGTTGCTGTCATCAACTACTTGCTTATTTCCCTTCTTTAATCCTTAACCACTTTGAACAATTTGTAACCTAAATTTCTTGTTTTCAAGGCAGATCCCTGGGAATGCTGTTTTCATCTAGTGTCTAATTCGCTTTGTATAATTTTTCAGGTGGCGATTTATCCTGGAAATGTTCTCACGCTGCAAATGTCTAAGCCTGCTGCATTCCGGTACAAGAGTGGTCAATATATGTTTGTCCAGTGCCCTGCAGTTTCTCCATTTGAATGGTAAGACCTATTTCAGTGGTCTGTTGGTCCTTAATGTACTGGGTGGGGTTGAGTTTGCCTTACCTCTGCTAACCCATTTCTTCAAGGCTGACTCATCCATATTCATAATAACTTTAAGGCTGCCAAAAGTATTTACAAAAAAGAAAAGAAAAGAAAGCATCATGATTGTTTGCAAATTAAATGGACAGAACACTGCTATATCCATGTATTTTTTTTTAACAGTATACACTGCATTATCCATGTTAAAAGGAAAATGGATTTATATGACCAATAGATTGAAAGTGACGGTTGGGGCTGAAGTTAGATCACCAAGTGATAATAAAAGTTTTAGTAGAAGACTTTCTAAATTTGATCTTCACCCCTTCATCTAGGAAAATAAAATCTCCTAGAAAAGTATATGGCAGCCGCATGTTGATTTCAACCTTGATTTGAATCTTCACACTTATTTGATCATGTGAAACATTTATAACTTTCTGTTAAAAATGCTTGTGTTTCCAAATGTGACCTAAATAGTCTTTTATTTCATTATTTCCTTTTTCGTTCACCCTCCATACTCTTATTCTGTTCTAATGGATAGTACTATTTGATCGTTCTTTTGGCAATGATTATGTACTAATAATGATGAGTTGGCCTATAAAGATGATGTTGATGTTCTAATGATATTCTTTTTTCTAAAACAAAGAGAATATTCTAATAATGAAAACATTCTTGTAACCTATGATCATGGTGATATGTAGTGTAACCTTTTTATATATAGACATGCCAGTATTTGACAAAAAACATTGACCCTGATATCAGTTGTCATACGCTCAACCATCTTGTCTTTTTTACGACACCACATTTACTTATCAAACCATATAAGCGTGACATAATGCTTTTTATGAACTCCTATCTCTGCACCTCAGGCACCCATTCTCAATTACTTCAGCTCCTGGTGATGATTACCTTAGCATCCACATTCGGCAGCTGGGTGACTGGACGCAGGAACTAAAGAGGGTTTTCTCAGAAGCCTGTGAACCTCCAGTAGCTGGTAAAAGTGGGCTTCTCAGGGCTGATGAAACAACCAAGAACAAGTATTGAGATTTACCCTTGTAGACTCCAAAAAATTAGCATTCCATTTTTTTCTTTCTTCTAGGTCATTTGAGCTACTTTTTCACATTGAATTTTCCCCTTCACAGTTTACCGAAGCTCTTAATAGATGGACCCTATGGAGCTCCTGCACAAGACTATACAAAATATGATGTTCTGTTACTCGTTGGCCTTGGAATTGGAGCCACGCCTTTCATCAGTATATTGAAAGATTTGCTCAACAACATTGTAAAAATGGAGGAGCTAGCGGTATGCTAATTCTAGTCTATCTGATTGACTTTTTGTTTATTATTCATTGCCGCTGCTTATGCATCTGGAGATTTTCTTTATTTCAATCAATCTAATAAGCCTTGAAATTATTGTGTTGCCACAGCTTAGAATCCGCTAATCCCATTTAAATGGAATTTATACTTACAACACATAACCTCACTTTATCACAATGAAAGCCAAATTCCCTTTTGCTTGATCTCCTGCTTCCTTGAATTGCGTCTTTGTCATTTTTTTTTTCCACTTTGTCCAGCAAATTATGTGTTATATCTTCAATCTATTGTCCTTTATTTCCTGGCCGATAGGAATTGCTAAGAGGCAATCCATTTTTCTTTCTGGTAATTTATTTACTTATCGCCCATAATGTTTTCATGCTTTATCTAGGATTCAAACTCTAGTTTCAGCGGGACAACAGATTGTAGCATTGGAACAAGTGACTCAAGCTCTGTCAGTAAGGTCTCACCAAAGCGAAAAAAAACATTAAAGACAACTAATGCATATTTCTACTGGGTAACGCGGGAACAGGGCTCTTTTGACTGGTTCAAAGGAGTCATGAATGAAGTTGCGGATCTGGATCATAGGGTAAATAAATTGGTTCTTAATTTTCTATTCACCATGTCAGCTTGTTTTCCTTTTACTCTTTCATCTCTGGATATGGTCAGCAGTAATTTATTGTTCATTTTTGCTCTTAGGGAGTAATTGAGATGCACAATTACTTGACTAGTGTTTACGAGGAAGGAGATGCTCGCTCGGCTCTCATTGCCATGGTCCAAGCTCTAAACCATGCAAAGAATGGCGTCGACATCGTCTCTGGCACTAGAGTAAGATTCTGGGCTCTGATACTTTAAATGTCACTTGTAATTGGCTTCTCTCTCTCTCTTCTCTCTTTTTCTATTGGATGATGAATTAATACCAGTATAAGCTTCTGTCAGTTGGGAAAATCAACTGCAAAACTATTGATTGAGAAGAGAGTCCTGATTAGCTTGAGACTCCTTGTTGTTTTGAGACTTTGATTATATAAATACTGCTATTGTAATTTTCATGGATATACAACAATAAAACTCTCTCCTCTGTAGTTTTTTCTCTTCGGGAGTTTCCACCTAAATGCTCGTCTTCATTGGGATTTATGTTTAGTACATGGTATCAGAGACATATCCCCAAGCTATTGCATGTGGACTGGGGGATCGCCTAGGCAAACAGGATAGTCGGCGATGTTCTATTTGCCGGAGAGCCTTATTTGGGGGGGGGGGGGGGAGGGCGGGCGTATTGTTTTGCATTACATATTTTTCTCTCTGGGTTAAATGGATAAAATCAAGGACCTCATGAACCTCGTGATAACATATGTCACTATCATCTATGAATTCAGCATATATTAGTGGTGCTTCTTGGTTAATCATCAACTTTTGAATGTCCGCCATGTACTTTCCATTCTAGTTTTAAATTCTCTTGTTATTTCAGGTGAGGACCCACTTTGCAAGGCCCAACTGGAAGAAAGTCTTCTCAAGAACATGTTCTAAGCATCCAAATGCGAAAATTGGTGAGTCAACGTCTCTCTCACCACCGTAAAAGAAACCCGTGGTTTTAAACTAGGTTATAGAAGCATCATCAGCCTGTTCTGAAAACTAGGTGTGGGCTGATATATTGGTCTTATACTGATACCATTGTCTGTTCTTTCTTTTATTTTAAATTAGTTAAAAATGTTAAAGAATTTCTGTAAGCACTAAATATTGTATATGTTCATTTTAATGGCTTTTACAATGTTTTCTTAATGACCAAGGTGTCAAGGTCTCTTAGAGCATCCAGAGGATATATAAGCCTCTCCCTAGCCCCACAAACTAAGTAACTCTATAGGAAGTGGTCCTTTGGGTAGGGTGAAAATCAAAATCAGGAGTTGATGGCTTTTACAATGTTTTGGATTCAATCAAACATTCGTTGTAATATCAAGGTGGTGTTTGTTAACAGAGTTAAAACTCATTTCAGGTTTGAGACTGAAACCATTATAAATCTTTGCTGATCATGGCTGAACCCCACCAATATTTTTGGGCCACATGATTCGGTTTCTGCCGAGTTTTAAAAGATTGAGAAAAATGAGGTTTATATCCATTTATTTACTGATTTTTTTTAATGGGTTTGGCTTTTGATCTTTTCATTCAGGGGTGTTCTACTGCGGTGCACCAGTTTTGGCAAAGGAACTGAGCAAGCTCTGCTATGAATACAACCAGAAGGGTAGTACGAAGTTTGAATTCCACAAAGAGCATTTCTAGGGAGAGCTGGGGTAAGTCATCCATCAACCTTGTGGGCTACCACACCCTTGTCTTCCCAACCGGGCCCCATCTCATCTATACATAAACACAACAATACGTAAAATACAATAATGTACAGAGAAAAAGGAGTATATATATACTATACGTACTTTACAGCTGATATACATCGAAGTACCCTACCAGACCCGAAAGTGGTACTGGGCGGTGAGATTCATTTGATGACGTGGCAAGATCAATGCCACGTGGAGCACAATGGTGAGAGGTTTGTGCGGGATGTGGGAAATTGCCTTGTGAGTAGAAATGGGACCCCTTCCATAATGGAAAGGTGGTAGAGCTGGCTTGGATTTGACCGGTTGGAAAGTAACGTGGCAGTGATCCCTTGGTGGCATACGAAAGATGCCAGTGATCCCTTCCATAATCGAATATCACGTTGTGGGCCCACTTTTGCTTTCAGAATACCGCTACTCAGCTTTTGACTGGGTGCTGATGTGGCAGGTGAATAAGAGGTGACATGGAATATTTATTTTAGTTTTGGTTTGTCATTCCATTTTATTCTAATTGTAAGTTGTAACTGGTAAGAGAGCACACGATGGAAGAAAGCATTCCAAATTCCAGTTGTAGTTTTGGCCTTAGACAGACACCCTTCCGGGAACAAAAGATGTAAATGTGACTTATTTACCATTTCATGGAACCATAGTGCTACTAAAGATCGAATTTTCACGTCAAGATGATTGGTGGTTTGAAATGATCAAATAGACATAGATAATTAATATATGAATAATTTTAAAATGTATTTAGAATGGTATACAATGTAATAGTAAAAAATTATTGTTTATTTCATTAATCAAGAGTTGAAAATAATAAAATAACTATTGAAGTGGACTTCTTATCATTGGCTGTGTTTCCTTCTCATCTTTCAAGAGAGTAACACTAGAAGAAGTTGATATAAGTTCAATTAAAAATAAAAGCATTAAAAAAAATATTACAATTAGACAAAGATATATCATTTTGAAAAGAATGAAGTGGAGAATTTAAATTTTAAAGGTTGCTTCCAAATAGATAAGATTAATTGTTCTGTGATAATAAAGATGATGAATGCCGTTGGATTTTTAATAACTATATGTATTATTTTATGTCTATTCTTTAGTATGTCACTAATTGGTCAAAATTAAAAAAATTAAAACGAAAAAAATTGCAAAGGAATTCATTCATATATTTTGCTTCACTAGCTTGTGGGAGATAAAGGGAGATTCAAGAAACGAGATTGTCACTCAAGAGAGTGGCAACCGGCAAAAGGATGCAACGAAAGATTTGGGAATAAATGTCCCTGTCACTTCATATTCAAAGCACTCAATTATTTTTCTGTATAATTTATTTTAAAGTAATCGATATATCAATATTTTTTTATATATATTTTAACTATCTCCTTGAGCGTTTAATATCTACTAGAAAAAAAAATTAAACAATCTGATGGCATTTGGAGTCAAAGAAGGTATGCTATGTTTTATCAATTCAAATAAAGAATTGTCTGAATTTCTCAATTTAATAAGTTTTTAAATCTGAGTTTTTAAATTATGAGTGTCACTAAATTAGGATTTTTATTTGTCATGAAGAAATAAAAAAATATGATTAAGACAAATAACTATGTAAAACCAAATGTTGGTTGAGATTAAATATATTGCGCCTTTAATTAGCTAATAAATATGGGTCAGTATGCTGGTCATATCAATTCATTTTAAGTTTCAATTTTTATCTTTTAAAAAGACATTTATCGTCATTGTATTTCAAATTTGTCAAAGCTTTATTGAACCCATTCCCTAAAAATCCAAGATTTCACAGTTTTTATGTCACCTTCCTAAAATTTGATAATATCAACTAAAATTTTAAATTTCTTTGATATTTGAAACTCAAGATATAATCCACTTTTATTGAATACCTTGCCCATACTCTACTCCTAATATAATCGATAATAATGTAATTTTTATTTAAATAAATATTAAAAATAAATTATTTTAACAAGGGTGAAACTATAAAAAACCCTATGTGGAGCCTATCCAGTGATGATCCCCATCAGTAAAAGATGTTATTTCGATCCAAAATTAAATGATGCCTATTTGATGTAGAGGATGATCTTATGCCTACTTAAATATGTTTTAAGAAATATCTATATTTGAATATATAATCCTATGAAAAACCATCATGATTGAATTAATCAAAAAAAATTTAAGTTTTTCAAGAGTTGATCAATTTAAATTATTTTTCAATCTTTAAACTTTGTAATTTTTTAAAAATTAGCTTCATTGATTTAATTAAAATATTTTTTTAAACTAAATAATTAAAGATTTCTTTTTCAATAAATCCATCAACATCTTATGCAGTAGGCTCCATATTTAAGTGTGTGAAGTAATTCACCATGTACGAATATTTAGGTGATTAATTCACATTTTATACATATAAATAATTTTTTTTTTTAATTTTACGTTCAGAAAATTCAGACACAGTCCTACAACCCTCACGGTGATCCCACATTTTATTGAAGATCATATGTATTTATATAAAAATAATTTAATTTTAATAAAAATAAAGGATTAAGATAATTCCACGACTTCAATAATCGTTATGGTACTATGCAATCATCTTTCCATGTTCATAGCAGCAAATATGGGAGTCTCCAACGTACCACACGTTCAACCTTCCTATCCATCCTCTACCATTACTTGGCCGCGTTTAAAACATGGGACAAAGAAACCTAACAATCCAACTAGTAAAAAAAGCAGTCTATTTAAGAAATGTAATGGCAAAAGGAAACATAACAATGTAAAACTTTTGGAGTTAACCCTTTTACCTAATAAGGTCATGTTTTAAACGCGGCCAAGTATGGTAGAAGAATGGAAAGGAAGGTTAAAGGTCTGGTAACTTGGAGACTACCGAACTTGCTGTCCTATCAACATGGAAAGATGATTGTATAGTACCATAAAGATTATTGAAGTCATGGAATTATCTCAATCCTTTGTTTTTTATTTAAATTAAATATTTTTTATATTTTTACATATAATCTTGAATAAAATGTTTATATGCACACCTTGGCTGAGCTAAAAGGCTCAATTACAATGACTCGTAAACGCCAAAGTGATGGAGTTCACCTGATGAACAAAAAGTATATATTCAGATATCCCATTATCTTTTATCTTGAGAGTTGTCTTATTGTAAAAAAACTAAGATTTATTGAACTATTTTGGCTTTTAAAATAGAAAAGAAATTATTGAATGAAAATATTTTAATTAATTTAATAGTGAAAAATATTAAATAAATATTATAATTCGAATTTAAAAATAATAATTTCAACCATTTAAATTCATGACTCCACGTAGGGTCCTTGTCACCAAAGCTCGTAGAAGTCATGCGATTTAACCAGGGGTAAAAAAATCGGCCGGGCCGATATCCCGGCCGATTTTTCACATCGGCCGAACTTTTTCTCTCTCCTCTCCATTTTTTTTTTTAAAAAAAAAAATTCCAAAAAAATTACAGTAAATGCAGAAAATTATGAACTTATTGAATATGTAATTTTTTAATAAAATATCGGACATTTAGATCTTCTAATATATTTTTGAAGTTACGATAGCGGGAAATTATATAAATAGTAATAAAATGGTGAAAATTACAAAGAAAAGGATATAAATGAGGAAAATTTGTAGAAATAATTTCATAATTTATTTTCTTAGTCAATGAGTGTTATTTTAAGTTAGGATATTCATAGGGTATGCCGAAAACACAGTATTTTACAAATAAGGGTATCCTTAGGGTGTGCCGAAAACACATTTAGGAAAGTCAAAAGACCTTGAAGTCTTAAATCATTTTTATCAGGTTATCGTAATTAGTCCGGATATTCAATTTAAGAAATTTTGAAAATACACAGTGCTTAAAAAATAACTTTAAAGTTTTTAAGGAGATTTTATTATTTAATACACTATGCACATTATTTTTTAAGCATCGTGTATTTTCAAAATTTCTCAAATTGAATATCCGGACTAATTACGATAACCTGATAAATATACTTTAAGACTTTAAGGTCTTTTGACACTCCTAAGTGTGTTTTCATCATACCCTAGGGATACCCTTATTTGTAAAATACGGTGTTTTAAATATTTAAGAGTGTCAAAAGACCTTTAAGTCTTAAAGTATTTTTATCAAGTTATCGTAATTAGTCCGGATATTCATTTTGAGAATTTTGAAAATACATAGTGCTTAAAAAATACCTTTAAAGTTTTAAAGGAGATTTTATTATTTAATCACTATGAATGGATACTCTAAAAATATTAGATGGTAAATATAATATTAAATTATTACAATAAGATAAATAAAAGAAAATATTATAATTTTCACTTTCTATTTAAAACAAAATTTTATTACTCTCCTTTTAAAAGTAATTTTTTGAAAAAATATTAGGTTACACACGTGAGCTTTTTATTAAGGTCACGTGAGTTACTTGTCCACTTACTAACCCTAATGCTCTTGTTTTTGATACCCTTCTTCTCTTTCCCTCTCTCTGCTAAACCCTAACCACCCCCGCTCTCTGTATTTGTCCGATCAATGAAGCAGAAAAGAAAAAAGTAAGCTGTAGCGATTTTTTTTTTTTATTTTCTCTTTCCAAAAAGATTTTTTTTTTTAAAAAAAACCAAACAACCGAATTATTAAAATTCGGCCGATATCATATCGGCCGAATTTTATTTTATACAGCCGATACTATACGTGTCAGCCGATATAAATCGGTGGTCAAAAAATCGATACAATTCGACCGATATGCAAACTATCGACCGAATTTTTAACCCCTCGATATAACTTAAGGACGGTGCACTGGTGTCCAAAAATTATAGAAATTAGTGGTATTTTGTTGACTTCAGTTGTGGAAAAGAAAAAAGTGAAAAGGATTTGGTGAAAGCTGACGTACCAGCTGACGTCTCCACGGTCCTCAATTGCTAACCTCCTCTAAATACAATTATGGAAAATGGATTCAACTCAAGAAAAGTTTAGTTGCATTTTAATAAAGGATTGGGATACCTAATCGTGCTTTGGAGTTTAAATAGCTGTAGTTCAGGAAGTGTGAAGAGTAACTCGGCCGGCCGCGTGGGCTTTCCTTTCATTTCGTTAAAAAAAAATTAGGAAATATTTTATACGGCCGAAATACTTTTCTCTCCACTCTCCATTTCCAGTCTTCCCCCTATTTCCGCAGCTGAACCTGTCTAATTTTCCGATCCAAACAAGAGAAAATGAAAGACACCATCGTGCTCTACCCATCTCCGGGCATGGGCCATTTGATTTCGATGGTGGAACTTGGGAAGCGCTTTCTCCACCTCGACGCACCTTTCTCTATCACCATCCTGATCACTCCCGTCTCCTTCAACACCGGCGCCACTGCTGCTTACATCCAACGCGTCGAATCCACTTTCCCGTCCATTTCCTTCCACCACCTTCCAGCCATCTCCATCTCCCACGACATCTCCCCTTCCCCCCACCATGAGACTCTCATCTTCCGCCTCCTCCGCGTCAACAATCCCCTCGTCCACCAAACCCTTCTCTCCATCTCCGATTCCTCCCACATCCGAGCCCTGCTCTTCGACTTCTTCTGCTACCCCGTCCTCGACATCACCGCCAACCTCAAAATCCCTGCCTACTGCTTCTTCACGTCCCCAGCTTCCTGCCTTGCCGTCTTCCTCTACCTCCCCACCCTTGACCGCCTTACGGACACAAGCTTTAAGGATCTTGGCGACACTCTTCTCGAGGTTCCCGGCCTGCCTTCTTTGCCCGCAAGTGCCATGGTACTCCCCATGCAAGACCGTGCCGACGAGGCCTACCACGGCTTCTTAGAAACCGCTATAGAACTGCCCAAGTCGAATGGAATCATCATCAACACGTTCGACGCGCTCGAGCCTCGCGCCGTCAAGACCTTAAAGAACTGGGACTGCGATATGGACGGCCCAGCTCCACTCATCTACTGCGTTGGTCCGGTCATTGCTCCGGAGAAAGGAGAGGGCGGAGCGGAGTGCCTGGAGTGGCTGGACAAGCAACCGAGTCGGAGCGTCGTTTTCTTGTGCTTCGGAAGCCTGGGGCTCTTCTCAGCGGCGCAGCTGAAGGAGATCGCTACCGGCTTGGAGAGGAGCGGGCAGAGGTTCCTGTGGGTGGTGCGTAGCCCGCCATCGGAAGACAAGAGCAAGAGATTTTTAGCTCCACCAGAACCAGACTTGGGTGCTCTGCTGCCGGAGGGCTTTCTGGAGAGGACAAAAGGAAGGGGGCTGGTGGTGAAGTCGTGGGCGCCGCAGGTGGCGGTGCTGAACCGGGAATCGGTAGGCGGTTTCGTCACTCACTGCGGGTGGAACTCGGTACTGGAATCTCTAATGGCGGGAGTGCCAATGGTTGCTTGGCCGCTCTACGCGGAGCAAAAGCTGAACCGTGTGTCTCTGGTGGAGGAGATGAAGCTGGCCATGCCACTGGATGGAGCGGAGAAAGGATGGGTGGCGGCGGAGGAGTTGGAAAAACGTGTTCGAGGGCTGATGGAATCGGAAGAAGGAAGGGCTTTGAGGGAACGGACTGTAGCATTGAAGGAGAAGGCGCTGGAGGCTCTGAGTAAGGACGGGTCGTCTGTTTCCGCGTTGAACGAGTTAGTTCAGTTGTGGATGCGAGACTGACTTTGACTTGCCAATAAGAATCGCGTTGGCCGTCAGTGATCATTTTTACTTTTACGTTTTTTTAATAAATAATGGTTGCTCTTCTATCAAAACATATAATAATTCATTTATGTCGTTTGTTTTTCTTTTTGATATTTGGAGGTTGCCATCTCAGCCACTCGAGAAAAAGAGTGTTTTGATATTTTCACCAGAGTTTTTATTAAAATGTATACCGAAAGTTTTCTTTTTCTTTTAATTTCAGTTCTGCTATTCTCTATTATTGTTCAAATACTCTTTGGATTTTTTTTTTCTTGTCTTTCATTCCATCGGTTTCTTCTATCGCATAACGGGTACTCTCTACTCTCGGCTTTCGGTGATTTGCATCGTTCAAAGGTTATGGTTTTGAGAATTGGAATGGAATTTATGAGATTCTAATGATTCCAATTCTAACAGCTTTAAAGTGTTATTTTGAAATCACAATAAGCGAATCACTTAGATTATGGTATTTAGAGATTCTAGCAAACAATTCCAAGGTTAACAGACACAACCAAGGCTATTGCATTAGTTCTTCTAAGTCCAGAATCAGCAGAATTCGCCAACTGCAGAGTTTGCAAAATTATAAATTCTGCCGGAACTTTCTACCGAACAGGATCTACGAATTCTCCCTGGAAACAGAATTCTGTAGAGCTTTTGAATGCTTATAAGGATTCTGTTTGTTTTCACTCTATTCAAATTCCAAAAGCAAGAAAAACAGAAAATCAAAATCAACTGCCAGGCTAAAACCGGTGCAGACTTCCAACATAGAGCCACTAGACACAAGAAATTATCATTTCAACTTCCAATTCAAGGAAAATTAAAATCTGCAGAAAAAGAAATCACCTGCATTTCCACAACCAGAATCACCACTCCTCCCACCGATCTAGAGATTTTCCGAGATTGCAGACCGGAACACCAGATCTTGCAATTCATCTCTGTCAGATCGTATTCAAATTTTGAAATGCATCACAGAGATCGACGATGGCAAGGCAGTTGTCATGTGATCAGGCAGAAGAGGCCATCGGAGAAGGCACACTCAAAGAGCGGAGACAGGGAGATGGAGGAAATGTTACCGATGCAGAAAGAGAGCACCGAGAGCGATGGAGACGATGGGGTTGTTCCCTGCGGTGGAAGAAACCGATATAATGAAAAAGGGCAAAAAAAAAAAAAAAAACTGAAGTGTATTTGAGCAGTAAAAGACGAGGGGTATAATCGGGAATAAAAAAATACTTCCCTGTACTTAGTAAAAACTCCGGTGAAAATATCAAAATCTGTACAAGAACATTTTTTCGGTGACTAATTGAAACACATGCTGCACAGGTGTACCACTTCCGTGAAAATTAAATTATGTTATTATAAGAGTCAAAATTAAAAGACATCTTTAAATATTATTATTAGTCTTTTCTTAAATCATTTGGACAGACGACGAGTACGAAATTCCAAAGATGGAATTTAAAAAAAATTTCATTAGGGCTTTCTCCAAAGTCCAAACGTTTCTTCTTCAAATTAGGTTGCTTCTTTTCACAAAATTCCTTTATTTTGTATCCATGACTTATTCAGGTCTAACTATTGCTTGTCTTAATAAGCCTCGCATTTGGAATCTTCACTTATCTTATTATGTGATTTGAATACTTATCGTGCAACAAAGAAGTCACTGTGTTTGTATCATAGGGAATTTGATCTATTGTTTTATTGTAAAAATACTAACTCAGTTGGACCAGGGCCCTAGAAACTCACCCGTACCAATTAGATTTAAATGGTACATAGTTCACCATTTTTACAGTTAAAACTGAAAATAATTTATCGTTTTAACTCACAGGAATTAATGGAGTAACCCATTTAATAATTGAATACACCATAGCTTATCTGAATTTGATTTATTTAATAAATAGTTTATTTCTGATTGAATTAACTCATTTAATAAATAGTTTGTATCAAATATAAATAGGGGTACAACTCTGGTAGGCTAGGTTGGATCCTAAGTCAAGTTAGACTATGGCCCAAATTGCAAATATAGGACATGGGCTCAGCATGGGCCAACGCAGGTTTAAATTATTTGAATTTGGGTCAGGTCCTTAAAAAGATAAGGTCTGTATAATCAAATACTAATTCTATCAGATCAATTAAGTTTTCAATTTATTATTCTATTTTATTTCTAATTAACTTTATACATAAATAAACTCGAAAAGAAAAAATAATCTATAAATGTCAAGATCTACTTACTCAAAATAATAAAATTATCTTCTCTCACGTTATCTTCAATGTGCATCTGTGTGGAAAGCCACATACATCGATTCATCGTTGAGGGCAATATTGTAATAAGATTGATGGGGACTCTAGGAAGGTACTTTTGAATGAGAAAAGTCACGGATTCAAAAGAGGGGAAGGAACGTGGAAGACACTCCTTTCTTCTATCTATTATGGCTGCATTTGAATGGGGGGTAAATTTTGAAGAGTTACCGTGAGCGTCAAGGGTCGAAATATCCTTCGATACATATTGTATCAGTTTTTCAGGATAGAACAATATCGACCAATACGATATGTATCTATCAGTAAAAAAAGATTATCGGCCGATATGACCGATATTCGGACACCATATTGACCGATATGCATAAAAATCAGTATTTAAAATTTATTTAAATTTTTTTTAAAAAAAAAAAACGATACGGTTTTTTACTGTTTTTTATGGTTTTTACGGTATTTCACGGTTTTTGAATATCGGAAGAGAGAGAAATGCAAATATCGGAGGAGAGAGAAACTTATCGGCTGATATTGCGGCCGATATGCATATCGGTCGAAATATCAGCCAAGCCATTTTTTGGACCCCTACTAAGTAGGGGTCACTCTTGAGTAGGAGTTACCCTTGAATTGGGATTACCCTTATCTTATTTGGTAATTACAGTGGTAAAGTAAAACCTTACTCTAAGGGTAAAAAATATTTTTTGATAACTATAAGGGTAACTTGATATATTAATATTTTTTTATTTTTTTATAAAATATAATTATTAAAAAATATTCATGAAGTAAATTCTAATAATATAACTTATAATAATATTATCTATTTTTTATAAATTATTTTTCATAATTACAATTTAATATGAACACTTGCATTTTAACATTAAAAAAATAAATAAAGAATTTTTTTGATATTATTATTTTAAATCCCAATAAATGAATAAAAAAAAAATCAACATATATCTTCATAAAAATTATAATTTTTATTTTTTATATTATATGAATTTAATAAAAATATTAATTCTCACAAAATTTTTAATATTTCAGGTTACCCCTTCTTACAGTTACCCCTACTCAAGGGTAACCCCTTCAAAATTTACCCCTCATCCATGTTGAAAATATTGACAAATTTTTAAAATAAACATTCAACAAAATAAATTGCTAATTATCCCAAAAAGAGATTACCATGAACAAACTCTTTCGAAGTTTCAAGACCCTTTCAAAATTTGGACATAATCACTCCTTAACAATAGGACATTTTAACAATTATGTTTCATAAAATTTTATTTTTATTTTTTATATTATATAAATTTAATAAAAATTATTAATTCTTATAAAATTATTATGTCAGATTATCCCTGCTTACAGTTACCCCTACTAAAGGGTAACCCCAGGTAACCCCTGTAAAATTTACCCCTAATCCAAATGCATCATGTTGAAAATTTTGACACATTTTTAAAATAAACTTCCAAGATAATAAATTGCTAATTACTCCGTAAGAGATTATGATGAACCTCAAACTCTTTCGGAGTTTCAAGACCTTATCAAAATTTCGACAGAATCACTCCTTAAAAATAGGATAGTTTGACAATTATGTTTCATAAATTTTATTTTTATTATTTACATTAGATAAATTTAATAAAAAATATTAATTCTCATAAAATTGTTAATATGTCAGTTTACCCCTACTAAAGGGTAACCCCCGTAAAATTTACTCCTCATCCAAATACATCGTGTTGAAAATGTTGACACATTTTTAAAATAAATTTAAAATAAAATAAAATTGCTAATTATTTGAAATATATTATTTTTTAATTATATATATTTTGAAAAAAATTAATTTTATAATATATAATTGATAAAAAGAGGAAGGCAAGGGTATTGTGAATACCCCAACCTCTAAAGAGGTATTCAAAAATGGGATGAGAGGGATAAATTTTAAAATTTTTACCCTCACCCCCTTTTTACCAAACGAGGGTAACAAAGGTAACGGAGGATTACCCCCATCCAAACGCAGCCTATATTTAATAAGGTCTCTCTACGTCACGAATCAATAAATTTCTACATATAGAGATTATTTATAAAAAAGTTCAAACCACGTCTTAATTTTATATACATACTTGTAAAATCATTATTTTCTTTTTTATAAAAATATCGAATTCAACCTTGAACTGATCATATGATAGAAATGTAATAAAGCTATTAAATGTTTTAATCCGGTAACTTTCATTTAATCATTCATAAGTGGATTAAATAATTTTCAAAATATAAAAAAGGACCACATAATAATACATTAATATGTAAGAAAATTAATAAATAATTTAAAATTTTAATTTCATTAAAACGACACTATTTTGAACTTTTATAGGACGGATAAAAATCGAATGCAAAGAACTTCACAACTCAATTATAGGAAATCCATCCATTAGTGATTAGTTTTAATGTTTTGGATAGCTTCACGTGTAGCAATTTCAAGTTCGAGTCAGTGACCCAACTCAATTGATCTCTAAAGAATCGACTCAGTATAAAATTATCAATCATTCATATATTTAAAAAAAATGATTCAAAATAATATAAAATTAATAAATAAAAAAAATATTTTGAACTCAACTCAACCTCAATTAAAAAATACTATTTAGATCAAGTTAAAAAATCTTAGCTATAAAAATATATTAATATATATAAAAAAATAGAGTTTTTATACAATTATGAATTTACGTCAATATGACTTCAAACTTTTTTTATTGTATCAGGTTGCCTCGTATACTCATTATCAGGGGTATAAATATCGATCGATACATATCGTATCAGCCGATATGATACGATTTTGGAACTAGTGAATATCAGCCGATATGATACGTATCGGCCGATATTCAAAATTATCGGCTGATATCGGCCTTTTTTTTAAAAAAAAAATGAAGAGAGAAAAATATCGACCGATATATCGACCGATACCGTATTTTTCTGCTGATCATATCTGTTTTATACCAAATTGCCCTTTTTGAAATAAAACAGATGTGACTTTTCCAAATTGTCCAAAAAAAATTTGATTGAGCATGCAAGACATCTTGACCCAATTTTTTTTTAAGTCATACTGATGCAAATTCATAATATTTTAAGTATTTTCGTATAAAAATCCCTTTTACAAAAATAATGAACTCACCGTTTATATATTTTTAATTAAATATATTTTATCTGATTTATTCATAATTCAATAATTTTATAAAATCTAAAATAATATGTATCTTTATATTTTAAAATTAAATTTCTACAAATGCCAAACAGTATAATTTAAAGTCATTCAAAAATAACAACGCATGATCATTTCTTAAAAAACATAATTATATAAACCACATTTACGATCTCCAATGAATCATTATATGAGCAAAATGTCAATTGTAATATTCTACTGAAATATTTAATATTCTAAATATATTAAAATTAATCATTACTGACTACTAGATTAAAAATCACGAAGCTGCCTCTTCTTCTTCTCAAAAAGTATTTATACACCTGGTACTCAATAGTTTTCCCGCTTCACTCTCCACTTTCCAGTCCCCACCGACTCCTGAAGTTGAAATTCTGTCTAGTTTTCCCTGCCAAACAGGAGAAAATGAAAGACACCATCGTTCTATACCCATCTCCGGCAATGGGCCATTTGATTTCCATGGTTGAGCTTGGAAAGCGCTTCCTTCACCTCGACGTACCATTCTCCATAACCATCATCATTACTCCCGCCTCCTTCAACACTGGGGCCACTGTTGCGTACGTCCAACGAGTCGAATCTACGTTCCCGTCCATCACCTTCCACCACCTGCCGGCCATTTCCATCTCCCACGACACCTCTCCCTCTCCCCACCACGAGACTCTCATGTTCCGCCTCCTCCACCTTAACAACCCCCTCGTCCACCAATCCCTCCTCTCCATCTCCCGTTCCTCCCGCATCCGAGCCCTCATCTACGACGTTTTCTGCTACCCCGTTCTGGACGTGACTGGCCA
Organism: Chimonanthus praecox; assembly: GCA_022113865.1. NCBI lineage: Eukaryota > Viridiplantae > Streptophyta > Magnoliopsida > Laurales > Calycanthaceae > Chimonanthus > Chimonanthus praecox. Next base: position 4,748,587 of record CM039094.1, read on the forward strand.
GCTCAACATCCCCGCCTACTGCTTCTTCACCTCCCCAGCTTCCTGCCTCGCTTTCTTCTTTTACTTTCCGACCCTCCATCACCTCACGGACGTCAGCTTCAAGGATCTTGGCGACAACATTCTCGAGGTTCCCGGCCTGCCTCCCATCCCCGCTAGCGCCATGATACTCCCCATGCTCGACCGGGCCGACGAGGCCTACCGCTACTTCTTAGAAAGTTTTAGAAAGCTGTCCAAGCCGAATGGAATTATCATCAACACATTCGACGCACTAGATCCTCGTGCGCTCAAGGCCATAAAAAACGGGGATTGCGTTACCGACGGCCCATCTCCACCCATCTACTGCGTCGGTCCGGTGATCGCTCCGGATAAAGGAGAGGGCGGAGCGGAGTGTCTGGAATGGCTGGACAAGCAACCGAGTCGGAGCGTCATTTTCTTGTGCTTCGGCAGCCTGGGGCTCTTCTCTGCGGCGCAGCTGAAGGAGATTGCTACCGGGTTGGAGAGGAGCGGACAGAGGTTCTTGTGGGTGGTGCGCAGCCCTCCATCAGAAGACAAGAGCAGGAGATTTTTAGCTCCACTGGAGCAGGACTTGGATGCTCTGCTGCCGGCCGGGTTTCTCGAGAGGACGCAAGGAAGGGGGTTGGTGGTGAAGTCGTGGGCTCCGCAGGTGGCCGTGCTGAACCGGGAATCGGTGGGCGGGTTCGTGACTCACTGCGGGTGGAACTCGGTTCTGGAATCGCTGCTGGCGGGAGTGCCCATGGTTGCTTGGCCGCTGTACGCGGAGCAGAAGCTGAACCGTGTTTCGCTGGTGGAAGAGATGAAGCTAGCCATGCCACTTGAGGGAGTGGAGAAAGGGTGGGTTGCGGCAGAGGAGGTGGAGAAACGCGTCCGATTGCTGATGGAATCGGAGGAAGGAAAGGCTCTCAGAGAATGGACGGCATCGATGAAGGAGAAGGCAGTGGAAGCGCTGAGTAAGAGCGGGTCATCTGGTTCCGCGTTGAACGAGTTGGCTCAGTTGTGGATGAGAGATTGACTTTGATTGTCGCTTTCAGCGGTTGGTCGTCATTTTTCGTTTTATCTTTTTTTTTTTTGATCTTTGTTCTTTTCCTTTATAGTTTTATGGAAAGTATTAAACAAATCCCTGTGACTCTTAATATGGATGGGAAGTGATTTGTGCACCCCCATTTTATCTATGGTGCACTCCTACAAATTTTTTTTCCCAATTTTGCCCTCTATCCACCTTTTCTCCATTTCCATCATTTTTTAAGTGGGGGGCAAAATTGAAAAAAACAAGTGAACGAGTGCACCATAGGTAAAATAGGGGGGTGCACAAATCATTTCCAATATAGATTGGTGTTTGTCGTATCAATCCATAATTTTAAAACATTTTATGAAGTGACTAATGGGTCCCATCATATTTTAAAATATTTTAATCAAAGTGATCCACGACTTAATGAGACCCAATAGTTCACTTCATACCATGTTTCAAAAATCTGTTATCTAAGTATAGTTGTAATTTTATATTCCGTGAATCCGATCTTCTTAGTGGTATAATGTTAGACAATTTATAATATCAAAATAATTCAATAGAAATATATAATAATTCATTATTGTAATTTTTTTCTCATATATATTTTTTTTAACGATGGGTAAGATTCAATCAAAAGCAGAAAAAAATCTCGAAAAATATACAAAAATGAGCTCTGAAATTGAGTCAAAAGAAACCCACAGCCCAGGTCACGAGGATAATCATGAAAGGATAAAAAAATAAATCTATAATTCAGTAAAAACTCCCGAATCAAAATAAGACAAAACGGGAGTAGTTAATGTGTCAGATCAAGATTTGAGATACGTTAAATTTCTTTTGCTAATAACGTACAAATGCTTGATGCTGAGGTGAGTAAGCAGCTCAATCACGGCATAGACATAGGTCTTGATGCTCCAATGACAGGAAGGGTAAGTAAGGGCCGAAAGAGACTCACGATCACAAAGACAAAAGGATCATGTCAATAGTCACGTGAGAACTTTTGCTGTAGCAAATACAGAACTTCATGGTACACTGTCATAAAAATTAAAAATTTCAATTTCATATATATATATATATATATATATATATATATATAAATGAGGAGACACTTTACATCTCTCTTAAATCTTAACTATCTGCTTATTAGAGAGTTGTGATTTACAATTATTTTGACTGACAAAAAGAATAAAATTTGTCTAAGAAATGATTAAAAATAAAAGAATAGAATCTAATATGAGATTTGATTTAGTTTAAATGTGTTATATTATTATTTAAAAATAGAAAGAAATTGTAATATTTAACTAAAAAATAGAGAAAATATTTTGTTATTAAATTTGATGATTTTGAAAAATAAGATTAGTTAATTTGTTATATTCTAGTCTTTTGTTAAATAATTTGGAGAGGAGAATATGAAAATTAGTTAATTTGTAGGTAGCTTTCTTTCTGTACTGTGTCATCTTTGAAAAAGTTGTTTTAATAAGTGAGTAAACGTCCACAACATTAGGAGAAGACTCAACCGAAGCTTTTGGAGAAATAAAAGAGTGAGGTTGACACCTTTTTATCTTCATCACCTTTTTGAAGTGTACATTTGTGCCTTTAACAAGTTCAAAATATTTATTCATTTTTGAGATATCTTATTAAAAAATTATTTTATTCTTTTACTTTAATCTTAATCTTTAAAAATTATTATTTTTATCATATTAATTAGAAACTAACATTTATTTTTATATTTAGTACATAATTTTTTTCAAGTTGAATGTCTATTTGAAGCTTATAAAATTTGAATCCATAATATTTAAATTACAATAATAAATTCTTACCAAATGTACTACAATGTAAGGAGTTGCAATAGAAGTAGAAAGGAGTAAAAAAGGAGGCCAACTCTTTTTATTTAAAAAGGAAAATCTCTTTCCGGATTCTTTTATGTCTAGTTTTAAATTATTAAATACGAATGATTTAGATGAAAATTAAATAAATATTTATATTTAGAGAGTACAGATGAAATTTTAAAGATTTTAGATCAACTTTGACTCTAAAGATTAAGTAGTTGAAAATTTTAGTTTTAGATTATTTTCTTAGAAAAAAATCTTTTAATTCGTTATTATTATTAAATAATCTTTTAATAGTTAAATTTAATACAAAAAAGAAATTTTATGCTGATCACAGGCACACGTACACGCTCGCACCCGCATACGTTGAACTCAGGTTAAGTTTTTCAGCTGTGGTGTTTGCCAGGCTTTCTCTGCAAATGCATCATCCGTGATTATGTATAATTGAACGGACAAGTCACAAGTCAAGAAGAATGGGGACATTCTAAGCTTGCTCTTTCTTTCAAAACTCTCTTACCTACAAAAGGACAAAGTACATAAATGGGCAGATACGTGCTTAAGTTTGAACTTTCTCCAGTTTACACTTGACCCACTAGTAGCCATAAAATTTATCATGATCCTAAACAACAGTTATTTAAATCTCAGTTGATACGTGTCGTATCAGTTGTTATTTAAGATATTGAATGATATATTTCAAATTTTATAGTGAAATTTATACCCCTGATCTTAAATATAAAAATTTCTTAATCGACTCTCACACTAACGAGTTGACAACATTACACATAATATGTAACTTGTTTTAAATTAAAACTTTTAATACAGTCTGCATCCACCATCAAATTTCAAAATTTAAAATATTATCTTTGTAAATGAGTTGGCACGGGGGCAGTCTCAATCAGGGGTTGAAATATCGGCCGATACATATCATATCGGCCGATATGTATCTATTTTTCAGAGTCGAATGATATCGGCCGATACGATATGTATCGGTCAATAAAAAAGGTTATCGGCCGATATGACTGATATTCGGACCGAATATCGGTCACCATATCGGCCGATATGCATAAAAATCGATATTTAAGATTTTTTTGATTTTTTTTTTCAGCCGATATGACTGATATTCGGACCGAATATCGGTCACCATATCGGCCGATATGCATAAAAATCGATATTTAAGATTTTTTTGATTTTTTTTTTAAAAAAAACAAAAACCAATACGGTTTTTTACGGATTTTTATGGTTTTTCACCGTTTTAAATATCGGAGGAGAGAAAAATGTCAGAAAATGAAAAAATCAGATAAAAGAGAAAATTATCAGCTAATATACATATCGGCCGATATTTATATATCGACCGAAGCGTGGACCCAGGTCTCAGTAAAGGAATTCTCCACGCAATTAAGATCCCAACCTAATGGAACTTTTCTTGCTTAATTTCATGTGAAAAGAAAGGGCAAAAGACGACAGCGGAAGTGGGGAACAATAATTGCATAGAGAAGTAGGATAAGGATTACTTGCATCCTACTTGCGTCCTCACATTATTCATTGTGTCCTTACTACCAACAAATGCATGATATCATGTCATGCACATCCATACGTTGTTGGATAGAATTTTACCATTTATGCATGATACAAATTCGTTTATTTAAATGAGTATAAATTAAAAAAAAAAACCTATCCATTTATAAATGAGTTTTATTTAGGTCTACCCATTTAATGGTTGATTTTTTACCGTGTTCAGGTCAGATTTGACAAGTCTAGGTAAAAAGTAAAGATTAGACCTGTGAAAAAGGATTTAAAAAAGGATTGATGAATTAGAATGATTTAGCAAAACTTATAGCTATAAAAAAATAGAGAAAATTTATAAGAAGATAATTGAAAATAGAAAAAAATTGAGATTAGATTTAATGAATTAGAAGAGTGTGAGGCAGTAGTCAGAAGGGCAGCTTTTCCCGGCCTAATGTTTTCCTAAGAGGATGTCGTGTGCAGTTTCTACATGCACTCGGAGAGAAAAAAAAATGAAATTAGATTGATAAATGAATCGATCCAGTAATATAAAGGATAGAGGTAGACCACGTATCCAACTTTTTGAATACTTTTTATTATCAAAGTGTTTATAGATGATCTAACTAATTTTTAAGATATGTGCAAGTCTAGACATTGAGTAACTCTATAGAAAGTGATTTTTTATAGTAGAATGAGAATCAGACTCAGAACTTTTGCTATCTGAAATGAGTTCATGATCATCACAAATTCAACTTCTTGACTACTTGTAAATTACAATTATACAGTTGAGCCTCTAACCAAGACCTAAAATTGGATATGACAAACTCACTTAAATATCTTCAGCCTATTTACTTAGTTTGATCCATTGTGGTTTTGGGCCCGCTCTACTGCCAACCATTTAAAGTTTAAACTAGATTCAGACCACGTCCACGTGGGACCAAGGGCCTTGCTGGATCCAGACTAATTATGAGTAGCATTCAACGCCAAAACGGGTATTTATGTTATTTTTGTAAAAATAAAAAGCATTATCATCATCATCAACATTAATCATTTTTATAATATTGAGAGTGTGGAAGATTAGTTAAATCCAATTTTGGAGCCCTTAATGGGCTGATAAACGTGAGCTGATATTTTGGTCACAGCAGCCCATTTTCAGTCACTCTTGTTTTATTTTTCATTTTGGTAATGATGGTTTCTAGTGATAATTCTCAAGATGTCTGCATAGAACCCTTAGTATTATGAAAATATTAGTTGGAAACATGCGATTTGTGAAAATAATATTGTTCAGAATTTTGTAGAGAATAATTTTCTTAATTCACAATTTTATTTTTATAATTTTTTCTATTTTTGATTACTAATATAAAGAATCTCGATTGTATCCTTTAAAATTATCAAATTTAATCATAAAATTCTTTTTTTTTAAGTCAATTATTCTGAATACATGAATTACACACAAGCCTAGTGTATGAGGTAAATCCAGGAAGGGTCAAACTAAAGACATTTAATCTAATCCTAAAAGCTTCGTATTAAATTTTGGTTTTACTTCATCTTTATTGTTCATTCTTTTTATGTGATTTACAATTAATTAAAGGGGAATGACATACATACCCTCTTTTCTTTTCATTATACGCTCCTTACATTTTTTTACATTTTTACCCCTACCTAGATTTGCTTCCCACCGTAGCTTCTCTCTCCTTTTACTAATTTTTCTCCTATCCTTCTCAGCCGCAGCAACTCCACTTTCCACGGCGTCTTTCCTCTTTTTACTCTTACACGAGAGGAATTTCAATCGTCATTCATCTTCCCACATCGCTTAAGCCCTTCAACAAAAAATTACCCGTGTAGCAGACATCGCTTAACTGTAATTTTCAAATTCACACTTAAAAGAGATCCCTCTTGGATCTTTTTACTATAATAGAAGAAATGGATAAAAGGGAATTCTTCTGGGGTAGAGCGATCCAGTTGCCGCCAGTGCCATGTTGTTCAATGTAGGCCTTGAGCTTGGCATCTTCTTCAGGTGACTATGGACCTTTCTTAACTTTGCTTTGTGGCAGCAAGGTGCTCTTCCCATGGTTAGTTTGTATTAAAAGTAAGGGAGGTATTGAAAATGGCAGACGCGGAGGGTGGTGCTCTTCTCATTGTCTCTCTTAGGCTAGAATCATTCATGCATCAGCAACCGGACTTGCCACTCCGTTTTGCTCTCCGGACGAGGTACTTTCTCGCTTCAATCTTCCTTCTCCTCTTCATTTTACTGGAGTTTTAAATTTCTGAGAAGAATACCATGGAAATATCTAATATGTTGGCTGATATAGATCATACCAATTCAGCTTCAGAGTCCCAAAATATCAGCAGATTCATCTCTTTTTAGGACATGTGATGATATGGCCAAAATTTTGAAAATTTTCTGTCAGTAACTCCAATGTATCTGCCAGATATAGATCATATCAGCTCAGCTTCAGATCGAATTTGACGTTTCAGATTTCAGTAGTTATTTGAAACTCAGCTAATTATTCATCTCTTTTGAGGGAGGATATGTGAAGATTATGATTTATTCGCATTTATCCAAATCTTTTGCTGTCTGTGGTTTTGTACACCATATGTGGAGAATTACCCAATGCTTGTTCCTTTTCTTAGACTTTTACTTTTAGAAAATTTTAAAATGGAACAGAATTTACAATAAATTGGTGCAACCAAGCAGTGCCAGTTATGAGATGCCTGAACTTTTAGAGACCTTAGGCAAAATAGTAAGAAGGGCCTCTACTGCAGTTAGTATCTTTTTTTTTTTAGTATCCTTTTTTTTTTGTCCTGACGTACCCTGAAATTTAAGGAGCCCTAATGCAACAACCTAAGCCGCCTACCGACCCTACAACCAAGCAATGATATCAAGGAGGAACTAAATTGCACCAAGAAGAGAGAGCTACTTCCTATTCCATGTTTCCCTATCCATCTTTGTAGCAATAGTATTAAGATCTATGATGATCAAGACATGACAAGAATTCTGGAATGGAAGGTGGAAGGTTGAAATTCCTCTAGTGTAAGAAGAAAAATAGGAAAGACGCCGTGGAAAGTGAAGTTGATGCGGCTGAGAAGTAGAGGAGAAAAATTAGGAAAGGGAGAGCAACGGTGGGAAGGAACTCCAGGCAGGGGTAAAAATGGAAGGAAAATTAAGAGGTGTATAATGAAAAAAAGGGTTTCTATATCATTACCCTTAATTAAATAAAAGAAGAAATTACCTATACATGCATGTACTACCACATTATTACAACTTTACAAGTTAGTAACATAAAATGAAAAACGCGTGAACTTCATTGAGAAACCATGTCTAATTTTAGCAATATTCTTGATATTATTGAAGATTTTTTTTGGAATTTTTCATCCATTTTTAACTCCCTCATAAATATTGTTGTGTGATTTCAATCAAACTTGTAAATAAACATAGAGATGTCAAGTTTTACTTTATTAATTTGTAAATTTTGCCAATAATTCGAGAGTTTTAATTTGAACACCGATGTTTTAATTAATACCAGCTCATAAGAAAATGAATTTTTCCTTTTTTTTTTTTTTTTTTAAATTTTACCCTTTCATAATCATTTCCCAACAATCATTTTTCACACACTAATTTTCTAGAGAATCATCGTGGAATGATAAAATTAGGAAAAATAAAAAAATCTATTTTCTCACTAAATATAAAAAAGATCAGTGTGCAGATCAAAACCAATTCAATCCATTTGTCAAGATAATGGAGCACAATAATCCTCAGTAATTTTAGCTACAACGCTCTGTTGAGTGATGGAAACATCGACGTTTATTCTTCTTATAAGGGCGAAATTGTTGTTGTACTATTTTTTTTACTCTTTACTATTTAAATTTACAGTTCCACTGAATTCTTATAGAAAATTATTTCAATCTTATGGTGCGATCTTAATTTTTAAGAATATTATTTTAAACATACAAATTATATTTGTTTTCTTTTTCCATGAATTTCAATAAAAGTTAATAGATATCAAACTAACTTCTTTATTTTTCCTTTATATTTTTTCTATCTTTATGGTTTTAGAGCAAAATATTAACTTCTATTCTGATTTTTGGTCCAATTAACATGAATGACATGGTATTTCAGACTTACATTTTTTTTCCATTCGAGCTGATATATCAAGTCATTTTGGAAATTTTGGTCTAATTTATAAATTTTAATCAAATTTTATATCAATTTAAGTAAAATATCAACCAATAGCTCTGAGTATCTTGCAGTGTTATCAGAATCGAACTGGGCCGCGGTCGAACTGAAAAGAGTAAAAGCTACTGGTTGCCTCAATTGGTACATCTGATTAGATATCTTATCGGCCGACATTTTATTCTTAGGGTTTAAATATCGCATATTGAGATATCGGCAATATCAGATCTCAGTAATATTATTTTCTCTCCTCCATTTTTTTTCAAATCTCAACCGAACTTTTTTTGAATTAAAAATAAAAAAGCAGAAAAGCACTCCTTTTTAAAAAATAAAATATCGACCGATATGGCCAAATATCGGCCATATATCGGTGGCACGAAACACCAATATTTCATTTTTTAAAAATTACTTTTCTGGACCGATAAATATCGCCGATATCATAACCGTACGGTCGATATGTATCGTATCAACCAATACATATCGACATGAAAAACCAATATGTATTGGCAAATATGATACAGATCGGCCAATATTAATACCTATGCTGATAAGTCATGTTAGAGTCTTTTTTATAATAAATTAGATAAATAAATAAATCATTATAATGAATTACCAAATTGTAAAAAAAAAAAAAAAAAAAATTAAATGAATTAGCCTTTTATTTTCAAAATAAAAATAAATTATGCAATAGATACTTTTACATCACGACGGTCGAATGATAAAGAGTTAAAGACGTTGCAAATGAACATCGGTTAAATTTGAATTTAAATGATGGAAAATTTAATATTTTAGTAATTTAAATTTATCATGTTTTGGCCGCACACGGAGTCCGTCCACTCGAGCGGCCCGTCTGTCGTAGCTTCGTGTAGTTTTCCCCCTCAGCGTCGATCCTTTCCAATTTTCCATATGCGTGTGGAAAGGAGTGGATGATGATGACCTCCCATAGTTTTCAAATCAACAGTCAATGGTCAATTCTTAGCAAAACGCGTTTTTTTAACTCTTTTAGAAGTTAAATCATTAATAAAACAAAATATTAACGAGATAATTCCAGATTAAGAACATGATAACAACTTATATCCTGAGAAATGAAATGGATAGAGTCCCACAACAACAACATTAACTCCCATCCTCTCTCGGTTCATTTCTCACAGAAATTCATCCTTGGGAAACCATGGCTGAAAAAGAGCAGGTAAAACCCCTCGCCCCGGCCGCCGATGGGCTGAGCAGCGACGAAGAAGAAGTAAAATGGCAATCACCGAGAAAGCTCCACAAGAGGCGTTGCATCATCTGTTGCGGCTGTTCCACAGCAATTTTTCTACTACTTGCCATAGTAGTCCTTGTTCTGGTGCTTACAGTGTTCAGGATAAAAGACCCAATAATGACGATGAAATCTGTTAGACTGGACGGAATGAACATCGGCTCTAATCCCTCTGCCCTCAACATGACGTTGACGGCTGGTGTCTCTGTTAAGAACCCGAATGTGGCGTCTTTCAAGTTCGGCGACGGCATGGCCCATGTTTCATATAAAGAGAAGATCATAGGAGAGGGCCGGATTCCGGCAGGGAGGGCCTTGGCCAGGCGCACATTGCTGATGAACGTTACGGTTGTCGTGATCATTGACCAGATTTTTGGAGACTCGGATATAGTCAAAGATGCAATCTCCGGCAACGTTACGGTAAATAGCTACACAAAGCTTGGTGGGAAAGTGAATTTATTGAATATTTTCAAGAAACGGGCTGTGGTGGAGATGAACTGCACCATAACCATGTCTGCGGTGAATCAGAGCATCGTTGATCAGAAGTGTAAAGAAAGTGTTAAGCTCTGAGGTGTCTATTTTTAAACTTTCTTTCGATGAGCAGCGCTGATTGTAGAAGAAATTAAAACAAGAAGATGGGTTTTAGTCTTTAGAGTAAGAGAAATACAAAGCTTATACTGTGATCTGTAAATTCAAGGATTGTAGGTAAGTTCAATGCACACGAGACTGATTTGAACTGTTAGCTATTGTTTGTATAATGATCTCTAAAGGAAAAGAAATCATCTCATCTTGTAAAAGGGAGCTCCTTCTAGCCTTTTGCACTCATTATCTGATTTGGTTTTTTTTTTTCGTGTGTTAAATCATAGAGATCACGTCCGAGGAAGCATATATACAATCATAAGATAAGAACAATTTTACTATATTTAATAATAGCACAACAGTATTTTATTATTTTCATAAGAATCCCTATAACAATTATTATAAAATTAAAAAAATACCATCATCACACTCTAATTTTTTTGAAAATAGATAAATTATATCGTCTAAAATTGGTGTGAACACTTTAGCTAAGGTCAAGACCAAGATCAACACGTGAATGGTAAGTTCTAGATTGCCAACATGAAAATAAGCACAAATCAGTCAATTGGATTGACTATGGAAGGTACTGGGAGTTGTCAATTGAGCTAGAAGCCTAGAAACCTAGAATTCTAGGCCCTGGGCCGAGACTATAGCGAATTTCAGGTCCAGAAACTAAGTAGGCTGGATCTGGGCCAAGTCTACCTATAGGCTTGATTAGAAGGCTGGCCCGAGCCTAATGTGATTAACACAAATATTTCGGGTATATTAACTAAATGGGTTGGGCCAGCTTGCATATCTGACACTTGAGTTAGATCAGGGCCATTAGTCCAATTAATTTGAATTCCTGAGCTGCACACGTTTTGACTCGGTAACTTGATGGATGGATGGGATAGTCGAATTACAATGTGAACAAGTCCAAGTTCGAGTTGTCTAATTCGACCACACCTTATTTTGGTGTGAAAGCTGTAGAGTGACTTAATGTGTTTTTAATAGGCTGCGCTTGACCCTGGTAATTGATAAATGGATCCGACATAAGTATAAATACATGGGCCATTTCAATTTGCGTTCACCTAGACCTATTGTGGGCCCAGCCTATCTCTCTCCTAACTAATCTGACTAGTTATTAATTACAATTACACTACATGTACACATGCTCATACCTAAGTGGCTTAGAGAGATTACATCTTGCTATTATGGGCCTCTTGCTTATTTTACAGGCTGTCTAGGGTCTTATAATTTAAATTAATTTACTATTTTATTAAATTAGTTTAAATATTTTTTTAAGAGTTTAAAATTTACCAATGGACCGTTGCATTAGGTGTATTTTTTTTTAATTAAAAGAAGAATTTTCAATGAAAACGGTTTTTTGCACAAAATTTAGGTAATTTTTTTTAATAAAGTAGTTTTTAAGCTCACTCTTAATTTGATGAGATTTTAAATAATAATATGCACTGATACGTGTGTAAAAATAGATTTTCCCCATCTGCATGGGTAGTTGAATTCGCTTGTATTTTTGGTGTTAGAACATAGGTCTTGGATTTGACTTCTCACGGCCTAATATGATACACACGATGAATTCACTTATGTATAGAGATTAAGCTCACCACCAATATAGAGTAGAAATATTTTACAATAAATTTTTAAAATAAATTCTACATAAAAGGGTCATTTTCAAGAAAAATACTTTCCTATAATAGCATACTTTCCTAAAGAGGCAAAGAAAAAAAAATTAAGATCTAAATATTTTCTTTTAGCACAGGAAATGATGAACATGTTCAACTTCAATGTAGCTATGAATGAATGGTTCAATCAGATGAAAGTTCTTCACTAATTAGTTAGTCCAGAGGGCCCCATCTCAAATGCCATGCCATCCACGTGTGGACCCCACACGTTGAAAGCTTCACCTCCACAGTAAGGTGACTAAAACGGGAAGGTTGCAAGGACGATTGAAGGCCAAATTTCATGCAGATTCTCTGCAGATTTTGGAGATGATTTGAGTAAGGTAAGGAATGGAAAAATAAATAAAATAAATAAAGAAAGAAGATCCTGCTGGCCGAATGAAAGAATTGAGAAAAAAATAAGGAAGAAGATGCCCCACACGGCTTCATTTCTACCCAGCGACTCCATCATTGGAGCAGAGCAGCAGAGAATAAAAAGGAGATGAAGATGCCCAACCTTGACCGTGTAATGAGAATGGAAGGAGGTAAGATTAGTGATGGTGCAAATCTTGTAAAATCAGTAAATAACCGTGTGAAGAGATTAAGAAAGAAAGTGGGACTGGTAAGTAGGTGCTGCCGTGCTGGCATGATGTGTGTAGGCCCAAATGAGTGAATAAAGTAAATAAAGAAGAGACAGCCTAACGCCCTAATTGATCGAGTATGATATTTTATGATTTTAGTTTCTTTTTCTTTTATTGAAATAAAGGCCTATAAATATGTGGTGAAGTTTTGTAATTAGATAAATTCGAATTATTATTGAATTTGAAGGAAGAGCTGAGGCTTTCTTTTATTTATCTTTTCTCACGTCAGTGAGTTGATGCCTTTTGATTTTAATTAGATTATTTAGAATTATTTTTGCATTATTGAATTTGATTTCAATTAGTATTTTCCAATATTTTAATTAAAATTAAATTCCACAATCCAAATTAAATTTTAAGAAGGTTCTCTGAGTTAGACCATACTTAACTTCGAGAACAGTTCTTCGCGTTCAGATCGTATTTGAATCCGGAACACCATTTTGGATTTCTTCGTTGAAAGCTCGGCTTGCATCAAAAAGTGTATTGAAGAATTTTATCCACCAAACTATTCTCCAATTACAATTACATAAATAACAAGTGGCATATTTTAGAACGAGAAACCATTCTGACTAAATGCTATACTCTCTCTATACTGATCTTAATTAGTAAGGACTTAAATGAATGATACTTTGCATTCCATAGTCATCAACAAGTGGATTTCAGACATAACAATTGTTTGAGTATTAGTTCAACGAGAATATTCATAAAGAAGCTATAGTAAGCAAATAACTTTGGCATTAATAGATGCTAAAGTATGGCATTATAATAAAAATGACAAATTGAGAAATAATAGATTATTTCTTACTTTTGTATGATAGGAGAGGAAAAAAGTAAAATATGATAATAGAGGATCTATAAATAATATCATTGGTCTAATGAATGTCCAAATATGATTACAGAGAAAGATACGATGAGAAAAAAAAAAATAGACCCAGTTATGCAAGGTAACTTTATAATGACCTACAATTGTTTGTTCTTATAACGACCCTACACCAACTTCCCACTGTGATATTGTCCTCTTTGGGCCCATCATGCCTTTACGATTTTGCTTTGGGCTCTGACCCACATGGCCAGGCCCAAAAGGCCTCACACATGGGAGAGGGGGGTTTCCTTCATATTAACACCAAACTCACCCACCTCACTACCGATGTGGGACTTTCTTTGAGGTGGGTGGGGTATTACAGTTCTTATCTCTACAATAAGCTAATACAAACAAATTCTAAATCCTTACATATCACAATAAAATGATTTCATGGTTCTACATAGATTTCGGACTACAACTTAGGTGAGCTTGGGCCTGACTTGATCTGATTTTTTTTGGATAACATGGGTATCCCAACTCACATGGGGGTGAGAGCAATCCCAATGATACACAAAACCACCAGGCCTAGCAAGCTTCGTGTATGAGGTAAGACTAGGAGTAGTCGAATTCAAGATCTCCAGTATAATTCTATCCTTGATCTGATTTTTCAAACCCAAGCCCTGACCAATTTGTATTTGTAAAATCTGAGTTTGATTTCAAACTCAATATGCATAAACTGGCAAATTCTAACTTGGGCGTTTTGGGCCAAATTTGATTTGTGCGCATTATTTGTAAACTATAAACTATCTTATTACATCAATTTTATATTTGTAAAATAAAATCAGATTTCTATTGACTTTTGGGGTTTTAGTTTCAACTTGGGATTTCCTTCATTGGGCTGAGCCCAATTTAAATTCAGCCTAGATATTATGGGCCTGGCTTGATCTGATTTTTCAGACCTGCACCCATATCAATTTGTATTTGTATCGTCTGAGCTTGATTTCAAACTTAAAAATGCATAAACTGGCTAATTCCAACTTAGTCCGTGCGTATTATTCTATAAACTATATCCTATCTATTACATATATATTTTATCTTTTTAAAATAAAATTAGTTTCCTATTTTTTTTGGGCTTCCCTCTATTAGGCCAAGCCGAACTAAATTCATGATTGATAATATGGACCCAGAAAAAGCTAGGCCCTGAATATGGGTCAGCTCGAACCGAAATCTTTTAGTAGGCCTAAGTGACAAACCCAAATTGTACCCTAACTTAGATTGACCAATAAGAAAGTTAACATAAAGAGTGGAGTATGAAACAGAATGTCAAGATGAGTCCCCTTTGATGTAACGTATGATCTGGTTTTGAAGTTTGACAGAGCCACCACTCTCAGCTACCAAGACAAGTCCGTTTACTTACCCACTGAAAATGACCCTTATGACTCTGATTTTCGTACAAAATTTATTTTATAGAGTCCACTATAGATCCTAACCCCTCACCTATCTAACTCCAATCAATTACAGTCGATATAATTTATCATCAATTTAATTTTTAAAGTCCAGATCTAACTCATTGGATTTCCATCGTGTAAAATTTTGAAAATTTTAAAAAATATAATTTCTATACCGACTCAACTCTAATACAAAGTTTAGGGTCTAATTCAGTAAGAAATTGTCCGCTTTAGGTCTCGCACACAAGCTATCATATAAGGTTTTTACTTTTAGACCCGGGCCCACATGACTCTGCCCAAAATGCGTCTTATGAGTTTATGGTGGGCTGGCCTCTTATACACCCAAACCCCTCTTTCTTCCAAACCAATGTGGGACTCCCACCTCGGTTTGGTATTATATACAAGTCAAAGCTTTTTAAACTTACTCATTCACATTAAAATTTTATAGACTATCATATATAAGCTAAAGGCCTTTTAAATTGATTCATCCATATTGTCTCAATTGGTACTCGTGTTCACGAAACTTGGTGCAAACTTGTTCTTAGAAGGCTTAGTTACCTATAAATTTTCATCTGAATTAGATAAAAGAAGTCATATTTTTAAGGTCTTAAAATTTTACATTTATCTAATAATGAAAATTCATTGAGTTCGATCAACTGTTTTAAAAGTTAAATTGGATGAGTGTTATTCCAATGGAGTAAGTGTAAAGAGGATAATAGATCCATTGGATCCATTGTAGGCTCCACAATTCAAAAGTTGCACCTAAATCACATGTAAACTCATTTACTGGTGATAAATGTAAAGCTTTAAATGTAGTAAAAAACCTTCTCTTATTCAATTAAGATGAAATTTTATAAATATCTACACAGACCTAAATTTTTTAAACTCACCTAATCGGACCATTTGGTTAAAGTTTGGTGAAAAGACGTTCTTAAAGAGTGACAATTAATGAAGAGTCTTTCATTAATTGAAATTGCTTTTAGGATGTTTGTATAACTTTTTTAATATTTTTAAAATTTTAAAATATGTTTACAACATTAAGTTAATACATCGTGAGAGGAGATATTCACCTCATGGTTCTTGAGAAAGGGTCGAAAATTCAGCTGAATCAGATTTCGACTGAATTTTTGTATCGTCTAAGATCTCGATCGAAATTTTTTCTCTCTCTTCATTTTTTTTGAGAAATCTCAGTTGTTTTTTTTTTAAAAAATATTAATTGAAAAAAATAAAAAAATACTGTTTTTTAAATAAAAATATAAATATCGACCGAATCCACGATCGATATTCGGTGCATCGGCCAAAGCGGCCCGAGATTTCTATCCTGTGATTTATACCCTGTTCTTGAGTCAATGAAGGCCCTTCAAGAATAACACCACACCATGTGCCGCTGCCTTGCTAAGAAATTGACAATGATGCTGAAATGACAGACGAGAGACGGGGGATCCGAACCTATATTAGTCGTCTACAGTTCTATATTATAGACTGGGTATAACTTATACCGTATAAGTATCAAGGCCATCTATTTTCTTCCATACATGTGGTGTGTAGCCTCTGCCACACATCTTCTCTACTGCTTCCATTCCATTGGCTTACATGTAGTGTACATTGAACATGATCACTTCCTTTCTTCACATATTTTCTTGATTTCATTTCTCTTTTAAAATTTTAAACAAGAAGTGGACTAGAACCAACTTTGGAAACTGGGTTCCTATGGAATCTCACACCAATTTAACAAGGCTCATGACAAGGTTTAGGCAACCATATGCAATGCAAGTGCCAAAATTTTTGGGCTTGATCTCAGCTTGGCCAACACATTAAGAAAAAAAAGTATTTTGAGCAAGATATTTTACATAATTAAAAAATCAAATTGGAAAGAAGGCATCGATTTTGCCTATTTTGCTTTTACAATATGCATTCACATTCTCCAAATAACTTTTTTATAACATGGATATGCACGAAACTGCACACAAACTTCGTGTATATATATTATATTAACCTTTCGATGTCTAAATATGCATTTATTTTTTATTTTGAAATTTGGATTGAAACTTGAATATTTTTATAAATTAAAATTTTATCATTTTTCACAACAAGAGTAAATCAAATCTATTTAGATAAATAATAAATAGATATAAAATTAATATCAAATATATTTGTTTTTAATTGGATTTTTTCCAGTTTCAATTTTTGTAATATTCATTTACATCCTCATCAAATCATTGTGCCTAAAGGGACACCTTGGGAGACAGTGATTTAATACGATTAAACAGTAGTCCACTTTCAAATTTAGATGTGAATAAAGTCTTAATGAAATGGACACAAAAGTCTCGGAAAATGGATAACATTAACGAAGTTGAGTGGCACCGTAGTCTTCCAAGTTTTAAAAGGGAATTGAATTTAGACAATTCGATTATGTCATGGTCCATTATCAACATTTATTGATGAAAAGGAAGGTTGGGCGTAGGCTCAAGATTTAAAAGTTGAGTGTTTTGATCATTTATATTATCTTATAATAAAAAAGATAATTAGATAAATTATTGTTGAAGTTATTACATTGTCTAAAATGAGATCCATTATGTCATCTTGACCCATTATATTTGAAGTTATAATAATAAATGATTGGATAATCAAAAATAAGAATGCGTTAAATATATATGTGATAGATTGGATTTAAGTTTAAAAGAAAATAACAACTTTATTTGTTCCCATTTACTCTAAAATAGATTTTAGATGAGATCCTTGTGTCTAAATGCAAATAATGGCATACATGTCTTAATTTTCCCCTTAGCAAGAAAAACAAGAATGACTTCAAGTAATCAATTTGAAATTTCAACGAGAAACCCATCTAAGTTTATAGAAAAATTGAAAAAACATTGAGCAACTCATCGATTCACTCGATTTGAAATCTTTCCGAGTCAAGTTGACTCAGATTTACTTATCCAAGTCATTTGGAAATTTTCATTTTTGGCTTTAGTTTTGGCAACAGTGGATATTCTTCTTCGGGGGTTTCTTTATCCTCTGAAGTGCATGAATCCTCCTCGAATTTCAAAAATTCTATTGTGTATTTGTGGTGTTTACTCTTGGTTAATTGGTGCATGAATCATCTACTCAAGGCCTTGGAGAGCCATAAAACATTGGCTTCTGGCCACGTTTATGTCTTTGAATGCATAAGCACTGCTCCCTTCGGGTTATGATTAGCTTCTATAAAAAGCATTTCTTCTCTAGTTCTAAGGCTTAATTATTATACTTGAGCATTGCATCTGTCCATAGAATCACCTTTCAGTATATAAAATTCATGCATGTAGTTTAGTGTAGTTTTTTATAGAATTACCCTCACATAGGGGTGAAACTAGGGTTGGGTTTTGGCCCGAACCGCATGACCCACCAGAAAATCATGCGGGTCGGTTATGAAAGTTGGTCAGCGGGTCGGGTTTAGAAGTCAGGAATCAACATTGAATTTGGATCGAGTTGGGTTGAGAGATTTTTAATTTAATCCTACCCGACCTGATCAAACCCGATCCGACCGGTAAAAAGTAGGTTAAGGTAGATTCAAAATGCGGGTTGGGTCGATTTCGGGTGGAGCCGGGTTATAATTCGAGTCGGTCGGGTCAAAAATTCTGACCTGATCGGGTTCCATATATTAGTAACTCGGACTGGACTGGGTTTTAAAAAACCCGACCTGACCCTGCCTCACACTTGCATAAACTTTATCATGGTCTTTTGTTTTTCCTTATTTTTAAGTGTAAATATGAAAATTTGGATATTGAAAATTTAAAATGGGAGAGTTAGGCGGTGACATTTGAATTTAAATGGTCAAATTTATAAACTATAGTTCATTGTTTTCTGTGAAACCTTATAAAATGAGATATCATTGTTGAGGAAGAGAGAGATTCATGTTGGATGATGGAGAATGTGATTAACTGATATCTCTAAATATAAAGAAAACAAAAGTGCATGTGCTTCAAGGTATAGTTTGTGTAGATCAAACGTGAGTTCCACCTACGAGTCAATATAAGATTATCTATAAGTTATTTAGTATCTTTATAAATTCAAAGTAGATTAACACATTCTTAAGAATAAACCACATCTCTTAATATAAATGGAAGAATTTTTATACACATCTATCAAAGAACAAGGTTTAAGCTCCTAAGACTAAAATAGAAAAACATGAAAAAGGACATGCATAGTTTACAGACTTTATTTTTATTTATTTTATTTGGAGGTGGAGATTTTAAATAAAGGGCTAATCACTCATGCATCAGTGTGCATCGCTTTAGCCTATATATTTAGATATGGGATTCATCAAATTGGAGTGACAAAGTCAATAAACAAGTCATGTTTTTTAAATCTGTGAAGTTTAAAGGCTAAATTATTTAATTAAGATGATTTTTATTAGTCTACATATTCAATGAAGTATCCTTCCAACTAACTCAATTTAATTCTATTTGATAAGCCTAGAGTGCAAGATAATACAACCTATACATAGGTGTGGATAGCCTTTATTTCACTTTTAAATAAACTATTACCATAATAAAAATAAAAATAATGGTTAAGCATTAAAGAAGAGTGTGATGCATTTTTGTAAGAAAATTAGACTGCATTTGTTTCACAGAGGAATGTAATCCTTTTGAAATAAAGAGTATTCATAATTAATTATTCTTCTCTAATTATCCACTCCAATAATATTTACCCCTCGTCCAAACACAGCTAAGGCTAATGTTACATGCGTGAATGAAGTCACTTGTAGAATTGGGCCCAAGAGGAGGCAAACGATGGTTGCAACATGTTGGAATATTGTAAGTGGGCTCCATTGCTTTGGTCTCATGTCTCCTCTTGTAGATGTTGACGCTTTGAAACTTGGACCAATTCCAATCGCCATCCATATTCATAGAATTGGACTATTGGCAAGTCTTCCTCAACTAGTATCTTGTTGAATAACTTGGTTACACTTGCCTCGTCAAGCATAAATGCAAATTTGGACCACATTTAACTATTGACCCTAGCTTTATATTTTTCTAATTTAAATTCATTGGGCAAGTGGTGTGGGATGGCCATATATGGCTGGCTATGTCACTAAATGTAGTCAGTCATATAATTAAATAGTATTTTTTTATGACATGGCTGGCTATAATTTTTAGCCAGCCTCGTCAAATGGTATAGTGTTAACTAGAATGGCTATTTTTTTAATATTTTATTATTATTTTTTTATGTACATTTTTTTAACAAATTTAAAAGAAAATAAATATAAAGACATTACATATTTTTTCACAAGTAATTAAATAAATTAACAAAACATATATATTTTCTCACAAGTAATTAAATAAATTAAAAAACAACAAATGGTGTGCGATGAATAAAATATTATTTTTAATATTTTTGTTTCTCAATAGCTATAATTTTAATTTTTTATACAGAATAATTTTAATTTTTTGTTTCTCATATATTTTGTTTACAAATGTAAAGGAAAAAAAATCAAAAGGTAAAGAGTTATTTTTTATTTTTTGTATAAAAAATAAAATAATAAAGTAAAGAAAAAAATAATTATTTGCCCTAATATACAAATTATACCAAAAAACAAAATAAAAAATCCAAAATAATCAAATAAAATAAATAAAAGAGAAAATCAAAATCAAAAACTATATCAAAATATATATATATATATATATATATATACATATATATATATATATATATATATATATATAAATAAGGGGAGAGAGAGAGAAATGGCTGGCTACACATCTGTTATCTGTAGCCAATCATTTAACAACCAATGGTGTGGGCCCCACCAGTAGCCACTCCCATATGGTCCATGTTCGGTGGCTATATGGCCAGCTAGTGGCCATATGACCACCACACCGTTGCTCTAAAGTCTGAGGAAAAAAAATCAGTTGATAATAATGTTTCTGTCTTTTAGTAGGTTAAAATTTTCAGCTGAAATTATCAATTATTTAGCTAATATGTAATTTTTATTAGAAGTAAAACATAAAATGTAAGACTGAAATATTATATAATAATAAATAGTCGAGTCAATTTTTTCTACTACAATCAAAATAAACTTTGAGATTTCAACCAATTTTTTTTTCCTAATCTTAAAGTATATATAAAGGGAGTTTTCAGTTGTAACTTACATGCAAGGCTCGTGATGAATTTTTAATGTGGGACTCAGCTCAGTTTCTATTTTAACAATTGGACTCAGCTGAGTTGCTATTTTAACAATTTAACTCATCTTCTCATTGACACCCGCTGTCTTCAATGTAGTGCATACACTAATCTAATCACAAATAGCGTTACAACAAATGCTGAATTGAAACATTTTTAACTCTCATGTCCTATTGATTTATGGGGCTATGAATTCAAAATGGTAATTTCCGATCAATTAGTTTATGACCCATGCTAATTAATTAGTAGGCATCTCATTGTTTTTATTTATTTTTAGTTGATAGCTATCACTTCTGACTTGTGAGGTCCATAATTTTCATATAAAAATTCGCATAGCAAATGTATTTGGGCAGATGCCTTGTTAAAGGAGAGAACTATTCAGGGAGTATAAATTTGATCGGATAGATAAAACATTATGGAAATTATCGAACGGCTGAAAATTAAGTTTATTAAATTATTTTAATCTTTGATTTTATAAAATTATTGAATAAATAAATATTTTATATATGATTCAATCTAATGATAAGAATACATCAAATTAGCACCGATTAAATTAAAATTCAAAAACAAAATAACCTTTAGATAATTTGAATTTATCATTGAATGTTCCTAACATATTATCTATACATTGGAACAAACAACTCACCCAAAATGCCGATAGCTTCACTCATCTTTTGGATATTTCTACTTTGAAGAGAGATATAATACTTTTATAGTAAAGATTACCATAAAAAGGGTTTTAAATTCCCGGAGAAAGTCCATTACACCTCTTTTGTATAAAGAGTTATTTACTTTGTATTTATGACATTAACTCAGTTGATAATCACAGATTAGGGTGCATTGTGCATAAATCTGATTGTACATAATAATCACCTTAAACTTCTCCTTTTAAAAGTTCAAAAAGTTGGCATTCTTTATATTTCAAACAAATTAATTTGAGTTCACTTAATTTAATAGAATATTGAATTAAAAATTGACTGAGTGTGAATTACTGGACTTGAGTTTTCCGAAGTTTTTAGATTTAGAGTGAGTCAAGGCGATGAAAGGAGTCGGGCGAATCGCGGTCACTAAGGGCCAGGCAGTGGAGCCCTAGTCGTGACTCTTCGAGCCTTGTTGTTCCCAACATAGGCAGTTGGTGGGACCAGAGAATCTACAAAATTTCCCCCACCACAGGGACAAATCGACCGCTGCCTTCATTTCAAAAGTAACATCAAGATCCAAGTCTAGACTTTGAGTTTAGACTATAAACCTCACATAATCACTTATTCACTGAATAATGGCACTTTGGTGTTACCTCACCCACTTCAATTTCAATCCAAAGTCCAAATCCAAAACAATTGCCATTGCTGGTCCATCCACACTATTTGACCCTTCATTCTGTACTTTGTGCTGGTCACATTTAGTACCAATAATGTACCCAAAAAATTCACCCATGGCTAACCATCGACTAGTGGTGGCAATTAATAACCGACCCACCAAATCCCCTTGATTGGACTCCAATAATTCAGCTCTCACAAAAGATTTGAATTGACTCTTACCTCATCTAACTTCAAAAAAATTTGAGCTAGATTCCATAAAGATGTCTTACATTCAAATTTAATCCAGTCTGATCTATTGTCTCATTTCTTATAGAATTAACAACTCTACATAAAAAAGAATTCTTATCTTTTATTTTTATTAAAAAAAAATTTTCATTATCATTCTGATTTAAAAAACTTAGAAAATGTGGGTTCCGTTAAGTCTAAATGGAAATCAGACTGAGTCGGACAGACTGCATTGTGAATATGGAGTTACCCTCCTTACTCTCGTTGGATTCCTTCTCTGTGATGCCTGAAGCAGCTATCAGGACTCACGTCACGAGTCAGGAGTACCTGTTACAATGCACGGAAAGGAGCATGGCTTTGTCACTTTCCACCTGCCACATGGCTCGCACCTTTAAGAAATTCAGAAAATCATACTAGAATTTTTTCGGCAGAAAGGTTTTTAGACTATGGGCAAGAGTTTATCGTGAATAATTACAGGCTCGCTACATAGACACTATATTATTTTTTTATTAAGACTAATTTGTGTTTCTGTGTTTTGACAGTACGAATTGTTTGATCCAAGGGTGTAAAGAGAAAGTTCGATCCGACATTGTAGGAATCGTCGGAACAAAAGTTGTAGAGAGAGATTTTCAAAAGAAATTATTTCTCGATTGATTTTTACAAACAATTTATCAAAATTTATTTAATCTTAATTTTATGAACTCTGATGCTGATTTTAAGTGAAAATGTTAGTTTTAGATTTAAAAAATCGTACCCAAAGAATTAAGGAAAAATGACATTCTCTCTTAATTCTTTGCATACGATTTTTTAACTCCAAAACTATACCCTTTTCATTAAAATCAGTCTCAGACTTCATAAATTTCAGAGTAGATGAATTTTAATATCTTGTTTATATAAATAGGTTGAGAAACTGCCTCATTTGAAAACCCGAACTAAACGCTCAAAGTTATAGTTGGCAAGGAGGTTGTTTTTCGACCGATTTTTACATAGAAGGTATCAAAATTCATCTACTTTGAATTTTATGAACTCTGGGACTAATTTTAAGTAAAAAAAAGGTATAGTTTTGAGCTTAAAAAATCGTACCCAAATAATTAAGAAAAAATGGTCTTCCTTCTTAATTCTTTAAGTATGATTTTTTAAGTACAAAACTATACAATTTTCACTTAAAATCAGTCCTGGAGTTTATAAAATTCAAAGTAGATGAATTTTGATACTTGTTTGTAAAAATCGGTCGAGAAACGACCTCCTACCGACTGTAACATTTGATTTTTTTTTTTTTTTTGAAACAGTTAAGAATTGGCTTTCATTATATAAAAAGATTACAACACAAGGAAAAAATAAAAAGGTGGAGGCCTATGAGAAATAAGCCCCCTCCCAAGAACACAAATAAACAAAGCAAATCAAAAAATAAGAAAAAGTTGCAAGCCCTAATAGAAGAGCTACCCGCTCGGGGAAAAGAATGTGCCACGGGTCGTCCCTTCGACACCGTTCTTACGAGGAAATCCGCTACCCCGTTTGCAGACCTACTAATCTAAAAAAAAGATACTTTCAAGCCCTTCGATAATTCCTTAATCTCCCTAACTAAGGTGGTCAGTCTCCAAAGTGGTCGTTTCAAACCCGTGGCCCATTTGATAGCATTGGATGAGTCACTTTCAATAATTAATTTCTCTCCCCCTAAAGATGCCCTTAAGTAAAGAGCCCATTTGATAACATTTACGCGTTTTGCTCAGATTTTCAAACGAGCGGTTTCTCAATCTATTTCTATAAACAATGTATCAAAATCCATTTACTCTAAATTTTATGAACTCCGGGACTGATTTTAAGTGAAAAGGGTATACTTTTGGGCTTAAAAAATCGCACCCAAAGAATTAAGAAAGAAGGTCATTTTTCCTTAATTCTTTGGGTACGATTTTGAAGTCCAAAACTATATCATTTTCACTTAAAATCAGTCACAGAGCTCATAAAATTTAGAGTAGATGAATTTTGATACCTTGTTTGTAAAAATGGGCCAAGAAATAACCTCTTTTGAAAATCCCTCTCCACAACATTCGTTCGTAGATCGAATGTTCCCTCCACCGCCTTCGATCGACATTTTATTTTACATGGAATCGTTCAATCGGACAATAATGAACGGGAGGTTCAATCAATTATCAAAACACGGAAGGGCAAATTGGTAATTTTACACATAAAAATAAAAAGAGATGTCTATCTATATGGTCAGTCTAATTATATTTCAATACAAGATTTATAAAAGAATAATTTAATAAATTGCAATGAATAAATAATACATCTCACAATGACATGTATCTTTTATTATAATTTATAAAAAAATTATTTAATTTTAAAATATTTGTATATCATTTTTAATAAAAAAACTCAAAAATAGAAAGTATTTTAAAAAATGAACTATCTTAATTTTTGGAAAAAACTTAAAAAATCAAAGAGATTACCTACACCTATATTAATCACAATGAGATATCTCTAGTGAATTCTATAAGCACCAATTTAAAAGGAACAACTCATAACTTGAGATTTTTTTAGAGTTGAAATTAAAAATAATGAAAATATTTTAAAATAATTAAATTCTAAGAAAATAATATTTGAAATTGACAAATACACAAAGAAACTTATTTTTAAATTTGCTTAAAATCATATTCAATACAAAATTGAACACGGAAGATAGTATCGGCCATTGAAGGCATACAGCGGAAGTCGACAAGGATGCAACAAAACATATCGTGCGGCGCAATCGGCCAAGTCGGTTTTGTCTCATATACTAATCGGAATTTAATCAGCCCTCTAAACTTGTTTTAATATTACTGTCTCATCTCCCCTACCTCGATAAGCTTGTTTAATGTCATTTTAAGAAACTAATCTCTCACTACAGTCTACACTCAAAGGCGAAGCAATCGATGCAAGTAACGGCTACAAAATAAATAGGAGAGCAATGCAATCGGACATATGCATAATTGCATATAGGCCGAAAGTTAGTCCAATATTTAACAATAATTTGAAATAACATGCTGACCGTCCGATAATATCCGTGAGGTGGGTCCCACTGCCAATAAAGTGGGCCGTTGATTTACTGTTTACTACCACACTTTCTTGGTAAATTTGATTGCCTGACGACAAATGGACCAAAATCACTTTGGTTAATTAACTCCATGGGCCCCGCATATTGGAAGATTGGACCTTCTTTCTTTTGTGTCCCGAGTCCCGACTCCCGACGAGCAGAAAATTTTTCGTGAGAAAGAATTTTGTTGAAGTACAAACGTCGGTTGTCAAAAAATTAATTTTATAAAAAAAATATTCCTTCTTCCAAAAATAAAGTGCTTATCTTCCAAAAATAAAGTGCTTATCTTTTTCTTTTTTTTTTATTTCTCTAATTTAGTTATTATTAATCTTTATATTTTGTATCTATTGCTTAATTGGGAATATATATTAAAAAGTAAAGAAGGTGTCTATTTTTTAACCAAAAATGCACGAATTACTATATTTTTAAATATATTTGTTTTTCATTAAAAACATTAAATGAAAAAGGACATATACAGTGAAACTAAGATAATTCTTTTGCAAGACAAGTTGGATTTTATTTTTAGTTTTATATATTTACTAAATAATAAAAATTTCAACAAAAATTTTTTTTATTAAAAAAACAACTATGGAAAATATGAATAAATTTCTCTCTCAACTTGCTTATACGTAAAAATATGCATCAAGAGCCTCCTTTCAATGAAGTAAAAATGCTATATTATAAATGACGTTAAAGTACTTGAGAACTTTTAATATTATCTGTTTTTTTTTTTATTAGTGAAAGTAAGAACTCTTAGCTTAGTACATAGCTTCAAATTAAGTTTGGGATAAAAAATTAGTTACTTAGTAGGTCAATAAAAAAGTTAGACTTTTTTTTAAAAATATTTTTATTATTTTTGCCAAGACTTGTTCAATTGTTGAGTTGCCAACCAAGTGACTTAGTGAGTTATCCACATGGCCTCATTCTATTTTATATAGTTATTTTTGTTAAATTTAATATTGATCTATCTTAAAAAAATATAAAAATTACAAAAAAAAATAACATGTAGTAAATCTCCAAATGAAGCACTCTTTGGAAATAATGTAAAGTCTACAAGCACAAAGATAGTTCCTGTACTCGCTTCGAGGATTAGTCAGTTCAAAGAGACTTTTATTTTTTTGTCATAAAAAACAAACATTAAGTAAAATCCATTTCTCATCTTTTTAAACTTTTTTTTTTTTAAAACAAGATTTTTTTTTTACAATAACAAGTTCTGTCTCCACTATTTTTATTCAAATCAAATATATGCAACCAAATGTCCAAATCACCTTGAAAGTTTATCTGTCATGTTAAAAAATAGAAGTCATTGCCTGGAAAGGAAAGAAAATATCCTCCTTACTGCAGTTGTACATGGATTTCAATTATAGCAAAGATCCTTTATTCGACTTTAAATTTCAATATAAGTATTTTATCATTATAGTTATTATCTATATTTATTATATTAAGTATTAAATGAAAATAAATTCTGAATGCCAGGAGTAAACCACCAAAGATGCCAACAATGAATCGATAGGATTCGCACTGAATAGCTAACCGCTAACTAATAATAATAAATTCCAATGGCACACGTTGGAATCGTTGCACTATTCAGTTGGCAAGTGAAAGAGACCAAAACCGTACACGTGGCAAGGCCATCTTTTGACTGGTCCAACAATGGACTCGGAGTTTGACCTCGCACGGGCAAAAAAACCGCGTTTCTGAACTGGTGCATAGAGCATTTGACGGGGCCATGTGTTTGGAGTTCGGACTTTGGAGTAGTAGAAAATGAGGTTTTGTTTGGATGTGGGTTTTAGAACTCGAGTAGTCCATTAGTAATAAAAAAATTCTTTCTTCGTAAAAGGAAAAATGTCGATTTCTCAAGAGAACTTGGATTCCAAGGGGTTGCAAGTAATTAGGTTCCTATTTTTTATTTTAAAGTTTAATAAAACTTCAAGAGCAAAATTAAAAATTCACTTCATAAACTACGCCAACTTTCTATCTAAAATTTAAAAATTAGCACTTAATCCAAATAATTGAAAATTACCAAGTAATTCAGTATCTGTTATGAAAATTTCTCTAACTCACCGAATAACCTTCACTATAAAATTTGCAATTGTTTTAAAATAAAAAATAAAAAATCACAACCCATATATATTATTACTATTATTTTAAAACTAGAGATTCAAACATGAGAGCCCATATATACGTATGATTTAAGTTTTTCTAAGCAATTAAATTCTTTAATAATCGGCACTCAAACCACTAATGTAAAGGAGAGATTCTCCTTTCTCCTACCGTATGCTAATATCCTGCGTTAGTTTCTCATTCAAACAAAGGTTAGGATCCTGATCCATCCAACACAGCCACGTATACGGTCAGAAGAGGATTTCCGTCGCTCCCGGTCACGGGTTAGAATCGGAATAACTGTAATGCATTAGAGGTTAGGCCCTGAGCTTGGCTAAGCAGATAATTGCATTTTTGCATTATCCCATGTAGTTATTATAAAAAAACCTAAAATAAAATATAAAAAAAGCGTGTCAGCATCAATAACTTCACGACTCACGATAAACCAAGAACGCGAGACGGGAGAGAGAGGAGACCCCTTTCTTTCTTTCTCGTTTTTCTCTTCTCTTCAACTTTTTTTTCTGAACTTTTACTGTTTTTGTTTTTGTCTCTGCTTTCTCACGTCGCTGACCGCCAACCAAACGCATACAGAGGAAAGCGATTCTCTTTGTAGCTTGCTCTCTTTGAGGTGAGAGCAAAGACCGACCTACTTTCACGTTTGAATCTTTGAGAAGATTTTACTCAAAAATAAAAAAAATATCCAAGTTCTGTCGAAGTTCCAATACTGGTTTTTCTTCAGTCTATTGCTTTTACATAAGGATGGGGAAAAAAACAAAAATAAAAATCCATGATTTGAACTTGGGAACCATCCCAGCTTTACATATTTATCTTCAAATCATACTGATTCGCTCGCTAGCTATAGCTAAGCTTCTAGCCATCGACCATCTTTACATACACGAACGAAAGCTCTCACCATAGGAGCTTCTTTCTTTCAATCTCTCTATCAGTCTCTCCTACATAAAATAACCACTAAAAATCTCACCAAACGAATTTTAATGCAAAACTCAAGTCTGTCAAATGCAAGCTTCTTTCCCTTTGGTGGAATTTCTCGGGCAAACATTGCTCGAAGGATCGCTGGCAGACCTTGGCAGAGAAATTTCCGAATCTGAGCAAAATGGAAATACAGTCAATGCAAGGATAAAAAATGAAAGACGAAAGAAATGAATGCTTTGTCGTTTCGGTTCCTACCATTCTGGGCGTTAAAAGATCTTTTGCAGTGGGCAATGGCGCTCTGGATTCCATCCTGCAGCTGCAAGAGCGAGTCGTCCCGCCTCCGCGGCTGCAGGGGAGGTACTGCGGCAACGGCAGACGACGCAGATCGGCTCTTCCCCAAATGCTTGCATACTACCCGCAGCCCTGCCGGCAAATTCCCCTGCTTCTGGTTCTTGAAGGTGGCAGGAGGTGGGGGCGCTGTCGCCGCCGCTGCTGCTTTGTTTTTAGCTTCTACCTCTGGTGCTTCTACGGACGCGGCTGTTGCTGCCTCGTGCATCGTTACCGTGGTTGTCTTTCCTAAACCTAAGCTCAACTGGCCAGAAAATCTAAGCTTTTCGCCGTATCTTCGAGAAACCTTCACGTAGAGCGGTTTGATCATCTTCAGATATTTCTGCATCACGACCTTGGCAAACATTTTCGCGTCGGACGACGACAGACCACCATCATCAGCCGAGGCAGCATCGTCCGCCTGCTGCTGCTGCTCCGTCTTCTTGGTCTTTCCGCTGGAACTTCTAGAGCTGCTGTCCCTTGTGAAAAGCGAAACAATTGGCACCTCCTCTACCTTGAATTTCACTGTAAAAAACTTACTCTGTGGCGGCTGCTGGTTTTTCTGGGCAGGGGCTGCGCCGGGGTTGGGTTCCGATGAGGGTTTTGGCTTCTTAAACCCTAGAAGGAAGACGCGAAACTTTGTGGCGGATTTAAGGAGAGAGACAGGAAACTGGGCCTTTGAGTTGGGCTCAGATGGGTTGAAAACCAGGGAGGATGGCTCCAGCGGCACAAGCTTGCCCTTGAAGAAGAGATCATCCGACGGAGAAAGAACAAGGTTAGGATCAGTCCGCCCATCACTGGCGCCGGAAGAAACCGTGAAATCGAACTCCTCCCTGTCCTCGTCCGTCTCGACCGATCCGTCCTCTTCCTCGTCGTCATCCCCGTCGTCGTCGTTTTCATCCGGCATGGTGAACTCCAGGTCGAAGAACGGGCCTTCGTCGTCTTCTTCGTCGTTGTTCTCATCCTCCATTTCAACCGCTGGCCGCGACACGGCAGCAGCGATGGTGGTGGGTGCAGGTGTTCTCACCATATTAGCACCACCACCACCACCTCCCCTCCAATACTTGAGCAAGCTGAATGCTTCCATGGTTGGGAGAGCCAGAGCAAGGCAGGAAAAGAAGAGCTGAGAATAAAAGGCAAGGAGACTGAGTGGAAGAGAGAGGGTTTTGAAGAAGAGGAGTAGCTCTCTTTCTTTCTCTTTCGCTTTATTTTTTACTTTGGGAATTAAGACGAAGGGGAGATGAAAAGGGAAAGGGTAAAAGGTGAGCTGTTTAATGGCGTGGCAGTACTGAAAATGGTGTGACAGAAGACCAGATGTAAGAAGCTTTTGACAGAAGAGAGAACGTATATAGATATAGAAGATATAGGGGCATCTAAACTTCCTGCAACTCCTCTCTTTATTTATTGCAATACTCGACTCTTTGTTAATGTAACTTATATTTTTATTGCATCCTATACGGGATTGCAGAGAGCCACGTGAGGTCCGGTCTTCTCGAGTCAGACTCACCTGCATTTCTTCTACGTATTTGTATTCTTACGTGGAGTTGAGATCCGTATGCGTATGCGTATACGTTGCCGTGCGGAGAAACTTCCTAAAAGAGACAAGAAAGGAGAAGCAAAAGCTAAGAGCAAAGCATTATCTGCAAAGAAGAGCTCAAGTTGCTTTTCTCTTTGAATCCAAACCGTGCGCACCCATCCATCCCTGTGCTTTCCCTCCTCCTCTTTTGGCTCTCTAGTCAGCGGGGACACTTGTTTTGCGGTCTCACCTTAGACGGGGGCCACGCATTTGTGGATGCATCGTGGCCCATTTAAAAAAATTAAAAATTTAACATCCAAAATTTGAAAATATTTAAAAACAACCAATGTTATACCGTCTCAATCAATAAACTATCTAAACAAACGATATGATAAGTATCAACTATTTTTTTACCCTTAAGATTCACTCAGTGTATGATTATTTTGCTTGGATTAAGTTGAGTATTTAACTTAAAAATTGATTACTAAATACATTAGAATTGTCTTTTTACTCACTTTTTTTATAGATAGTAAAAAATATATCATGTTTTTTATTATAATAAATATCAATATTACACGACTTACAAAGAATTATATCGAAGTCCGCTAAAGTCAAAATAAGCAAAAATTTACATCAGTTCAGTACATCTGACTGGACCCATTGCCACCTTCGACGGGGCAGATTGTTTGGCCTGTTTTTGAATGATGGATATGAGTGGAGTGATGTGGTAAAGGGGATCTGGCTTGGGCCCCACATCGGTGCATACATTAGACTTATTTATACTGAATTTTTATCCCGTAATTGGTCATTTCTCGAATAAGGAAACTGCCCGAGTGAATGTGACTTGGGCCCTCCTTTTAACAATGGGGAAACTGAAAGATTCCTGAGGCCTCAGCTCCTTTCCACTGATTACTGAACAATGCAGGTGACACTGTGGTTCAGTTCTTTGGTACACTGATGGACAATCACAACCATTCAAGAGGTGGGCCATTACGAAAATTACTACACCCGATATATTTCCCAATTCCTACCATAAAATGCGATAACGGGAGACTTAATTCGATCCGCTGCAGTTCGATCCGGTTCGACTTAATTCGATCTAATGTTTAAAATGGTTCAAATATGATTTTTGTATTTTAAGCTTTTCTATTCTCTTTCATTAAAAATACCATTATATTTATTATTATACTTACAATAAGATGTTCAATTTGTCATATTTTTAATAATTTATATTTGAATATAATAACTTTATGTTATTAAGATATTGGACTGGTCTGGCAAATGCTCAGGTTGAAACACTCGATTTTTCTGACAACCATGTTATAGGTGATTCTTTCTAATCATTGTAAAATTTATATGGACAGAAACTATTATACTCTAAAAATTATATTCATTAAATGTTAACTATTGATTTTTTAAGATTTAAAATGAATCACTGGATAAATGTTTTGGCCTATTGTGTTTGATCTAAGTTAAAAAATAATAATTCTAACATATCAGATTGAAAATAAAGTGAGATGGGCCATTGTGCCCAAGTGCCAAAACGCTTGAGCATTTTTCTAAATTTCTAATATGATTTTAAAGCGGTTTGAGTCAGTAATTAAACTTAACAGATCAAATCAAAATAAAATAATTTATTTAATTGTTTAGTTTTTTAAAACATTGGTCATATAATTCTGATCACCTGCAGCATATTTTACATAAACACAATTGTATTTTGTGTCACATGTGAAAAAAAGTTAAAAATTACTATTTGAATAATAAATATTAGTTAGTTTTCAAAATATTGATTGAAATGTTTCAGTTAATGATCAAACTAATATAACATTTACACGTGAAAGTTAATAAGACTAATGTAATCATATTTTAGGAGCAAATTAATAAACAAATTCAATTGAGCTACACTTAATTAAATACCTTTCTTTTATGAGGCATTCTTTGTACTTCTTTTATCAACTATTAACATTTGATTGGCAACCATAAGGTAAATGGTAAAAGTGTAAAACTATCAAAATCACTACTCAATTGATTGCCTTCGGATTTTTAGTTGGTCAGCCTCATTTAGTGAAGTCACACCCTATGCGACATGGGCCATAAAAAAATGTGTTAATATTTTTGAAAATTAAATATATAATACAATTATAGGAGCTACTTGTATCTACCCAAGTGAAAGAGGCTCACCAACTGAATCAACCTGACTAGCCAAGAATAGAAATGAAATAAAAGCTAAATGCATTAAAATCTCTCCATGCAATGTATGGGGACACCCGCTAACCCAATTTTTAATTTAAACAACAAGAATGCCTTTGCCATAATTTTAATGTAAAGAATGATTATGCATTTCAAAATGAGAATTTTGGTCATTTAAATTAAAAAAATTGTACTAGGGCTTTTCCCAAGAAAGTTTTATTTTTTATTTTTTCAAAAACTCCTATTATGTAGAATTATTTGGAAAAAAAATCTATATTTTCTATTCCCCGTCTCCATTTTAGTTGTCTTATTTGAAACATTTGTATTTTTTAAAGAGCTCTCTATATAAGGCCAGCAATCCATGTGATATCGTTTATTTTCAACACACTTTATGTTATTTCAATATAAATGGGACAATTATAAAATTCATATAAGACAACTAAATTAGGACAGACAGAGTATTATTTTAGAAAAAGTCTCTAACTTTCATTAAATTTCCAATAAGGCTCCTCAATCATGTTACTATTAATCTGTTGATGTTTTGCTTCAACATTTTTAAGATGTATTTTTTGGAGGTTTTTTAGAGGACAACACTAATAAAGAGAGAGGTTAACTTAAATTATTTTTTATAGATTAATATTGTCTCAACAATCAATTATATTAGATGATCATAAATTTGGATGGTAAGGATTAAAAACTAATGAAAAGAAATTGTTTTCAGGAGAATTTATAAAAAATCATTAAATAAATTATCTAATTTAAACTAAGTAAAATAGATTCTAAAGTGGAGTTTTCCATCACATCTCTTTGTTTATATCAAATTCAAAATAGCTTAAATTAAGCTTATTTTTATGATCATAATATGACAATCTCTGATTTATTTTGAAATAATTATAGTATCTAAAGATAATATATTATCAAAATTAAAACTGAGTCGAGAACGCGCATGACTCAGTTATGATTTATTAGAGTTTTTATTTTAAGTAGTAAATAGTAAATCTGCTGGTAGGCATTTCTTTCATGTCAGGATCAATGCAATCAAAGTAATTCGTACCTTGCAGAGTTGCAGATGCACAATAAATTGGGTTTGACCCAAAATAAAAATTAGAATAATTTATTTACTCTGTACATCTGTACATTTTTATATATAGTATATGAGGTCCATGGCCGGATGATCTACATCAATTTTAATAATGATTTAATCCACGAAGATGAAAAAGAGAAGTGACAACCATGAAAGAGAGAAATTATCACTGAGTCGGGATGAAGAGAGAGAAAATCGCTAGGTCACATTCTCAAAAGTCCCATGTCACCATGGAAGCCTCCTGAACTTTTTTTAAAAAAAAAATTTATATGTAAAAAATTATAGGATACCCATACAAAATCCCTACAAATGAACACACCACTCCTAAGACACACCAAAATTATATCATTGGGCTCGAATCCATAAGCCTAGTTTGGTTTATAAGCTAGTTTCAACTACTCTCTAGCACAATATTTTTTGAGATTGTGTAGGAGTACACCCTTAGGCAAAGTCACACTAGATCAGAGTTTAGGTCTAAAGTGAAAAATATTGTGCTAGACTGGACAGGTGTTAGAAGATCATATACTAGGATTAATGGTTTGTGAATTATGTTGAGTTTTAAACATTGATTGAAATTGAAATTTCAGTTATAAAATGTTTGATGATATATTTATTATGTTAGTTAAGATTGGCATATTGACCCAACTCTAGAACAAAGTATTATTTGATAATTTGAATTTTAATAATCATTATTTGAAACTAAGGTTATATAGTACGACTTTTGTAAATAGAGGCTTAACATGACCGATATGATATATTGGCCGATATCTATTTTTTTTATAGATATTTAGGTAAATACATATTGTATATGTTGACTCTATCAAGTAACGTCAACATTGAGATGAGATATCACTGAAACTTTACTAAAAATATCTTTTAGTAAATATAGTTGCGTATCCCAATATGTCATTGATAGGATATGTATCATTGATAAATTAATATTTGACTCTATCAATTTTAGATCAATATTTAAACCCCTTATTGTAAGTCTGTATCTCAATCATCGCAAGCTACATGGAGACGTGAGTTATTACGTTGCTTCTCGTTAGATTTCACTGGATGATTCTAACACAGGAGTTCATCTAAATTAGTAAAAGAAAAAAAAAATACAATAAAAAGGATTATCGGAAGGTGTTTGAGTTTATCTTGGGCCTGACCGAATTTAATTTAGGCATCACTTTTGAACCTTAATTTGGGCCAGTGCTGTAATTGAGTAAACTTGGGCTCCAAATTTTTGGGTCGGTTGGGGCCCACCCAAATTATATCCTTGGGCCTTTCCTTTAAGTAGAGGAGGCTAGTTATGTTGGGCCTGGGTCAATTTAACACCTAGACAATAAACCTCCATTGTTCGTACTGCCGTTGATATAGATAATGTATAGACACTATAATCTGGACAGTCCGTGAGTGAGATCTCAATGACTAACAATTGGGCTTTACTAAATTGGCCACAACAACGGGCCTGCTCGTACCCCTTTTACAACATTCACATGTAGCCCAGAATGCTTTGAACTTTATACACGCTTGGAATCTGGGCCTTGTGATATACTGTACAAACCCGAGATCCACCTAATGAACGGTTGAGATCTCTCCATCAGCATATCTGGGCTTGAAGGCCCTGAATAGGCTGGCTTGTATATTCTATGTTGGTGGTATGATTAGAAGTGCCACTGGTATGGTCCCCTCCAATTAGATTAAAAAGTGTCCGTGGATAAAAAGTTGCCAGAATAATAAACAAAAAGATTCATGGAAGTATTAAAAGATTAGAAATTCCATGATATGATGGTGGAATTACAAGTTTGGAATTTCTTGTGGCTCCATCATCATTGTTCTTCATTTCTTCTTCTTGTCTCCAACTCATGACTATCCCATTGAAATCCCTTTTCCCCTACAATCAATCTTTGGAGTTATATGGAACACTTGAATTTCAATTTTCATGACACTAAAGATGAAAGCTCCCCCTCTCTCTGCTACTAACAATTACCACATCAAGTCCCACTCAAAGCATTGTGGAGGGGCCTCTACAACCTTTTCAATGGGTCCACATAATCATGGCACCTTTTCTAGGGTCCACATAATCATGGCTCCTCTCTCTCTCTCTCTCTCTCTCTCTCTCAAATTTGTTCTCATTTTACCTTTTTTTATCAATCAAGTTACTTTTTCAACTTGTCTGATAAGATAAAAAGAAAAAAATTAATTTATGCGAGATAGTGTTTGATATTTTAATAAAAAGATTGGTGTCTCCATCGATTGTCATTATTAAACTAAAATAAAAATTTGGGCCTTTTGTCTTAGGAATACGGATTCAAAGAGTCAAAATAAGCGGCGGCATCAATTAGCTTGGGTTTTTAATAAGTTGATTGATATCGGTTAAAATTTGAGTTGTATTGGTCTTTGGGCTTCAATTTTTGTATTTTATTAACATAAATATTGACTGAAATTTTGATGTTTTAGTCCCTAATATCAATAATGCTGATATTTAGTGATATTTCTTGAGATGTAGATATTGAACATATTATTAGTAGGATTTTTTTAAAATTAACAAAATATTTCATTAAGAGAAAAAAGGTGAAAATTGAATTAAATTAATAGCAAAAACTCTTACTCCAATATGTTCTTTGAAAGATTATCAAGCAAAAAAGTGCAATATTACAACTCAAGCATCGAAAGGACTAGTGTATGTTCAATGTTGGTCTAATTATAGGCCTAAACTCGTCGGACTCCATCACAAATAAATGTACTCAATATATAATATTAGTCAGGTTGCACTTAAGACTCTTTTTTTTAGTCTGTGTAATTTGTACTGATTGAATGGCCCATAAAGTCCATCAACATTTCAGCTCAGTCATATACATATATGTCATGGGAGTCATATAGACACTCAGAAAATCTGTATGTACACACTCGTTTTTAATTTTTAGATGAAATTAATATTCTACCTCCGCATATAAATTAATCCAAATGAACACCTTAGAGTAATTTTTCATTCCTTCAAACGAGTATTCATTCAAATGAATGAATTAAATTTTGTAAAGGATTGATATATATATATTTATTCTTTAATTATACCTATTTATGAATATATTCATATGGCCCAAAACCCAAGGAGAATTTCAGAGTCAAATCTCCAAAGAAGTCTTAACTTGAATTTTACTTTCTTTATAGCATTTTTCCAACTCCTCTTGACCTGCGATGAAAATAGATCCAAACCAAAGGGTTCTCAAACTCAATTGGCCTGTCTCATTTCACGAAACACTTTTTGGGTGATGTCTAATCTGAGTCTTGAGAGGAGTAAGGATAATACAAGATAATTCAAATGTAAAGATAACAGGATAAAGTGGAGAATTCAAATTCAAATAGAAGATTATGCAAATCCTAAGAGATTCTATCAATAATGCTCATAAAAATCGGGTCCATTGAATTGAGAAAGGTGTGATTTTCAATCAGGTAAGTTTCATATGAATTTTAATCCATAGTGAGATAAATTTGAAATGAGTTCAAATTTGGTACAATATAATTTAAGGAGAGTAGATGAATGTGAGAAGAAGAGTGTATGATTTTAGACTCCAGTGAACCCCACATTTGAGCCCCAGAGAGAGTGTCACTGATAAGTGGCATTGCCCACCTCAACAGTTTTCCTCATCTCACCACTATCAATCATGTCTATTTTAACTGGGTTTGCACCCAAAATTCTCTCTGACCATGTTTTCTGTGCCAGTGTTCACGATTCTTGCTCTTCTTCTCCTTCTCCTTCAACAGGAAGTATCTATGAAGCTTGTGCCTTGGAAATTGCTTCTCTGGCTTTCTGCTCAGCAACATACGATGCCTCAGAAAAAATTGTCATTGATCTGAACATCTTCAAGACCCGTTCCTTGCGAGGAGGAGAATGAATGATCGGCACAGGAAGTGATCCAGCAACCCTCGCAAGCGCTTCTTGTGCTTGGACTTGGGAGCATCTCTACCATCATTACACTCCTCTCCTTCGCACCCGAGTTGAATGCAGCTGATTGCTCTCTGGGCTTGTATTTGAAGAATTTTGAATCCCGTTTCTATTCTTACAGCCCAGGCCCATCTGTGGTATTTCAGGTTTCCTTAGATTAAAGCTGACGCCTGTTCATTTGGATTGATAAAAAGTCCAAGCCACCCATTGGAGTCCGTTTGTAGATTGACATGAGTGAACATGGCGGGTCGAAAACCCACTTTGAAGGTGACTTTTACATTTCAAATTGAAATGGGGTATAATAGAATTAATAATTTAATAATTTATTAAATTGAAATAATTAAGTAAATTTTCAATTTTATTCATTCGTTATGTATCACTTTCTAGGTCGGTTATGTGATCCACTTCAACTTTCAATCAGTCTCTTAACCGGCCGTCTCTATTGAGAAGTGTCCATCTAGGGTCTATGCATTGCAGGCGTTGAAAAGAAAGAGACGGGATTGATGAGTTACTCACGTCAGCCATTAATGGAAAAAGTAAGGTCTGTGGCTCCGATTCAATATTGGAGACTTAAATGCAGTGGATGGGCAAGTCCACCGACCCCAAAAGGATCCAACAACAAAAACAAAAAAGAAAATCTCTCTCTTCTCTCTAGTCTCATTTGCATTCTTTTCCTGAAAGACATGAGAAGGAGAAGCACAAGCTTTCTCCTCTTTCTTCTTCTCCTCGTCCGGGAAGATGTCTGTCGGTGGCTCCGGCTACCTCTTTCAGAACATAGGAAGCCTGGGACTGGGCTATGCCATAGCCATAGCCCTCGCCTTCCTCATCCTCCTCTCCACTATCCTACTCGCCTCCTACTTCTGCTGCCGACACAGGAGCAACTCCTTCCTCATCAATAACGCCTCCATCAGAAGCTCCTCTAACGGCGTCATCCTTCCCCGCATCGTCTTCGTTTCTGAGGACGACGAAGCTGCTGCCCCACCTGGCCTCGACCAGGCTGCCATCAGCTCCTACCCCAAGTTTCCCTTCTCCAATTCAAAGGAAAAACATCTCGGACGAGGAGGAGGAGAAAATGTCTGCTCCATCTGCCTCTGTGAATACCGGGAGGGCGAGATGCTGCGAATGCTCCCTGATTGCCACCATTTCTTCCATCTCCCCTGCATCGACGCTTGGCTCCGCCTCAACGCCTCCTGTCCCGTCTGCCGCTCCTCCCCTGTCCCCACCCCCCTCTCTACCCCCCTCTCCGAGGTCGTCCCTCTCTCGCTATATCCGGGCCGAACTGGTGCTCCTAGGTGATTTCCTTATCCCTTCTGTGTGTTCTTTTCTTTTCTTGAGATTGTTTGGTGTTTGCAGAAGAGAGAATATACATAGATAATAGATAGCCGAGTGTGGATTCTAGCTCTTTAGGATCTTGCTGCTTTCATTTTTTTTTTTTTCCCTTTCTTTTGTCTTTTATTTCTTTTACTCAACGTGTACATTGATCGGAAAAAAGAAAGATGGTTACTTGTTTACCGTTTACCGTTTACGTGTCTGCCATTGATCTTTCAATTGCTTTCTACTTGTTTCAACAAGGCATGATCAATTTCGTCTCAAATTTTTATTATGTGATACAAGTAATTTCTCCCGCTATCTAATTCAGTAGTCCAAGTGATTTTTCCACAGAAATTTTGTAAGCCGACACGAGTTATATTGTACTGTTGATTTTATCCTTTGAATAGACTTACTGAATACTCTGATATAAATTGGCTCATTGAGCGGATCCCTTAAAATTTATTTAATTAAAACTATTTTTTTATAT
Organism: Chimonanthus praecox; assembly: GCA_022113865.1. Taxonomy (NCBI): domain Eukaryota; kingdom Viridiplantae; phylum Streptophyta; class Magnoliopsida; order Laurales; family Calycanthaceae; genus Chimonanthus; species Chimonanthus praecox. The sequence continues at coordinate 4,788,164 of CM039094.1, forward strand.
AAAATATCAAATAGGATCACTCATTGACTTGCTCAATTTTTAAATTACTTTCGTACTAAAGTGAAAGTGTAAAATAGACAATCCTCTAAATCCTTTCTCTTATAATATAAAATATTATCTATCTTATAAATATATAAGTTTAATACAATCGAATTCATTGACTCATTTTTAGTTTAATATTGTTTTATAAATGTTATATATGAAAAAATAGGTTCATTTTACAAATTAATCTGTTACAGACGAGGTAGTAATTTCGACGACGATATCAATGATACACATAATCAAGCAACAATATAAGTAAACAAAGCTAGTTTATTAAATAGAAACACGGAACTACTAAAATCATTTGTTGAATTGACATCTATTTTGCCTTTCACTTTAACTTTCAATTTAAGAATAAAAAAAAAATTATGATAATATCATCTTGCCCATTAATGCACCCATCAATTTCCTGTCAGTGGGGTTCATGTCATTTTGTCATTTTGAATAATCAAACTCTGGATTTTTGTGCTTTTAATAAAATTAGTTTCTATGGTTGAGAAAACATCCTGTACGATCCAACTCATGCTTACAATTGTCACAATATATGCCAAAAGCTTTTTATAACTTTATTGTTGATGATAATAATGATAAAATTTATTAAAAACATTTTTTTTTATTTTTCTCCTAAATGAATAGCAATTAGCCACTCCATTTTTTAAAAAAAATGCTAAATTTATTTTACAATTGTACTCTTAATACTTGATATTTGATTGATATCTTTTTTAACTTAATTAATCAATTGCGACTCTCAATTTAATATAAAATATAAAAGAGTATATTATGGACAATCATTTAGATATCTCCTGTTTTCTCATCATCCATCTCATGTAAGATGGATTGCAAGAGAAAAAGGAAAAAAAAAAAAAAAATCCGATGTTTGTTTTGAAAGTAATTTTCTTCTTTAAAAATGACTCATTGTTATATAAAGGTATTTTCGTCCTAAATTTAGTACCAGATAAATTTTTGTAAGACAAAGTATTAGAATCTACGAATTTTGAGATATTTTTATAAAAAATCTCTTTAAAATATCTTCTGTCAATAAATTTGATACTTTGATTATGATATGATTAAAAGTTTAGATAGTATGTCAATGATTAGGATAATGAGATTAGATCCTAAATATTGCAAACAAAATATCCACGTAATGATATACATCCATTACAAAAATACATCTAAAGGATGGACACCAATACATCATACCTGGGTTTTAAACAATGGCGAAACTAGATACGGCCCCATATTATCTATGTAAAAATTCTTTTTTTAAAAAAAAATAAAACAATGGAAATTTATTGGGAGCGTATTTTGATTAAAAGCTGGACCTTTTCATAGAGCATTAAAAATGCTAATATGAATAAAATATGTCAAAAAATTAATGAAAACGTTCAAAAATTATAAAATAAAGATAAATACTTTCAAACATCTAATATAAAAACATATTCTCTAATGTCTTAATAGTGACCTGTATCTTCGATAAAATTCATAATTTTTTGTAAAAATTTTAACTCCGAAAAATGTTGAAAAATTATAAAAATTAACAAACACCATATTAATTATGAATCGTATTTCAATTAAAATTTCATTAACATCTAAAATCATTTTATCTATTAAAATTTCCCCCCAAGAAACTCAATATGGAGATTATATTATAGCAAAATAAAAAAAATAAAAATATCTCAAAATATATAAATATAAAGGAAAATGAAGTTGAAATGGAAAATACCTTTTGAAATGGCACATAGCAATGGTCTGATGTGTCAAGTTTGGTCTAAATGATATATCTATTGATATGGACTGTATTGGCTAATTTTTTAATCCATGATCTATTCTTTAAAATGGCCCAGTTGATAAAAAAAGAGTTATACTGTTGACGACAGATCTTCTTGTCGGCCTTAGATCAGTTGATTAGGAAAGTTTCTGCCGGCGGGACCCACCATACCTATTTCGTTTTTTTATGGTCTATCCATCTATACCATCAGATCTCTGATCTGAATCACGTGGGACTCTTCTCTGGCCAGTTTCTTTGGCTACTGCTTGGGGCGTTCGAAATCCAATTTTGTGGGTTTTTTCTTAATCTAATTGGATCCTGCACTTTTTCCCCTAGGATCGACACCACCATGATGCCCCTGGCCCACCTATCTACGTTAAGAAGACCTTGGGTTTCATCAACGGTGGGCCCATCGATTTTTTTGCCCCTCTCTTCTGTGTATTTGGTCGATCCCACGTCCGAAGGAATTTTTCCTTCGGCGGTTTGTTTGGCGGAAGAATTAAGTGAAAGGGCAAAATGATAATTTCACTTAAAAATTTGAAAAAGAGTATAGGGAAAAAAATCCGAGTGTATGTATAGCTCCCCTTAAAAATACCAATAATTTTTTTAAAAAAATTGTAGCAGCCAATATTTTATTAAAGACTAAATAAATTTCAATATAGCAAAAGTACAAACAATTACACAAAACACACGAAATTTACGTGATTCAACATGATATTTATATTTAGAGAGAGATGCGCGTGATTTTATATTTGAGAATAGAGTCACACTATTTTCTACGTCTCATCTCTCTCAATAAGATTAATACATATAACTCAAAAGATAATCTCATTCTTTAACTACCCCGTGAAATATATTTGGAATAATGATTTTCAAAGCAACAACTTTGAAAGTTACACACTATAATAAAAGAAATCCTATTATTACCTTTTGTTATTTAAAGTGTAACTTTCAAATGAGGGAAAGAAAAAGAGTATTTTGTTATGGTGTGTAATTATGAAAGTTGCTGATGTGAAAATCATTATCTATTATTTGTCAAATTTTGAGTAAAATTTATAAAATTCCAGTTATAGTTAAAAAAAAAATTGAAATCGTTTGTAATTTTAGTCAATTTCAATTTCAACTGATGAAAACTTTTGGCCAGAATCTGTAACTAAAAATGTCGTACTGTCTGCTTGTTGAGAATCCAGAGTGAGAGTCGGAAAGTCGCAGGCGATGAAGTTGATGGGAAGGGAAGGGAAAGGGAAGGTTGGTGGGTGTTGTCCTCCTCTCTCTATCACATGTTTCTGTAAGTGGGTCCCATCTATTTACTTTTTCTGTGTGTTCGTTGGCAGTTGGAACACTTTTTATATTCATAAATGGTACGCCCCCCTTTGATATATTATTACTCCACTGAATTCTAATTCTGTGTTTGCGTTTGGATGGATTACTATTGTTTGAAAATGAACGGCTCTTCTCCTCTCAATTTTGAAAATCTTTCCTTAAAATTTACCTTTTATCTAAATACAGCCTAAATTGATGATAATTAGTGGTCGTTGGTATCTTGGCCTTCTCTGACAGAGTTAAAAGGCTAAGTGTACAAAAAAAGGCTTATACATGGGTGCTCTTTCAACACCTCAGTCAAAAAAAAAAAAATTCATGATTGAATATTTAACGGCTATTGAATATTTTGATTCCATTCATAATCACACTTGCATTGTGGATAATATCAAACATCTAAATTTTGTGTATTAAGTTTAGTGATAATAGTTAAATAGTAAAACTTTTAAAATAATTCCAAAAATTGAAACTAATTGAACTACATACAGTGAAATATTTTCTAACCCC